>JANUYF010000001.1:132651029-133251029 GCA_026167975.1 Phrynosoma blainvillii
GGAAAGATTGCCTACCTCTGTTTTAGGTGCTCCCGGGAAAAACTAAGGGGGGTTGCAGACTGCCAGAAATAGTGCAAATTGAGTCCACTTTTAGGGTTAGGGTTAGGGTTAGGGAATCATGGGAACTTTATTTTATTGTGGCACCAGAGCTCTCTGACAGAGAAGGCTCAATGTCTCAGGGAGAAAAAAATTCCCATGATTCCCTAGCACTAACCCTAACCCTAAAAGTGGACTCAATTTGCACTATTTTTGGCAGTCTGCAACCCCCCTAAGTTCTCACCTTTTGCCACTCTATTGAGAGAAAGAAGTGGTTCTTTCTTTGATAAGAGTTAAAGTATAGTACTTACTTTGACCTATGGAAAAGTCAACCCAGTTTTTTTGGGTCAGTTTTTTAACTTAAATTTCTAGACTTATACATGAGTATATCCATGAGACTGAAGTATACACATTTTATACTATCAATTTCTTTCTTTCTTTCAGGGATGAAGCAGACCAGAAGCTGGGAGAGGCCTGGGGCTGCTCCAGCTCCAGTCATTCCCTGATCATCCCGGGACTGAGGCAACTGAATGCTGTGGTCCCAAAGCCAGCCATTGCCACAGTCTTAAATGAGCAAGGAGTGGCTTTTAACTGCTCCTTTTCTGGCCAGCTTCTGGCCACCTTGGGGAGCTGCAGAGCAGCCTCTTGTCGATCTGGGGGCATGTGTCATCTGCACACCACTCCCCTGAAGTAACCGAAAGCTACACTTTTGGGGTCATGTGTTTTGGGCCTCAGTCTCAAAGGTAGTAAAATATTCCTTTGCTACAATACCCCTTGCCATAACAAGCATTGTGTATACTTAGAAATGCTCTACATGTATTCAATGCAGCTTACTCCCAAGTAAATGTGGATAGACTGTAGGCAATCTTTATTATTTTGGGAAGGGCTCAATGACAACAGCTTTTTAAAAGTTTCTTAGTGCTTGATCACTTAGTATATTTCTGGCTGATGATTCCTGAGGATGTTCAATGAGGTAGGAGTTTTGGTGGTCCAATTTTGCTTGGTGATTTGATGGAAACACTTTGAGCCTCCCTGACCCACTTCTTCCAGGGTCCATTGTTGTTCTCATATTATGCATTTTGTCTTGCTTTTTCTAAATTACTATGGAAGTTTTTTTTGAAAAGCAGTATATAACTTTTTGGGAAGCAGTAGCTTAGTGGTCAAGATGCCAGTTCTGATGATCGGAAGATCAGAAGGTTGGCAGTTTGAGGCCCGAGTGCTGCATGATGGAGTGAGCTCCCACCACTAGTCCCAGTTCAAAAGCATGCAAATGCAAGTAAATAAATAGGTACCACATAAGTGGGAAGGTAACAGCGTTCAGTGCAGTCACGCTGGCCACATGGCCATCAGAGGAGTCCTCAGACAATGCTGGCTCTTCAGCTTAGAAATGGAGATGAGCACCACCCCCTACAGTCAGTTACAACTAGACATTCATGTCAAGGAACTACCTTTTCCTTTTACTTATATAACTTTTTTAAAAAACAAATGCATTTATCTGTTCCTGTTATTCTACAAAAGCAATATCTATATGGGCCCTTACCTCCTGAAGAACTACCTATTTCCACATTCACTACATTTATCATCAAAGGACTTTCTTAGCTTGCTTTTTCCTTCTGTACTAGGAGAGCCAGAAAAAGGGCCTTTTCACTAATGACGCTCATTTATGGACTAATCTGCTGAAGGCACAGTTTAGGAATGTTGCTTTTGTTGGACAACAACTCCTAGAACCCAGGGATCATAATCATTGGTTGTGCTATTAGGTGATGCTGGGAACCATACTCAAAATTTAACGTTTCTACATTCTGGTCTAGGAGGATTACCTAGCATCTTATCCAATATCTGTTCACACAAAATGAATATCCCTTTATTTTCCAAGGCCCTTTTAAATGGTGAACATGGTTTGTTCTTATTCTGTGTCTTAACCATATATATTGGCGCACAAATCCTTCTTCCTGAATTATTATCATCTGCTTTCTTCTGACTAGGAGACTTCTGGTGAAACTCTACTTAAAGATATTTCTTCCAATTGAATACATGTCTTGGATCCAATACAAAGCATCATATTTATTCAGCAGGCTGTCACATTTTGCAACCCACTGCAAGCTTATTCTACATTTGGGTGAAGAAAATAATTAGTACAATAGTTGTCTCCATACATTTTTTTAAAAAAATTGTTTTTAGCAACACTGAAGACAAGTATTCCTAATAAAATGAATTATTGTAATCAGTGGTTATTCTGAATCAGAATAATTTATTTATTTTTATTTTTAATATAATATTATTGTTAACATGTTCTGTTTGATTAATGACTGAGCTCTAAATCCATCTTTAACGCAACATCATTCAATTACACACCTGCTATTTGAACAGCATGGGATATAGTATTGGAAGATAATATTTTCACATATTCAGTTACATTGTAGCAGAGAAGTTTACAACTTCTGCATGAACATTTTTCACACAATTTTTGCACTATTTTTGTCTAGGCATAGATGCCAAAAAGTCATGATAATCGACTATGATTAAGAACAAGCAATATCACTAGGCAGAGAACAGAAATAGATTTGGAAGGTATCTATGTTTTAGATAGCCAGATCCGACACATGTCATTTCAAACAAATTAGGTTGATCTTAATACAAATGGTCTCATTCATTGGTGATTAGCTATGCAAACAAAATGAAAGCAAGCAAGGGTCAATTTAACTAACTCCTGTTCTGAATGCAAGAAAAATAAATTTCAGTGGAATGTCTACAGCATAATGAAAGAAAGAGTAACTTGTGCCCTTCAAATGCTGTCACCATTATTGCACACTATAGGTTATGCTTTGAACATTACAGTGCTCCCAACACAGTGCTCCCAACACAACTGTCTCAACTGAGACAATTCATTCATTATAAGAGCTCATAATGGTAAGAGTATAGAATATAACACAGTGAAAAAACAGTGGAACACAATATCCAGCTATCTCCCAGCAATGTCTAGCAAAATTAAACTTGTGATGTACATCATTCGGTTGATTATACTTTATTTCATTGTATGATATTTGAAGAGACTGAGAAATTTGAGAAAGATGTGGAATGAAATAAGAAGACACTCCTCAACAAAATGAAAGAGACTACACTAAATATATCTTTAGTGTATTTACCATTTAGAAAAAAAGGAAAAATAGGAAGCTTGTCTGTGTTTAAATAGAAAACAATACCATTTGAGACAATTTAATTATGAAATTACTTCAATGAAAACATGAGTACAACATAAGCATGGATTAGCAAAACAAATGTCCACTGCTTTTGTTTACTCACTTATTCATTTATTTAAATTTATTTCTCATGCACTTGCACAGAATAGACAAAAAATAGACAGAATAGACAAAAAATTAAAATGTATACACCCAGAACAAAGTTGTGTTTTGTTTCGTTGGTGCCTGAGGTATGATGAGCCTCGTTTGATATCTGCAGATGCTTCCTCTGCACCACCTCAAGGCAGCACACAGACTACTCCATGTGACTTTTTACACTGTCACTTCCTCTCTCTCCATGAAGGTCCCTCCCCCTTCTACCATGACTGATTGATGAAGAATCCTGTGCTTTAGAAAGCTTGCACAGCTAATTTTGTGTCTTTTTTATTGAACGTGCTTCAACAATATGGACTTTTTCTTTGTACATTCAGTACAGTTAGCCCTGCATTTATCTAGCTTCACTTTAAAAACCATGGGCCTCCCAAGTATGAACTTTATTTGCTTATTTCATTTATATCTCACTTTTCTCCCGAGATGGGGTCTAAGCCAGGTCATAGCACACACTGAAACAAAATACAGCTAAAACACAATGATTACAATTTTAAAAGATTCAAAACAAACAGAACTAATTTAAAAGAGAAGAAAGTTTGTGGAACAAAGCTATGAGATAAAAGTACAGCAACCCCCCCCCCCCAATTGCATTAAAAGTCTCTTCTGCAACAATTTGTTGAAAAGCATAGCCAAACATGAGAGAGCGATCCACACTCAAGGAACATCCACCATGAAAACCCTCTAACATGTCCTCACTAGAAGTGTCTGTAACTAAGGGTATAATTCTTCACTATGTTTAATAACAACAATAACAACAACAATGATAATAATAATAATAATAATAATAATAATAATAATTTATTTTTATCCCACCTCTCTGCATAACGCAACTGGGGTGGCTTACAACATTAAAATATGCATTCATATCTCACAATCCCACCCACCCCTTAAAATTTAAAGAAAGTATGCAGTAATTTTAGCAATTTTCTTTCCACTGTGAGAATCTTTAAAAATCTCCAAAGTCAAGTCAAAATTCAGGAGTTATTCTGCACAAAATTCACACATGGTTGTTTTGTACAGAAAACTTTTTCTGTACTGGGAACAGCAAAGATTTCTGTAAGTCCAGGACTCAACACATGAAAAACACATTTTTTACCATTTTTCAAACATGTTTGAATATTCTTTCCCTGCCTACCTGTGACAGCAGTGGGACTGTGCTGGACACATATTTTGTGTCAATTGTATAAATTTGGATATTTTACATGGGAAAAAATAGTAATAATCATAATAATCATGATCAGAGTTATTTAAGGCACTCAACATATATCATTCTTGATAATCATATGAACCAGCATAGCTATATAAAATGATAAAGCACAGTGTTGTTATAAACAGTAAGGAGGACGAGGAGGGGGGGGGGAGGAGAGGGATTCCAACTCCATTTAATGAATTCAGAGAAAACTTACCCATGGGAGTTCCAACACCATAACCTTTGGAGTCAATTAGGCCTCCAATCTGTGTGAGGTTACAGTTCCGCTGTGTAACAAATTCAATGGTAGTTGACTCCATTAGGAAGGCATAGTCAGATGTGAGTACACGCTGGATGCCTTCTTCATTACTTTTTACAAGCACTGACTGTCTCCTGCTATTCATAAAGGCCCACATTTTTTCATATGTGGCAATTTTTGATTTCTGAAACAGAAATTGCAATATTAATAAGACAACATCTCTATCATGGTGTAACCAAAGTACTCCCATTCAAAACAGAATTAATTTGATCAGAGAGTTAACAGAAGCAGTGGATCATAGAGTAAGAAGCAGGAAGAGACAGCATCTTCATTGGAGCAAGGCTCACAGAGCTGCACTGTAAATTTGCATTTTATGAACCTGGAATAAATTGGTTTAAACTAGTAAGACTTCATTCAAAGGTCCCTAGTAAATGTTATCTTCCAGATTCCCTCATAGAATTAAAATTCTAAGGAATCACTGGAGGAAACAAATCAAAACATTTGGTTTTGGGTAGTTCTTCAAAGGATTTCAGCAGCCTGGTTATCATAAACCCTTAGTGATAATAAGAGCTTTGCAAAAGCTCAGAGCACACAGCAAAATTCAGTCCTAACCGTTCCAAAACAGTTTTTCTTCATATGAAAATATAATATTGTTTTCAACATTACAAAGGACGGCAATTCCCAAAAGGCAAAGGATAGCATTCTCAGATCTGCATGTTGCTTTAAATCACCTCATGTGGTGAATCCCCTTCTGTTGCTCTTGGATATACCACTTGTGTATATTGATAAAACACTCTGAGACAGATAAAGTGGCACATAAGAAACTATCTTAGGGAGATGGCTGCAGTTAAAATGCAGAAAAAATGGTAGTAAAAGTGTAACTCAATCTAACAGTGTTGAAAGTTAAGAAAAGAAAAACAAATAGAACACTACTAATTTATAATGATAAAAATTATTTGCAATGTGATAGGGAGTTAAATGAAAGACTCTATACCCTAGATTACTTCCTGATAAACTCTTAAACTAATCTAAATTAGCTGGTAGACAGAATACAGGATATAGTTCATTACATTGTTGTCACTGGGCAACAAATGTTACCTCAAGCAATTCACTGGGCTAGATTCAGAATGAGATGTGCATAACTGGGCTAGTGCAGGTCAGCCCCACAGTAACCCTATCTCAGCTGCCCCGATTGCTTCGGTAGAGGGGCAGGATAGAAATAAATTTTATTATTATTTATTAGTAGTAGTAGTAAATGCTACACTGAAAACACTATATTCTCAAAATAGAGTGGAGACACTCAGGATAGTACCTGTTCTGTACTTTAAGGACAGTTCATCATGACAATTTATACTATATGATGTCTTTGTTGCCATTAATGCAGGGTAGACAAACTGTGGACTTGGAAACGCATGCTGTTTTTCTGCCCACTTGACCCCTTCTGTCTCCCTAGACTATCATTTTTCTGGATGGAATTGCCATTTCTAGAAACTTTGAAGAGTACCAATTTTCTTTTTAAATAAGTTCGTAAATGGTGTGTTTGTGTGTGTGTGCATCAAAATACCAATTAAAAAAACCATAATGGACTTCCATACAACTTAATTTTTTTATTGCTTTTTCACATTTTAGGTATTCCACATGCTCCCTGGAAGACCTGAAAATTGGTTCTCAGACCCACCACAGTTGTTTATCTTGCTCTACTGTGATAAGAGTATGTAATACGTAAGGGTCATGCAGCCCAACATCTTAGAGAGGCATGAGGCTGCTCCAGACCCGGTCGCGCCTCCCCCATCAGTGTGAAAATGTGGCGAGCGGATGCTGTGGTCCCAAGGCTGGCCACCACTATGGTCCTGAATAGGATGCAAAGAGCAGACTTTCCCCACTCCTTCTTCTGCCAGGCCTGCTTTCTGTATGGCTTCTTGCTGTTCTGGGGGCATGTGTCATCTGCACACACACCCCTCTAAGTGGCCAGAAGCCACTGTTTCTTGTCTGTCTGTTTCGGGCCATAGTGAAAGGTTTCTAACAATCTCTTAAATGTCTTAAAGTGAATTTTTCTTTTGTTCAGTTTTGTAATTCATAAAATATTTCATTTTTCAAAGGCACCCTGGGAAATATTATAGAAGTTGTAATGCCAGTAACTCATAAATATCCTAAAATGATTGAGGAGGAGAGGAAGAAGAAGTAGGTTCAAAATGTTGAAACAAGTGGGTTCTTTTGAATTGGGTTGAAAATGTCTCAACCCACTTCAAAAGAACCCACTTGTTTTCAACATTTTGAACCCACTTCTTTGGAAGATTATTATTATTATTCCAATTTCCCACTTAAATTGTGCCTCAAAGCAGCTCAAGAATCTTCACATAAACTAGGCTGGAAAAGATAGACAAATAAGATGTATCTTAAGCAGGTGGGACAGAGTGATATATCAGATAGAAAGACACTCTAGCGGTCAAGAACAAGAATATAACTCTTGTTTTTACCAGCATGACTCCCATTTGATGTGGAGAAAGGGAGACAGAAAAAATGAATGAAAGAAAAAGGCATGGATTGCAAATAACAAAGAACAGAGAGAAATTTTAAAAGATGTATACCAGCCAGAAGAGCAAACTTTCTGAGGAAAATCACATAGGTGAACATATATTTAGGATATAAGGATCATGGAAATATCAAAGAGCAAAAAACTAGAAGTAAAGACATGATGGCGGGGGGGGGGGGGAAGAAACAGTGAAAAGTGGCTGAAATAAGTTATATGGACATCAAGCAGAAGTTAAGCAATAGTACTTAAGACAAGAGTGCAAAAGAATCAATATAGATTCAAAAATCCACAAGAATCTCTTTTTGGAAACAGGAAGACCAAAAAGAGATTCTTATGGATTTTGAATCTATATTGATTAAGTAGAAAGAGCAATGAAAAAAGTATGAATGAAAGGTATGGATCAAATGTTATTCAAAGATTCAAGGTTAAAGAAGAAGATTCAACATTAAGAAGAACATGAAGTGATGTTGATAATGTTAAAGAAGGATATAGAAGGAGTGGCAACCAAAGGTTGTTGCACTGCCAATTTTAGCAGCCCTAGCTAGCATAGGCAATTGTAAGGGATAATGGGAACTTTAGACTGACAGAATCTGGAAGGTCATGCATTCCCTATCCCTGTTTTACATAAAGTTGAAATGATGAAGAGGCTAAGAAGTCCTGAAGAAGCAGTGCGATGGTAAGAATGAAACTGAGGGAAAAACTAAGAGAGAGAAGAGAAGCAAAGAAAACTGAATGATCAGACATACTGGATGTTTTCATACTGTCCTCCTAAAGCCGGGTGGAGCCATTCCGGAACGGGTCGTGCCGCCGATTCCGGAATGGCTCCGCCACCGAAAGGCTAATTCCTGTTGGACAGCCGGAATTACCTTTCCGCCGCTTCAGCCGGAGTTATAGTTGGTTCGGCCAGAGTGACGCCGGACTTAGGGCTCCGTGCGTTTGAACACACGGAGCGTAAAGCCGGACGGACACAGGGATGGCACCGGAAGGGGCGGGGTTTGCCGCCGCGCGCGTGTGAACTACGCGGAAATGGAGCCGGAGTGGGGCCAGACGGAGGTAGGATTGCCTCCTCAAAAAGGCCAGTGTGAAAACATCCACTGAAGGCTGAAGAGAGATCCAGAAAAAGTAGTGCTAGAACAGAGAAAACACTTTTTAACATTTTGCTATGAGAAAACAGTTGGAAATACATGTTAGAGTAGTTCCATCTTTACTGCACAGAATGGCATGTTTGCCATTAGTGTGCTCTTCTGGAATAGGAGCATTCTCTGTGAAGTGGAAGAACCAATGGATTAGCCATGATACATGCTACAATAAAAGCATGAAGAATGGTATTATATGGACACTGCTTGATAAAAAAAAAAAAATAGCATTCAGGTCTGCCCTAAGGTCTTCTCATAAAGGGTCATATGGGGGAAATTTTATATTATGCTTGGTTCTCTTCACTATTTTAAAAGAAAGCACAAGAATCTGACCTGTACACGTGCTGTATTATTAGCTCTTTGACAGTCAACTCATTGCAGAAAGCAACAAGCAAAATTAGGAGACAAGCCTTTTCTGTCATGCGCTAATGTTAACTTTATACATAGCTACTCCTCCAGTTCTGAAGAAAAAAAGAATGGAGAACAAGATTGACATTGCAGATCCTTCTAAAGTTGAGTTGACTGGCATCTGCAGCTTTGCCCCGAAGGAGGATTAGTGGTATATATGGGATAAAAAGAAGAACATTTATTCTGAATAAGGATAACTTCATATCCCTGCTGAGACACAATTCAAGGCTTATTTCAATTTGCCTGGGGACGTCTGCAGATCTATCATTCAAACATTACCAGGACCCAATGGTAATAAAAATAGAATTTTATATCCATCTGCAAGAAATCACAGGGATGGTGCCAAACTATGATATACTATTGATTGTGGGCATTTCAGTAAGAAAATGGAGAAAAGAAAATGCAATATAATGAATGGGATCATGTACAAACAAGGGTTTGTTGTGTGTACTGTGGTCTAAAAACAAATAATGCTTGCATGCATTTTGCATAATTATTGCTATAGTATATAAGAATGAACACTTGAACTTGCTGCAATATGTTATATGGTAGTTGAAACATTTCTATTGTGCAGAACAAACAAAAAAAGCCACTATTTTCAAATAAATGGAAAACCTCTGTATCAATACAGATCATCATCTATTCTAATCCCTTTTCTGTTAAAATGTATAGAACTACTTTTGCTTCCAATGACAATGATGTAGAACAGATCAATTTAAGTATTTATAGTGTGCTGAATATCTGAGTGGATAACAATTAATAAACAACTAGGAAGATGGTCAAGCTGCAGTCTACATTGTCAACAACTTTCCATTCAGTAGTCATATTTCTTTTTAAATGATGAATTTCTGACCCTCATTCAGTGAATTATTTCCAGTGTTATATAATTTTTATAAAAAGTAAGTATGCCTCTTTGTTTGTCAGAACCACAGTTGTAAGACCCTGAAACTTACATACCTGTAACATTACATGTAGACTAACATGATGTTGGAAATATGCATGTGGTAGATATTTAATTTTGAAAATGCATCAAGTTATTGAATTTATTTTATTGAACTTTATTGAATTTATTTTTATTAAATTTTATTTATTTATTTATTTATTTATTTTACTGAAGTCAATTTCTTTGCATTTGAAGCTTGAAATACCACCTGCAGCCCCTGGGCAGACTTATCCTTACCATGATTTCAGTATGATTAGAATACCATTTGAAGACACAGAGGAGTAGTCCTGGGGCCACAATTATACTTAGTGAAGCCCCCCATAATAGGCATCATAGGCAAGAATTCTTCCTTAGGGCCATGACATTTGGGTTCCTAGAGATACAGCAATTATGTCATCACTCAGACAGCTATATAATGTTGCATGAAAACTCTGGTGTACAAAATTAATTGATAATTAGTTTTTGTGGGGTTTTTCGGGCTATGTGGCCATGTTCTAGAAGAGTTTCTTTCTGACGTTTTGCCAGCATCTGTGGCTAGCATCTTCAGAGAAAACTGAAATGGAAGAGCATGGGTCTATATATACTGTGAGACCCTGGGTAGGGAGGATTGATAATTGATAATTAATTGATAATTGTTTTTATTTATATATCTATTTATTTAATTTATATCCCACATTTCTCTGGGCACATGAGATGATCTATAACAAGTTGCATTAAAAAAACAGAAAGGTCATAATATAATTTTAACACTGAGAGTTGGTCTACATATTACATTAAGCATGTACTTTAAAATGCATGCTTACAACTTCCCACTGCCTTTCATTAACAAAGAGTAGCTGAGATGGCTATTTCCTGGAAATAGTGGCTTTAGGGGCATATAAACCAAGCGTTTGGGTTTTGTGTGTATGTGCAAGGATATATTGTAACTTTTTTACTAAGAAAAAGTCCTGAAGTGTGAAAAGTTGCAGTTCACATTAAGTCTCATGATCTCTCTAAGTAGAGACAATACATTTTAAATTATTCATCCTTGTATACAAGGGCAAAAGATTTGCATCTCTAGGTTACTGATAAGGATTACCTTATCCACAACAGATAGGACTGAGATTTTTCTTCCCTTGGAAATTAAGACAATGACATAAAATCAAAAGCGAGGTCCTCAAAAGTATGAGGGCCATAACTAATAAGCTGTGCACACCTACCACTGTTTACAGGTGTATTTCCACACCATTCTGTTGATGTTACAGCACATTTCTAATATGAAATGTCTAGATGTGAACAGCTAGGCATAGCTGCAGAGTTTTCTACTGATGCCCACTCTCCATGTTCTTGCTCTCCATGGAAAGAAAGGAAGTAAGAATCAGGCATCAGGGACAGAAGATAATTAACATTCAGTCACTTTGTTTGACACCAATTGCCTTTTCCAGGAGGCATGGCTGCAAGGTCTAGTATGACACAGTGCCAATCAAGGCATCCTGAAGAGTTGAGAGATCTTCAAGCGCTGCCATTTCCTGGCAGCTTGTAATGGTTAACACAAATACAAGGTGAGCATTATGGTTCTGAAGTATAAGCCAGTGACTGTCCAGAGTTCAGCTGCAGGAATGGTTCCCAGCCCTTGGCCCTCCATTTGTTCTGGACTTCAGCTCCCAGAAGCCCCAGCCAACTTGGCCAACAGTCAGAAATTATGGGAGCAGGAGTCCAAATCATATGGAGGATCAAAAGATGGGAACCACTGAACAACAGCAACATTTATGTTCTATTAGGTACATCATTCCATGTTCAAACAGAATTACTAGCAGCAGTGAAGTGTGCCAGTTCTATTTACTGTTCCTTTCTTTATCTTGATAGAGAAGCAATTGTAAATTTATTACATATTACTATGACATCTGATCCCATATCACTCTATCCAACTATTTGTAACTTGGAGGACAGATTCACATAAAACAGCAGGATTCATCAGCAATATATCCTCAAAGTAATTAGTGATGAATTATTTGGGTCTTTATTCACAATTGTTTCCGACATCACAAGCTCTCCACCAAGTATCCCAGAAATTATTCTATTTCTTTCTGCCTCAAAATTCAAACAAATCAGTTCATTAATCAATCAAAACTAGAGACATAGAAATTGATAAGAATTGTAGTTGCCTTTCTCTTCACTCTTCTGTCCTTTACAGCAACAAATAGAATGTCAGAAGTCGACTTTCTGGACATTATGACACTGAAGTCATTGCCACCTAAGCTGCCACATATGACAATTTGCATTGCATTTCTGGCCTCCATACTTCTAGGGAAGCTGATGAATTGATTTATATACTCCTTTGATGAAATGTGTTTTTTTATTTGGCCTCAGATCTCATCTTACTAGAAATAACCTGCTCTATCAAAAATGGTATGTAGAAGAGAAAACCTGTGGCAGTATAATTTATTAAGCTTGTTTTGCCATTGCAACCCATGAGATAATGCAGCACTTTACAGTGAGATAGTTATGATTTTGACATTTCACATGGAAGAAAGGAGACAGCAATGACTCTGAAGCCCTGAAGCCCATCCTGACTAGCAAGATAATTAGAGGTAAAGGAAATCAAAGAATTCAGCTACCTGGTGCTTCAAGATAGAAGATATCACAATGACATCTAGAGCAGAGACTGCATTATGGCTTATTCAACACTCATAAATTAAAGATCACTCAAAGATAACTATGTGTCAGAGATCATGAATGTAAATGTAATGAAAGCATTGAGTTGTCCCATAGCTATGGGCATATGAGAGGGAAGAAGATGGAAAGCAGTATCTTTAAAATGTTTTGTTATTCCTATGCATAGGAAAAATGGATAGAAAACATATACATGCACCATGACAATAAATGTTGTAGATGGCAGCAAATGGGCAATTTCTGTTTCAAGCTAGCCTCTTTCCTGGAGAAAGAGAAATTACAGAAATATCTTTTCCATTCATGCTACCTTCTGTCCAACCCCATACTTTGTCAAAGCATAATAGTAGAAAATAACTCAGCACTGAATTCTTCAGGATCAGATTTACAGGTGAGAAGGGCAAAAGTTAAAGACTGAAAGAAAGAAACTGCTCAGATTGCTAAAAGACAATACAGTGTAACATAGAAAACAAGAATGACTGAACTGGTGATGTTTGTACTTCAGGTATGAAGCTAAGTAAAATATGACAAAATCAAACTTAACATAAGTAAACAGAAAGCATGTCCATTTGGCTGAGAGAAGACACAAAATATTTTTCGTATGGCATTCTCTGACAAGCTAAATGTTGTCTCACCTAAATCTGAGCTGAGGTTTTTAAAGTGGTTGCTGATTTTAACAGTGGAAGGGAGGCTTGAAAACATATATAAGGAATACAGTAAATGGTAAGAATGGAAAGAATATTTGACAATATTATAATAATAGTTGAAAATCTGTCTCTCATGCATTGGGATAATTGAGGAGAATACTAACTAAAAGGAATCATTGCAGTTCAGGAATTATTGTGTACAAAATTAGCATATGGCTCCCCCCCCCCTTTTCCTTTTCCTTTTCCTTTTCCTTTTCCTTTTCCTTTTCCTTTCCTTCCTTTCTTTTCTTTTCTTTTTCAGCAGAAGAAAGAACAGTTTCCTGCACAAAAAATGCTGTTTTCTGTGCAAAAAAATCACATGTGGATTTTGTGCAGAATGAGACCTGAACTGCAAACTTTCTTGTAACAGGAAGAAAAATGGTAAAATTACTTGCTGATTCTTTCATGAATAAAATTAGCAAAGAAGTGTATCTCTAGCAGATGGTTGAGATCCCAGACTAAATATATTAAAAAGCATTTCTATGTAATGCTTTCCTTCTGTAACCTCTCATAGACATACTAATATAAGGATCAGGTGGTAGGTTTACATGCTAGAACAAAGCCAGAATCAGTGACCATTAACTGTTACAAGATGTCTATCCAGCATTACTGTTAGTTGTTGTGTACTGACTTTGGCTAATGGCTTTCAATTTAACACTGACAGGGAGGCATAAAAGTAGTGATGAGACAACTTCTGATTCCTTGGAAGCTTCCCTTCTAGAACATCTAATTGAAATTATGGTGCCTGCAGTTTAGCCACAGGTATGATTAGGGATCTCAGTGATTAACTTCTGTCATCAGTTTGACAATGTCCAAGTGATGTGATGCCATCAAAGAATGGATTGGCAAGATATATCAGCTTTCCATTACATTACATACCCCTCTAAAGCTTGCAAGCCCAGTGGGTACAGAATCAATTCACATATTTCTGTTTATTTCTGTTGTTGTTTTGAAGCAGACTAGTGTATACTATCATTTTACATCTGCAAAAAACCCCCCATTGTAATGCAAACCTATTTCATGTTGGAAGCTCTTCTGTGTGAAAAATATATTAAAAAGATACCATGTATTAAAAATGCTAATTCACACACCTTCACTGCAGGAAATTAAGATGGTAACATATTCAGCCTTCTTAAAATTAAAAAAAAAATAACAACCCACTAAATATGTTTAGAAATAAGTTTCTCCTTGGCATGTTCATTTTTAAAATACAATCTAAAAGCAAGACCAGAATGATGTCTTGTAGACTGAGAAAAAATGTTCTCATTTGTCATTTCAGGGAAATCAGGGTGGTTTTTTTCCTTCGTTTCAATGCCGCTTTCTAAATGTTCATACATCACCTTCCCACAATACATCCTACGCAACCTGCCACCTGAGATACACCCACCTTTAACTGGATTCCTCATGTGATCTTCAGTAGAGATACAGATTGCAGAAAATATTTCACACAGTGTGATCCACAACCTTTACGAAAATAATTTTTCCCTTCTTTGTTAAGAAGAACACTATATTTCTTGTATGCGTCTTTAAAAATGATATGGAGGTTAAAGTCTAGTATAACAATAAATTGCTTTCAGAAAAAAATATACTGGCAGAGATTTCCAGTATTGATTTGTTTGGTCCATATCACCCTGAAACTTCTCTATTTCCTCTAATATTGGAAGCTCGGTAGGACTGAGGACCACGGATATCACCAGGAAATGCATGGGATCTCCAGGCAGATCTAAGAAAGAATCCTGTCTGAAACTCTAAAAACAAACAAAAAAACAAAAACAAAAAAAAAACCCAACCCATTGCCGGTCAGTATTGACAAGACTGGGCTATATAGAACAGTGGTTTGATGCTATATAAGATAGTGTCCAGCACTGCTATATTCTCATTCCAAATGGCGTCCAGAGTGAGTTTTAATCCACAGGGTTCACAAATTAGATTTCAGAGGGAAAGGACACATCCAGATTCCTAATAGATTTTTTTAAAAAGCTTCTGTGGAAGAGGACCTTTGGAACAGAAAATCAAGTGAATCCAAACTTCACTTTCCCAATTTTAATTACAGCATCCCAAATCAACTTCTAAAAAAATAAAAAACAAAACAAACAAAACAAACAAAAAAACAAAAAACAGGCAAATATGAGGTGCCCAACTACTCTACTTATATATGTTTGCAACATGCATGCTTTATAATTTATCTACCAGCCCTGTAAAAATGGCTTAGCTCCTAAAACGAATTCAAATGCTCAGGGAAACTATCTCCTACCTCAGAGAAACCTTCTAAAATGTGAAGATAGGTATTACTTTACAGATAATATAAATATTTTAAGTACAAGTATCAGTTAAATGTATTTATTTGTAGCCATGCCCTTTCTCTAGACAGCAAGCCTGAACAGGAAACATGAATTGTGGTATTCATGCCTATCAGTGGCATCAGCAGGCCTGGTGACCTCTGGTGTAGAATGACCCTTTGTGAATCTTGGGAGAAAAAAAAAGAACCTTTAATCTAAATCTCAACCCCTTTCCCTCCTGCTGACAAGGAAATGATTGCATTGATTGGGAGCATGTGAGGCAGCATACCTCTGAGTAGCAGTTGCTGAGGAAGTATGAGTGTATGTATGCTATAGAAATAATGCAGTTTGACACCACTAACTTTCATGGCTCCATCCTACAGAATCCTGTGATTTGTCATTTTATGAGACACCAGCACTCTTTGACAGAGTAGGCTAAAGACCTTGTTAACTACAAATCCCAGGACTCCACAGTATGGAGCTACATCACTTAAAGTGGTATCCAACTGCATCATTTCTACAGTTTAAATGCACCCTAAGTAGAAATATTTGCTGTACCAAAAAAGGAATTTTGGCCAAACCTAGTATAGGGTTATTTTCTTATGTCCTGTACTTTAATGACATAAAGACAGATATGAAATATTCAAAAGCATACATTCAAACGATCAAAGACTTTTTCAGAAATGCAAGATTACACTCTGGTTTTATTAAAAAGAATTAAACTAGATCAGGATCCTAAACATCTGCACTTGTATGTCTGCCTGCAACCCTGACATCACATTGTGTGAAGCTATACTGGCACTTATTCAAAACATTAATTTGTTGGAAGGAAATGCAAATCTAATTGGTAAATTGTATGAGAGATCATGTAGGCAGCGTAGGCTAAATTCCACCCCATCAGTAATGCTGTTAAACAAGCTTATCTTTGATTAATTGGGAAAATGCAGGTAGGAAAGAGCAGCTAAAACTAACACTCAGCTCTGAATTTGATTTTCCTGCCACCTTATAACTACAAGAGTGCAATTTGCCTTCAGTTCTCAAGGAAAGGATTCTAAGATGAAAGATAGCCTTTTATTTTATCTGTCTGGCCTCCTCCATTCCATGACCTCATATGTTATGTTTTTTTTAAAAAATCAGAACTGCTGAGGCCTGTAAAGCTTCAAGTGAACCATCTGATTCTGTTGTGTCAGCACAAAAGTGATAAAAAAAAACCCAAAACCACCACAGTTCATGCAGTGTTCTCTCCCTTTGTAATGGCAGTTTTCATGGTCCATACAGCACAAATGAAGAAAGGTGGGAAAGGTCTTCCTGCCAAGAATGGTGCTACATGGAATGAAAAATGCAATGCTGGGTGAAATAAATTCCACTGTGGAACCAATTGTTCTTTTAAAAGAGAGAGAGGGGAAGGTTGGCTTTGAGCAGCCAGAGATAATTAGATTAAGCATTCAAAAGAGATACAAATAAATACAAGATAACATTAATGAATTGACACCTAATTCTAGGTTACTCCACTACCTTGGGAACACTTTTCCCTTGATGATCTTAAGGGATACATGTCAGGAAAGTTTGCAACTAAGGATACATAATGAGAGAGTTTCCCAAGATGCCAGTTCAGAAATGTATCTGAAAAAGTTTTGTACTGCAGTTTTATTCAACACACTACCATGCAGTATGTTTCTTCTAGAGTGGAGTTATATTGCAATTTAGCTATCAAAAATGTGCTTGCAGAAGTCATGTGTTAGCATCTGGAGAAAGCATTGTGAACTGGACTTATTCTCCAATGTGTCTTACTTAGAGGCAATGACAGGCAAAGAAGTGCATGAAAGAAGGATGTCCTGCCTTACACATGCTTCCCCCCGTCCATCTTGCGCCTTATATTTGATAGTCAAGAAAGTTTCCCCAAGAGATGGTGACAGAGTTCTCTCATCTTCTTTCCCTCCATGCTCAGCTCAGGAATGAAAGGGTAGAGGACTGTCATGAGGTCTAAATACCCTAAAGGCACCAGATCCCCTCTGATCTTGGAACCTAAGTAGGATTAGCTCTGGTTAATATTTGGATGGGAAGCTGGCAACAAATAGCAGCTTCTGTAGGCTATATTTCAGAGGAAGGAATTGGCAAAACCTTCACTGAGCATTCTTCTTTAAGAAAACCCTATAAAATTCATGGGGTCACCACAGGTGGACAAATGACTTGAAGCCACACATACAAATGCCTGTTATATGGTCACAGGAGAAAAAAATATGAATTCAATCAAGCAGAGAAATGACAAGAAAGACATGAGATTTGGGGGTCATAATGCACATCTCAAAAAGAAAGAAAGAAAAAAGAAAGAAAGAATAAAGTGAGCACTACAAACTCTAAAGCCCTTGCTATTTTTTTCTCAGAAATCTTTAGGCAATCTAAACTGGCCATTTGTTAGATTATTGCTATATTGCTCATCAACAGAAATGATACAAAGAAAGATAAATCAAGAGATCTGATTCTGTGTACTGGCATAAGTCTTTTGTTTTACTACCATCAGCTACACAATGTCCCCTGCCTTTGAAAAATTCTTGGTTTTGAGATTGCTTCAGAAAAGCATGTGAAACTTTTACCTCTGCTTGTACTACCTGCTGTCAGATACAAATTATAATTTAGGACTCGGCATGAGAACACTTAGCCTCCATTATTAGGTCTGAAATCAACTCTCACCCCATATGGCAGAGACAAGTCTTACAATGTTTTGTTTCACACTGAGGTGCTTGGGCTGGAAAATAAGTCTGAATATACTAGTTTCAGAGAAAGCTTTCCTACATATGATAGCTGGGAAATTGACTTAAAATCCTAGTCTATAGACACTTCATATTGTTTGGGAAGCTGCACATGCAAGATTTGATGTTAATGGTTGCAGAGGTTGACTAGAAATGCTTCTGCCCTGCTGTGATTTGAAATACACTCCATCTTGTAGTGAGAGGATCCAAATTCAAGTCACTTTCCCTCATAGTTTCATTGTTTTAATGGAAGAATGCTAAGAATTTTTTTCCAGAAATATGGGTCATCATAATAATTATGGGATTGCTTCCCTCTATCTCTTGTTAGCAAATGCAGTTCAAGCACAATTGCAAGGTTACTTATACAATAGTAAAACAACTATAAATGCCTAAAGTCACATAAAATGTCCTTACCATGACTGGACAAACCTCAGATTAATGAAAATATTTTACATGATTAGTTCCTTCCACTTATCTCCTTTTTTAGACATGTAAGTTTTCTTTGCAAAGAATTTCCTGACTAAAAAAATGTCTTCATTAGAAAGGATAAAAATGATATTTTAGCTCAGAATTATTTATTTTCTGAAAATGAGTGGTCAAGTGTATTGGAACATCAATTAATGCTAGAGAAAAACAATTGCATTTATGATTATAGAATCTTGGCCACTCCAAAACTTGACCTAACACGGCAACCCTACAGTTCTTCTTTAAAGTAAAACCCACTGAAGTGAAAGCTGGATACTCTAGAAACATGGGTGTAAAGTTGCTGTCTTAATCAGTAAAACAGGATTGACAGCTATTTCATCATTTTTATCAAAGGTGCACAATGTGTCTAGCACAGCAATCTGAAAAGGTGCCTTGTTGTTAGCAAACAGGTCATCTTTTGAAGTACATCTGACAGTTTTATCTTGAGCATCTGTTGTATTCCCCTCTACATCATCTTTACAGAAAAGGCAATATGGAAGTAGTATTTTTCTAAGAACAATTGAAAGGGTTAAGAAGCAATTACAAATAATCACAAATAACCACAAGTAAAAGAGTGCCTTTTTTCTTAAATATGTAGCTGCTACCATAACATCCACTGAACGTCTCTTTTTAAAAAATAAAATATAGTTTCATATCTTTTACTTTTATATCTTCATATCGTTCATATCTTTTATATCTTCTACCTTTGACTGCATAGATCATGAAAGACTATGGAATGCCCTTAAAATCATGGAAGTGCCAACACATCTGATAGTTCTAATGAAGAATCTGTATTTTGGACAAGGGGCTACTGTTAGACCAGAACACAGAGAAACAGAATGGTTCTTAATTGGCAAATGGGTCAGACAAGGCTGTATCCATTCACCCTATCTATTCAACTTGTATACAGAACATATTATAAGAAAAGCAGGCTTGGATACAGAAGAAGGAGGAGTGAAAATAGGAGGAAGGAATATCAACAATCTATGATATTCAGATGACACCATAGTACTAGCAGAAAACCTCACAGACCTGGAACACCTACTAGGGAAGATCAAAAAAGAAAGTGCTAAGGCAGGCTTAATGTTGAACATAAAGAAAACAAAAATAATGACCACCAAGGACCTTCACAAGTTCAACCTAGACAATGAAGAAATAGAAATAGTAAAATAATTCCCATACCTGTGATCAAACATTCATAGAAATGGGGACTGAAGTCTGGAAATCAGAAGAAAACTAAGAATGGGGAGAGTGGGTATGAAAGAACTAGAAAAGATTCTAAAATGCAAAGATATACAACTCAGAACAAAAGTTAGAATCATACAAGCCATTGTATTCCCTATCACAGTGTACAGATGTGAGAACTGGACAGTTAAGAAAGATGATAGGAAGAAAATCAACTCCTTTGAGATGTGGTGCTGGAGAAGAGCATTGAGGATCCCGTGGACAGCCAAAAGGACAAACAAATGGGTTCTAGAGCAGATCAAGCTGGAAACCTCCCTGGAAACCAAGATGACCAAGATGAGTCTGTTGTGCTTGAGGCTGTCATACTTCAGACACATCATGAGAATAGAGGTCTCTTTGGAAAAAAAACAATACTGCTGGGAAAGGTGGAGGGAAGTAGGAAGAGAGGAAGGCCACATGCTAGGTGGATGGACTCTATTAAGGAGGTCACAGGTATTAAGGGGTTTCAGGAATTAAGCAGAACAGTGGAGGACAGAGGGTCTTGGAGATGTCTCATACATAGGGCCACCATTAGTCGAGATCGACTTGAGGGCAGTTAACAACAAGCAACAATCTTTTAACGTTTGTATTTTATGAATGTGTCTTTTTATTTGTTGTAAGCCACCTTCAATCACAAACTGGGAAAAATGTGGATATAAATTATTATAATGGCTAGAATCTTCTAAGAAATATGTTGCTAATAGTCATGGTAGTTATATATTGCATAGTAATGAATCCCAGCCTCAATGCCCAATGCCCACTTACTGGTCAGCAGCCACTGCAATCAACAGGGTGTGTTCACCTGTCAGAAAGATGCTAACTAACATCCCTACCCCTTTGCATGAGCAATCTCCATTGCAAGAGGCAGAAACAAGTCCTCTGTTGCAATCTCCTCTTGTCACAGAGCTTAATCAGGGGGATATGTATGGACTGTGAACACAAAGCAGTTAAATATTCGTAACTACCCAACACGATTCCAGCCAAGAACAACAACAAACACCTCTCCCACACCAACCTCTCAGATTTCCTTGTACCCTGGGTCTATTGTAGTAGTTGCTAATCTAAAATGCTCAAAATTCTGAAACAGATGTTCACGCAACAGTTGCATGTTTTCTAGGGTCATGTAGGAGTGGGGAGGAAGGTAGACAAAACTGTCTGGCTCTGACCAGCCTATTTCTCCATTTCCTTCTTCCTTCACAGCCACTGCACCAGCTGCCTTTTTTTTTTTTTTTTTTTTTGCCTCTTGCCACAATCAGGCATCTAGCTGCAGTGATGCTAGTACAGTGCACTTACAGATTCCAGCTTCTATTTCCAGTCCCTGCCATTTTTGAATATATGTGTTCACTTTTAAGTCTGTTTTGTTTCCACATTAATCTGAGACTTTCCATTAGAAAAAAGAAAAGTTGGCAGAGAAATTACATTTAAATGCATAGTTAGATATGCTCCACTAAGCTTATTTTCTCTCAAAGTGCACATTTCTAAAAATATCTCAATATGTTTTTGAGCCAAGAACTGCACTGGAACATTTGGAGAGTGCCAGATAGCTAACCAGTGTACAGTGGAACTTTAATTTGCAGATGAGGTGTTGATCAGTTCAGTTAAGAGCATGCCTACTTTAAAAGAATGCTGCCCCATGCCCAAGAAGATTCTCCTCATTGCCCTTGGGGCAACAGATGTAGGTCCCACACTGATTTTAGTTCACTTAAATTTAAGACACTGTGTCTTTCTTTCTTCTGGAAAGACTATAGTCTCATTGTTGAAGGAAAAGTGGGTTTGAGCAACAACCTGCCCCACAAAGAAAATATCTCTTTTCAAATTATTAATAAATCCAAATGCTAAAGAGAACACTGAATTATTATCAGAGCTGGCCTGAGACATTTTGCTGTCTACATTGAAGGAAAAGATAGCACACTATGGCCACCTGTGGAGAGCAGGCAGAATTATGCCAAGCTAGCAACAGCCAATTAGGAGTAAGTTGGCGACAGCCAATAGAATTGTAGGCTGTAGGTGAAAAAAGAATTCCATTACAGACAGTTGAGTCAGTCTGGGTCTGGTCGTGTAAGAGTCCAGAAGAAAGGGACTGTGAGGACTAAAGTTCAGAAGGGAGGGACTTAACTCTAGGACAGAATTCCAAGTGAGAGAGTTTCTGGGATTTGATTAGCCTGAGAGCTATTATAGAATTAAGGTTAAAAGGATAACCATAAATAAGGACTGTGTAAGGGCCCTAAATAATAGTATCTGGTGTTCTCTAAAGTTAAAGAGTGTGTAACAAAGTATAACAAGAACAAGTGAATGCAATTTCATAACAAATGAAACATTGTTAACCATCATTCCAATAAAATTTTATTGTTGTTTAATTCTAAGCTTGTCTAAATCTGGAATGAATTCCCATGCTACTAACAAATATAGAAACCAAGTTTGGGGAGTAAACCCATAGATATAAATAAAAGTGGTCCGGTACATCACATATTGGGGCAGAAGTGGGATAGGAAAACCCCTAGGGCTGCCATCTGAGGGGGGAAAAGTTAGGTGAAGGAGTAGCTCTTCACACCACCATCCAGAGCAAGTCCAGAGCATATGACTCTGGACCTGGATTTTTGGCCAGTATAGTGAAGCCCCCAGCACATTCTATGCCTCTAAACTATCTTCAAACACAGTGGAAGAGCATTATCCTTTTGCCAATAATGAAGTAAGATCCAACTGTTTTTTGAATCTTTTTTTAAAAAAAATTGTCTGCTCTTATTTATTTATTTTTTAAAATACACATGCAATGAGTAGTGTGTGCTATCTTTTCCTCCAAAATAGGCTACATTTGGAAACAGACAGCAGTAGGCGAGTTCAGGGGTTTTGGTTCTTTTACAAGTATAGGCAATCCCTACTTCTTTTACAAGTATAGGCAATTTTGAGACCGTGGTGCACACGCTGGTAACCTCCTGTCTAGATTTCTGTAATGTGCTCTACATGGGGCTACCCTCATGCTTGGTCCGGAAACTTCAGTTAGTACAAAATATGGCAGCCAGAGTATTCTCAGGTACATCACGGAGAGATCACATAACTCCTGTATTAAAATCTCTTCACTGGCTGCCTGTCAGTTTCCGGGCCCAGTATAAGGTGTTGGTTTTGACCTTTAAAGCCCTAAATGGCTTGGGTCCATCTTATCTTTGGGACCGCCTCTTCCCATATAATCCTCCCCGCACACTCCGGTCCTCTGGGAGGAATTTGCTACAGCCAATGAAAACTAGGCTCTTGACAACCTCCCAGAGGGCTTTTTCCATCATCGCCCCCAAATTATGGAATGGCCTGCCGGATGAGATCTGTTGGTTGACAACCTTAAACAGTTTTAAAAAAGCTGTTAAGACGGATCTCTTCCGGCAGGTCTTCCCTGATTAGTTTCCTGGCCTCGGGAGTCCTTTTTGTTAGGTTTAGATGGGATATAGAGTCAATGTTAAAATGTTGAAATGTAAAAGATGTGTGTCTGTATTTTTCCATGCTGTGAAAAGTTGTTTTTCTGAGAGCTAGATTCACAGTTTAACAGTCCCAGGTGCGGTTTAGCCAAAACAGGACTCCATTCTCTGGGAAAGAAGGTTTGTTTTTGTTATGGTTTTGTAAACATAATTTTTGTTATGGGAAATGTAGTCACATGATATGTTATTGTAATTTTAACACTTTTATCCCTCCTATATTTGGTTTAAATGCTACCCTGCCCATTATTGTTTGTTTGATTATGGTTTATTTTAATTATGTGTTTGTAACATTGTTTTAATGTAAAAATTGTTTAATTCCTTTTTAAGGGGTGGGGGGCTGTGGGATTTGGATGGTATTTTAACATTGTATGATGTTTTTAAATTGTTGTGAGCCACCTCGATTGTGTGACAGAGGGGCGGGATATAAATAAAATTTATTATTATTTATTACATAATACATAGAGAAGTCTATCACAATTGCTTTCCTTCTTTTTCTCATCCCCTATTGCTTGCTGTGGGGATAGATGAATATTCACCATTATTTGTTTCTCAGACAACATTCATTTCCTGAAACTTAGAAAATTCAGTGAGGAAGAATAAAAGCTACCCTGAGACCCAATCTGGGGAAATGGTGGGTAGAAATACAATAATAAATGGATAATACAGTGGTGGGATTTCTCTGCAGTTTTTGCATGGTATTTGCACATGTTCCATAGTCTTTCATGGTCTATGCAGTCAAAAGCTTTGCTATAGTCTGTAAAGCACATGCTGATTTTCTTTTGGAATTCTCTGGTGTGCTCCATTAGCCATTGTATGTTTACAATGTGGTCCCTAGTGCCTCTTCCTTTCCTGAAACCTCTGGGATTTCTCTCTCCATGTATGGTTGGAGTCTATGTTGCAGAATGTTGACCATAATTTTGCTTGAATGAGAGAACAGTGCTATGGTCCTATAGTTGCTGCAGTCTCTTGTGTCTTCCTTTTTGTGGATGGGGATGTATATCGATCACTTCCAATCCACTGGCCATCATTTTGCTTTCTGTATCTGTTGACATATGTTGGTCAGCACTAGAGTTGACTCTATCAATGTGGATTGCAGCAGTCCAGTTGGAATATCATCTGTTCCTGGTGATTTGTTTTTCCCTATTTCTCTTATTGCAGTTTCTATCTCACTTTTTTAGAATTTGGGATACATTTTCATATGACTCTTCCTTCCATGAGTCCTTCATTTTGTCATCTCTTTTGTGTAATTCCTCTGTATATTGCACCCAATTTCTTTTAATTCCTTTCTGGTCTTGAATTATGTTATTTTTATTGTCATAGACTGTCCCAGTCCTTGGTTTGAATTGCTTTGATTTCCTGGATCCTGTGAAATAAATCTCTTGTTCTTCCCTTTTTGTTGCTGTCTTCTATTTCTCTACATTGGTCATTGTATTATTATTATTTTTATCTTTCTGCACAAGCTGTTGTACTGTTGCATTCATAATTCTTTGTTTCTTCCTATCTCCCTTTTATTTTTTGGATAGCCAAAAGGACAAACAAATGGGTCCTAGAGCAGATTAAGCCAGAAATCTCCCTGGAAGCCAAGATGACCAAACTGAGGCTGTCATACTTTGGAAACATCATGAGGACTCATTGGAAAAGACAATAATGCTGGGAAAGGTGGAGGGAATTAGGAAGAGAGGAAGGCCACATGCTAGATGGATGGACTCTATTAAGGAGGTCATGGGTATGGGTTTGCAGGAATTAAGCAGAGCAGTGGAAGACAGGGGGTCTTGGAGATTTCTCATCCACAGGGTCACCATGAGTCAAGATCACCTCAAAGGCATTTAACAACAAATTTTCACATGCCGGATGCTTGAAATTATTCCATACAAAAATGCACATTTACGTGTAAAATTGTATTTTTGCACAAACCATGATTTTTATACAAAACAAGCCACATGTGTATCTGGCAACAATTTTATGCAAAAAAATTGTGCTCTTGCTGAAACTCTCTCCTCTTGTTGTGTTTTTTTTAAACATTTTTTAAAATCAGTGTCTACAATAGAACAGGATTTGTGTGTGTGTATGCTAACTTTGGGCCAAAACAGATGACAGTAAAGAGGCAGTTTGATGCCGCCCCTTTGAGTGCCAGGTTGGGGCCATGGTAACCACATGCCATGCCCCAGCCCAGCTATTTGCTACTCCTTTTTGAGTCAGCAAAAAGCTGCTTTTCCATCCTGGCAGTGGCTTTTCCACAATCTTGTGGCATGTGGCATCTAAACGCCATGCTGCAGAGCACTGTAATGCTGCCTGCCATGTGGTTTGGTGGTGTAATGCCAGCTTGGGGGAAGTTTTGTCCAAACAGTATGAGCCCCCACACCACCCAAAAACCAGTTGAATCTGCCGGTCTGTTCCCCTTGGAGTGGGATTTTGTTTTGTTCTTGGGGTTTATCTCCCCAGATTTGGCCATGAGGGAGAAAATTTTCATAATAAAATGGATGAAAAAAAGATACTTACACAAAACATTTTATTAACAATAAAGACGGATGCATACAAGAGGGTATCATAAAGTTTTAATTATCACCTTTAAAAAAACTGACAGAAAGTTTGTTTTGATTTGTAGTTCTTAACTAATCTCTACGTAGTCACCATCCAGATTTACATATTTTTCCCAGCATTTCTTGACCCTCCAAATACCGTTATTTTAGAAGTCTGTACACTGTGCCTTAAACCACTCTTCCACTTCATGAATGACATCATCTGTGTTGTTAAATCGGTGACCTCGCAATGGATTTTTTATTTTTGAGGAAAGAAAAAAGTCACTTGGTGATGATGTCAATGACAAAATTTCATCAATATACCCTAATAACTTCCAGGTGATAATTATTACTTCACGATACCCCTTGTACTTTTCCATCTTACACTTTAGTCACTTCTGGCACAATCTGTCACGAAAATAAAGTACACTAAGCTGATATTCTCAACATCATGCACTTAGGGACCAATGATGACACTGACAAAATTTCATCAATATACCATAACTTCCAGGTGATGATTGTTACTTTACGACCTCTTGTATATCAACTCCTTGATCACCACACTCTACATAAAATTCCAGTGAAACATGCAAATGAAATGGGAGATGAAACTATTTAGGTAATACAATCAAAATCTGTGCTTTGAGAAATTTAAAAATGGATTTGCATTAGCTGTATTAAGATTATTATTTTTTTACATTTTTTCTACATGTAGAGGAAGGAGTAGGGCAGTTAAGTATTTCCTGTCTCCACTGCTCAGCATCCATATATGGATATTTGAAAAGGATCCCCAAGGGATACCTCCCTACTCCATCCTCCTACCATGGGAAAATATATTAAGCAAACATCTGAAAGCAATGTTAGAAATAATCATAATTGGTTTTCTCAATACAAGTGGATTTTTTAGTATAATCTGATCAGCTCCATAACTTATCTTATTTTTTTGTTTATTTCCATGCTAATTAGTCCTAAGCTAAGAGGTGTAAAATTCAAATAAAAACAATAATAAACATGAAATAATTTAAAAGCACAATTAAAAACACACCAATAAAAAGAAACAACACTTCTCATTCTACTACTGGCTTAGATGCCAACTGTTTGAAGAAAAGGTCCAGCTCAATCAATTGGACATGAATTTGTATAACAAAACAGCAAATATGCATCAAGGACATGAAAAACACTCACAATCATGTTGATTTTCCTATGACTACATTGGATCTTCTGTTTCAACTGCATGTAGGATGCATAGAGAGTTTCACATAAGTTTTTTGCATCTAATTTGGCTAATGCCTGAACATAGCTGTCTGTGCATTTGTATTATCAACCCTCTTAGTTTAACATAGTGTTAACATTGACCCATGCTGACCCAAAGAAAACAAAGAGACTTGGAGTCAGACTGGCATGTCCTTACCTCACCCACTACAATAATTTATTACTACTCAGTTATACTCTGTGGCAAGTGCATATGTTTCAGAACAGCGCCTCATGACACTCCAGTAATAAGCATAAATTGTCAAGTCAAGAGAGCATTCAAACCTTGAGTAAGAGGATTGCCAAGAACAGTAGGTCACATACTCCTTTAAGGGTCTACAGCATCCTTTGAAATAATCACAGTAATTTTATACAAATGGTTTACAGTAGATATTTGAAAAGACTGAGAGATAAAGGAACAGAGAACAGAATGTATTGAAAATAGAAACAGAAAGCTGAAAAATAGGCAGATACACCTCGTTGCATTTTCAGTTCTACAAGTGATACAGGACCAAAAGTCTGGAAATCCTGATGAACAGAATGTAACTGCTGGTGGCTGGCCTCCTTAAGGGTCATGTTTTGGACTACAGTTCCCAGAATCCTAAATCTAAGGGACTTCAAAAACCATTAAACAGCAACATCATTGAAAGGTGAATCTATGAAAACTGACATTCAGAGCTAATTGCACCCCTGACTGGTTCAAGTGTTACCTTTTACTTATAACATTGTTTGCTTATAGCTAATATGGCAAACTAGTGTTATGAATACTACACAGAAAATTAGCAGGGGGCAGAACACACTGAAGTGCACCTATTATGTCCCTGTTCTCAATCTTAAACCCACAACAATGTTAGAGCCTTTGCAGACTGCTAGAAATAGTGCAAAATGAGTCCACTTTAACTGCCCTGGCTCAGTGCTAGGGAATCATGGGAACTGTATTTTTTTCTGAGACATTGAGCCTTCTCTGTCAGAGAGCTCTGGTGCCACAATAAACTACAGTTCCCATGATTCCCTAGCACTGAGTCAGGGCAGTTAAAGCGGACTCAATTTGCACTATTTCTAGTAGTCTTCAAAGGACCTAAAAATGTTTGTACGAGTGAGAAATACTGTATAGGGAAAGTTAAGACAAGTTCATTCTTTGACTATCCCAATGCTTATGTTTCCAACTACTCTAGAAGATACTGTGAAGAAACTATATATTTCTTTATGGTATAGGAGAACAGGGGAAAAGCCAATAGCAAATGGGAAAGGCAGGCAGCATAGATTGGGCAAGATGGTAACATAAGGGTCAGGGCATGTCTACATGGATCAAATGAACTGGTTTCCCACTGTCTTCATAGCACCCTGTATTCATGACACAGGGCCAAAGCCCTGATTTGAGTGTGGCCTGTCTTCACAATGAGGCCAGTTCCACATCAAATCTGGGCTATCTCTCCTTTAAACTGGATTTAAAAGACTTATCTATTTTTCCAGATTTCCCAGGATAATCTGGAGCACCCTGGAATGACACCAAGTGGCTGTTTACACACACATCCTGTTGTTCTGCCCACTGCCACTGGTGTAAGTTGCTCCCTCTGAGGTCACAATAAAGTGGCCTGTCATGTGACTGACGCCAGGCACATTTCTGAGCTCAGAGGGAGTGATTCATACCACCACCAGCAGTGCCAGATGGTACAGTGTGACATGTGCGGGACCCAGGAGAGTGGTCCAATGTGGTTGTTATGGCTCCAGACCTCTTTGGGTCTCCCTATGCCCCTGATACCTCCTAATGTTTTCAGCTGATTTTTTTTTTTTTCTTGAGCAATTTGGGTCCCGCACATCCACAGCTCAGGAATTATTCTGTACAAAATTCACAGTTGGCATTTTCTACACAGAATACATAGTTCCATGCAGGAAATAACATTTTTCTGCTCAAAAATATATTTCATTTAATTTGTACAGAATACATCCCAACAACAGCATGGCATTGTTCTTAGATTGGTTTTTTTTAAAATAAATAAATAAATAAATAAATAATCTGTTTTAGCATCATTATTGCAAATATCCAGCCTAAATGACTTATAGACTGAACTACTAGTATTAACAAAATGAACAGCTTTTAACATGATTTCCTTAAACTTCAATAATTAAACTATTATGATAAGACATATTGCATTGAAGAAACAGCCATCTTCATAAAAGAAGTCCATTAATAGTAACACAAATTCCATACTTGTGGTTTCAATGTATGTTGCATATTTCATAAGTTAGGATGACTATTTAGTGTCAAAAAATAAAATCATTTTGAATCACATGTGTTAAACAGCATAATGGACAGCTTTCTGATTGCATTTACAACATCAGATTAACTCCATGTTCAGACCAATTGGAAGGATAATTATTTGAAAAGATATGCTTTCATTTGTAACAATAAGACCCAATATGATTTGTATCAGTAAGACCCACCACAGGTTCAAATTCCTGTTCCATGGTTAGCTGTCAAAATTAACTTTCAGGGCTTTTTCTTTATGCAAACTATGAATAATGATATCCTACATTCAAGATTGCTATGAGACTCAATGTGATATGGAGGGTAAAGCACTCTCCAGATTAAAATTGTCACACATAAATAAGATTAACTGGTTTTTTTTTCCAAAGTATTAGACTAGATGTCTAGCATCTTATCTACTGAGACAATGTGCTTCCCTGTTTTGGATTAATATGTCAGGTATTTGAGGTCTAGCAGTTCTTAGAACACAGTATGTGTTGATAATGCTATAGAATTTGACTTGAACAATGACAACAGAAATTTCTTGCAGGAAAATGCTATGTGTTTGAAAACAGGAGTTGCTGTGTTGCTGTTGTTAAGCTGTCAATCAACAAGTCTATCAATTGCTTGTCTAAAAGTCATTGTGCTATTGATCTGACATCTTGCTGATAGCAAATCAAGGTTCTGAGAGACAGCTGGTGAGGCTGGAAAGTTAGATACATTGGTACATTTGTTAGTCTAAACAAAAACAAAAGTAAAACAAAGAAACATGGACTCCTATTATCTAAACAGTTCATTCTGCTGCACACATTTCCAATACCAATGAAAAACTGTGTATTATTAAGGTACTATCTGCACTTATTTTTCTCTTCATATTTATTAAATGTGGCTCCAAATATTGCTAAAAATAAAATCGACAGGCTGGAATCCACCAAATAAAGTAGTCCTACTGAATCAATAGGAAGCTAAGAAGTCAAAACATATGTAAGACCTACTACTAAATGGGTGTATTCTATTTGGCACTAACAAATGGATTTGGGTCCTTCACAGACTGCCAGAAATAGTGCAAACTGAGTCCACTTTAACTGCCCTGACTCAGTGCTAGGGAATCATGGGAACTGCAGTTTATTGTGGTACCAGAGCTCTCTGACAGAAAAGGCTCAGTGTCCCAGAAAAAAATACAATTCCCATGGTTCCTTAGCACTGAGACAGGACAGTTAAAGTGGACTCAATTTGCATTATTTCTAAGAGTCTGCAAAGGCCCTTAGTCTCACTTTTTGAATTACATTATAGCTGACCAGACATTGCCTTCTTAAAAGTTTTCTATATCTTTATAACACATTATATTTTTGGATCTACTATTAAGGAACTCAATCCCTTTTTAAATGTAAAATGTTCTGTGTAATACTTTCCCAAAAGGATTTGGCCAGCTACGGATATTCAGTCAGCTATAGCTTTTGTAGTTACACAACACAATGAACTTTATTTGTTCCTGAGGTTTGGTATCTTCTCCCATCACTACTTTATTTTTAGCATATCAAAGGTTTACTGATATGTGTAAGAGCAATTACTGACCTTACAACTATTGAAGCCAGAATGATTTAATCAGTACAACAACCAGATCATAGGATTTAAGAAATCACCCAATATTTAATTTTTTTGTTTACATTCCAGACTGAGTTGAAGAAAATGCAACCTGCATGAATCCCCCAAACCCCACATTTGCATTTTCTAACACACTTCTTGACACCCCCAAAGCTCCCAACCTCTCTCCTAAATTATTTTTTTTCCTGGAATTTCAAGCCATTTTTCACCTGAAAATGATCCAAAATATCCTGAAACCAACTGGAAGCCAACTTCCCAGAAATCCACACTCCTCTTAAAACACAGAGAAAACAGCTAAAATTGGCTGAAAATAGAGATCAGAAGTTGTATGTCATCCCTTCCAGTTCTCCCAAATGCACTATTGTGGTGTCATAAAGGCATAAATTCCTTACTCTGTTCTAGACCCTAAGCTTATCATGGGATTCTCCTGGGTGTCTATAAAAAGCCTTCTTGTATGACTGGGAGGAGGGGAGTGCAGCTCACATACTTCCCCTATACACAACCTTTGCAGATCTCAAAGAAAACCCCCTATCCCAAAGTCACCACAACCTCCACATTTTTTTTACTTATGGTGTGATATTTTTTTCCAGAAAAAAATATGACCTAAAATTGGCCCCTGAGCCCATCATATGTGCAAACGTGTGTAAAAACCCATCTGAAACCCCCAATGATCTCCAACCCACTCCCAATACTTTCTCTCTTTTTAAATGTGGCCTGTCTAAATTGGTGACTGGAAGTGATGTGACACACTTCCTCTTGACATTTTGGCAGGGAAACAGAAGAATCATAGAATCACAAAGTTGGAAGGGGCCTCATGGGCCATCAGGTCTAACTCCCTACTCAGTCCAGAATCTCCTACTAAAGTATCTCCAGCCCCTTTTTGAAGATGTCCAGAGGAGACACCACCACCTCACCAAGCAATTGGTTCAATTGCTGAACTGCTATTACTGTCAAGAAGCTTCTTCTAATGTTCAGTCAAAATCTTCTCTCCTATAACTTCAAACCATTAGACCTGTCCTTCTGGAGCAGAAGACATCAGGCCTGCCTATACCTTCTCTGTGACACCCCCTGAGGTTTTTAAAGAGTGTGATCATGCCATCCCTCAGTCTCCTCTTCTGTCTCACACATAGTCTAGGCAACCAGCCAAGGGCTGATTGCTACACAGTTGATAGCCAGCAAGCCCAGTCACAGAACAGCTTACAGTTCAGCACTTACTTTACTTTAGTTAATAAAAGCCTTAAATCCCAAATGATGTCCAAGTCAGTTAAGCAGCATCCAGAGTCAACAAACACAGTCCAGGTCAGGTACACAGCATCCAAAGTCAACAAAACACAGTCCAGGTCAAGCACAGAGTTCAGGAACACTGCGGAGAGTCAGGTAGGTCAGGTAATCTCTGACAACTCCTGGAGGGCAGGGTTGGGAATTTATAGATCAGCAGCTCCCTTTATTGTCTCTTTTCAGCAAAGGTAGGTAGGGGTAAGTAATCTTCTATATCTGAATGGGAAGAGTCTCTGGCAGTGCTGGTACTTAACTCTAGTCTGTCTCTGAGATGTCTGTCTCTGGAACCTCCTACTACTCTGGTTCAGGTACCATCATGTCCACTACTTCAATCTCTAGGTCAGAGCCCATGTCCATGTCCTGGAAGCAGGGCATGACATCTTAACCAAGATGAACATGCCCAGCAATTTCATCATCTTCTCACATTTTATTATCTATGTCTCTTATTATCCTTATTGCCCTTCTCTGAACCTCCTCCAACATGTCTATACCATTCATAAAATGAGCTAAGGATTAAGACAGATACATATATCCCAGTTCCAAAAGAGGGTCTGCAGGTGTGGAAAGCAAGCTTCATTTTTTGACCCAATCCCATTTGTATCCTCCTCAAAATAGGTAGCAGTTTTCTAAATAGAGGCAGGTTTCACTTTTTCAGTTTTTAGATACTCATCCCCAGCCTTTATTACATGAGTTGTGCCACTGGGTTTATAATGCTAGATTTATGATACTAGAGCTTAAGTTAGGAAATAGAATAACTTTTCCAGAAGTTCTTAAATAGATAAGTCAAATCCAGATTTCATAAGTAGCATGTTAAGAAGAATACTTCAGATATGCAACATGATTATGGATAATGATTTAGAGAACCACAATTTTTATTTTCAAAAACAACAAATGGCTGGGTTACACTTTATGTCCCACTCATTTATTTTATTCACATTATTTATCACAAAATTATGATCCTGAGATTTATTGTTTTGTCTAAGCAGGAGAGCAGCCATTTGCAGGCGTTTCTCGGTAACTGTTCCTAGGAGGGCAGAAAGAAGCCCTCAGGGCTTGGAAGAATTATGAGCTTGGAAGAATTATGTTTTTGGACTACAGCTCCCAGAATAACCATGCTGGCAGGAGGGATTCTGGGAGCTATAGTCAAGGTGACTTTTCTGGGTTATGAAGAACTCAGCAAGAAAAGGGCCACTTTGCTGAGTCATGTAATAAAGGATCAGAATTGCTTTAAAATATATGTATTGGGTTTAGTCAAATGAAATGTCTTATGAACCAAAAGAATAGTCCAGCATGATCCACTGTCATTGCTGTGTCTAGAACCACAAATACACACAAAAACATTGTGTGTATTATAAAGATATACCTACTAGCAAGTGAACTCAAAGTAGTCACTTTATTAAGCAGCTGGTATGTGTTAATTCTTGTATATTGTTGATGTCCATACTTATATTTATTTACAACCCTGGCTTTGAAGTACACAGCATTATTTCATAATTTTTTACTCTCTCTCTCTTTTTTAAATAATTTTATTGCAGTATATAAAAAATACATTCATAATAGATAAACATTAAATCATCCATATCACCAACTTTTATCTCCCCAATTTTTGAATGTCATTCTTTATTTCAATAGTCTTTTGTCCTTGTCCATGACTGCTTGTTCACAATCTTTCGCTTCCAACTCTCAGCCTTCTTTCTTTTCCTTCTTTCTTCCATTTACTACTTCTTCTTTTTTACAGATTACATTATTTAGTTAACTCCATACATTTATATTTACAAAGAGGTCCTACTTAAATGATAGAGACAGCAATCAAGGAGAGAGAGAAAGTTTTAGGTAGGTAGAGCAGGTATTTGAGGGGATCCACGAAAGGTATAATTCCCTCCTTTTTTTAATCTCTTAGGGCCTCGGCAGACGACTAATAGGGTCGTCTCTGAGGCAAGCCCCTTCCTCCTCCCGAGGTTGCCCTCGGAGCTGCTGGCCCTCCGCACGGGTGGCGCACTGAGGACAACCTCCCGCCGCAGCGTCCTCACACGCTGCAGCGGAAAAGCCAGGGAAAGTGCGCCCGATGCGTTTAGGGCACACTTTCCCTGTCTTCTGAAAGGAACACTGATTTTGCGCTCCTTTCAGAGGCGCCGACAGTGCGCCGCCGTGCGAGTGCCTCGCTCCAGCGGCGCACCGTCCCAGGGCGTCCCGGACGCCCTGGTCTGCTTCCCCCCTCAGTCTTTCCCTTTCTCTTCTTTGTCTTTCTTTTTCCCTTTTTGACTTTTATATTCCTCTCCTTCTCTTTCTTTGTCTAACCTCCCTTCTTACTAGCTCCTTCTTTTCTCTCTCCTCCTCCTCAACCTCTTGCTTCTACGACTGTTGTACTTCCTCCTACCTTCTCACTTTCTCTTACCTTCTATACATGCGTTATCCTTCATTTGTTACTTTCCTTTCTTTTGTCCCTTTGGGGTCCTTACTTTTGGTCTGCTTTATCCTCTTTTTTTCCCTTTCCTACCTACATCCTCTCTTCTCCTCTCTTCCTCCTATCTTTTCTTTCTTTCTTCCTTTCCTCTCTCCTCTTGTGTTTCTTTTCCTCTGTTACTTTCCTTTCTTTTGTCCCTTTGGGGTCCTTACTGTTGTTCTGCTTTATCTTTTTTTTTCTTTCCTACCTACATCCTCTCTTCTCCTCTTTTCCTCCTATCTTTTCCTTTCTTTCTTTCTTTCTTTCTTTTTTTCTTCATTTCCTCTCTCCTCTTGTGTTTCTTTCCCTCCTTTTTTCCCCCTCCTCTTTTTTTTTTATCTTCAACTGTCTTTCCTTTTACTTCTTTTCATTTTCCTCTCCTCTCTTCCTCCTTCCCTCCCGTGTTTGTCTACCCCTGACTTCCCACCTATGATATCAGGTAATTTTTTATGGTTATTAGCTCTTTAGTTTCTTTCTTTTTCTTTTATTTTTTTACTCTCTGAGCTATCATGCCTTTGTAAACAATTCAGTGTGGGATTTTAAAATCAGAAAATACCTTGGCATTCTAGTGTAATTATCAAGCACTCAAGCTTCACCTTATGCTTTATGACAACAAGTCTCTTGGATGAATAATAATTGATAGCAGCCTATTTCTTTCATCCAAATGGCACAAAATCATAAGAATTAGCAAATGGGACCAGTTGGACTATACAAGTGTTGTTTTTGAAGCCAGAAATCAACTCAGCAAGATAATGAGTGTCAGAGAACAAAGTATTCATTTACCTATTCTAAATTATTTATTTCCAAGGTAAATAAAAATGGTAAAATATGATAAATTCTTTTTAAAGCACTATGGATCATTACAATGGCAATGACTATGCTTGCATTTTTCACACTTTTGCATAATTCATTTCCATTCATTATTTCACATAGTTCATAGTAAGCTGCAGTGATTCACAACTATGTACGTTCATGACTAATTCAACTAAACTAGTATAACAACATCCCACACAGGCAGAGATTTGGGACCTGATGAAACATCAAGACCAGATATACAACTCAAAGTCAAAAAATGAATGAAAGCAGTTCATACAATAAACCACAGAAAAGTAATATTTATGCATTTCTACATGACAATCTCATAAATGGGATCTGATCAATATACACTCAAAAGTTTGTAACAAAGAGGTAGAAAGAGATCTCAAGAAACTGAGCAACCAAAAAGCTGAGATATACTTCTAGGGTTCCTTTCCACAAATGCATTTTACACATTATTCTAGTGAAATCAGGATCGAGAAATGAAAGCTAAAGACTCCCTATTACCATTTGACTCAGCTATTCTTCATTGGCTAAATAAAATCATAAATGAACTGATTGGTTTTCCTTACTACATTTCTAATTATATCACAGACTGAAGTAGCAGCACATTACCCCTGCCCCTGCTGACATTTTAAATGTGAGCAAATGGAAGCCCTAATTCTTATTCTATAAATATGATTTTTTTCACTTCACTTCTCAAAGACTGGGGGGGGGGGGGAGGACTGAGATAAACATGTTGAAGCCATTACTTGTGTGTGACAAAGTCCAACTATGGCACCTGTCATGGTTGGACAAATGTTGGGGCCCAGGAACTTGGAGAACATACTCAAAAATATATCTAAATATATCATTAATAACAATTTTGGACAATGGTCCTCAGTTCATATCTCAATGAAGCAGAGATTTGATGAGAGAAGCAGCTGAGCACCAAGTAACACCATCTTTGTGCTCTAGGATAATAAAGATGGCTGTGGCTGCTCTAGCAGTTTTGTCCAGTACCTCTCTTTTCCACTGAGGACCATTCTGACCACAACCACTAGCCAGGGGATGGGGAAGGCAGAGGCAACTTGGCTACCTCAGACTTGGCATCATCTCCAGTTGTAGCCCATGCATTTTACAGTTATGAGTCCTCAGAAGGAACTGCACTGTCTTAGCTGATTACAGCAATGGGACAGAACCTCAGATTGAGAAAAGGGACAAAGTCCATATTACTGGTGTATTCCTCTTGTATTTATTTCAGATTGAATTCAGATTATAGGGAAATCCAAACAGATCCCAAAGGAACTCGTGTGTGTGTGTGTGTGTGTGTGTGTGTGTGTGTGTGTTCAAGTCACCTGTATCAATTTATGGCAAACCCATGAACTCCATAGAGTTTTCTTAAACAAGGAATACTTAGAGGTGGTTTTGCCAGCCACTTCCTCTGAAATATAGTCTACAGCAACTGCTATCTGTTGACAGTCTCCCATCTGAGTACTAATTAGGTCTAACCCTGCTTAGCCTTTCTAAATTGCCAGTTTTTTGGAGCAGAACTGGAGATTTTTGGATTCAAAGGCTGAAAACCTTAATATCACACAATCTTAACCTGGTTGATAACTCATACACTTTGTAACACTCCACCCTTGTGTGGTCTCAGCAGATAACCATGATGAGTATATCCAACTGGAATTCAGATTAGATCCAGATAATCCAAACAAATCTCAGAGGAGCTCTAGTGTGTGTCCAGGTACTCTATTAAAACAGAAAATGAAGTCCCCATATTTCTTGTTATCTCTGAATGCAACCATGACTGAATGAAACAATGAAGATTTCCTTTCCTCTAGCAAAGCAAAAAGATAGTCTAGGTATTTTGCTTTGCTAGAGGAAAGGAAAATTCCAGTCTCAGAAAATCATAAACAAGCACCTCCTTCTACAGCTAGATAATTGCCATTAATTTCCCTCTTTCCTATAACTGATCAAAATATTTTTAAATGCCCACCTCATACTCTCAAGCATGATTTAATCTCAATATATCATAGAAATGAACACTTATGCCTTGAATAGCTGAGCAGACAATTCAGTAAAAAAAATCCTTATAGTGCCTCATCAATCAGATTTTGTTTGGGATATCTTTTTTCCCTCTCTCAATAATAGTGTTAGCAGTATTTATTTATTTATGATATTTCTATTTATTTATTTATTTGTGATATTTCAGCCCAGAAGGGCCCCTGCGGTGACTAACAAATAAAATTAATTTAAAATACACAAAAATAGTAGTGGTAGTAGACCATTCTCTATTAAATGTCTACTTCAATATCAGTAAATTGGGATCTTTTTTGTTATTTTAACCAAAAATATTTCCCATTCACCGCATAGGATTTAGCCTATAACAATATAGTGAATGATTAATTTCTCTGTAAATCATTTCAGCCAATTACTTACTGCTATGTTATCTTTCCTTTAGTCCTGTTGAAAATTACAATGTACCAGCAATTAACATATGAAACAATCAACCACACTGCAACAGTTACCATATCCCCGACCCATTTAAAAATAATTACAGCAATACTGGTACAGCTTCCCTTTTTCAGTACCAGAAAAATGTTGTGTTGGGTTTGTGTGTGGAGAAACAAGACAGTGTTTGTTGAAAGTGATCAGCTGACTGAAAGAAGAGTAATATTAGCTTATCCATAAATGTGCATTTCTTAAAGGTTGGCTGTCTGACCTACCAAAATGTTGATTAAGCTATTTCCTTTATATTTCTGCACAGCTATCTCACTGTATGCTATTTGTCTTTCTTTCTTCTTTTTCTTATACATGAATTGGAAAATTTAGTACTGAATGGAAAGATAACTAAGCAGAAAATTATTTTAATTAAAAGTCATGAGCTAGGGCAAACTACATATGTACTAAATCTAAAATGCAACACTTGATGTTATTGGGATAGATTTAACTGAATGTTCTAATCTCTTGAAGTCTAACCCTGGTTTTCTAACAGTAAATATCTATTCATGCCCTACTTATCTTGAGTCCCAACATTAATTACAATTTATAACCCAGTTCAACTACACTCAGATCAATTTCCTGTAGTGACAGCACTCAGGTATTGCTGGAGAAGTTATAATTTCACAAATTCATCATGACATCATTTCCTGAAAGATTCCTTTGGTCATCAGAAAACATTAGAACACTGGAAATAGAAAGCCTTACTAAGGACACATATGGCAGGCCAGGATGAGATAATATCTACTTCAAGATAAGATATGCTTTCAGCGAAGCAGCACAAAGGTTTCATCAGAAGTAAAGACCCCCTTGACCCATTGGGAGGGTCCTTTTCTTGCGCCAGCCATTTTTGGAGGCTGGCGCCATGATTGGTGGAGGTCACAGGAAGTCCCTCCCTGTGGCCCCTAGCCAATCAGGGGGATCTTGTGAGATCCCCCAACAAGCCCTGTAATCTCATGAGATAGACAATCTCGCAAGATTACGAGCAAGATTTGGGGCCTATATAAGGCCCTCCTCTACGTGGCTGCAGCCATTGTTAGCCAGGCAGCCAAGAGAGGAAGACTTGCAGCCCCACCTCTCTCTTTCTGGTGGTAGCCATGGGTCTTCCTGTCTCTCTGGGCCTGGGCCTCTCAGGCAAAATGGGGGGGATTGGGGTGTGTGAATGGCAGAGAGTGGGATGTGGTGGGAAAGACCACAGGACATCTGCCCTGGGTGTTTTGGCCAGGGGAGTCCCTGGCCACAATATGGGCAGGCTCCAGTGGGTTAATAGAGACCCTACATGCTCCCATTTCACCTTCCACATCCCTGCATGCCTATAGCCCCCTGGGATCTCCCTGCACTGGCCATGTAAAATATATAGATATAGATATAGATATAGATTTGTCATTATTATTATTATTATTATTATTATTATTATTATTATTATTTATAGGTATATATGATATAAAGATATATAGATATATATTTATAATGAGGTCACACATCTCTTTGTGATTAACATTAAATTATTATGAGATTACTTTATTCCAATGTGAACTAACAACATCTTGTATTATTATTACTACTTTGTCTCCTGGGGTTGTTGTGACTTCTCTCTCTCTCTCTCTCTCTCTCAATATATCTATATCTATATCTATCTATCTATCTATAATTTCCTCCCCATTTCGCTACTGTGACTGTTAATATTGTTACTTATTATCATGTTAACATTGTCCCTGTTGTACTATTGTGAGTAAGATTATTAATTTTGTTGTTGAGTAGTTGGCTGGTAGTGATATACATACACACATGCATGCACACACAGACAGACCACCTTTTATTACTGTTGTAAGGATGGGATGATGGTGATGCTGGAGATAATATTATTATTTAATGAGACAAAGGGTTATTAGGGCTGCATTAATAATGGGCCTTTACTTGTTAGGTAGTCATACTAATTTTTCCCCACTTTTGCTTTTAGATTCTTGATATGCCTCAGAGGAAGCCTAAATCCAAGAGGTGTGCAGCACCTGCTGGGTTGACCAATGGGCAGTTGGCGCCTAAGTGTCCAGCCACTGCCAGAGTGATATGAGATGGATTGGGTGGCCCATTTGGCACAACTAGACTGTACAATGTAGGCCTGCATGGCTACATGTGAGAAAATTGGTCAGGTGGTGTGCACCCAGAGGGAGACACAGATTGGGGGTGCAGGGGCGGCAGCCTCTGTAACCATGGACCCATCTAACTAGAACAACACTCAGGGGGAGGTTTTGCCTTCTGCATAGGTGGCAGATGCACTCTCACCTGAACCATCTTCTATTGGCCCTTCAACACTGCCCCCAGAGGCTAATGCTGGGGGGGGGGGGGGAGAGTAGTCAGCCATCATTAGCAGACATCTTTCAGCTCATGAAGGGGGCTTTGCATTCAACACAGCAGACTGCAGTGGCCCCTATGATGGTGCAGCCTACAGTGGCTGACTTATACAACTTTATGCAGCTGGTGGTGACTGGCGGTGGGCATCCCAGTGGTGTTGGGTGATGGAACAGGTTGATCACTTCCCGTGAAACCCCACGGGGAGTGAGCCCCTGGCAGGGTTGGCCTGCTGTTGGGTCAAGAAGTAACATCAGAATGACAGCCACAAGCAGATAACTCAGGTACCTCATCTGTCCTTTCTGGTTCTTGGCCAGCAGTGGTGTGGGCACCCAACAGCCAGAAGGTGGGTCCACAACCCAGGAAGAATGGGTGGTAAATCAACCGACACCACCATCAGGTCATGCCAGGGGAGTTGTGGAGATTGTGGGGTCTGTGGTGACTCCAGTGGGGTCTCAGATCCAGATGATGCAAGGTGCAGGTGAGCAGTCACCTGTGGATAAGGTAGGTACCACCCCCAAAAATCTGATGTGCCATCTACAATGCCATGAGATGTAGATTGCATGAGGTCTGCAGATTGCAATCCCTATGCCAGTATGTCCACCCCTTTGGGGGCGCATCTGGGTTGCAAGGGAAGTGATCAACCTGTCCCATCACCCAACACCAAAGGAGCGTATATGGAAGAGTGAGTACGTCAATCTCTTTTCACTGATTTTCCAAGATTCCAAACCGAGGGTGATGGTAAAGGATGGGATTGTGTTTAGACTCCCCCAAGGAATTTCAGTCTTACAAGTGGCCTAAGCTCGAAATGAATTTTGTCAATTGGATTTACAGGGGGATCATTGAATTTAAGCAACCTGGGAGGGCACAGATGCCAGGGATGATGGGAGTTGTAGCTCTTCACCTCTGGCTCTAACTCACCACCTTGTTATGCAGCAGAGCTGACCAGCTTTGATCAGTGGTTGATGCTTCTTTCCCAAGCAGCAGAGTTTCAGAGAATAGGCTGAAGACCCTGACAAACTCTCCAAGCCTTCTCACTCTTCTTCCTGAGATGTCTCCAAACTTCTCCAGGATTCTTCTGGTTCTTGTATCTTCCCTCAAGACACCAGACAACTCAGTAGTCTTATATAAAAGATCTACTTTATTCTACTATATATAAATACTATATGCCCTACAAATCACAATCTCTACTCCACCAAAATACTCCAAACTACACCACACTACTCCACAATATGCATTGGCAAACATTGCACTTATAGCCATTGTTAGTCACCACCCACTAGTCAGTTTCCACCCAGTGGGCGTGTACATTCATTTTGATAGATCATCCCATACTTAAGACCAACCCAAGTATTTCATCATTTTACCTTGACTACTTAATGAATCTCAGGTGTTTGCAATCTATAACAGGTGTTTTCAATATACACTCTATAACTTTGTCCTTGGCTCTCAAGGCTTCCAAATTACATTATCCTTTTCACCTGTGTAGCTTCATGATTGTTCCTGCTTAGTCACTGTGACTATCACATACATATTTTATTTCTATTACTGTATGTCCTATGTTGCATTTTCCTTAACAACAGATTTGTCCAAATTCCAGGAGATTATAACAAAGGCCTACAAGAATTGTCTTACCAATTCTTGGGAGTCTGCCTGGATACAATATGATGAGCAGTTCCAGATGCGCATAGCCTTAGATCATTCCATTTCATGGGCCCTAATACAGGCTGAGCTGTGGTTGGATGTGATGGTTGGTGTCTCCCCTTCAAGCCAATGTGACAATGGCTTCGTGCTGATGGTCACTCAGCCAAAAAGGTAGTATGTGAGGCATGCCATGGGTGAGAAGAAGATATCGGCCGTCTGCTGGGAATACAATGCAGGTAAGTGTAGGAGACAGTTGTGCAAATTTGACCATTGTTGTGGCACGTGTGGTGGGGGCCACCCCAGTTCCTCATGCTTCAAAGGTAAGCAGGGTGGGACCAGATCCAGTGTTGCCTCTCAGGGCGCTCTCACTGGAGGCAACGGCCCCAAAGCCCATGAAGTTGGGTGTTTTAGCCATTTGGTTGGCGATTTATCCCAAGCAGGGCTGTGCACGTTGTTTACTTCATGGTTTCACACACAGTTTTCACATTCCATACTCTGGCCCTAGGGTTTTTGATTTTGCACCTAATTCAAGATTGGTGAAGGAGTTACCGGGGGTGGTGAGGGATAAGTTGGCAAAGGAGTTGGCAGCGGGCAGGATATCTGGCCCTCACAAGGAGATTCCTATGCCATCATTGAGGTTGTCACCTTTGGGCATGGTTCCCAAGAAGGCAACGGGTGAGTATCCATTGATCCACAACTGATCCTACCCTAAGGGGGAGTCAAGAAACGATGCTATTAACTTTACACTTTCCTCTGTGAAATATGCATCCTTCGATTCAGTGGTTCAGATGGTATGGGTCCTGGGTACAGGAGCTCTTTTGGTCAAGTGTGACATATAACTGGCTTTCAGGCTTCTTCTGGTTCACCAGGAGGACTTTGAACTACTGGGTTTCCAGTTCAAAGGCATGTACTACTTTGATAAGGTGACGCCAATGGGTTGTCCAATTTCTTGCTTGGCTTTTGAGAAATTTAGTACTTTTCTTCAATGGTGTGCCATACAGAGGTCAGGTAATGCTACAATCACTCATTACCTGGATGATTTCCTGTTTGTCGGGGAACCCACCTCATCATTGTGCAGGACATGCTTCAGGCTTTTCAGCTCCTGATGGACAAGTTGGGCATCCCACTTGCCCATGAGAAGCCCGAAGGCCCTGCCACTACGATTACATTCCTCAGTACCGAGCTGGATACTGTTGAGGGTGTATCTCACCTCCTACAGGAAAAATTGAGACTGTTGAGAGAACAGGTGAGTATTTTAGGAGGTAAGCAGAAAGCCACCCTGCATGAATTTAAATTGCTGGTGGGTCTGTTAAATTTTGCCTGCAACGTGGTGATTCTGAGCCAGGCATTAAGCACCTGTTTGTACCATGCCATGAAGGGGGTCTCCTTGCCGCACCACCACATACGGGTCAACAGTAGGATATAGGAGGATTTAAGAGTATCCTCAGGGATTTCAATGGGGTCTCATTTTGGAGGGGAGAGATGCTTCTCAGGGCAGAAGCTGTGCTTCTTTACACAATTCCTGTGTGGGTGTGGGTGTGGGTGAGATCGAGACGTAGTCCCTGTGGGTGGCATCCATACTGTGCTTTGCAGTCCCTCTTAAACAGAGGGGCTTGTCACCAGTCACCATTAGGGGAAGGCTTGCTGCCCTGTCATTCTACTCTCAGGTGGGTGGGTTCATGGACCCCACTGTAGATTTTCGGGTCTGGAGGGCCTTGGAGGAATGGATAAGGGAGCACTCTCCTCCTCAGGACAATCATTTGCTTGTCTCGAATTTGGTTCCTCCACAGATTTTAGATGCCCTTTAGGCCGTATGCAGTTCACCCGGCAAAGTTACCCTATTCCCAGCAGTTTTCACATTAGTCTTGTTCATGGCCACCTGGATTAGCGAGCTCACCCCTAGCTCCTGCTCCGATACCTTGGAGAGGGCACTGCTGATATCTGACATGCAAGTTTTGGAGCAGGAACTCCAGATCCAGCGACACAATTTTCCACACATTCCTTCTGGATTGGAGCAGCCATGGCAGATTCATCGCATGGCCTGAGCAGTGATGTGTAGGGCATTGGGCAGTGGCGCTCAGGGGCCTTTAAGTCATATATTGGCCCTCAGGTTAGGGGGCTCCAGGCTTCCTCCACTGGGGATCTGAAGGTCAATGGTGCTTTAATGTATTTTTTTCTGAGCAGGTGGATACCATGGCGATATCTGGAATATAGGTCACTGCTTGTTTTTTTGGGCTAAACGACATGCTCTACAGTCGGGCAGAGGTCGAGATCTTGGTATGGTGCAGATGAAGCATATTCGTTGTTTTGGCCAGTGAAGTATGGTATGGGTAGCTCTCGTGCCACATGTCATCAAGCTGGCTGCTACACATCTGCACCCTTTCATTTTTCTGATCCATCTTGGTGAAAATTTTTTTGTCAAGATCCTGGGACTCCAACTTGTCAGAAGAATTATCACCTATTCATGAAGTGTGATGCCTTTTACTGGACATGGCATTACTATGGACTAAGCTCTTACCAAAACGTGCATGGCCGGGAGCTGCGAGTGAAGCAGCCATCAATGCAGTTCACCACTGAGTGAACAGGGGTGTTCAAAAGAGACTGGACTGTGTGGGGGCTTTGTCTGCTATACGTGATCAAATTAGGTTTGAATTACCATATCTATACAGGGGTGATGGGGTCCATCTCTATCCAGCAGGCTGTGATCTGTACCTGGACTCCATTGCACAACACCTTAACCAAGTCATTTGGGGGGGATGGGATGCCAAGCTAGGCTGGCCCCCTCTTGTGGCGAGGTATGGACTCCCCTGTGGAATTAAACTAGTTCATTTCATTGATATATTGAGATTTACAATGGATGATTGATTCATTATGACAGCTTGTGATTTATGTCCTTATTAACCGATGTGATTGATTATGGATGATGACCTAAGAATGATTTATTACTTGATTTATGGCTAGATTTATGACTGGGATATTGACATATGATTGATTTATGGCATGATTTATGGTTTGATTTACAGCATGGTTTATGATATGGGTGTATTGACATATGTACATTGGATAACAAACAATATGATTGATTTATGGCTGTCAAACTGTGATTTATGACCCCTGTACAGACAAATAAAATTGTGGCCTTTTATTACCCACTAAAGGGAAATGGACTCCTTTGTGCCAGTGCAACTGATCACAGTGACCCATAAGGGAATGGTCATGGCAAAGATACAGTTAAAGAAGAAGTGTGAAGATTCAGAAGCCATGTCACTTTGTTAATGAGTTGAAATGCATCATATTAGAGTCTAAGGCAGAACTTTGGGTCTCTAGATCCATCTCTTTCTTGGAGCAGAAGTTATCTCATTGTGGTTTGTTCTTAATATCCCTTCTGTTTTCTAATAATAACCAGCCTACTTATCTATGCACAAGGGTATTCTCTCATCTAAGATGTTCAAAACAGAAGGGAAGAAAGGAAACAGGGGAATGATAGATAAGCTGTAGAAGCCTACTATACCTTAGTTTTGTCCAAATATGAATCTGAGGGAGTAGGCTCACGTCTACAAAAGCTCATACTACCAACATATTTATTGCAGTTAGTCTCAAAGGTGCTACAAGAACCCTTTGCATACTTAGTTTAGTCATGTTTGTTCTGGAATCTTGCATGGAATATTCCTGATGGAATATAAATTCTTCAGTTTCCTAGGCTTCCCTAGCTTATCATCCTCTAGTGTCTGTGCCAGTTAGAGATAATGGGAGTTGTAGACCAACACATTTGGTAGGTACCAAGAATAAGGAAAGATGAGCCAACCTCCAATAATGCCAATGGACTCTATATGTCTCACAACAGGTTTTAAAGCAAATGTTTCTTTCCCCCTTTAATACAGTTTTTCTAGCCATTCAGCTGTTCTACTCTGATGAATTCCATTCTACCATTGATGATGTCAGTACAATCCCAATTCCAGCTTAAATTTCTTGCCATGACAGGACAATCATCTGAGTCTTGAAGACATTTAAAATTGTAAATTGTTCCTGCTCCCACTCTCTCTCCATATTTTTTTAAAATGACATCCTTCTCATACTAAATCCATTTGTACATTCAGATTCCTGACACAGCTCTCAACATAATAATTGAAAGATACAATATGTAATTGGAAATACAGAGAAGGCTGCAAGGCTTGGCATGATCCCCCAAACATATTAGGTAAAGCAAAGCCTGAGAACTAAATGATGTAGAGCTGCCTGACGCAAAGCGACTCAGGGTGGCTTCTGATGAGGTATTAATTCATTTATTTATATCTGCATTTCCTTCACACATGGTGAGTAACAGCAAAAGCTATTTCATAGTCTCATAAAGACAGAAAAATACAAAAGGCATGTTTAATGCCTCAATATTTAGGGGTGCAAGCATTTTAAACAAAATCTTTTAAAATACATAGCACCAACAATACATAGGACAAGGTCTCTGGTACTTTTTAGTGTATTTCATAGGAAATAGCCATGTTTGAAACATGCATACTTTCTTATAGTTAGTATGAGATAAGTTAAGGTGTATGGGTGTTTTACAATAAGTGTGAGGCAGGATGTGAAAAGTTTTTTTAAAAAAAAAAATTGACAGAGGTTTGCTGTTTGCAAGAGTCACAACATGGCTGAATCCCTCACCCTGGAAGACTGTTTCCTGGAACAATGATCCTGGCATTTGAGGTGTTGCCATCCAGTGGCTGTTAGAAGTGTCCTGTCATGGACACTGGCTAAGGTGGGGCTTTAAAAAAAAAAAAGGAAAGAAAGAAAGAAGGACCTCTATAGTCCCACAAATGATAACTGCTGTATAGGATATGCATGGTATATAAATCTTACTCAATAATCTAATTTTTTTGTCTGAGTTTATTGTTTCTTATAATCTCTCATGCATCATTTTAGGCCATACCTATTGGTACAGTATAATCAATCCATCTCATTCTTGCTAAATTTTTCAATTATGCACTACCATTCTTATTTTTACTGTTTCTGGGTCTGTACGACTCAGAAACAGTAATACAATGAAAATAATAATGGGAATGTTAAGATGATCCCATGTGAAAACTTGTGTGCATTTTTATTATGCACAATTTTTGATATGCTGTTGTTGCATTGACTAATGGTTCTACATTCACTTTTTTCAAAAGTACGCATTTGGAAATGTACATGTTTTTGATGTACATATAATGTTGTGTGCCTTTCTCCCTTTTTGAAATTCATGACAAGCCTGGAAAATGGACATGTATGTGAAGTAAGATGAACTCTGTTCCACTGACAGTCAAGGAGATACAAAATGGGCTTCTACTCAGTACTGTAACTCCAAACCCATTCATGCCTTTAATCTCAAAATCAGCTTGCGTTTCCAAACTAAGATGTGAAGCTGTTTCCACAAATACAGAAATCTACGCACAGAGTAACAAAGTCAAACCAGTACCATCTGAAATCTGTACTTGTATGCCTTTCATAAGAAGAAAATTATATGATCAGATCAGGCAAACTTTAGAACAGGAAAATTCAGAATGAGAAAACAGATCATTATCTCTTTTTTTAACACCAGTAATGGTAGGTGGCTCCCATGCTAATGGGATGGTGAATCTGTACCAGGTTCTAGGCCAGACTTTAAAGCAGTGTTTCCCAAACTCTGGTCTTCTAGATCAGGGGTCCCCGGACTTTTTGATCCAGGGGCCGGTTCGCTGGCCCCCAGATCTTCCGGGGGGCCGGAGGTGCGCACGCGCACGCGCATGCACATGACTCCGGCCGCCATTTTGGAAGACAAAATGGCATCCGAGTAGTGCGCATGTGCACGCGATGCCAGACACCATTTTGGCTTCCAAAATGGCATCCGGCATGGGGCGCATGCGCACAGCATTGTGTGTGCATGCACATGACTCCAGATGCCATTTTGGCTTCCAAAATGGCATCCAGTGGTGGGGTGAACAACGGCAGTGGTGGTGGTGGCGGCGGCGGCAGTGGTGGCGGGCTGGTAGAAAGGCCTTGGTGGGCCGGGTCTGGCCCACGGGACGTAGTTTGGGGACCCCTGCTCTAGATGTTTTGGACCTCAGCTCCCAGAAGTCCTGACTGCTAATCAAGCTGTTGGGGTTTCTGGGAGTTGAAGTCCAAAACACCTGGAAGATCAAAGTTTGGGAATTGCTGCTTTAAAGGGTCTATCTAACAAATGAACCTATTCTGATGAGAGGGTAGAATTACCTGGCTGCATCCATACTGCATAAATAATCCAGATTAACTCCACTTCAATTGTCATGGTTCAATGCTATGGAATTCTGTGAACTGTTGTTTTGTGAGACATTTAGTCTCTCTATCAGAGAGTTCCAGTGCCATAACAAACTACAATTCCCATAATTCCATAGCATTGAGCCAAGGTTGTTAGAGTGGTGTCAAACTGGATTATTTCTGCAGTGTGGATGCAGCCCTCGATAGCTTATTTAAAGTTCAGACAAACCCAAAGTAATTTCGAGGCCCTGCTGACATAACTTCTATTAATCATCACTAGTGAACACTAACTGGTCTGTAACCCATTCTTATTATTCATCAAATAGTGGGAGTCTGTATCTAAAAAAGGGCTAAGGATGGATTGTACACCTAACAAAATGAGCTCAGAATTTTCTTCCTCAGACCCCAGATTTTTGGCTTTCACTCACTTCCATTTACTGACAAACCCTATATGTACACAATACTCCTTGAAACCTGTGCTTCCAGGATGATTAATCATTGCAGTCTTGATCCCATGACTCTTAGGCATATAGTCTGGAGATGAGGGGAAAAGATTGACTGATATAATAGCTGCTTCTGTCAACAATGCACAGCTTTTTCATCAAAGCAGGCAAAAACAATTTTACTCCCTCTGTGGTTTCAATGAAACAGGAAAACTCTCTCTCTCAAGCGAACTGCAATTCCCCCTTCAGAACTATTCTTCAAATGTGCTTTTTCCATAAAGTCTTTGTCAAAATGCTGTAGTGAGTCTAGTCTATATGCTGTAGAACCCTGTTGTAACAAAGCCTATGTATGTGTAATTCTTATAACACATACTCTTTCCCTGTACAGCCCTAACTTCCTTCTCAACTCTTCTCTCTTGATTCCAAGTGTTCTTATATTGTTGTATAAAGACTCCTTATCCTGATACTACTCTTAACTTGATTCAGGACTTATGTTCCACTCATTGTAGTAGAATCTAAGTGCCAGTAGCATATACTGGACTAAGGATGGAAAGGATATTCAAAAATATTTGAAAAAGGTTTAAAAATATGTTTTTCAAGTTTTGAGAGACCCTGATGAGAATAATTCTGAACTGGTGAGAATATTTGCAGTTCAGGAATTAATCTGTGGGAAAAAATGCATGTAGTTCTTATGTACAGAAGACAGCAATTATCTGTGCAGGAAACAGCATTTTCTGTGTAGATAATAAGGTTTCGTTGCATGAATATTAATTCCTGAAGAGAAATTCTTGCATTCTGCACAGAAAGTGCTGTAACTGGGCATCGTTTTCTGCAAAGGAATTAATATATAGTATTATTTTCCACACAGAAAGTGCTGTGTTCTGCGTGTGTGAATTTTGCACAGAATACGCTCCAAATTGTGCATAGCTTTCAAACATTATGTGATTTTCACAGACTTTCTTGAAGCAGGAACAATATTATGGAAATTATTTGTTATTGCCTTTGTGAAGAAACATAGGCTATTTCTGCACGGCAGAAATGATGCACTTTGACACCACTTTAACTGCCATGGCCCCATGCTATGGAATCCTGGGATTTGTAATTTTGTGAGATATTTAGGATTCTTCATCATACAACAAACTACAAATTCCAGGATTCCATATGATAGAGCCATGGCAGTTAAAGTGGTGTCAAATTGTATTAATTCTGCAGTGTAGATGCAGCCTTAGTGAATTGTATCCCTATACTGGAACCAATCCAATGTGTTTATCTTCCATCCTCTGAGCATTTACCTGTCCTATCTGAGACAAAGCACTTTCAGAGATGTCTAGCCAATAAAAAGGTTTCCCAAGGTAAGGATTATCCATATGGGCCTTTTGGTTCCTAAAGCTCTATCAATTTTTTTCCCTAAAATTAGATCCTCATCAACAATTTCTTCTGAAATTCTTTCCACAAGCAAATAATCGCAAGTGTGCTTCTGAGAGAAAGAAATGCAGCTAATATCAGTAGCTTGCCTACAGAATGCTGTTGAGTCAACATTTAAAAAAAAAAATTAAACAGGGTGCATACGCACACACAACCACATACACTTCTTAATTCTCCAAAGTGAGAAGACACTAGCTGCATAAAATCAACCTGATTAGTCGTGAGATGGAGGTCCAGCAGGGGATCAGCTCCAAATATGGGTTTGCAAGTCCCTGAGCAATAGGCAAAAGAGGACCGAAGGGCAGTTTGGCGATTCTGACAGAACAAATATTCAAGATGATGTGCTTCAAACAGTTTCCAAGGTAACTGGCTGTGAGCCTGGAATCTATAAATAGGAGTACAAACTGGTTTGCAGCTCCAAGACAGGAAAGCAATTAATGTCACTAGAGAGAGAAGTTAAAATCAAAATAAACGTATACAAGTATATATTATATATATGCAGGAACACTCAACCAAAGTACCAGGGAAATCTAAAGGCAACAAAAACAACTAAAAATACATAGATTTGAAAAAATAAAGACATGGGGAAATCAACACATATTTTTCAAAGGAAGCAATATAAGTATATCAGCCTTATTTGTTGTCAGAGTTTCACCAATCAACCACCGAATGTGGACATAAGAATGGTCAAAGCATTAACAGTATAATCAGCAGCCTGTATTTGAATGCTACATGATGCAAATCTGTGTAACTTTATCTTCATATCCCGCCAAAAAACAAAAAGGAACCTCAAGAGACTGCTTAACTGCAGGCACTAGACATTACCCTAACAGAGTTTTCATAAGGTGGGTGATTTTCCCCTGTAGAATAACACAGAGAAATAAATGCTACCCACATTAAACATTTTGCTTTAAATTGTGGCCTCCTTAGGATAAGACATTTATATACTTTTGAATACAGCAAAACCTTGGGAACAGCTATTTTTCTTTTTACCCACTTCTACAAATCTTCCAATGAGTATGTGCTGGCTGGGGGATTCTGGAAAATTTAGTTAGAAAAGTAATTTTTCCAGGCTCTGCATATAATATCTAGTTTGGGACCATGTTCTACTGTTATTTACTGAGATTAAAATGTAACGAAGCAAAGTGTGGATTGTACCAGGTCATATTGGTGCAAATAATGGAACTATAAGTTTATGGATGTCACCAAAGCAAGCTTTTCACACAATGTACATAGGTTTGAGGTTTTTTACACAAGCACAGCTTGTATCACTCTGGGAGTTTTCATGCTCCCATGAAAAATGCAAGGCCATTTTTGATGCAACCAGGTTCTTCCCAAATACCCCACCCCCCCCCAAAAAAAATTGGGGAAATTTGGGAGAAGAGAAGAGCATTTTCACGATGTGTCCCAAGCCCACTCCATTTTAGGACCAGAAGATATCTTATACAATAAAATAAAATAGAAGCAAAAGTCAATTGGCATAGCTATCTGAGACATTTTTATTTTTTTAAAAAAATAAATCAAGCATGAAGGTGTTGTGGTGCTTCCCTTCAAGGTCCCATTGAGGGCCAATGCAGCTTTCCAGAACTGGCTGTTTCTCACTTAACTATGACAGAAGCATGGCAGTACTGAGGATTGGCCTCTCAGTTATGTAGCTGCCTTAGCTAGCAAATTTGGGTTGTCAAGAAGCAATACTAAGTTGTTTGTTATCTGCACTGTCATCTTTCTTCCTTTCCTTTCCACATGCATGCAGAGTCAGGGATGATGGGAGTTGTAGCTCTTCACCTCTGGCTTAACTCACCACCTTGTTATGCAGCAGAGCTGACCAGCTTTGATCAGTGGTTGATGCTTCTTTCCCAAGCAGCAGAGTTTCAGAGAATAGGCTGAAGACCCTGACAAACTCTCCAAGCCTTCTCACTCTTCTTCCTGAGATGTCTTCAAACTTCTCCAGGATTCCTCTGGTTCTTGTATCTTCCCTCAGGACACCAGACAACTCAGTAGTCTTATATAAAAGATCTACTTTATTCTACTATATATAAATACTATATGCCCTACAAATCACAATCTCTACTCCACCAAAATACACTACACCACAATATGCATTTGGCAAACATTGCACTTATAGCCATTGTTAGTCACCATCCACTAGTCAGTTTCCACCCAGTGGGCGTGTACATTCATTTTGATTGGTTTACATAGATCATCCCATACTTAAGACCAACCCAAGTATTTCATCATTTTACCTTGACTACTTAATGAATCTCAGGTGTTTGCAATCTATAACAGGTGTTTTCAATATACACTCTATAACTTTGTCCTTGGCTCTCAAGGCTTCCAAATTACATTATCCTTTTCACCTGTGTAGCTTCATGATTGCTCCTGCTTAATCACTGTGACTTTCACATACACATTTTATTTCTTTTACTGTAAGTCCCATGTTGCATTTTCCTTAACAATCCCCTCCAAAATAAAATATTGTATGTGTCTTATAATGTCATTCCAACCATCTGTGTCAGTCTTTCATGTTTTTCCGCCGTCAATGCTTTTGTGAACAAATCTGCTATGTTGTGTTGTGTTTCTATATATCTCAGTTCTATTTCACCCTTCTGAACCATGTCTCGCACATTTTGATATCTTACTCCAACATATTTTGTTCTGTTCTTCAAACTTTCAGCTTCAGCCATTGCTATGCATGACTGTGAATCTTCCAGAATTTCTACTGGTATCCTGTAACTTTCATTTAAATCATTCAACAATTGCTCAACCCACTGTACCTCATTCACTATCTCATTTAAAGCTGCGAATTCTGCTTCAGTCGTACTTAACGCTACATTAGTTTGTTTTCTACTTCTCCAGACTATTGGACTTTCACCGTACTTAATTATCATTCCTGTAACTGACTTCTTGTCTCCTAATTCTGATGCAAAAGAACTGTCCACATAACAATCTAAATCTGAACTACTGTTTCTAATTATCAATTTCTTATCTAACGTTCCTTTCAAATATCTTAATAAGTGTTTTACTGCTGTCCAGTCTTCAATTTTTGGATCATTAACCCTTCTGGACAATACATTTACAGCATATGAAATGTCTGGTCTGGTGTGGCAAGATATGAATTTGTAAAGATCCTATTATACTCCTGAATAAAGTCTTGTCTTCAAAATCTCTAGTTGTTTTTACAGATACAAAACCAGTTGTCATTGGAGCTCTTACTATTTTAGCATTTTGTAATCCACACTTTTCAATCAAATTTTCAATTTTCTTTTTCTGACTTAACAATGTCCTTTTTCTGTCCATTCAACACTAATACCTAAATAAGACTTTAATAAACCTAGATCCTTTAAGACAAACTTTTCAGACAATTCTCTTTTTACCGATTCAATTTCCTGTTTTGACTTTGCTGCCACGCCCAAATCATCTACATAAATTACTAACACTATGTCTCCTTTTGTATAGACACAAGCATCTGCAATGCTCCTTTTGTATCCCAGCTTAACTAACTCGTCATTAATGCACAAATTCCAAGCTCTGGCACTTTGTTTTAATCCATACAATGCTTTTTTCAATTTATAAACTTTCTGACTACTATTTTCTTCAAAACCTTGTGGCTGCTCCATAAAGATCTCTTCATCTAAACTAGCATTCAAGTAGGCTGTTTCAAAATCAAAATGCTCTACAACTAAACTTCTTTTTGCTGCTACAGCCAGAACCATTCTCAGACTTTCTGGCTTTGCAGTTGGAGAATATGTCTTATCATAGTTCTCATACTGCTGTTGTGCAAAACCCTTAGCTACTAACCTTGCTTTATACTTAATACTTCCATCTGGCATTTCTTTCTTTTTGTACACCCACTTACAACCAATTACTTTCTTGTCCTTGGGTCTGTCAATGACTTCAAAAACATCTTTATTTACCAGACAACCAAACTCATCATCCATTGCATCAATCCATTTTTCCTGTTCTTCTCTAGACAAACTTTCCAACTCTTCAAAACTTTCAGGCTCTTCCACTGCTAAACAAGCTCTTGCATTTGTCACAACAAACCTATCTGGAGGCTTTCTAACTCTGTGACTACATCTGGGAATAAACTCTGCTGATCTGCCTCTTTCATCCTCACTTTCTGTACTGGGAGTTATAGTTCTATGACTAAATCTCTTGTCTTCAGTCATTCTAGTAGTAATGGGTCTAGATTGTGTCTCATTATCAGAAGAACTATCACTGCTGCTAGTGGATGCTTCTGGCTTAACTGAAACCCCTCCGTTTCCTGAAGTTGGTTCAATTTGTGTTTCTGGCTCATTTGAACTTCCTAACCTCAAGAAAACTTCTTTATTGGCATGCAGTTTGTCCCAACCGGCATGTCTCTCGAAATTTGCAGACCTAGAATACTGCACTTCTTTTCCACCCAAATGAAACTTGTAGCTATTTCCTGAATAACCCAAAAACCTAAGCCTTTTACTTTTGGGTTCTCCTTTCTTCCTGAAACAAGCTGGTATGTAAACATAAGCAAATTGTCCAAAGACTCTCAAATACTTGTAATTTGGCACTCTCCCATACAATACCCTGTAGGGAATGTCTTCAATTTCTGAATGATACATTCTGTTACTAATATGTACTGCTGTCAAAGTTGCTTCCACCCAGAAACTATCTTTTACCTCTGCATCTGCCATCAAACAAGCAGTTATCCTTTTTATATCTTGTATTTTTTTCTCCGCTAAACCATCTTCGTTAGGACAAGCGGGATTAGTAGTTTCATGCCTTATTCCCACCTTTTGAAACCAATGAAACAATTGATTACTTAGAAATTCTCCTCCTCGGTCAGTAACAATGGTGCCTACTCTAATATCAAATTGTCTTTCCACCATTCTCACCCATGCTTTTAAACTTTGCCCAGCGTCAGATTTGTTTTTCAATATTCTTACAAAAGCAAACCTTGTAAACCTATCAACAATTACTAGGTAATATTTGCTTCCCCCTAAAGATAAACAATTAGCTTGGGCCACATCTGCATGTACAAACTGAAATGGTCTTTGAGCAATTCTTTTGGTTTTCTTGGCTACTGGAAAAGCTCGGACCTTTACCTGATTACATACAGTACAATCTAAGTGATTTTTGCATTCAGCAACTTTTAAATCTGGACACATACTGATTAACTTCTTTAAACATTTGAAACTAGCATGAACAAATTTTCTATGGAGTTCATGTATGCAGTCTTTGTGAATTGGACTATTGTCTATGTTACTAGCATTTTCAACCCTGTAGCTATCAATATTGTCCTCCAAATAGTAAAGTTTATCCTTTTTCAAGCCTATGCCTCGCAATTCCCCATTCAGTTTTATCTTACACATGTTCTTTTCAAAAATGACTGTGTAGTCTCTGTCTGTTAATCTGCTTACTGATAACAAATTATTTTCTAACTCCTTTACATGTAACACATCATTAAAGTTTTCCTTTAGCCCTGGAATGTAAACTGTACCCATTTGATTTACAGTACTGAGCTCTTTCCCATCAGCTAAAACTACAGCATTTACATTAGCTGATTTTCTATTACTTATCAAATTAATATTGTTACACATTGAAGATGATGCTCCTGAGTCAATCAACCATTTACAATTAGCATTTTGTTTTTCCTTAATCATGGTTGCAAACCCCTTTTTGTTACCACTGTCCTTCAAAAATGGAGGTTTGGACTGCTTTTGATACTGCCGCGGCTGCCATCTGCTCTCTCCTTGCTTGCTTCTCTCAGCAGCAAATTGTTTACAATGTCTCTGCAGATGACCAATCTTTTTACAATAATAACACCTCCGTTGCTGCCTTGTAGAAGCTGCTTCTTCCTGCTTTCGTAGTTCAGGCATTGTTTGTTGTTTTGGCACAGTCCTTAAACTTGCTGAGTCACCCTGCTCAGACTTTCTTCTCAAGTTTTCTTCCAATATTCTGGCAACAATTAAGTCTCTGTTCAGCTCAGCTTCTGGCAAATTTTGCAAGCTATTTGTAATGTTGTCCCAAGAAGAGTCTAGCGATTCCAGCAAAATATAACACTGCTGCTCTTTGCTAATTTCCACTCCTCTCAGTTCAGCTTGCACTAATAAATCTTGCATTGTTTTTAAGTGTTCTATCACACACTGTCCTTTCGTCATCTTTTGTCTGTAAATTGTTTTAGACCAAAGCATTTTTGCAAACGCAGTTGAAGGAGTGTGTAATCTCTGCAAGGTATCCCACACATCCTTGGCGGACACTTTATCTCTTACGTCGTTAATCAAGTCTTCTTCTAGCATGAGATAAAGACATGCTTTTGCTTTAGCATCTCTTTCTCGAGTGGCTGCATTAGCATCAGCTGCCAGCCCTGTTTCAACTGTTGACCACAGAGACTCCTTTATGAGTAGAGAATGGGCATATATCTTCCAGGTAGAGCAGTTGTTTCTATTTAATTTACTAAACTTTAGTATCTCCATCTTAATTTGTGCAGTGACTTAATTTGACACAGTCCTTCTGAGTATGCACAGCAGACAAAACACAAAATGATTTACTCACAAGGCTCCACAAAACCTTCTTCCACTCTCTGGAACTTTCAGCTTCTGTGGATGCTGGCTGCTCTAGTATCTGGGCCCATAACCCTTGTCAGGGATGATGGGAGTTGTAGCTCTTCACCTCTGGCTTAACTCACCACCTTGTTATGCAGCAGAGCTGACCAGCTTTGATCAGTGGTTGATGCTTCTTTCCTAAGCAGCAGAGTTTCAGAGAATAGGCTGAAGACCCTGACAAACTCTCCAAGCCTTCTCACTCTTCTTCCTGAGATGTCTTCAAACTTCTCCAGGATTCCTCTGGTTCTTGTATCTTCCCTCAAGACACCAGACAACTCAGTAGTCTTATATAAAAGATCTACTTTATTCTACTATATATAAATACCATATGCCCTACAAATCACAATCTCTACTCCACCAAAATACACTACACCACAATATGCATTTGGCAAACATTGCACTTATAGCCATTGTTAGTCACCACCCACTAGTCAGTTTCCACCCAGTGGGCGTGTACATTCATTTTGATTGGTTTACATAGATCATCCCATACTTAAGACCAACCCAAGTATTTCATCATTTTACCTTGACTACTTAATGAATCTCAGGTGTTTGCAATCTATAACAGGTGTTTTCAATATACACTCTATAACTTTGTCCTTGGCTCTCAAGGCTTCCAAATTACATTATCCTTTTCACCTGTGTAGCTTCATGATTGCTCCTGCTTAATCACTGTGACTTTCACATACACATTTTATTTCTATTACTGTAAGTCCCATGTTGCATTTTCCTTAACATACCTGTCTATCAAAGAGAGAAAAGGTACAGATAGGATTTTCTGTCTAGGGCCCCAAACACGATCCAAATAAAGCAGCTTCATGTTTACATGACACATGCCCCAAACCAACTCCTGCCAGTGCAGTTTGGAACATGTGGTGGTGGCCGGCTTTGGGAACAGGCTGTGTGGTCACCACAGTTCTGGCCCAATCATGGCCAGTGTGGCCAGAGGCCACTTTTATCAGCTATCTGCTTTACCCCTAAGGTAACTTAGGTGGCTTTTGATATTATGTACCTGACTGGGGGAGGTGAGGAGAGAATGCACATTTTGCTCAGACAGCAACATGTCTTGGGGTAGGTCTGCATACTGAACATGATAACAAGATGCTATAGAGTAAGTATTGGGGGATTGATGCTAACTCCCATGAAGAAGTTTTTCAATGCATTTCCATAGTTACTATAAAATTATACCACACCTAAATCTCATTGGACTCAATTGAACATACAAGCATACGGCTGTGATGAATTACAGCCACAGCTATTTTTAAAGAAACAACTCCTACCAGGTGTACAAATGGCTGTCTATCCACACTTGGACTTTCTGCCCTTTCTAATTCATTGGCTCTCCCATCAACTAACTTTTATCGTTCATGAGCTGCTTTTATAGGCAATCTATTTCAGCAGTACTGCACCACAAGTTGTTTTAAAAGGCCTATTAAATCACCTAAGAGATTCAAGATATTTCCTTGTATATGCATCCATAAAACCGTGTGCTTTATTATCATAACCAATTCATTGCTAGAGTGTACTAATTCTTCCCACCCCCCACTTTTGCACATTTTTGTCATGCACCCAGTTTCATTCTCTTTATTAATTTTGCAAATGTGTAATTTATTCACCATGAACTGAACAACACCTGCATCTTATAATCATAAAATTTTAAGCATAATATATACAAACTGGGGTTCTTACTATACATTTCAAGTGAGCACACACTAATCATTAACCACCCTTGTAAGGTAGTCTAGTATTACCTACATGTCGTTGTTGGCAAGTGGAGAGAAGGACATTGATGAAACAAACAGGACTTAACTGGGGCTGTAGTCACACGGCAGCAAGTTTGACAGCACTTTAACTGTCCTGGCTCCACCCTATATAATCCTAGGATTTGTAGTTTATTGTGGCACTAGAGCTCTCTGGCAAAGAAGGCTAAATAAATCACAAATCTACATAACATTGAGACATGGCAGTTAAGGCAGTGTCAAACTGCATTAAATCTACAGTGTAGATATAGCCTAAGGCTACCTACTGAGTTCATGGCTAAAGTGGCTTCTTTAAAATTAAGGTGGGGGAGCTTTTTCAGTTGATCTGACACATTGATTACTCCTTTATATATTCAAAGTGCCGGCTATCGAACTGTATTAGATGTGTAGTTTTGTTTTAAGTTAAATTAAATGTTGACAATGATTTAATATACTTTTAAGGGGGGGGTGTTATATGTTTATTATAATTGTATAGGATTGTATTTTAAATTGTAAAGCCACCTTGATAGCCTCGGCTAAAGACGGGATATAAATATATTATTATTATTATTATTATTATTATTATTATTATTATTAATGGTTGGTAGCTTCCATGTCAATCACACAGTCAATCTGCTCTTGATTTAAAAGGAATAATCTATGACACTGAATCTATGAACCTGGAATGTATTATTTGCCATACTGACATGCAAGCCAGCAGCTGTCACTAGACTAATTTGGCTAGAATTAATCTATATGTGTATGTGTATGTGTGTATGAATATGTTTGCAGATGTTCTGCATCAGCTATTTACTAAGTAATGTCTCCTAACTTACCCACCCCCAGCCCACTTTAACAGCTGTTTAGAAGATGGAGGTTACTTCAGCTGCAGAATGGAAGACAAAAAGGATGATATTACCAAACTCCTCCTCTCAGACATCAAGATTGCAGCAATCAGAAACAGGATGCCTGTTGCAAAGGATCAGAAACTTCATCCTCCTTTGTCCAGTCTGTTTGTTGGCTGTCAAGGAGGACTGGGGGGGGGGGGTTTGCATTTAAATAGGCAAATTTAATGAAAGATATGTCTCCCCCCCCCCTGCTGTGTCTGCACTCTGTAGCCTCCTTCACTGCCTCCACTTCTGATGTGAAAAATCTCCCTTAGAGAAGTTACATTATTATCTCTTCCCCTGGGCTTTTACTGAAGTGTGGGAAGCCAGGACCCTGCTGCCTGCCACAGGAATGGCTTTACAGGAATGGCTTTACAGGATGCTCATGCACACCTCTCAGCTACTTAATAAGTAAGATAAGCACAAGAATCCTGAACCTTACTCATGAGATTTTCTCTGATCTTTTTCTCTTCCTTTGAACATCCCCCTCCCACAAGTGTGATTTCTTTTCTATCAAACTGAATGAGAATAGTAGAAAATGTAAAATAAAAATTCAGCACAGCACTAACACAAGTTAAAAAAAATTAACTAAATAACTGTTACTTGTATATCCTGATGAAAAACAATGTGAAAAGCCACCCTGTACCTGCAGGATATTACCATGAACTTGTTTAAGTGCTTTCATTATGTCTGCACAATAAGGGGGAAAGCAACAGCTGATTGGTACCTTAGCACTATGTACCTTAGCAGTATTGTACTAAGACAATCAAGCTTTACAAAAAAACTCATAAAGACGGGAACCTTGGAAAACATATTACTGAAAAATGTTTTCTACTATAATGAAAAAAGTCTGGAAGAAACTAGCAGAGGTAGCAGCTTTTTAATATCTTAGATAGTCTCCCCCTCCCTCCATGCCTTGGCTTGTAATCCTTCCACTAGGTTTCACAAGAAAAAGAGTTAATAACAATAAAAAGTCTAGTCTGTATTCATAAGGACCTTGCACGATTCAATCATACATTTTACATTTTCAAGATCCTATCTTGCTGGAGTTAATATTGTCAATTTCTCAGGCTGTCCTCCTGAGAAAATTCAGTGGGAAGTTAAATTGCACAGAAGATCAGCCTATAAGAGCAGAGTGATGAACATTTTTTCCACACAGAAACAAGGCTCATTGATAACTCAGTATAGTCATGTGTTTTATGCTAGCCCACTCTTACACTAGTTACAGGAAGGGGACTGCAAACAATAAAATGTTTTGGTAGGTATGATGGAACCCCTATTCAGGTTCACTCTGCAGTTGCAACCTTTGGGCTCCTACAACTCACTTTGTTCTTCCTGGATCTGGTACTCAGTCTCAAGGTGACCACCATACTGGACAAGTGGCTCTGTTGATCAGTTGGTTCAATGTGACAAAGTGTCACTTTAAAATTATTAAGATAAAATATCCAGGCAAAAAATGTAGAAAATAAGAACAGGAAAGAGTTATTATATAACAAATAAAACAAAATCTAGCCTTATGATGATTCCACAAATATACAGTAACCCATCTATTTTGAACCAAATACCATTTCTCCTTGAATTCTCTAAACATTCTCAGCTCCTCATAATCCAGTTTAGAACTTTACCATTCCCCTCCTCCTGACTACCCCACACTCTCTTTCCAACTATCCTAACTACTTCATCTTGACTCTATGTACTCTTTTAACAGACAGGTCTCTGTTTTATATATATATACCCTGGCATATCTCCACTGCACTTTATGAGCTCTGATTAGCTGTCTCCACTACCATGAATTCTAGGCTGAACTTCATCTTCCTTCTGTCTTGATTCGAAGTAGGAAAGACCTAGTAATGGTCTCAAGCAGTCCAAAGTTAACGTTGCTGAAGAAGACAGATCAGTCAGGGAGAATCTGTCAAGAGCCAAGGTCATCATAAAAGAAAGTCCTCCCAGATACTGAGTAAAGCCAAGTGTGGGAGATCCAAAACCATTATCTGATAACAGTCCAGATAATATTAAAACAAAGGAATACACAACGAGAGTCAAGAATGCAAACATAGACACATTGCTAGTCTATACAGAGACATTGCTCTCTGCAGTTTCTGTAGACTTAGGGGGGTTGCAGACTGCCAGAAATAGTGTGAATTCAGTCCACTTTTAGGGTTAGGGTTAGTGCTAGGGAATCATGGGAACTGTTATTTTTCTGAGACATTGAGCCTTCTCTGTCAGACAACTCTGATGCCACAATAAAATACAGTTCCCATGGTTCCCTAACTCTAACCCTAACCCTAAAAGTGGACTGAATTCACACTATTTCTGGCAGTCTGCAACCCCCCTTAGTCTGAATCTTTTATGCAGGATCTGCATTTGTCAGAGACTTCTAGAAATAGCTCTCCTCATGAGAAAATCATTATGCTCAAGGAGTCCTTCACTCCAACTAAGCATTTTTCTTAGATAAGAGAGTTATTTCCTAGCTCTTGAGATACCAATGTTCTCATGGACTTGGAGGTAAGTCTGCCTCTGAATTCTCCTGACATTGAGAAAACAGGCCTTCAAGTATCATTTCTTAGGACCCGGATTCCTTCTGGACCTCAGGATCTCCTAAGTCATGAAGCAGGTAACAGATACTCAGGTAGGCAGGAATAAATGCAGAGACCCAGCAGAAGTTCAGAAGATGGGAATTTATTGATAATGAGGCCGGGCCTCTAGCATGATTGCAAAGAGAGCACCGCACCCAAATTGAGAACAGCATTTATAGGCAATACAACAACAGGAAACCCTTTCTCTCTCTAGCTTCAACTTCCCTCTCTGGTTCAGTTAGTTTCACAATATTCAGCACTTTTTGCTAAATAGATATTGTTTTCAGAACATAGGAGTCTTGTGTAGAAAATGTTTAAAGTACAAGATGACTGTGACCTTATCAATGCAACCTTGATTGCAGTACAGAACACATAGCTTAGCTAAAAGAAACATTCAATTAAGCAAGAAAATTTTCTAAGTCTCATTCAGAGTCCCAGTTGATTATCTAGTCTGACCTCAAATCATAGCGTTCATGGACAGTCATTTTAAAATACTATTTTCAGGCAATTGACTACTTCAGTCATCCAGTGAATTGCTGTCAGGGGAAATCTGGATCCTAATCTCAAGAGAACTCCACCACCAAGGACATGGCACTTTCATGCATTTAAGGGATTTCCTGCTCCCAATATTTGTGTTTTGGGTGTGAGCATTGCAGCAGGAAGGCAGCTGGTATCTCCCCTCTGAAATTTAAAGGAGTTATCCAAGGTGCTGAACTCTTTCTCTACACTTACAAGACTAATCAAAACATTACAGAAAAAGCCAGTAAATTAAAACATGAAAGAGCAACTCAAAAATAATTTTAAAATCTTTCATATTAAAACCAAACAGTAAATTTAAATAATTTTAAAACAAACAAATAAATAAATAACAAGAAAGAGAAACATGGTACAATCCCTCCCCTTATGAAAAATACTTTTCTGTAGTAGTCAGTTAGTGAACCAAAACCTGTCTGAATAAGATAGTTCTGCTTCTTGGCAAAGGAAGAACAGAAATAGACTTAACATGAAAGGGAACAGTCTCTGGGAAGGCCCATTGTTAGAGGTAAAGGTGGGAAAGGGATGAGGCTATTGCACCCAAATAAGAATTCTGCTCCCCCAATGAAATGTTCCTTCAGTGCCTAAATTCCTAACAGTAGCTTACAACCTTAGTTGAGCATTTAAAACTACAATTTAAGTGTCTAATAAATGGGGCAGGTAAAATTACCAAATAAATGCAAACACAGAAAAGATAAGTTCTAGGTGTGAAGGATTTTCATTGTCTCAGTCTCTACAGTGCTAGAAATTTGAGGACTAAAGGGACCTTATCAAACGCTGGCCACGAAGCGAAGAATAAGCAAAAAATACCCGAAGTAGGAATAAATTCAGTTCTATAGCGAAACGAACGGAATATCACCCGTTTGGCCATTGCGCAATTAATACTAAGGCTCCCTTCTCTCCCGTCACAAAAAGCCGGCGTCGCAGAATGTGGATGGCAAGGATGGGAGGAAGGAGTCAGGAGGAAAGGCAGCCAAGGGGACCGAGGAGGAGGAGGAGGAGGGCTGGAGGACTGGAGAAGGGAAGGCAGCCCACAGTGGCGTGTCGGTGGGGAAAAATGTGAGAGAGATCGCCTCCCTCTTCCCTCTTCCCTCCTCCTCTCCTTCTTTTCTCCAATCCGGTTTGCCTTTTGCCAAGGCAATCCCTTCCCCTCACTGGGATTTTCTCCCCGCCTACCATTGCGCAATGAATGCGAAGGCTCCCTTGTACTTCCCCAACAAACCGAATGTCAAAATCTCTCTATTCCTTACGGATTAGCTCCATATTCTGCCAAGTTCAGGGGCAGCGTCGTGTATAAACACGGGGAAACAATACGGATTAGCTCCGTGTTCTGGGGCAGCGTCGTGTATAAACACGGGGAAACAATACGGATTAGCTCCGTGTTCTGGGGCAGCGTCATGTATAAACACGGGGAAATAATATGTATTAGCTGTGGATGCTCTTTGGATTAGCTCTGCTTCAGACCCCATGTGATAAGGTCCAAGGAAAATTCCACAATGCATGTACGCATGCCTTCAAGTCACCTGTTGACCTATGGTGACCCCATGAATTCCATAGGGTTTTCTTAGACAAGGAATAGTCAGAGGATTGTGTCTTTTTTTCCCAGTTTCTTCTGATGTGGGAGGGGAGATGAGGATTCTTATTTGGTGGGGCAAAGCATTTATTTTGCTTCCCATAGCCACATCCCTGCCCATTCTTGTGTCTTCACCAAATCTGCCTGAATCCCAGAATTCAGAATTCATTCATATTGTGGTATGCAATCTTTCAGATAGTCTGAACCCAATCAATATGGCATAGGCAAGGGCAATTCCAAATTTTGAACCTCAGCTTTTCAAGAGAAGTAAAGTCTCCTCCAAACAAAGCTGAATTGTCCACTGAAAGCCAAAGGACTTAAAATGCTAAAGTGGTGCCTATGAGCTGTAATGGACTGGATGAGGCAAACAAATTAACCTATAAACCATCCAAGACAGAAGTGTCCCTAGTTAATAGAACTGCCAGTCTGGAAATAAGTGTTCAGCCTGATTTGGTCATGACACTCCTGACTTGCAATCAAATGTCAAAGTACATGACATTCCAGACCTCTAACTTTCTCCCAGAGGATTCATAAAAATGTTAAACATCATGAGGGATAAGATGGAAACCCAGCAGCAACACCTTCTGCAACTACCCCTTCAGGAACAAATGGAATAAGTCCAAAAAAGTGCCTCAAACATCCATCACAGCCAGGTAGTAATCCTCAATTATTTTCTCCTCATCCTTGACCTGCATAAATTAATTTGCTGCCACCATGGAGTACGTGTCAGCCCCTGATTCACACTGCAAATCCCACTGTGTTTGGCCAGTGTCCACAAACAATTATGATTCCTAAAGCACACCCTAAAATCCTCTGCAATAGCAGACATACAGGTCTCTTATTAATCAGGCAGGTTAGTACACCCAACGTGGCCTGAAGGCCAAAAATTTTAAAACCAAAGCCACACATAAATATAAAGGTGGATAATGGAAATGGATGTAATTTTAAACTAATTTTACTCTTGAGGTAAACAAGGAGTAATTTTAGCAATTTTATTCCTGTTGTGAGAAAGTAATTGAAAACTGCAGAGTTTTTAAAATCTGTTAGCAGTTTGGGATTTACTCTGCACAAAAGTCATGTGTGATATTTTGTGCAGAAAATAACATATTCTGCAGAAATACTATTTTCTGTGAGTAATGTTCTGTAACTGGCAGGATGACCAATGTTGCAGGACATGTCCCACATTTTGGCCTTCTGGCTAAGAGGAATTCCAAAATGTCCTCTATTCTGAGCATGAATAAGAAGCATGAATTTAGCCTTTATGGGCGTAGGTTTGTTTGTTTGTTTAGCTTTTATTTGGTCATGCCCTTCATTTTTCTTGTGTGCCCTACATTTTGTGGTACCTTGTCCTCCTTTGCTGTTGGGGCTTCTAGTTGTCATAGTCAGCCACGAGGAGGACTCAGAGGACGAGGAGGAGGTCTTGGCCCCTCAGGTGCAGGGGGATCTTGAGGCTGTGACAGGGCACAATTCTGCCCTGCCAGGTCCCAGCTCTGTTCTCCCAGCCCCTGCAGAGTTGACTCAGCCTGGCCTAGCTGTGTGGAGTCTCCTTCAGGGGACTCTGAGGCTCAGCAGCCCAGCCTTGCCCCAGCAGACGTCTCAGGCTTGGGAGACATAGAGCAGCAGGACATGGGAATCTCTATCTTCAGCCAGAGGAGATCTGAAAGGGCGTGCCTTCAACGTTCCAGAAGGCTCGCTGAGAAATGCTCATCCATCACTCAGCAGCTGTGATAAGGGAGTGGCTCTGTGATTTAAGGCATGTGGGAGACACTGAGTTCCCTTGTCAGAGATTATTGAGCTTTCCATTTAGTGAACGCTGCTGGCTCTGGCTTCCCTAGACCTTGTCCCTTGATACCTTGCTCTCTAGCCTTTGGACTGCTTTTCAACCTACAACCTCGGAACGGACTCATCGACCAACCCTCTGGTATCTTGACCTCGGACTGAACTGGTAGTTGTTGACCTCTGGAATCCTGAACCTGGACTGACTTGTGGCTTCTTCTATTTTGACAGAGGACAGGTCTGTTATTTGGAGACTGCCTGCTGGCAGCTCAGCCTTACGTTGCTGAGTCGCTCTTATCAGTTGTGTTTGTGTGTGTGCTGGCAGCATTCCTGGACATTAGTCACCCTATGTAACTTGGGACATTTTGCACAAAATTTGCATGTGAATTTTCTTTTTGTGTGTGTACAAAACTTCCATATTTTTCACCATTTTCCTGAATACTTCTGAATGCTGTTTCCATATCTAATAATGGAAGATCTGGGGAGAGGTCAATCAACAAATTTCCAAAGTAGCATAGAAAGATAGGGTTGGAGGGACCACAAGGGCCAACTAGTCCAACTCCTGCCACACAATCAAAGTTTTCCTGAGAAATAATAAATGATCCTCTATTTAAAGACCTCCAGAGAAGGAGAAATAACATTTATCCTATTAGCTGAAAGCACGATCAGCAAAATTCAAAAAGAGATACCAGCCAGGCACCAAAATTTATTCATGAGATGTTTTTCCTAAGCAAATGAATGTGCTTCATTCCATGCAATGCAATTTGGACATTCAAGAAGCTGACACATTGGATTTTGGCTGAAATCTTATTCTTCAGAATGGCTAACAAACTATTATAGTCTGCCTGCTTAAGCTCCTGCCAGGAGACAATATTCAAGTGTGGTGTGGGTCAGTAAAAGGTGCCACCAACAGTAAAAACAAAAGTCTATGTAGAAATGAAAGATGAACCAGAAAACTATGTGCAGTAAAGCTTTGAAGACAGGGAAAATCCTTTCAGCCAGTTTTCTCTTACCTTGTCTTCCCTGCAAGAAGATAAGAAATTAGAGGAGAGATTTTCCCATTATTTTTAAAAGACTAGGACTGACCTAATTGTTCTGCTGATTCAACTGTCTTGAAAAGTATACATGTAAGAAGCCATAGGCTTATCTTTTTCATGGCTATTTGTTCCTGTCCCCCCCCCCCCCTTTATGTTGCTACTTGGCTGACATTTGTTTTTAATTTCATTTGTTTTTAATTTCACTTATCCTTCACTCACCACATATTCAACAGTATGGCATCATGCCATTACATAGCCAGTCAGATGTGATTATATGCTGGTTTTGTTGAGAGCATGAAACCCCACCTTTTCAGAGGCCATTCTAATAACAAAGGCCTACTGTAGCCCCCTTTACAGTAATCTTTAAAAGATTTTCCAAAGTCTTCAAAGCCTTTCACAATGATCTTTATAGTGTCTATCACTCCTAAATATCACTATTAAAGAAGCAAAAGAGATAATGTTTACCAAGCATGCCAAAGCTACCTTTTTATACTACAGCACCAAGAATCTCATCGCCATAAGAGAATAATGGCTCTCAAACTTTGGTGTTATAGCTGTTTGCAACTTCAGCTCCCAGAATTCCAGACCACAAATTGGGATTTTGGTAGTTTAACCTGAAAACATCTGAAGGACCATAGATTGAGAAGTACTGTAATAGAACACTGTGAAATTAATTCATTAAGTATAGATGTTAGAAAAAACTAAGATAATGATTTTCTCAGAAGAAATCCCAAATATAAATGATGGTTAACAAGCTATTGAAAAACTACATTCATATAAATATTAGGGCTTATATTTACAGTCTAGATTACACAGGTAGATGCATAGAAAATATTCATCAGCTGCAGCTAGATTCTGCCTGTATGCAATTCTCCACTTCTGTTACACACAAAAAAGGGGAGGGGACTATGTTTCAATGGTTATCCAAGTTCATCAAGCCAAAATGCTTTTTAATTTCTAAATGAAGTACCAATATGGTATACAGATTGTCTGGATTCATATCAGAAACTGCAGGCAGGCTTCCCAGGCAAGGTCGGAATACTTCAAAGATGTGCAGTAAGGAAAGGACAGGTTATGCACTGTAGGAGGCTTGAAGCTCTGTCACACTACACAATTATAGCACTATTAATTGTCATGGTAACATCCTGCCAGAGAGCATTAGTATCTCCTCAATCTACAAACTCCAAGATTCCATAGGATGAATGGCAGGGAAGGATTTACTTACTTACTTACTTATTTAATATCCTGTCTTTCAGAGCCAGTGTGGTGTAGTGATTTGGGCATTGGACTACAACTCTGGAGATCAGGGATTGATTTCCCGCTCAGCCATGGAAACCTACAGGATGATTTTAGGTGAGTCGCACACTCTCAGCCCTGGAAAACCCCATGATAGGTCTGTCTTAGAGTCACCATAAATCAGGCATTATTTGAAGGCACAGAACAACACCACCACTAATTCTGCTTTTCCCCTTGTATAGGATCCAGGGCAGCTTACAATGAAACCATGGCAGCTAGAGTGAAATCACAGCAGTATAACTGTATCATCAGAAAAGGCCTTTTGTTGTTGTTGTCGTCATCTGCCCTTCAGTTAACTTTGACTCATGGTGACCCTGTGGATGAGATATCTCCAAGACCCCCTATCCTCCACTGCTCTGCTTAGGTCTTGTAGATTCAGGCCTGTGCCCTCCTTAATTGGGTCTAGCCATCCGGTGTGTAATCTCCTTCTCTTTCTACTGCCTTCTACCTTTCATAACCTTATTGTCTTTTCTTACAATGTGACCAAAGTACAATGACCTCAATTTAATCATCTTGGGGCCTTTGCAGACTGCCAGAAATAGTGCAAATTGAGTCCACTTTAACTGCCCTGACTCAGTGCTGGGGAATCATGGGAACTGTAGTTTTTTGTGGCACCAGTGCTCTCTGACAGAGAAGCCTCAGCCTCTCTGAAAAAAATACAGATCCCATGATTCCCTAGCACTGAGCCAGGGCAGTTAAAGTGAACTCAGTTTGCACTATTTCTGGCAGTCTGCAAAGGCCCTTGGTTTCCAGGAGAGATTTCAGACTTGATCTCTTCAAGGACCCATTTGTCTTTTTACCTGTCCATGGTATGTCCAGCATCACCCTCAAATGAACTGATTTTCTTCCTAGCTGCTTCATTGTACAATAGTGGTCTGTAGGCTAAATAAAGTGAATTCATGCATTCATTCAAACTTTTCCATACTCTGTATTTCCCTCAAAAATATTTTTGTAAATCCATAAACCAGGGTTATTTATGATCTGAACTGATCCTGTCTTATTAGCCTAATTTTAACCAACACTAATCCAAAAATATTAGTTTTTGTATATAATGAAGAACTTTGGCTTAAAGTGAGCTAGGATCGTTATGGCAAAGCTGATAGGACATGTAGGGAAGTGCTCATGACTCATACATCCTGATTTAATCTGAGGTAACTGTTCAAAATTAGATAGGGTTACATTTCAAAACCACTTGGAAAGTGGAAATAATCTGGAATCACTTCCATTCACCTTTTTGGAGGTTATCTTAGTGTATTGGGATTCCCCAATACCGTCTTTTAAATGTTTTTTAAATGACAAGGAGTTCAGCTAAAAATGGATTCTGATTAAAAAGGGGGAATTGTTAGGGGATTTGGGTGAGATCAAAGAGCCCCAGTAGATCCCCAAAAGGTCACACAATCCCCATCCCAGTTCTAAGTGTGGGCATTAAGTACCAAACACCCATGCCTAAAGTGACAGATGCTTCTGACAACTGTACCATCTAAAATTAGGGACTTCTCAGCAGTCACCCTTCATTTTAAACAGCTGTCCCCATAAAGGTTCTACTTTATAAATTCTTTGGTCCCAGACAAAGAGTCCACCCCCAATATTTTTACATACATTTGACTGCTGCTACCTTTTTTTATGAGGCATTCATAACTTTCTGGATTTAAGCTAATTTTATATTATATTGTACTTTAATTATTTTGATATTTTTTGAAAAACCAACCTAGAAACAGAATTGAAGAGGTGGCATATAAACAAGGAAGTTCAGTCTTCTCCTTTATGTAAATTATGTGTTTCTATAACCTGGCTTGCTGAAGAAGAGTTGAGATTTAATTTTATACTCATCAATGAGGATTATTTACCTGTGCACTGGAAAGGCTAGGGATGTACAAAAGTTACTGCATAAGTGAGATTCTTGGCTCAAATTCGTCCCATTGGAACTAAGGGCCAATGCAGACTGGCCTAAAGAGCCGACTGGCCTAAAGAGCCAGCTGCCCTGACTCTACCCCGACTCCACCCCAACTCTGTCCCAACATCGTGCACCTGTCCACACAGTGCCCAGTGTCAGCGTGCCCTCTTGGCACAGCATAAATACACACTGCGCCAAAAGGATGGAAAAGAACCACTGCGGCAGCTCGAAGGGCGGCTTTTTGCCACCCCCAAAAGGACCGGCATTTGCCCGGCCTTTTGGGGGTGGCAAAAAAGGAGGATCGGGCTGCAGCGTGTGGTTGCCACAGCCCTGATCCACCACTCCCAGGGGTGGCCCAGACCCACCTCTTATGGGCTGTGTGCATCGACCCTTAGAAGGGAACAACCCAGTGTGAGAAAGCTGTGTTCACCATGCTTCTACTCAAACTCCACTCAGACACTTCCCCATGCCCCACACACCCAGATTTATACTGGCAAATGGCAGAGAGGAGACAAGGGTCCCAAATACACTGCAGAAATAATCCAGTTTGAGATTACTTTAACTGCCCTGGCTAGGGAATCTAGGAAATTGTAGTCTGTTGTGGCACTAGAGCACTCTGACAGAGAAGGCTAAATGTCTCATAAAACTATAGTTCCCAGAATTCACTAGAACTGAGCCAGGGCAGTTAAAGTGATCTCAAACTGGATTATTTCTGCAGTATATTTTGGACCAAGGTATGGGACAAAAAGTCTCCAAATGCCTGATGAATAACTGGGGATTCAGACATATTTTCAAGTAGAGATGGTCTTCTCTCTGCTGCAGGTTACGCACGGAGCATCAATTTTCTTCTATGCATTCTGGGACTTGTAGACAAACGTCCATTTTTTAAAAAATCATGTACAGAGAGTATCCATTACCACTATTTCATCCTGCCACAAAGGTACATTTGAGGCTATTGAGCAAGAGGAGGTGGAAGCAGAAGCAAAGATAAAAGCAAGCACTAGAAATTATATTTTGAGTGCTTGGTCAGGATGCTCTTCAAGGCCTTTTTGGTGTTCTATAAGAATTTTAAATTGTGTCTCAATCCATTTTGTTATGAACCTGGGCTAAATACAGTATTACTTCCACTTAGAGTAGGGGTAGGCAACCTAAGGCCCGGGGGCCGGATGCGGCCCCCTGAGGCCTTTGGACCAGTCCCAGGCTGGTCCTGCCGCCGCCGCCCCCCGCCATGATGATATTGATTATTGTTGTTATTACTTGTTCTTGAGGTTTTCTTGGCAAAATCTCCACAGGGGTTTTGCCATGACTTTTCTGGGGCTGAGAGAGTGTGCATGCACATATATATATATTTAATATTTATTTATTTATTTATTTATTTATGGTGCTTCGCCCCCCCCCCCCAATTGTCTGAGGGACAGCAACCCGGCCCCCGGCTCAAAAAGGTTGCCTACCCCTGACTTAGAGTATACCCACTAAAATGAATGGAATATGTTAGTCACCACTAACTGGAGTCCCATTGATTACAATGTGTTTCCTCTAGGTAGGATTAGTGTTGGACTTAAGCTGCCCATATCAAAACTGAGATTTTTGTATTGAAAATATAGGTCCAACTGAAGTGTTGGAGACTCAGAGTGGCCTTTGTCAGTTGGCAACCTGTGAGGAACACATGCAGTGAAAACAGTAATCAAAGCTTACCTAACCACATTGATTTTCCCCCACATATGCACCTTCTCTTTCTACAGGGCTTGGTCTAATTCTTCTATAGCACTCAATGTCATCTCATACCCTCAAGAGTTTCACAGATGAGAACTGGGACACTTCTGGCCAAACAACATCAGAGTGGGATCCAAATGGCAAAAAGTTACTGAGGAAGAACATACAAACTGCAGCGGTTTACTTTTTCCTGAATGCTCTGGGGAGGGCAAGATTTTGCCCTCTTAAGTTAATTGAGTAGAAATAACATTTCTACTTTGAACTTAATATATAGCAATTGAAGTGAGATGAGGATGAAGGGGAAAAGTTGGGAGAGGAGAGAGAGACTGAGACATTTTAAAAGCAACTGAAAAGGTGGGACAACAGCAGATTAATTGAGAATGACTCTGCCAAATTGGGACATTTGGAATGTATGCCATCCAGGAGAAAAAACTCAAATATCTTACTGTCCATCCCCACCCCACCCCACCCCGCTCGATCAGCTCCTTCTAGCTGAGACAATTGTATTAGGAAATGCTTGGTTCTCAATCCCAGCAAGGATTAATTAAAGGTAACTGAGAAATGTCAGAGAGAAAGAAATTGAGGATAAAAATGTGATGTTATTTTTATTCCTGGCTTACAGTCACTCCCCCCCTTTCCTCTCATTCTTCCCCTCCCATCTCACCCTCCCACAACTCTCTATTTTTTTTTTTAACTGAGTGAAATATATCCATTCTGGCAGCTTTTGGGCTTTTACTTTTTATCAGGAGCTTAATGGGGTGAATGGCAATGAGTCTTAGGAGTGTCTTCAAGCTAGCTTTTGAATATTTTCTGCCACAGCACACTTAAAATCTCTGGGAAGCAGCTTGCTATAGTTCTGTTATGAACCAAACTAGGAAAATGAAATTGACTGAGTAATTATGCATCCTTTAAAAGGCACATAGGTGCTTCTTCTTTCTTGTTGCCTTAAATCAGTTCTGTTCCTGAGTTGTGAAACTAAAATAAAACAAATGCATGGTGAAGGGTGGTTTTTATGAAATTATTATGTTTTTTTTTAAATGTTGTTTTCAGGGTATTGAAGAGGGTTTACTTGGGAGGGATCAGTAACATAGGAGTAGAACACATCATCAAAAATGGAAGATGGTTGCATTGACTTTGGGAATTCTCAAAATCCCATTCAATCATGTCTCCCTCACACTCACTCCTTTTCTGGCTTCTCCATTTTCTTCTAGCACTAACAATATTCTCCTTTTAATATGGAAAGCTCTCATTGTGAGTAGCCTGAGGAACAAAAGACAATAGGATCTTTGTTAAAGACAGTTCTGATATTCACAGTGGGATTACAACCATTTAAATGTCTAAATCTCCCATAATCAACCAATTTCCCTCCCCTGCCACCTACTTTTACTGATACTTGAAATAATGCACAGAAAAGCATATACAATTTCCATTAACATACTATCATTGCATTTCAAAGCATAGTTGACATCTTTATCAGAGATGCATCATGGCTGCTTGCTATATGAGCAGTAGATAAGGAGAATGCCCTGGGCTGCAACTACACTGTGGAATTAATGCAGTTTAACTGCCATGGCTCAATGCAGTGAAATTCTGGGATTTGTAGTTTTGTGGAATATTTAGTCTTCTCTGCAAGAAAACCTGTTGCCACAACAAACTACAAATCCTAGGATTCTATAGGATGGACCTATGACAGTTAAACCAGTATCAAACTGCATTAATTCTGCAGTGCAGCAGCAGCCCTACTCTGGATATGTATTGACTTTGCTCTTTTCATGTGGAGGAACTTAACCAATTACAGCATAACTTGAAGTTTGCTGATAAATTAGATAAATGTGAGAGTACAGTCACTGTTGCCAACTTTCATTTTAATCCATTATATTAACGATTAGTGTTGTTGGGTCACTAGTAAAGAAAGTCACACGCTTAATAAAGACGTTTGTAAGACTGCAGTTCTCACAGGTTTAGTCTTGCATAAAATGGAAGAAAAGGTTGGAGCACATTGTGCATGATTTCTCAATCAGCAACATGTCACAATTCCACTGAATGTTGTGTAAGAATAGAGAATCATAGAGTTGGAAGAGACCACAGGGGCCACTGAGTCCAATGCCCTGCCAAGCAGAAGCACCAATCAAAACATCCCCAACAGATGGCCATCCAGCCTCTGTTTAAAAACCTCGAAAGAAGGAGACTCCATCACATTCTGAGGCAGCATATTCCACTGTTGAGCAGCTCTGATCATCAGAAAGTTCCTCCTGAGATCTCTTTTCCTGTTGTTTGAATCCACTGCTCCTTGTCCTAGTCTCTGGAGCCATGGAAAACAAGCCTGTTCCCTCTTCAATATGACATGCCTTCAAATATTTACACATTACTATTATGTCCTGTCTTAACCTTTTTTTTACATCAGGCTAAACATTCCCAGCTCCCTAAATCACTCCTCATAGGGCAGGGCTTCCAGACCTTTCACCATTTTGGTCACCCTCCTCTGGATACATTCCAGCTTGTCAACATCCTTCTTGAAATGAGGTGCCCAGAACTGGGCACAGTACTCCAGGTGAGGCCTGACCAAAACCACACCAAGCAATGGAGGTCTGTTCTGTTAGTGACTGGGATGCAACAAGATGACATTTTCACTTCCCACCATCAAGTGAAGCCGAGACAGGAAATTGCAACAGGCATCCTTCTTACGATTGTCATATAACAACTCACTGGTGGCAAAAGGCTGGAAATGTCATCCTGCTGCACCCCAATCACCCCAAACAGACCTCCATTGCTCAGTATAGCTGCAGCCTGCTAAGATAGGTTTGGGAGGTCAGGCCAGGAGACATTACTTTGTTATGCATTTGTAACAAAGTAGGAACTTGGCCATAGTTAATAAATACACAAAATTCAACTGACATTCTAATTACTTTTGGAAAAAACACAGCAATGACAAGCAACTACTTGGAATTCTTGGAGGTAGCTTTCATACACATCTGCAGGGGCTCCATAAAACAACAGGAATAGTCAACCAATTTAAGTTGCTAGTTGTCCACAGCTTATGTATGCAAAGGGATCTTGTAGTACATTTGAGACTAACTGTGAGAGCCTTTGCAGACTGCCAGAAATAGTGCAAATTGAGTCCACTTTAACTGCCCTGGCTCAGTGCTAGGGAATCATGGGAACTGTATTTTTTTCTAAGACATTGAGCCTTCTCCGTCAGAGAGCTCTGGTGCCACAATAAACTACAGTTCCCATGATTCCCTAGCACTGAGTCAGGGCAGTTAAAGTGGACTCAATTTGCACTATTTCTGGCAGTCTGCAAAGGCCCTGAATGAAAGAGGCTGTAGTATAAACTTGGTCAACTTCCTCAGATGCATACAGTGAACTAGTTCCCAGGAATTACCTGTTATATGTAATTCAGTATAAGGAACTGGGGGCAGGGAGGGAAACCTCTCCAAAGTGCATGTCAGTTATATTGCAAACATTTTAAATGACATCCTGCTCTCCACAGTGCTTTTGTCTTTGTTCATCTTCACAACATTTGGCCTTATTTCACTGACTCTGCCCTAAAATATTGAAACTTGAACAATCTGAAATTGACTAGATTGTTATAAAATATGTTGGCAGTAACAGACATAGTCATATGATATAAAATATTGTTATTTTTATCTAGGATTTGATTCTAGTAGCTTCAAAAGGTGACAACACAAAATAGCAAGTGGTCTGTGGAAGTGAAAATACCTACAACTATGGCTTCTTCACACAATTATGTTTGCAGCAGAAAAACATAATTATTTACTAAGTATTATAATCATTATTGTACACTGTCCAACCTAGCTGAAATTACTTCAACTCAGCTGAACTAAGCTGAAATATGGGACTGACTTTTTTTCCTAATATTTTTATGCCACCAAAGCATGCATGCTCCTTTAAGTAAAGTTATAAAGGTTCACAGTAATTTTACAATGTTCAAGTATTGTTATATCCTGTGGGTTTTTTTCAAAGAAGCCAGAACTTTTGAGGAGCCCATCCTAACCTAAACAGCATTGCCTTTAATTGCTTCGCATCCTCTAAACTGGTTCTTGATGCATTCTGTTCAGAGACAAAACCAAACACCATAAGCCCTCTTCTGAATTGGACCAAATGGTAGTATAGTCTAATGTATTGCTTTCATGCACTGTTAGTTAGATTTTCTGGAAGAGTGCAAGCAAAACATCAACATGGTGGTTTGTAGTTTGTACTCAGTTCCTTGTACTCAAAGACATGAAATCTCTGAACCTGATCCTGGAAATATTACTCTTTTGCACAATCTCTAAGAATCCCTGAGGAATTGTAGTACACAAATATAACTTTCCTCAGCTCTACTCTGTTCTGCACATGGACAGCTGATTTAACAATGAATAGCCCTATCCTCTTGCTGTTTCCCTCTCAGGTTCCCATTCAGCCTCCAGAAGAAATTTGTCCAGGCCACCAAATGGGCAGTTCATATTCGTTTACAAGAGGCAGCTGCCTTGAACCTGAAGTTAACAGAAATATAATAATAATAATAACAATAATAACAATAACAATAACAATAACAATAATAATAATAATAATAATAATAATTTATAGCCTGCCCAATCACAAGGAATCCAGGTGGGTTACAGCAATAAAAGTACATGGAATACAATAAAATTCAAAATTAGTCCCTCCCCAAACTCCCACCCTCCCACCCAATACTAACAAAAAAGAATAATAATTTAAGAGCAAAACAACATCCTTATCAACAATGAGCCAAAAACATCCTTTTCAACAATTGTGAGATCCCAAAGTACGTGCTATCTCATAGGTGGCATTGTGATAAGACCCAGGTGGACCCCAAGCTTACCTGCTACTTGTGTACCTGCACTCAGTATTTTGCTCCCTCCATATATTTCATCTGAAAGAGGCTCTGTGATAGCCCCACTGTGCTGATTTCTACTGTTCATGGCACTATTTATTTATTTTTATTTTATTTATTTTAAGGATTTATATGCCACCTTTCCTCTACAATGGGAGCCACTAGGGAGTCTCTCCAGGCTCTGCCACACCCCTACTGCCTGGCTTCCTGGCTTCACAGGGTGCAAAGAAAGCAAAAGAGGCTAGCAGGCAAAAAAATTCCCTGGATGCAACAAGGAGTCCATGTAGGGCAGTGGAAACCCTCTCTTGCCTATTTCACCTTTGTAGTGTATTTGCCGCACCACCTTGCACCCAGATTTCTCATCCCTAGATAGGTTAGATTTGACACAGCTGATGAGCCAGGGCTTCAAAAAGCCACCAGCCATACCACAACACCATGAAGAGGGAGGCACCAATTGGCAATGTAGCACAGAAGGTAGTGGCAACTGCAACCATCACCACTACCCCGCAAGAGGGAGGAAAAGGAGAGAAAGGAATCAAAGTGATAGTGACTCCATGCAGCAGGGAAAAGAGTGGAAGGAGTGGGTGGGGAAATGATGGCAGTGTTGCAGCAGCACTTCCAGATGTCATTATTGAGAAAACAGATAACTCCAGATAGAGAATCGCACAGATGCTGGCGAAACATCAGAAAGAAACTCTTCTAGAAAGAACATGGCCACACAGCCTGAAAAGCCCACAAAAAAAAAAACAACACAATTAAATTCCTGTTTATGGTGTCTGAAAACTCAATGCTAGAAATGCAACAATAAAGATGAGCAGAAGTACAAAGTACAAATGACTTTACAAAAAAAGAGGAATGCCCCCTAAAAACCAATTTGTCTGTTCTGTGGGATAATCCATATGCAATATATATTATCAAATTAAATGGGCTTAGCAGTAACAGGGAAGCACAGCAACAAAGAAGCATTTAAAAAACAACAACCCAGGAGCCCATATTCACATGCAATTTCAGGAGATGTACCTTTTATCTAATCAGGTATTGATTAGTTAACTGTGGGCAAACTCTGATGACAGAATGCTTTAATATCAATGCCACTGAGCAACAGCAGCAGTGGCAGCAGCATCAGCCAGAGCAGCAGAAAGCTTCACAATGAAGATGCGGCACTCGACGGGGGCTACCCATTTTCCCAACTTCCTTCTGTCAGAGACTGCCAGATTGCTTAAAGGCTATGACACAGAGATAGTGGAGAGATAATAAGCTGAAAGAGAGCAATTTTCTAAAAGAAAAATGAGATGAGGGTGAACATCCAGCAGCTGCCAGTCAAAATTAAATGATACTATGAAGGTGCTTACCTGACAGTCAATGTATGACAGGCTAAGGGGCTCTGAAATACTGCAGTAAGATCTTAAATATATAAAATGGCATTTAAACAAATATTGAATGGTAGAGATGTGTGTCCCTTTCCATAATGAACAAAACTAGATAATATCTAAAGACACACGTCAGCTTTTCTGACTAAGTTCTTTCTTTTCTCCTTCCCCACCTGCACCTTTACTGTGGTGTGCCAATGATGCCTTACAGAACAGTTTAAGAAAAATCCTCTGATGTAGTTGTTCTTGCTGACACCCTGTCAGGCTAACATTCTGAAGTTTCTCCTTTTCTTCTAATTTATATTTCTCCTTTTAATTTATATTTTAATCCATTATTTTAATTCATATTTCAGAAGTTCAGGTTGGGAGTGCAGGAGGCTTAGGCATTACTGGAGCCAAATAATATCCTCTGTTTATCTGGAGACAGGCAAGCCCTCAAAGGCAACAAGTTTGTGATCCAACTTTGAGAGCTCCTCCTCTTCCTTAATTCAGAAAAGACCAGGTTTCTTTCCTGAAAACTTGTCACATGCTTTGTTTCTATGTATGTGCCTTTGCTTGTTGATTCAAGGAAACCTTGTGATGTTCATAGGGTTTTCTTAGGCAATAAATACTCAGAAGTATTCCTAAAATCTAGCCCATAGCACCTGGTGTTCCATTAACAATCTTCCATCCGAGTACTAATCAGGGCTGACCCTGCTTAGTTTCCAAGACCAGACCCATCCCATATCTACCACCCATTCCCTAATTAAAATACTAAGTGTACCGAGTGATAACTATCAGTGCCCAGACATACCTGAGATCTCCTATTTGCACTCAGTACACACTGTGAGCATGGCAGGGACAGCAATGATGTACTGGGTTGCTTTTTCCAATTTTCCAATTTTGCTGTCTTTGCAATTTTGTGGACTCTCAAGGAATGGTGAGATAACCAGCCAACCAGGACCAAAAGCAACCAGTCATCCAGCACAGGGATTAGCAGTCTGACATAACTGACAATGGCTTCACCTAGTTCTGTTTGCTCCATGTAAAACTGTCATCCTGAGGCCAGCTCTATCATTCAGCTTTGGGGCAGTTGCTACACTCTCTCTCCCTCTAAGATTACATTAGGATTCCAATGGTTTCTTGGAAAGTGGTGATGTGGCAACTTTGATATCATTTTGTCACAGCTTTGGCAGGTTAGGTATGAAGCCACACAAAATGGGCCTGGTTACCCATCATCCATAAAGGGGGTCATCATAAAGAATCTTGTGTTGAGGCAATTATGGGCATGTCCTACTTGGGGGCATGATCTGCTTTCTATCCCAGGTGACACTGTAGTGACTTTTGTCCAGTGGGAACCTGGCTCTCTCACTCCAGATTCCTTCTAGCAATTCAGCTTGTAGGGAGGTACTTATGCAAGCTGACAGGCAGTCCAATCATAGGATCCAAGCCCCCTTCAAACCCAACCTTTTTCAGTGCAACTAATAAAGTTGTGGTCTGTTTTATTCCAGCTTGATGAGTTAGTATGTTCATTGATGTGCTCAGCTCTGTCTCACCTCTGAGGAGTGCAATGCTCCCAAAAAGGAACCCATGGGGTTTCCTGTTTTCCTGCCCCCACAAATATCATCAGTAGTAGCTGAGAGAATTTTCCCCATTTGCCTCATTTTATCTCTTAGAATCTTACCAGCACTGCCTTCACCCACTCATGTCCTTCTGCCTCAAGAATCACAGCAGCACTGATGCAGAGCTCTAGTTCCTGTTTCATACCCTACTCCACTTTTAAAGTAATCTTCCCTTATTTATTTTGCTTTCAACAAACTGCCCATTTTGGATGTTGACATTTCACATCAAACTGAGCACTGCAACAGTGGTGACAAACTAAAACAGTCTGTCAGATTTTGAACTGCATACCATGATTTCATCCTGAAGTACAGCTGTCCCAGGTTTGGTTCTAATTAAATTGGAATTGGAATTGAAATAGGAATGTCAACTGGAAACCTGGCATTATACCTTGGACAATTGTTGAAAACATGCATTAAAGTTTGGAACATCTAGCATGACATAGTCATAATCCATTGAGATATCATGCTAGATACTGTCAGAGACACACAGATATTTTCTTTATTAAACGTAAAGTGTGTATTAATTGAAAGTAGTGCCTCAGTGAAGAAGATCTTTAATTTCATTCTTCTAGTTTATATACAAAAAAGGCAGCATGGTGTAGTGGTTTGAATGTCAGACTAGGACTCCAGGAAACCAGGGTTGTATCTCCACTAAGAGAAACAACTGAGAGACCTTGGGCAAATCACCCTCTTTCTCAGTGAAAGACAATGCTGGCCTGCTCTGAACAATTTTTTCCCCAAGAAAATTTAGTTGAGGGTTGCTAGTAGTCAGAAATGGCCTGAAAACACACAATAACAATAAAGTAAAACAAAATACAAAATCCACAAAGGAGTGGTATCTTTATTGGCCAGCTAAAATCCATAAAACAACTTTCAAAGCTCTGCTGACTTCTTCATATTTATAAACAAAAAATCCTACAGGAGAAAGAAAAGTGATGGTGCTGGAGTCACAGGCTTAAATTTTGTATAAATGTTGCCTCTGCTGTCGTTTAGTTGGAGAGATATCAATTGTAGGCAGAGGTCACACCTCCTTTGGTCAGACAAGAAATAGTAAAGTTTAAACTCCATTACAGCAGTAAAGTGACCCCTCTTGGGATCCAGTGACTTCTGGTTGCAATTGTTGGCCAATGCAGGCCATGGATGGGCCACAGAGGTGAAAACTGCCCAGCATTGTGGTTGACCCTCCCTAGTTAAGGGTTTAATAAGAGTGCTAAATTGCCTCTAATTGTAAAATGGCAATGAAAGCTTCTGGTCTTCTCCTTGCTACCATGCAGGGCAGGAGAGTTGAGGGGAGGTAGGTGTGTTGAGAAAGAGTCTAGGCCTGTTATGTCTAAACATATCTACTGACAGCCAGACCACTATAAAAACAACAAAGGAGATCTGATCTAGTGCAGACATGTCTACCAGATTAAAACTTCTCTCTAGGAATAGTAACAACAAAAATGGTGACACCTAATATAGTTTGGATAGCTGTACCAAAGTACCATTAGATTATGAAACCACATAGCAAGATGAAATTATTCTGTGCCAACCCAAATGGTGCCAAATACTCCCCACCTTCATGACTCAAAAGCAGTACTTTCTCCTTTTCTCAGCTCCCTACATGCTTCTGTGATCTTGCCAATGCTGTCCATGCCTTTTTCTAGCAAACCTCTGCTAAAGAGTTCCAAAAAAGCAGCATGTTGCCAGCTGCAGTGCCACATTCCTTGCAGTGTAACCAAAAGTGAAAAAGGTACTCTCTAAAAAATGCCCAAATTGCATAATTATAGAATAGTCTCTGATGGCATTTAAAGAGGTCCTGAACTATTCTGTAAATAACATGTATTTTAAGAGCTAATTACTCAACAGTCTCTAATTATAGGCTATTATGAAAGTGTATAATTAGGAATGCCTTTGTATTTTATCTATAATATTGTGATCTTGTGGTGTGTCTGTACCATGATAGACTATGCTAAAAGGTCATTTACCCTTAGGAAAGGCTGTGTCAAAGGTGTATATCTGATGCCAGTAAGATGTTCATAGTTATGAATGCTAGAAGAATGAAATATTTTAAGCATCACAAGTTAGACAAAAATAAGCGTCCAAGTCAAACTTTTGGGAAATATTATTTTAGGTATTTTAAGATGAATATATATAAAGATAATAACATGTTGAAGCTATCCATTATTGAGTAGCTATAGGATAATTCCCTGTAGCTCAGAGCATTATCTAGCCACAGCTCAGTTATGGATGCTTTCAGCAAGTCTTTAGATTAATTTATCTTAAACGTAACATTCTAAGTTCTGCTTTTAGAAACATGACTCTCCAAATGAAAGTAAAAGAGGAAGAGAAAATAACAGCCATAATAACCAAAAAGTTTAGTTTGTTACTTTTGACATTTCGTCTAAAAACTTTGCCACTTTCATGTATCTAGGATTCTCTCTGCTATATTTAAAATGCCTCATCTGTAATAATTATGGACATCTCATATATCAAATCCATAAAATGAAACAAACTGCATTTAACAATGATTTTGCTACCAAGAAGAAGAAAAATTAGGAAATGTGTCCTTAGAAATCACCTTTTCCTCTTGCCATCCAACTTCATCTATTTACAAGGAAATGCTTTCCTCTACTTTAATAATAAGGTGAACAATAAATGTAAGAGGAACAGGAGGCTGGAAAAAAAAATACTGGAAAATCTCATATACTGGGAACAAGTTCAACTACCATAGCAAAGAAAAAATACTCTGAAAAAGTAATACTGAAGGAAACCTTATGGGAACTTTACTAAAGAGAAGATGTCTCAAACTGAAATTAAGTTATTATCCAGAGGACCTAACCTCTGCCCAACACCTAGATAACATGAAACAGCACAAAATGACATAAAAGCATTTGAGAAAAGATGCAAATTAGCTGAGTATTTCCCTGATGACTCCACAGATAATATGAACGTCTACAAAAATGATTATGTATAGCAGTTTCAGCCATCCAACATTTGGACACAAGACAGCAATAGAAACCCAGTTTTAGAAATCTAAATTATTAACTATCACAGACCAATGCCTACTAACGACAACCTTTCCAAAGAATTAAAACTGGTTCTAAGGCATCTCTGGACATGAACAAATATTATCATGAAGCTTGTTGAAAAAGAAGGAGCTGTTGTTATATTCAACAGTACAGACAAGATTACAGAAGGCCAAAAACAACTGAAAGATGAGAAAACATACAAATCTTTGGACAAAGACATCACTACAGAACTAAATGAAGATATAGTTGAAACTATACCAAACCTTACTAATAAGGAACTGCTTGAGAAAGACACAGCTGACTTCCTTATAAATTCAAATTCCAGTGCTGGATGTTTTTATATGCTACCGAAAATCAATAAATCCAACCATCCACAATGCCCTATTGTCTCAGGAAATAACAACACAGCCACAGAGAAGATCTCTTGATACATTGATTTAAATTTACAGAACTTGGTAAAAACCTTCCCATCATATTTCAAAAACACTAATGATTTCTTACTCAGAACTGAGTCTTAAAATCAACAGTACCAATTTGGTAAAGGTACCATACTGGTTACACAGGATGTAGTATCCCTTTACGCCAACATACCATATACTTAAGGGATTCAGGCAGGGATAGGCAACCTTTTTGAGCCGGGGACCGGGTTGCTGTCCCTCAGACAATTGGGGGCCAAAGCACCAAAAATAAATAAATAAAAATTAAAAAAATATTTTTTTAAAAAAATATATATGCATGCACACTCTCTCAGCCCTAGAAAAGCCATGGCAAACCCCCTGTGGAGATTTTGCCAAGAAAACCCCAAGAACAAGTAATAACAACAATAATCAATATCATCATGGTGGGCGAGCGGCGGCGGTGGCAGGACAGGCCTGGGGCCGGTCCAAAGGCCTCGGGGGCTGCATCCGGCCCCCCGGGCCTTAGGTTGCCTACCCCTGGATTCAGGGTTTACATGAAATCCTTAATAGCAGGAGCATTAGCGATTCTCCAACCGGGGCACCACTAGAGGGTATGGGGTGTGTGGACCACACCAGGTGATACCCTAAAGGGGGGGGTGACACCACTTCACCTCAAACACCTATCTTTTGGCAAAAACAGGCTGTTGCAGTCATCTGCTTCCCTTTAAAATGCTTTAAGAGATGGTGGGAGTGGGGAAAAATCAGTGGGAGGAGAAAGGAGAGGCCCCATAATTTTTTAAAATTAAAATTTCAAATTTCAAATTTTTATTTTTATTTTATTTTTTAAAAAATTGATTCCCCCCCCCAAGTTTTTTTATTCTTTTTGAATTTTCTTTAAAAACATTAACCATATCTTCACTAGATATGTAAACACAAATGAGTAAACACATTTAGGTTGTGCATATGATATAGTAATTTGAAGCTATAATTTTAATTTTGCTAGTTGTTTATGTCACAACTATTAGCATCACATTAAGTGGTACATGGGAATTATGATTTAGTGCAAAAAAATGACATCAGTGTAAAAAAGCATTACTAAGGATTCTATGTGATGTAGTATGGAAGGAGGTCAATGGGAGGCATGACACCTGAGTTACTGCACTGGGTGACACCAACCGTAGTGATGCCACTGCCTCCAACCACTTTAGCCAGGCTAGTCCTCACTTGTAATAATTTCCTACTTAATGAAATCACTACCTACAATTGCAAGGTATAGCTCTAAGAATCAAAAACATCTGTAACACCAAAGAAAACTACATCTTCTTCAAATGGGATGTCTTTCTCATATAAGCAATGAAATCAGGAAGCCACCATCATTTTGAGAGAAAATCTTCACAAAAGGCATGTAACAACCAACAATACCATTCCATCTGAGACAGATTTCCATCCAGCATTCTTAACTACCATACAGCATTTAGGGAAAGCTATCCATTGCTAATAAATTCAGAACATCATGCTAGAACTGTTATAGCTTTCCACCAACTACCAGACTGCTAGTAGAAACTGTTCTGAAAACACCATCCATCCACTTGTGATTCAAAGCATTGCATCTCCTGTAAATACCTTAAGCATGACGTCACTTTTGGGAACATAGGGCCTTTGCAGACTGCCAGAAATAGTGCACATTAAATTGAGGCACTGCCCTGGCTCAGTGCAAGGGAGTCATGGGAATTGTATTTTTTTCTGGGACATTGAGCCTTCTCTGTCAGAGAGCTCTGGTGCCACAATAAATTACAGTTCCCATGATTCCCTAGCACTGAGCCAGGGCAGTGCCTCAATTTAATGTGCACTATTTCTGGCAGTCTGCAAAGGCCCATAGTGACTGCATAGTTGACTAATCCTACTATAGTGAATAACACATAATCTGCCAGTCTTTTTATCTTAGTTATGTGGCTGAATGAAGCATTCAAGATGCCATCTGAAGTGCATGGCCAAAATAACCAGAGACCTGGGTGCACACTTTAGGAACCATAGACCTGCTATTCTAACCAGGAAGCTAGAGCAACCAGTGGCCAGGCATTTAATCTCAGAACATCACAGCCATTCTCATTTGTCCCTGTTTGGCATTTGAATGCCATCCCATTCAGAAATTTTGGACCAAAGGGAGAATTTTTGAATTCATACAGTAAAAACTCTTAACACCAAATAGCCTCGATGTAAAGGATAATGCCAAAATCAACTAAGAATGTTGATAGCGTACTGTTCTATACTGCACCTCATATGCAGCCCAGTTTCACCTTTGGCAACTGAAGAAGGCAGAAGCTGAAACATTTTTCCTTAATATATATATCTCCAGTGATTAATTGCATCATTCCTAGATCCAGGAAAAACTTGGCAGAAGTAATGTTGGTTACATATGAGATAGATCTATCCATCTAAAAAAACCAAAAACCCACATTTTGTGCAAACTGACTTTTTACGCAAAAACATACCCAAATGCAAATCATCATCATCATCATGCTACAGTTGACCTTTTTCTCAAGGATGAGAAAATTTGTGAGTACTCTGTATGTCCTGACATTACAGATTGAAATAGCTAAATATTGTAGGCTATTATATTCTGAATCTTCATAATGTAATATTTGTCCAACTGCTATGAAATAGTAGTAAACTCATTTTAAAAAGACACACCCAAGCTTGTTCACCTTGTAATTCAGCCAGGTATGGATCAAGATTGTCTTCCTCTGTGACACCACATGAGAAGACTGGTTCATGTACAGTCTTATTAATGAGACAGAGATTGGGCTCCCTCAGCTGGTTATGACTTGCAGAATACAATAAGGAAAGGCAACTAGGTTACCAGGCCTCCTGGGAAACAGGCTTTTGAGAGAAACTAGCACATGCACCAAGATGTCTGATACAGAGCCTAAAGTGAAATGTACCAAATGATGAGCCCCCATATGTTACCAAGATCACTTCAGGCAGAGAAAATCAGACTGTTGAATGCACTGTGTTTCTTTGCCATAAGAAATAGTTGGCGGGTGCAGGGATGAAGAGAAAAGAGAGACATGTTTTTCCCTTGGAGCATTTTCCTCCATAATTACTTTTTAATTATCCCATCCATCTTCATTTATGGGCCTTTATTTTGCACACACACACATGTGCGTGCTCTGATTTTTAAAAAATCTTTTAAATAACAACATTTACAACATATTTCATTCTCCCCAAAGAAATTCTTCATGCACAGCCATTGCTGCTTTTACAGAATGCTGACTGCAAGTAAAGAAGGGCAAATGGAACCATTCATAAAATGCTTCATCTCTAACAATTGTTAGAAATTTCTCCTTTCACCTCTTCCACAGCTATGTGCAGGTGTGTATGTGATCAGCCAAGTCACAGTAAGGACTGCTATTTCTTAAACACTGGCTAAAATCTCAGGGAATTGTGCACTTCTATGGGTCTCCAGGAGGTGTGAACAGAAGCAGAGAAGAAGAAAGCTTGATGTTTGTGTACATAGCACCTCAAACACTTGGGTGCTCAGCTCAGCTGGTGCCAGAGTTTTCTGGCTCAATGTGAAAGTGTTTGCATGTCTGGCTCTTGGACAATGCAGGTTCACCAAAAGCTAGGAATGAGGGGAGAGAAATGGGAAGAAATGTGTTTGTGCTATTTGTAGCAGCCATACAGTGGACTACTATCCTTGTGACTCATGATCCTTTTTGTTGTATAAGCCCTGGAAACCTTAATACAAGGTCTGGGGAAAAGTCCTCATGTCATTTGTGTGATCTATGTCAGATCACATGGGATGACAGCCCTAGTTGTAATGGAGACAATTGCTGTAGCCACTGGCTCATTATTTGTTGATCAAAAATAGTTTGCTTTTTCTTCTCCTGGCCTGGGTTGCAGTTATCTGTGCATGACCCAGGTTTGGGGCTTGCTGCTCTCAAGCCCATTTCAATAATGAGTTGTTTTTGCTCACCTCCCAAAGCTCATCTGCTACATCATTATGTCATTACAAGGACCTATCTCCTATGACATAAAAAGGTCCAACCCATAATGTTACCAGAAGCCCTTTTCTTGGATTCTGGGCATAAAATCTCAGGAAATCTTAACACAACACACACACCCCCGGTATTTATCCTAGTCATAACTCCTTCTAAGTTTTCTTCCTGGTAGGTGAGATTGAATATTTTTCAATTATTTTTTAAAAAAATATATTTTGTTATTTGCTTGTAACAATTGTGTTTGCAGAAAAGCATGTTTTTAAAAGCAAAAGGGATGAGAAGCAGATAGTGCATAATGTCCTGCTGGAGCTACCTATCAGTTTATGCTATGATAATAAGGTTTAAGATTAGGGTCAGCAGGTGATATGTGCTGTAATGGCACACTTGTCAGATTCTCAATGGTTTTCCTAGAGTGCCCAATTCCAAGGTGTACCTAGTGATTGGAATGAGACTGCCAGTTGTTATTCCCTCTCCCCCCCCCCCCCCATGGAAGCCATTCTTTTTACCAAATATTAATCTTAGGATAAGCCTTCAGAGAATTCTAAAATGAAGCAGAAAATCCTGAGAGATCAGTCCAAGGGCCACAGTTTAGAAATGCAATAGGCCCAACTAGCAAATGTTTATGTTCACTTTGTAGAGGAATATGTGGTAACAACTTGCCCTCCCATTCTGCCTAAAACAAAATTCATAGAATTATAGAATTGGAAGGGACTCCAAGGACCATCCAGTCCAACCCCCTGCCATGCAGGAACTCAAAATTGTATTGTTGAATTTTTATAATTCCAATTCCTTGTATTGCTATCTGAAGAGAATTTTGAATTTCATTTTAGATGAAATCTAGTGACATTCCAGAAACCTGCAGGTCTACTTGAGAAATTTAGGGGGGGAAGCAGACAGGCAGCCACAGGCCGCACCAGGAAGCTGCGCTGCGGGACCAAGGCATCCCCACGCCTCGGTCCCATGGCGCAGCTTTGCCGCCCCTGAAAGGAGCGCTAAATTGGCGATCCTTTCACAAGTTGAAGAAGGTGCAACACAAAAGGCTGCGGCGCACCTTCGCTGACTCTTCTGCCACAGCGCGTGCAAATGCTGCAGCAGAAGGTCCTCCTCAGAGCGCCGGCTGTGCGGAGGGCCGGCTGCTCCGAGGACGACTTAGGGAAGGGGTTGGGGCGCCGATCGTGTGGATGCCCCTCCCCTTCCCTGCCCCCAAGACGGCCCTTTAAGCTGTCTGCTTAGGGGGTTAGTTATCTAAACTCTTGTCTTACTTTCAAATCCCTTAGACCTTTCACCTGAAAAAAAAAAGGGGGGGACTTTACAATTCATTTCAGATATTCACTTATGTTAAAGATCTGTACCATCTCAATATTCCTAACTTCAGTGAATATCATTTCTAATGCTTGCCTTTGAGGGGAGAATTTTTTAAATTCTTTATTAATTTTCATACAAAGTTAAAATTAAACAAACAAGCAAGCAAACTACAACAACATATAAACAAACAACATCAACATTATACTATATTACATTACATAAAGACAGACTTCCAAGTATCTAAGTCATAAATTGTATTTGTTCATGCTATTTGACTTCTAATTATAGTATTTACACATCTTCATATATAAACATATTTTCAAATACTTTTTTCTTTCTACATTTTTACCCTTTGTAATATAGTATCCATTATTTCTTATAACATGATATGTGTCTATATTTTATTTCTTAATTTTCACTTTTGTCACATTACTCTTCTACTACATTATAACTGTTTAGCTTGAATTTTATCCAGTACCATCATCCATTCTTCATTGATTTTGTCAACTGATTTGTTTCTGAGTAAACATGTCAGCTTGTCCATTTCTATGTAATCAGCTTCCAGTACCATTCAGTTATTGGAGGGATATATTATCCTAGCTGCTGTCAACATATAAAATATTATCTTTTCAAATTTCCTTTCCATTTCTTTATCTGTTATTCCCAAAACATATATTTTAGGGTCCTTTTTGAATTTCAATTGTAAGATGCCTTTCTAGAACAGATGACCACACACTCATACAGGAAAGATGTAGTAGTGATGCCATAATCACTAAAAGTCAACATGGGTTTCTAAAACACAAGTCATGCCAGACTAATCTGGTCTTTTTAAAAAAATAAAATAAAATTACCAGCTTGCTAGATGAAGGGAATGCGGTAGACATAGCATATCTTGATTTCAGTAAGGCTTTTGACAAGGTCCCCCACAATATTCTTGCAAACAAGATAGTAAAATGTGGGCTAGACAATACAACTGTTAGGTGGATTAGTAACTGGTTGACTGACCAAACCCAAAGGGTGCTCAGCAATGGCTCCTCTTCATCCTGGAGAGAAGTGACCAGTGGAGTGCCACAGGGTTCTCTCCTGGGCCCAGTACTATTCAACATCTTTATCAATGACTTGGATGAAAGAATAGGGGGCATGCTTCTCAAATTTGGAGATGACACCAAATTAAGAGGAATAGCTAATATGCCAGAAGACAAGAAGAAAATTCAAAATGACCTTAATAGATTAGAAAGCTGGGCCAAAGCTAACAATGAATTTCAACACAGAAAAATGTAAGGTACTGCACTTAGGGCAAAAAAAAAATAAAAAAAAAATGAAATGCATAGATATAAGATGGGGGACACCTGGCTTAACGAGACTACGTGTGAAAGGGATCTAGGAGTCCTAGTAGACCATAAGTTGAATATGAGTCAACAGTGTGATGCTGCAGCTAAAAAGGCCAATGCGATTTTGGGCTGCATCAATAGAAGTATAGTGTCTAGATCAAGGGAATTAATAGTGCCACTGTATTCTGCTTTGGTCAGGCCCCACCTGGAATACTGTGTCCAGTTCTGGGCACAACAATTAAAAAAAAATGTTGTAAAACTGGAGCATGCCCAGAGGAGGGCGACTAAAATGGTGAAGGGTCTGGAAACCCGAGGAACGACTTAGAGAACTGGGTATGTTTAGCCTGGAGAAGAGATGGCTAAGAGGGGATATGATAGCCCTTTTTAAATATTTGAAGGGATGTCATATTGAGGACGGCGCTAGCTTGTTTTCTGCTGCTCCAGAGAATAGGACTCAGAACAACGGATGCAAGCTACAGGAAAAGAGATTCCACCTCAACATTAGGAGGAACTTCCTGACAGTGAGGGCTGTGTTCGACAGTGTATCACACTCCCTTGGAGTGTGGTGGAGTCTCCTTCTTTGGACGTCTTTAAACAGAGGCTGGATGGCCATCTGTCGGGGATGCTTCGATTTTGAGTTCCTGCATGGGAGGGGGTTGGACTGGATGGCCCTTGTAGTCTCTTCCAACTCAATGATTCTATGATATTCTGTATTTCTGTCTGAATATGGGACCAAAATCCATCATGAAATCATAGGTGCAAAACACACTGCAGAAATAATCCAGCTTCAGATCACTTTAACTGCTAGGGAATTCTGGGAACTGTAGTTTTGTGAAACATTTAGCCTTCTTTGTCAGAGAACTCTGGTGCCACAATAAACTACATTTTCCAGAATTCCCTAGCACTGAGACAGGGCAGTTAAAGCAATCACAATCTGTTTTATTTCTGCAGAGTGTTTTGGACCATAGATTCATGAATACTACTGGTACTACTTTAGCATTGCTACTGAGAATATGTTGCAATCTGTGTGAATCCTTACTGAGGAAGAGTATTAGTTGTAAGCAGATACTGCCTGGCCACCTGTTGTTATCTTCCATCATTATTTTCATTAAATGTCATGTGCATTTTAAGCCCTGTCAGACTAACTCATCAGTCTCTGATTACATCCCATTGTCAATACCTAGATTAGGCAAATTTTAAGTGAGGCTTATTTACTTTCTTTCTATCAAAGAACTCCTTTTTATGTCTGGAAGAATAAAGATTGGAAAGTTTTCTTTCCACAATATTAATGGGATGTAGAAGAGGGATGCAGTGGCTCAAGTGGTTAAGATGCTGCCTCTGTTGGTTGCAAGATTGGCAGGTTGGCCGTTCGAGGCCCAGGTGCTGCATGATGGGGTGAGCTTCTGTCACTAGTCCCAGCTTCTGCCAACCTAGCAGTTCAAAAGCATGCAAAGTAGATAAATAGGAACTACTTCGATGGGAAGGTAAATAGCATTCTGTGCAATGATGCTGGCCACAGGATCACAGAGTAGTCTCTGACAACACTGGCTCTTTGGTTTAGTAATGGAGATGAGCACTGCCCTCTATGTTTGGACACAACTTGACAACCTTGTCAATGGGGAATACCTTTACCTTTACCTTTAGAAGAGGCATAAGATATTCTAGGCAATTACCAATTTAACATGAATACTTGAGCAATTACTATGTTAAAACCCTATAGTAACGGACAAAGTACAAATTAAAACTGCCCATAATCTTCTTTGACCAGCACGTTCTACCCATTAAAAGAAAAGAAAAATGTTCAATGTTAAAAGTTTTATGTATATTTGCCAACCCTATATGACTTGTTCCTATTTAGGAACTAAAAATAGAATCAGAAGAAATCATAAGAGAATACTCCTAAATTACTTAAATGTTCATATAAATCATGTGTGCAGATAGAACTACAAGAAGAAACAATAATCTTAACACAGAAATTGTACAGTACATCAGTAGCCTAAATTATAAAAGATCTTGAAACACTTACTTAAGAGTCACAACCTAAAGTGCTATAGGTTGATTATGCATTCTGTGTAGAATGATCAACCAATAGATGTTGATTTGGTTCTTGTTATCAAGCAGAAAAAATGATCTTATATTCATTTGTTGTTCAAAGAAGGCTCTACTTTCTATAAGTTACACTGTGTAGAAGAACATACCCTTCAACTGTCCTGATTTGGTAGGAACATTCTCGATTAATCCTGTGTTGTCCCATTGTTTTCAGCTGCTTTTAAAATGTCCCATTTTCTCTCTTCTCCTCCCACTATGGCCCTTTGTCTTCAGAATGCATCACTTGCTGCAAACTTAATTCAAAGTCAAAAGTAGTTTGTATTCAATTAACTCAGCAGGTAAAGAATGAGAAGATGGGTAGAATCTTCTCCTTATTAGGCACAGGCAAAAGCAAACTCATGCAACCTCTCCTAGTTTGTGTGTTCTTCCTCATTAATGCTTTTTGCTATCTTGACCACACTCTGATGTTCCTTGCCCATATATGTCCTGGTTTTTATCTGTGAAATGTTGGAGGGTATGGAAGAAGTAGAAGAGGAAGACATGGGAACTTGAAACGCAAATTACCCCCTTGCTCAAACAAATTGGTCTCAGCTTTAGAGCGACCTTCTTTCAAACTGAGCTTGTCCCAAATTGAATCTCTAGTTCCTTCCTTTATGCCTCCACATCTTATTGCACTCTTACTATTTGTGCAAATGAACAATTCCTTTAGACGGGAAACATGAAGGAGGAACTAGCCATAGAGAGTCTTTCATGCAAAAAGGAGATACCACAAAGGGACCTTCTCAGCTGCAAATGACAGCTGAGTAATTTACAGCCAGACGGGATGCACATTTACAAAATGAGAACTAGGAACTCTGTCATCATCTTTCACAACCTTCTAAAGTTTCCTCTTTAGGTTCTGGAAGAAGAAGAAGAAGAAGAAGAAGAAGAAGAAGAAGAAGAAGAAGAAGAAGAAGAAGAAGAAGAGAAGAAGAAGAAGAAGAAGAAATAATCTTTACCAAGCTTCTTTAATCTTCTTTAATGTAATTTCCAAAGTTATACAAAGAGCAAAGTTATGCCTTCAGGATGAGGACTGACTTCAAGCTGCTTCACTCTTGCAGAAATGGATATCTATCTTCCCCCTTTTCCTCTTTATGCTTGTAACAAACTAACAGACCAACACAGCCATCACCCTGAAAAATATAGACACATGTTTACCCAATGAGAAACTGAATTTGATGGGACTTTCTCTCAGGTAAATATGGTGAAGTATTAGCTAAAATGTGAACAATGAAACAAAGTTGGGGTGGGAAGTTACTTCAAGAAAACATTTCTCCTTAAATTCCTGGATCAATTTTAAATCATTGTTTCTATACAGAAAAACATAAGCATGTGGCCCAATTAATGATGAATGCAAATCTTCAGTTATGCCATTCCTCTCAAACATTTGGCAGGTAGTCTTTCCTTTTTATGAAAAGAGCAAATACATATCTCTTTTTTCTTTAGCTTCCTTTATTTTTTGAAGAAAATAAATTTTAAAATATTTTAAACCTAATTCTCTGAGAATTATTCAGGACAGAAATGTTAGTCGAGTCATTTTCACTTACATATATCAGATCTAGGAAAAAATACTTTTCAACTTCTTGCTGCAGTGAACCTATCACAGGGCTTTCTTGGCAAGATTTGTTCAGAGGGGGTTGCCTTTGCCGTCCTCTGAGACTGAGAGAACATGACTTGCCAAAGGTCTGCCAGTGGTTTTCATGGCCAAATGGGGATTATACCTCTGGTCTCCAGAATTTGTAGTACAGTGCTTAAACCACAATTCCATGCTGGTTTAAAATTCCAGAATCTCTTAGACAACATGGATAGTGAACAGGTTGCTTAGAGGTTTCTGAAAGCTTATAATCAAAGTTTATAATTGAGCCTTGAGAAGAGGTGGGAAAGAAATAAAATGCATTATTATTCTTTTCCTTACCTTTATTTATTTATTTAATTTGTATACTGCCTTTCTCCCAGGAGAGACTCAAAGCAGCTCACAGATAAATATAATAGCATTGGCATATAATCATTTATTATATATTCAAGTTCAAGTAGAACTATGTTAGAAATCTGGAAACGTTTTGCTTTACAAATTGCCTGTGGAGAAAAATCTCCAGTTGGCCCTCCATATCCACAGATTCAACCATCCATACCTTGGAAATATTTTTTAAAAAATCTTAAGAGCAAACCTTGATTTTGCCATTTTATATAAGGGACACCATGTCATTCTATATAATGCTTATTAATATGCCTCTGTATATAATGGGACCAGGGCATTCATAGATTTTGATATCTGTATGGAGGGGGGGGGGTGTCCTGGAACCAAGCCCCAGACGATAACAAGGGCCCACTGTACTTATGTTTTGAGGACCATAATATTTCTTCCTTATGTAGTTGTGGATTGTGGCACCACCAGTACCACAGCTTTGGGCAGCGCTCAAGGGTCCTATGTAACAGAATCACCACAAAGACATCCAATCATGAGCTGGGTTTATCAAATTTTGAAGTCAATGATATAATATGCATAGCTATGTAAAGAGCCAATTCCTTTCCTAAGACCCTTATCTAGTTCCTAAAATTCTCTAACTGTAGCACTCAAAAACTTGAGAAAATGATGCCTCGACAACTTAGAATAGTAAGGCAAGGAAGTACCCTACCGTGAGTTAGCTGGCAAAAAAGAGGCAATTACGAAGTATGTTCCAGGATCACATAAGATATATCTATTTCTCTGATAACTGTGAGGCTGAAAAAATCTAGGTTATAACATTACCAGTGCTCTTGGCTAGTAGTTCCAAAATACAGAAATTATAGCACACAGTATATGTTATATAATCCATGATAGATGCAAGGCATATATAAAATTATAATTAGGGAAGCATTTTATCCTTCACAGCTTTTCTTCCGGACAATAACTAGCCATGTAGTTTGCAAAACTACATGGAACAGGCATCATTAAACAGCGAGTACTTGACTTTTTATCAGTAATTAAAACAGTATCAGAAGTCACACTTTTATTCATCTTGTATCAGAAACAATGTTTTTATTTGCTCCAAGATTTATACCTTTATACCTCATTGATTTTAAAAAAATCTTGTCCCAGAACTGATAAGACATAATAGGGCCAGTCTCAACTACGGTAATACTTTTTAGATAACTTTAATTATCTGAAAAGGTCAATCATACCTCACTGGTCTATTTTTAACCATAATAAATGTTATGTAATATGAAGCAACAACATATGCATGCCAGACTTCACTTTTCAGATATCTGTTTTTACTAATTTACAATGGCATTTTAAAAATCTCCCTTCTTCCATTTTACCTTATCTTCTGTTGTTGTTTTTCAGACACTAGAACTTGAACCAATGGAAATAAATAGCAAGAAAAGAGATTCCATTTAAACATTAGGAAGAATTTATTAACTGTAAGAGCTGTTCAATAGTGGGAAAGACTGCCCTGAAGAGTAGTGAATTTTCCTTCATTGGTGATGTTCAAACATAGATTAGTGAGCATTTTTCAGGAGTCCTGCAGGTGTCAAGCCGATGGGGCAAAAGGATTGGCCAGAGGCCAATCCTGCCCCAATTGCTCCAGGACCACAGCGGCCAGACACTGGAGTCTGGCACCAGCCGCTACCATGGTCCCAAATGGGCCACCAGCAGGAGCAGCTTTTTGCTGTTCCTATTTGCAGCAGATTCGAGCTGTGTTAGCTGACCTCAGAGCAGCTTCTAGCTGCTTTAGGGATGTGTGTCATATAAACACCACATCTCTGAAGCAGCTGGAAGCCACTTTATTTGGAGCCCTGGTGGTGCAATGGTTAAATGCCTGTACTGCAGCCACTCACTCATAGACAACAAGGTTGCGAGTTCAATACTAGCCAAGGCTCAGGCTTGACTCAGGCCTGCATCCTTCCGAGATCGCTAAAATGAGTACCCAACTATTGGGGGGCAATGAGCTTACAGTTGTAAACCACTTAGACACCCCATAGTGCGGTATGAAGCGGTATATAAATTAAGCTGCTTTGCTTTGCATTTGCTTTGCTTTGCATTTGGACTATCTGCTTCGGGCCTTAGTTGGGTATTCTATAGGGAAGAGGGTTGGACTACATGGTCCTTGAGGTACTATCCAGCTCTGTGATTCTGTGATTCTATGGACACAGCAACATTATACAATAGCTTTATCACTGAGCAGAATTGCACAAATATATCTGCAGATTTCTTCCAAATTAGCCAGTACATTCAAAATATTATTTTTTAAAATTGAAGGTATATTCCTTAAGACACATTGCACCTAGTGGCAAAGGAGACAGGGCAGTAGGAGCAGCCAGATGCTGCTTTTGTCCCAATTGCTGTGGGATTGCAGCAACCAGACACTGCAGTCCCTAGGGCAGCCACTGCTATGATCTTCAATGGGCTGCAAAAAAAGAATGGTAAGAAACCACTCCTTTTGCAGCCAGGTTTGGGCCATGTCCAGCAGCCCCAGCACAGCCACCATGCAGCCTCTGAGCAATCTGGGGGAATGCATCATGTACACACCCTGCTACTGGATTGACCCAATGGTGACCCTTTTGGGGCATCCATTTGAGGCTCTAGTTAAATATGGCAGGTGTCATTTCTACCAAAGCATCCAGTGTATCTGAAAGTTTTATCCAAACTAGACAAGCACAAAACAATTGCATAATTTTTTTTGTATTTTCACTGATAATCGATAGCTGAGTCAAGCCATTTTCTGATTTGCCAAACTGGTACCTGTAATGAATCTTCAGTATACACCACTACTATATAACCATTTCCCTAATGCACTGCATATTTCAAAATGCCACTTGCCAATATACAGTTGATGTAAATTTACAGAATCCTTCCAACTTGAAAGAAATCCAAATAATTGTTTATGTGAAGTTTTCCAAAAGCTTTGATTTTTAAGTAACTTAACTTTTCCTGTCTTTTACTTTCACAAGAATTAAATAGTTGATTTTAGTAAATGAAACTCCAATATTCATGATTGATTTTTTCAGAAAATTAAAATATGGATTCACACAAGAATATGTCAAAAGATCTGAAGAATAGTTGTCTATACACCCTAATTAGCTATATTGCAATATTTAATAATCAAGACAACTGCCTGTAATGGTAATCATACCACCTAACTGAACTCTGCTTGTGATATATGTTTATCTTGTGCAGTAGTATCCAATATGCTAATAGAAGGTAAAAAGGTAAAGGTAGGGGTCGGCAACTTTTTTTGCTGACGGGCCAGGAGGGTGGGGGGAAATGGCGCTGGGGCCTGGCGTGCATGCTTGCATGCGCATGCACGCGTGCACATGCCCCTGATGCATGCGCGTGCACTGCCATTTTGAAAAACAAAATGGCAGCGCCCCATGTCGCGTGCACATGTGCACAATGGCAGGGTCCCTCCAGGAGGGCTTCCTCGGCTGCGCCAGGCCTCTGAGAGGCCCAGCACCACTATGGGGGTCCCCCTGGAGGCCTCCCTTGGCAGCGCCGGGCCTCCGAGAGGCCCTGCGCTGCTGTGGGGGCCCCCAGGAGGCTTCCCTCAGCCGCGCCGGGCCTCTAAGAGGCCCAGCACCACCGCGGGGGGCCCCAGGAGGCTTCCCTCAACTGCACCGGGCCTCCGAGAGGCCCAGCGCCACCACAGGGGTCCTCCTGGGCACCATTTTGGATTCTCACGTGACCTTTGGAGTCTCACGCGACCTTTCCCGTGGCAGGGCCGGGCAGGGGCTGGTCTAAAGGCCTCCACAAGCCGCACCCGCCCCGTGGGCCATAGGTTGCCAGCCGCTGGGTAAAGGTATTCCTCATTGACAAGGTTGTCAAGTCGTGTCTGACCTAGAGGGCAGTTCTCATCTCTGTTACAAAGGCAAAGAGCCAGCGTTGTCAGAGACTACTCTGTGATCGTATGGCCAGCATGATTGCACAGAATGCTATTTACCTTCCCACCAAAGTGGTACCTATTTATCTACTTGCATTTGCATGCTTTCAAACTGCTAGGCTGGCAGAAGCTGGGACTAGTGACAGTAGCTCACCCCATCATGCAGCACCTGGGCCTCAAACTGCCAACCTGCTGATCTTGCAATCAACAGAGTCAGCGTCTTAACCACTTGAGCCACTGCATCCCTGTGCTAATAGAAACAGGGGCTTTATTCAAGTATTCTAAGAATATGTACAAATGTTTTCCTTCTTGAAGAGGAAAAAAGTATCTTTTTGATAAAACAGATGCAATAAGGAGACAAAGCATTTGCATAGATTTGTTATACATTTTAAATGTAATCCTGATTAAAACAGCACATTTTATACCACTTAAGCAGCTATCAGAGCAGCTCCATAGTATGTATCTTATTGTTTTTCCTCTCCTTATTTCATCAAAATTATACTGCTCTGTATTTCACATTTCATTGAGCATGCATGAACGAGATATGTCCAGACACACTCCATCAAACATTGGCTTCCGCAGAAGCCTCTGTTCAATACAACAGAGGCATTAAGTGGTAGAGTCATATAAGATCCAGGAAATAAACAAGATTTTACACAGGGCGGAAGGGTTTGGTTCCACACAATTTGACAGTGACAGAAAAGAGAATCCATTAATTTTACTTTTTGCTATTCTTATCATAACATTAAGTGACCAATAATGCCTTTTGTATGCCATTTTTAAACAACTAAAAGCACTATACATTTAGAGTTCAACCATACATTCATCTGAAAGTAGCTGCCTTTCATAGGAAAACTCTTGTGATCTGTGTCTGCAAATGTCCAAAAATTTCACAGGAAAGTGGAACTGGGCTTTTTAAAAACTAGTAGATGGGACAATGAACTTTATGTTTAATAAAATAAGTTCATCCTTTCTGTGATACATGCACAGGAACTCAGAGGCTGTAATAGACAGCACACACAAACACATACTCCACCTCATACTATAAAGCAGTGGCCAGGTACAGTACTGAGGCTCTTTTTGTAGCTCCCAGATCCTCCCCCCGAGGCCCCCCTTGAATTTTTATCAGGCTCTAAAAGCAGGGGTAGGCAACCTTTCCCCTTTAAGGGCCGAGGGACTTCAGCTCCCAGAATCCCAGGAGCTATTGGCCAACATGAGATTATTAGCCAACATGACTGAGGCTTCTGGGAGCTGAAGTTCCTCGGGCCTTAAAGGGGGAAGGTTGCCTATCCTGCTCTAATGCATAGTGATATCTGCTATTTGTGGGCATAGAGGATTTCTACTTGGCCTATAAGAAATTTCTGTCTTTCAGGCATGTCACCCTTCTCTTTGACATTGAAATCTCCATTTTTAACAAAGAGAAATATGAGCAGTGCCACAAAAAATGCAGAAATGGAGGGGAGCAGGGAGAGAGTACAGTCTACAGCTAAAGAAAAGAAGGCAGCAAATGGATACAGATGGGATTGCTCCTATTGATATGGACCAGACTATATGTTTATTCAATACGTTATTGAAGACCCCAGATAGAGACAAATGGATTGTCTTTCAAAACTGATGTTAGATGATGGTTCCTCATATCCATGTTGCTCAATAAGTAGCCTAGATTGGATGTTGATATTATTCCCCATGTCCATGTTACTTAATAGGTATCCGTGTTATTCAATACACAGTCACTATTCAACAACTGTTAACTAACTAGTGAACTGGAGCTAAAGTACAGGAATTGTTCCAGCAGGATGCAGAGTTACAATGCAGAGTGTACATAATGCTTTGGCCAATTTGGTTACATAAAATATCTCTTAACCACTAAAAAATTAAGAATATAACAACAGGTCAAAACTCTAAAACAGCTGCTAGGGATTATCTAGCACTCTAAAACAGCTATCCAGGATTATGGGTCACTAGCACTGACTCCAATCCCCCAGGATCACTGAACACCCACTGAACAGGTTCTCTCTGGCAGTCTTTTCCCCTATTGGTACCCAACTTTTCATTTTCCCACAATGCAGTGCTTCTTGGGTATTTGACAGGCATTGTGAGAAATTTCAAATTGTGTTGTCCAGGAGAAGCACTCTGACTCTACAGAGTCCATCAGCAGAACAGATAGTTGCTAGTGCTCAAGTGATTTGGGAAGATGTATAATTATTATGGTGATGAAGTTCACTCAAGCTTGGCCAAAACTGGGAAATATCAGTCTAATATTCAGTAATATTTTAGCTCAAAGTCATAACAGTAATTTAGAACTGCATGCCAAGAAACACTACAAATGGCATCCTGGCTGCAATCATCATCTTAAGGGTGGGCAGAGAGTAGTCTGCAGGTCACATAATGCCCTTGGACCCCATTGTTTTGGCCCCTGAAGCCCAATCAGAACTCTCAAAGTCCATTAAACCCTCTGTTACAAAATCAGCATGATTTTGGAGATAGTGTTTGCCTGAATTCCATGCAGAAAATTCTCCAAATGTTTGCAAACATCCCCACCACCACAGCCTCTCAAAAATCCCACTACCCAGGCTTGCCTCTGTACTCCCGCTCTGTAGAGGAAGTCTACGGAAAGAATTGGCCCCCAGCCCTCTGCCCCACCGTTGTCCAACCCTGATACAGAAAGCAAGCTAAAACCTTTTTTTAAAAAAAATCAGGTCATCTCTCCTCCCTCCCTCCCTTCCTTTCTTTCTGTCACCTTTCCTTAGGCTGCCAAGCTAGAAATTCTTCTCTCTGCCAAACTACTACTGACAAAAGAGCTAAGTGGAAAGGAAATATCAAAAAAGAATGAGCATCAAACAAATACAGAGACACAGACTTTAATCTACAAGAGTGACATAGCCTAGTAAATACATCCACAACAGTAATCTTTCGCAGGGGTACTATTTGGTGTTGTAAGTTACTTTGGGTCCTGCATGGGGTCAGGATGAGATATTAAATGCACATATACATGCATGAGTATAAACAAATAATGCTCATTTCTTCCCTGGCATTAGTTAGTAAAAAATATTAGGTAATATTCCATTTAAATGTTCTCTAAATAAATGTAAAAATTATATGCTGGTTGCCAAAACTGAGAAATATTTGTAGAAAACAATAACTGTGATAGAAGTTTTTTACTCTAAATCCCATTCTGCAGACATTTAGTCTTACTTGCATGCTTTGAAACTTGTGTAATGATTTATTTTGTAATAGAAAGTAGTTCTCAAGTCCTTCCAGTTTTCTGCCTTAAAAACAAAGGATTTGTTTTAGCTTTGAGCCTCCCTCTCAAAATATTTAATTCAAAACTCTCTCCCACTGACAACAATTATCTATCAGTAGCCTAATATGCCAACACAACAGCAATTCATTAACTGAATATTTAGCTTTTCCATTCTCTGTGGAGTAGTCTCTCTCTCTTTTATGACCCTTTGATTGATACAATGAGATTCTCAGTTCTTAAGCTGCAGTTCGTGGACCAAAACAGCCTAAAACAATGATATTTGAAAAACAGAATCCTTTACACATTAATGCTCTGGAGAAAGGAAACTTGTGTCTTGAAGTCCTTCCTTCCCAGTCCAACCAAATTTCATTTCATCATTACAACTACCCCCAAGACAATATTTTCACTTGTGAAGAATGCAATGGTCACAGAGGGATCAAACACTTGGCCCTCAGATGTCCAACTAGATCAACTTTATTTGACAATCAGAGAGGTTGCACTATTCCAGTTTAAATATACCAAAGCCCTAATCATCTATTGTAAATCCCTAAACAGGAAATTTCTAACTTTTTAACTGCTGGAACTAGTTTGGCAAAGCTGGGGGTAATAAAACTCATCATATTCCTATTTTCTGACAGCTTGATAGAACCAATGTTCTTAGCAGGGATAAAATGAAATGAAGCACTTTTTCCCCCACAGGAAAGTCTTTCACTCATATTTGTTAATGCCAGCTAACCATCACATCTGCTCTGTCCCCACAGGTCTCTAAAACTTGGCATGATAAAAGCCAAAGTGCCTGATGAGGCATTTCCATTATAGCATTCCACTTCCTTTCCCAAACAAAAAGGCAAGGGTTTGTGGGCTATATCTCCAATAGAATGCCTGTGTGCAAATTTCTGAGATGATTATGTGATCATCCCTCAAGTGCAAGAAACAGCATATGAGGAGAGAGAACGGGGGTTAATTCCTTTGTGCTAACATAAAATTAAGGCTGATTTTAATGCAGATTAGATATATGTTAATCAAATAAAGAATCACTCTATCTCTCAAGTGGAAAAAATCAATAATGAAATGCATAGAGCTGTAGCTATTCACTTTACAAATGAACCTGAAACACATCACTACTGACAACACATGTAATTCAGTAGCAAAACTATTATTAGATATTATGCACTGGAAAACCTCTATTAATGCACAGTAGTGAAGCCATATTCCTTTGCAGTTTCTCAAACTCTAATTCTCTCTTTTTTTCTTTCTCTCTGTGCATGCAGGAAATAAGTAAATGAGGATTATATAGATGTACACATTATAATGAGACCAAAGTGGTGCAGTGGCTTGGGTGTTGGATTAGGATGCTAGGAAACTCAGGGTTCAAATTAAATGTATAAACCCACTGGGTGACCTTGGCAAGTCACACTCTGTCAGCCTTAGAGGAAGGCAATAACAAACCTCTGAAGAAGTTTTGCCAAGAAAATCCAACAACAAGAGGACCATAGGTCAGAACCGACTTGATAACACATAACGTTTAAGCAATAGGTTGAAACTAAATTATTTTATAGATCACTCATTTTTATAAAAATAGATATAAAATGCAAAACAACCACTCAGAAAATAAATTACTTATATAAGGTGACTCACACTTTGAGAACTTGTTTTTTTAAAAAAATAAAAATAAAAATCTGTCTATCAGTGGCAATAAAAGCAAAGAACATCCAGCAACCTTCCAGGTCACAGAAAGTGCTTGCTGTATATTTGGACTAAGTAAGGCCTGAATTGTCATGAATTCTGTTTAGAACAAAACCAAGAGCAAAAACATCAGCATAGCTCTATTAGACACCTACAGATTGAGAACTGGGATGGTGGTGGACTACTTTATCAGAATTGCTTGTTCCTTTGTGGAACAAGCTGGTCTTAGTATTACAGTAAAAATCGTAATTCTAAGATTTCCACAGAATAAGATACCATCTCTGTCTTTGACCACCTATGTTACAGTCTTTAACTTTCAAAAATCCCCTTTACCTGCACAGTCTCTTTTCCCCCCAATTATACAGGTCACTCCTATTCTTCCTGTTGCAAAATACCTATTCATGCTATGTTTATGTAGAATCCTTCACATAATATTTATGTAAAGGGGCTGATCATGTTAAAAGGAGTTGTGTGGTGACATTCTTAGCCAGACCTTCAGTTTTCTCAAGTTTCTCCTTGCCCCACTATCCTCAGAGTCATATAGGGCTCCAAAATTTAGAGAAGGCTCTGCATATAAAAAGGTTCCCTGCCTTACTTGTCCATGAGAACCTATGGATGAGAGATGATACATAATATGGTGTGGTGGCGACTTCTTTTCTTAAAACTATTTTTCTTCTTTATTTGTGACACTGCCAACCATTCATGACAGTCACTTTACTTTACTTGTGAACATCAACTTATGGGCGTAAAACTGTTTCCCTATTTGTAAACATCAGTAGTGTGGTAAATTACTCAAGTGCCATAGAAGCCTCTATTTGAAATAGGAATAAAATTTTATTCACAAGAAGGTTTAAACAGTATTTTCCAGCAATTATACTCAGGGCCCTCACACCATCCTTATCTTTAGTTTCTTGTTCTAAACCTACACCAGCCACCAAGGCTAGGTATCCCACAGCAACTCCCTCTCTTGAAGTTCTGTATGCATAGGAAGTCTCTCACTACTGGACTTTACCCCTACCAGATCCTGTCTAAGTCACTCACTTTTACTATAACAGTCCCTATCTGACTCTCCCTGTCAGCAACTGACCTATTTATCTTCTCCAGCCCCCAATTTGATTGGTTGGCACCCTCTCTCTTTTTATTGGCTATAGCCAGGCTGGCACATCTCTGTCAGCTCTCCACATGTGGTAGAATTGCTAAAAGTCAAGCCCACCCCTAGTTTCAATACACCCACAACGAAAATCAACCTAATTTATACTATCATCAGCAAGATCAACACTGATGCCAGTAGATGCTCAAGAAAACATCAAAGTCATAAATGCTTTCAACTTCAAAGATATAAATATCAGCAAGCATTTTCCTCTTTCCTGCTTTTTCACCCATTTTCAGTTGATGTTACCATAAACTTTTTTAAAAAGTGGTGCAATAAATAAGATAAACATTTTAAAAAATCGTATAGTTCAAAACTAGGAGGGTGCTATTATGTCACAGTGATAGGGCAGAGACTATTTGGGTGCCACTGAGGTCCCTGTTCTAATGTCAGATGGCCAGGTTAAAAGAGTTGAAGTCTTCTAAATTGGCAACAGTCTCCATGGGTGGCATCCTAATTAATCTAAGAATTAACATGTGCCATTAACTTGTACTCATCCTTAGGAAGCCATAAGTGCCATTGAACTAAATGAAACAGGCATGTACATGATAGAAGTTCAAATTTTAATTCTAATCATGATCAGTCTGCATTGCTATGCATGCTTATCTGGGGATAATTATAAATAAATATAGTGAAACTAAATTAAAGTAATCTCAGTGAAATTTAGTTTCAAGTAAACATTAATTTGGCTGTACTGTAATCTGTACCACACAAAGGTCAAATAACAAATTCAGAGCAGTAAGATGAGTAGCCTTAGAATCGTTGAATCATAGTTTGAAGAAACCATGATTGTCGTCCAGTCCAACCCCCTGCCATGCAGGTATATATAATCAAAGCACCCCCAACAGATGACCATCCAGCCTCTGTTTAAAAACTCCGAAGAAGGAGACTCCACCACTCTCCGAGGCAACCTGTTCCACTGTGAAATAGCTCATATCATCAGAAAGTTCTTCCTAATGTTTAGTTGGAAACTCTTTTCCTGTAGTTTGAACACACTGCTCCATGCCCTAGTCTCTGGAGCAACAGAAAACAAGCTTGCTCCATTCTCAATATGACATCCTTTCAAACATTTAAACATGGCTATCATGTCACCCCTTAACCTTCTCTTCTCCAGGTTAAACATACCCAGCTTCCTAAGACATTCCTCATAGGGCATGGTTTCCAGACCTTTCACCATTTTGGTCACCCTCCTCTAGACACACTTCAGATTGTCCACATACTTCTTGATTTATGGTACGAAGAACTGGACACAACCAAAGCAGAATAGAGTGGCACTATTACTTCCCTTGATATAGATATGATACTTCTATTGATGCAGCTTAGAACTGCATTGGCTGCATCACATTACTGACTCATACTCAGCCTGTGGTCCACTAAGACTCCTAAATCCCTTTCACATGTACTGCCATCAAGCCAGGTGTCATCCATCCTGTATCTATGCATTTCATTTTTACTGCCCAACTGTACTATCATACATTTCTCCGTGTTGAAATTCATTTTTGTTAATTTTGACCCAGCTTTCTAATGTGTTACTGTCATTTTGAAGTCTGATCCTGTCCTGTGGGGTATTACCTACCCCTCCCAATTTAATGTTATCTGCAAATTTGATAAGCATGCTCGCTAGTCCATTATCTAAGTCACTGATGAAGATGTTGTATAACACTGGGACCAGGAGAGAACACTGTGGCACTCTGCTAGTCACTTCACTCCAGAATGAGGAGGAGACACTGCTGAGTACCTTTTCATTTCAGTCAGTCAAATTTCATTTCAACCACAAATCCACGCAATGGTTGCAAGGATACCATGGGGGACCTTGTTATAGACCTTGCTGAACTCAAGATATGCTACATCCAGAGCATTACCTTCATCTACCAAGCTTTTGACTCTATCAAAAAAGAGATAAGATTAGTCTGGCATTTTGGTTTTGAGAAACCCATGATGACTTTTAATAATCACGACATTCCTTTCTATGTGCTTACAGACATACACTCTGTATAAACACCTTGCATATGCCTAGTGATTCCATATTTTCTTTTATAGAAGGGGAAAAATAAAAATAGCAGTAGTATAAATATAAATTCACAAAGGTTAATTATATACCAATATATATGAACTTATTTACAATATAGTTATTTCAGGTAACCAGCTAAAATAGAAATCTGGACAGTTTGTAAGGGAAATTAAGTTTCAAAACAGAAGATCTTCTCTACAAGTTTAAATTTTAATTCTAATCAGGATGTAATAATAGACACTATTACTATTATTATTTTAAATCTCATAAAATAAGGGATTGAGGCAATGAACAATTTTGAAAAGATTGAACCAGAAGAAAACAATACAATCAACAGTACAATGAACTCCACATTCAAATGATCAACAATCTAAAAACATTTTTAAAAGTCTAAATTTAGTAAAAATAGTTTCAAATGTAGCAACTAAAATCCAGTCAACATCAAATCCACACCCAATAACAAAATCCATTATTAATATTACACTATCTATCGTCACACTGGCCATTACCTCACTATACTGAGTCACTCACACACAGGTGTAATACAGAATCCAGATCTTGGTGTCTGGCCTCAAGGACATCTATCTACATGTCCTGCCTTGTCACACATACCACACACACATAAAGATTTTGCAGTTCTAGATGTTAATTTTCCATTGCTAATATAGCTGACAAACACCCCCAAAATTACATCTTTATGAACTGCATACAGAATTTCTTTGACATCTTTTTCATGTGTATTTACCTTGTTACACCTTGACCAGCCTTGCTGTGTATCTTCATTCAGTGTGTTCAGAAACACCCATTGGCAACCCAGTGCATTCACACTCTCAAGAATACCATTTAACAAAACATCCACCCTCTGTTGAATGGCTTTTATTTCCTCCCACATGGCAACTACCCACTTATCTCTCTCTGAGTCAGTCAGAGAGATAACTTTCTCATTTGTCTCTAGTTTCTTTTGCACACAGCAAATCAGGTTCTGGACAGTGAACCTCTTGGATGGGATTCCTTTATTTGCCATCTCGGAATGTCTGGGTAACACTGGACTCTCAGACCTCTCCACGTCTTCATCGTTAACAGTCTCTGCATTCAGTAAACTATTGGATGAACCTGGCCCCTCCTTCACAAGACCTTTTGATTCCACTTTTACCTACAGTGCTCCACTAACACCACCAGATGGAGCACTACCACTAAATCGTCCTTGCAGGACTACCTCTGTATGCCCATGAACTCTTTCCCAGGATGATTCATGGAACTCTGCACACCAAGATATCACCACTCTGTCCGTGTTTGAATCCAGAAATCTATATCCAGACCCTACATAGCCCAAAATTCTTTGTGCAGCTGCATCTCCTTTCCTTCTCACATGGGCAAAACTACCCAATACCCACATGTACCTTAAGGATATTTCGTGCACATCCTATTAAGTATGTGATTGGCTGTGTGTAATGCCTCTCCCCAGAACCTTTCTTCCATGTTGGCATCTCTCAACAAAAACTTCACCATCTGCTGTAGCTGATCACTCTGTCCTTCAGGGTCATCTGCTTGCTGATAGGGAATTGTGCCAATTCCTTTCCTACTCAGCCACCATTTACATTCTGGACTTATTAAATCAGAGCATAAACATTGAATCTTGGCAACCTTCTTGCCGATCTGCCTTTCAGTGAAGGCTACCTACTTCCTGATTATTGTGAATGCCTCTGACTTGGTCTCCAGCAAATACACCCAACCATATTGGGAGAAGTCATCCACAATATCAAGGAAATATGTTGCCCCTCCAGCAGATTTATCAAGAGGCCCTATATGATCCACAAAAACATGAGATAAAGGGCTCTGTTTAGACCTTGTACTCTTTTTGGGGACTGGCTTTGTCTCGCTTTTATCTGGATGAATACTTTATATTATCACAGTTCTTAACCCTATGGTTCTTATACAACTTTAACACATTTTAACATTTCAAATCCCATATGCCCCATTCTCCAGTGTAGTAAGTGTATGTATTTGTCATGGATGGGATTTCATTCTGCACATCTCCCACTGTAGCTTGTGCATTACCTTTCACGAAATATAGCCCACATCTTTCAACTCCAGTGGCACAGACTTTGCCATCTTTGCTAACCTCACAGCTAGTGGCTGTAAACCTCACATTAAACCTCTATTTGGTTATTTGACTGACAGATAACACATTTAAACTCATTTCAGGAGCAAAATACACATTTTCCACTATGTTACCTATGCATGGCATAAAGAAGTGTCCATAGCCCTTAACCTTTACCTTTTGTCCATTGCAAGAGACAAGTATGGCTTCGGGGCTGGTTTCAGTCTCTCAAACAGTTTTCTTTTTCTGCTTATGTGGACACATGCTCCACTCTCCAGGATGCAGTTCTCAGTCCTCTCTTTACTGAAGAGAATTGACATAACACTGGTGTCCTCTCTCAGTGTCTCTTTTCTGCTGTGTGGTCCCCTCCTAGGAGCTTTATCTCTTTTCTTCTGAGGGCAAAATCTTTGGAAGTGTCCTTGCTGGCCACAGGCAAAACATCTCCTGATGCTGAAGGCTGCTTCCTCTGTATCAGATGTGCTCTTTGAAGTTTCCTTCTTGCCAGGAACAGCACTCCTCTCTGCAGCTTCCCCCACACAGCATCTTCTCCATGCAGATTCTTCCTGTAGCCTTCCAACCAGATAAGACATATCAAAGCTGGATTCTGGCAGTTTTCTCCCAAAGAACTGAGCACAATAAAACATTGTTGCATGGGAATGAATAGCTCATTCAGCCTGGTCTGCAAAAAGTGTCTGCATTTTGTGCAGATGTATACATACATTTCTTCCCTTCTCCAACCGGGATCTGTACAACTGCCTTGTCAAAGCAGTTTTAGAAATTTCAGAGCTTCTCACATACACTTCCCTGAAAACTTGTCAGTTGTGTTTTGCAGAGGGTGAGTCATGTATCAACATGAATTGGGAGTTCTCAACAGCCAGCCCAATCCATGAATGGGCAATTTCATCTTGTCTCAGCACATCTTCATCGGGTTCTGGGGTGAATTGGCCACACATTGCCACAAACCTTCCTTCTTCAGGAAAAACTCCATCTTCCTAGCCCAAGCTAAATAATTGCTGCCATTCTCTGCTGCTTTATAATGTAAGAACTCACAAACAAAATCCTCACAGCAGGTTCCTCCATGCCAAGCTCACCACAACTCAGAATGAAGCTCTCAGGCACCCAAACACACTAGATGGCAGACTCTTCAGGCTTGGCACTGCACACAGTCTTCTGGGCCCATAACTGTTGTCACACTGGTAACGAGGTTTGAATGAGACTTCAGTATCTACACCCAGGCACTTAGATACCAGTGTGGAATGAAGAAGCTGGACCAGACAGCTCAAAGGTGAAGAGATTTATTTACAAGTGCTAAGTAGAAGCTATATACAGAAGCAGGAATTGCACAAACAAAATAAAGTTCCTCTCTGACTCTCAATAGCTCTCACACAGTAACTCACACAAAAGCTCTGCAACTCTACAACCCACACTTACTTACCTTAAGACATAGCCTTATATAGTCTTGGCTGATGCAACCACTCCAGCACATGGCATAAACCATTACCTTACTGTGCTGAGTCACCCACACATAGGTGTAGTACAGAATCCACATCTTGGTGTCTGGCTTCAAGGACATTCAGGTCTTATCATACAAATAAAGCTGCAGAGGTGGTCCAGAAAAAGACACCGGCTGCAGCTTCCCCCACACTTGGTTGTTCTTTGAATTAGTTGCAGCTCCGTTAAGAAATTAATAAATAGGTCAATTAATAAATCGCCCTGTTTTTATCCCAATCTGGTGTCTTGACTCATTATTTTTGGGGTTGGGTGGCAATGTGTGTGTGTGTTTCTTAGGGGGGAACATTGTTTCAAAAAGTGAGAGAAGAAAGGGACAGGGATGTAATTTTTCACAAATGTCATTCTCAAAGGAAGCTGGAAGTACTTGTAGCAATTTTCTTTCTCACTGACAAAGTATTTTAAAATTGTGCAGTTTTTGAAGACTATTTGCAGCAAAATTCTCTGCAAATAGTCTTCAAAAATTTTGTGCAAAATTCCCATGAGGAGTTTTGTGGATTTTCTGAAAAGAAAACAGCAGAAAATTGCAGCATTGTATATGCAAAAATATTTTCTGTAGAGATAATTCTATTTGTTCTGCAAAAAATGCTGGAATTTTGCACAAAAATTTGAACATGAATTTATACATATGGATATGTATAAGAAATATTTTTCATGCAGGAAATGTTGCTTTCTGAACAAAAAACAGCAGTTTCCCCCCTGAATAAGTACTGAACTGCAAATATCTTTCTCAGTCCAGAATTCTCATCAAGGTTCCCCAAAAGAAAATATATATTCTAACTAAATCCAATATTTTAATGAAATATTTCAGAAATTTTTCCATCCCTACAAAGTGCAACAGACACACCTTTGAAGTTGCACAGAAGGCATCTCCCTTACTACAAAGTAAAAGAAAAAAGAAAAAAGTTTCTATGGATTATCTCAAGTTACAGTCAGTTAAATATGGGAACAGATCAGTGGTGTCACTAGGGGGTGCAATGGTGTGGCCCGCACTGAATGACACCCAGTGGGGAATTTTCCCCTGCCCTGAGACTATATTTCTCTCTCTCTTGCCGGGGGGGGGGGGAGGCCACAGACACCCTGCTCTCTTCCTGCTGCTCTCCTGTCTCTTTGGGGGGCACAGCTGGAGGCACCCACTGACCCAGCTTGGCTGGGTTGCATCTCTGCCAAGCCAGTTGGAAAGGAAAGCCGCTGCATCCCCATCATGATAGGGGTCCTGGCCACTGCCAGCCAGCCAGCGAACCAGTCACCTGGGCAGGGAAGGCAAGTGGGTAGGCAAGAGGGATGGTCTTCAGAGCAGGGACTGGAGCTGTGGTGATGGTGCTCTGTCCCTCGCTCCGGGATAAGAGAGTCACAGATGCCCCGCCAGGATGCCTGGGCTCTCGGCCTTGGTGCAACATGCACTGGAAATGCACTGGAAACCTGTGACAACAAATGTTCAGTGTAGAACATTAATAGCACAGAACCAAGACAGAAACTTTACAATCATATTCTGCACATGGGCTACATCCACAGTGGAGGAAAAATCCAATTTGACATCACTTAAACTGCCAGGGCTGAATGCTATGGAATTCTGGAAATTGAAATTTTGTGATACATTTATCCTTATCTGTCAGACAGCTCTGCTGCCACAAAAAAATACAGTTCCCAGGATTCCATAGTTTGGAGCCATGGCAGTTGAAATGGTGTCAGCTGGATTATTTTTGCAGTGCAGATGCAGCTTAAATCACATTTCTGAGCTGTTTTCAGTGCTAGCCCCATGTACAATACATTAAAGTAATGCAAATAAAAGGTAATCAGAGTTTGGGTAATTGAAGCTAGCTTCTGTATTTCTAGAGAGGATCACAGCTGGGATATGAGCCAATGTTGGCTGAATTGCAAGCTATGTCACAGAAGTCTCAAAGTAAACCATGCTGCTCCATAGGAATGTTTCAACATCCACAGGCATGCAATACCTGTTATTGTTTGTTGGTTATTATTATAAATTTTCATGTTGATTCATATTGTTTTGCTAGCAGACTTTAATTTTCTTTTTTAAAAAATTTATATCATCTAACACTCACAAAATAAGTGTCTAAGGGCCTCGGCAGACGGCTAATAGGGCCGTCTCCGAGACCCGGAAGAGGAGGGGCAGCCGCACGCGTGTCGTCCCTTCCTCTTCCTGAGGTCGTCCTCGGAGCTTCCGGCCCTCCGGACGGCCGGCGCTCCGGGGATGACCTCCCTCCGCAGCGACCGGACGCGCTGCGGAGGATAAGTCAGGGAAAGTGCGCCCTACGCGTTTAGGGTGCACTTTCCCTGTCTTGTAAAAGGAGCGGCAATTTTCCGCTCCTTTTAGGGTCGCCGCAGGAGCGCCGCGGTCCAGCTGCCGCGGTCCCGCGGCGTTCCGGACCAGGGCGTCCCTGATGCTCTGGTCTGCATCCCCCCCAAGTGATATACAAATGTACTAAAATTACAAGAATATGGGTCCACCTTCTGAAGCAGGGGGGTGGAAAAGGCCACCTGAAAAGGGTGGACTGGGGCCACCCTGGAACTGGTTGCTTTGGAGCCATAGAAACCACACGTTACAGCTCCAATCCACCCTGGAGTTGGCCCAAATAGGATCAGAAAATATCTACTCCTATTTGGGCAGGTAAAAAGCACCTTAAGTGGCCTGGCCACAACTCCAGGGTGGCTTCTGGGCTCTTCCTGAAATGTGATTGGCTGGGTGGCTTCCAGGAGGCTTCCAGGTGACTTGAGAGCATATGGTGTGTGAACGCCATGCTCCCAAGCTGCCCATAAGGCAAATTAACTTGTTGGTTTGTTCCAGCCCTGGATCGTTGTTGCAGAATTCATGACTAGTATAACCCCAGTTGTTATATAACAATTATTTTCAATCAGTCCACTCTAAATTTGGATCCAAAACAAGTTTTCAGTTCCTGAGTTTGCATAGATGTGTCTTTCTCTATAATTACTGTACCTTTCTAAGCATGGCATCCTACAAATAAATAGGATTTAAAAAAATTAAATAAGCTATCTGTAATATCAGCATTATTCTCTTTCTGTAATGAAACAATTTCCCCACATATTTCATAGATGTTGAATGAGCAAAGACACACGCTCTGAATAAAATGTGGATTATCCAACTATTCACAATAAAGAAAATCACAATATCCATATGAAAAGTATTTTTACTAACTGACTATTGATCTCCCTGACACATGTTTTCATATTAGAAGCAAACATGAGCAGTTCATATCCTGTTCTTATCAACAAACACTGAATGTAAACAAACCAAAGAAAGCCATGTTATTGTAGGAGAGAAACCAGCACTACAGCAATGTAAGGGATGCTTTTCTCTTCAAGGTTCATGATATTCACATCGGGAAAATCGGTATCTTGTAGTAGGTTAGAAATATTCTGGAAAGTATTAGTTTTCCAACTCTGTATACCTGTAATTAGGGCCCAAGGAGAATAATACATGCTTCTCCCATCAAAATCCATTAAAAGAAAACACTTGTTTGCCAAATAACTTCTCTTCTCTTCCAGATGCGTCTCCCCTGAGATTGTATTCAAAAATTATTCTTAAAAGGGAACATTAAAATCTAGTTGAGTAGATCACAGCATACAAAGAAGGTTGCTAGAACAGCATCAAAACCAGCAACATAAACATGCTGCAGTTGTATTCATCCAGTGCAACACCTTTGCGCTATTAATTTATGCATGCAAATTTGGTCAGAATAGGAGATAACATTGTGATAATATAGCATCCCTTTCAATGCATTAAATGGCAGCACAGTACTCTTACAATCCAGGTCTTATAACATAGTAGCCCTAGGTATACATCTAGGATTACAAAGGGAATTCCATATGGGTTGATAAAGACATTTTTGAGAGAGTTGGCTTGCTGAATTACTGCAGAACATATCTCTTAGAAAAGTGAGACAGCAATGTGAAACAAGTAGGACCAGCCCTAACATTAGGCATAGTGAAGCCTTGGATGATTTGGATGACATGAAAAAGCAGCAAATTGATTGTATTTCACTACCATGGAGAGAAAGAAGGGCTTCTTAAATGTTCTGTTCATGAGATTTCATCTGATTTAAGATATTGTGCACTTTGTTTTTGGCTGCCATTTGGTTTTCTGCCTCCAGTGATGAGGAAAAGGAGGGGAAAAGATTTCCCAGGCCCCAAACCTTCAGAGGCCTGGTCACTGAAAAAAGCACAATGCATTACAAGGTAAACAGTGACACTTCAATAGACCAGACAGTGCTTATAATGTCTGTTGCTAATTCTTACCATATCCAAATCATTTATAAGCCCTGCCATTCATTTATTCCATACCCCAAGTTAAATTTAAATCACTGGAAAATCTGTTCAATGAAAGTGGTAATATTTGGTTTGTAGGGCAAGTTAGACAGGAGTCACTACTCATGCACCTTACCCTGGACCCAGTGCCAGCTCTCAGTAGCCTTGCCTGCCTCCTGACACTCCTGGTTACCCACATTATTTTTCAAGCAGTAAGTATCACAGAAGAGGAATGATTTAGCTACTTATGAAACCCAACATGGTATTCAGAATACAATAGTGTCAATTCTAAAACAACTCCTGTACCAAAGCACTAGTAATGTAGTTGAGCAGCACCTCTTCTCCACCATGCATTCAAAGGCAAAGAAAAACCAGAAATTCTCCTGTTATATGAAATCTCTCAAGCTTCTCAATTAGACTGAAGCACAGGCTAAGGTTTTGAAGGATGCTCCTCTAATTAGATTCAAAACTGATTACTTGAAAATCCATTTCTTCAGCAATAAAACCAAATTCCTAGCAACCACTATGTACCCTATGCCTGCATAAACCATTCAGTTTTGCCAGGAAGAGATATTTTAGAAAAGATGAGATAAAAACAGTTTCATCAAACATGTATACATAAAGCATATGCTAACTTAGGGCCTTAATGTTCCAGCACTCAGTGATTTATTTCCACGACTGAATTGGTTGTGAAATAAACATTTCAGAGAACAGAGAAGAAACACAGAGCATGGCAATTTATATCCAGTTCTACATCACACACACACTCATGTCCAAACAAAGCCCAGTGAATGCATCAGTCAACAAATCCACATGTTGATCTGCCACTATTACTGCCACTATTCAAAGTTTCTATGAATCACAGTGCTGGTGTTGTGCAAAAGTAGCAGAATACGAAGAGAGAGATTGAGAGAGAGAGATTGGAAATTTTATTGGAGGAACACTTTCCTTAAATTGACTGATTTATTAACAAAAAGTGGTATGTTTATATGCAAACACTGAAAGGAAACAACACTTTCCAAAGCATGAACACAAACAAGATATGTCATAATTGACACATTTGTCGATAGTTATTTTTAAAGGGGGGTGGGGGAGAATGAAAAAATAGTAATAAGTATGTAATAATTCCATTATCTTGCCTGATAATTCCATTATCTTGACTAATAGCTAAAATGAGGAAAAAATCTTTTCTCTTTTCTCTCAACTATCTGTGCCAATTTTACTGGGCAAAATATGACTGAAATACATTACATGCTGCATATGATATTTATTTAGGCTTTTTAATCTGAAGGTGAAATATTTGGATATCCCACATTTGTTTTCACCTATAGGATACAATGATCTGAAAACTATGAATTATTTTCACATCTAACAGATGTAGTATAAAATTAAATGACAATATTTTAAAGAAAAAAAATCTATATCTAAAACAGGCATGTGGGGGAACCTTTTCAGAAATGGACTGAAATAAAGCTATTTTGAGGGGAAAATAGTATAAACTATTTTTGCTCATGCAATGAGTGTGTTATTGGTAGAATCTCCCTTATCCAGGATTACAAAATCCAAAATTGTCTACGTGGTTGGCTGAGATAGTGACACATTTGCTTTCTGATGGTTCAATGTACACTAAGGGGAGTTGCAGACTGCCAGAAATAGTGCAAATTGAGTCCACTTTTAGGGTTAGGGTTAGGGAATCATGGGAACTGTAGTTTATTGTGGCACCAGATCTCTCTGACAGAGAAGGCTCAATGTCTCAGGGAAAAAAACAATTCCCATGATTCCCTAGCACTAATCCTAACCCTAAAAGTGGACACAATTTGCACTATTTCTGGCAGTCTGCAACCCCTCTAACTTTATTTCATGCACAAAATGATTTAAAATATTGTGTACAAAATTATCTTCAGGCTATGTTCATAAGATGTATATAAAACATAAATGAATTTCATGTTAAGTCCCATTTCATAGATACTTTATCATGTATATGCAAATATTCCATGCATATGCAAATATTCCAAAATTTGAGAAACTCCAAAATCCCAAATGCTTCTTCCTAGTCCCAAGCATTTTGGATAAAGGAAATTCAACCTGTATACAAAATCAATGCAACTTGATGAAATGGACAAACTGAATAGTAGGAAGAACATACCCTTACTGGGTGTGACTAATTTAGAATGACAGCCCAGCATCCTTTCAGCTGTTTGTTTCTCTTGCCAGACAGAAGGAAAGCATGCATGCAGTTAAAGTTCATATATTTCCTGCTGTTTCTCTTCAGTTCTGCAAGCTTCCTATTCAAGCCACTAAATATTTAGTAAAACATTTTCATTCTTCCTCAACTACTTTCACTGTCCTTTGGCTGTACTAGGAATCCAAATGCAGCATCACATGTCATTACTTCTATGTGCAGCATATAATTTGGACACTTCCCAAGCAGCAGGAGGACTGATAAATTGTAGGAGGCTGTGATTATGTACAAACATGCTAGGATGTAACATGGGGGAGGACACTTACCAAGCTGATTTTATTCCAGCTAAATACTGGTGCACATATATATCTTTTCTATGACTCAGATACTTAAAACACGCACAGTTACTCTCTCTTGCTGTTAGGATGTGCCTACTTAGTTTTACTTTGATTTCTTTCAGAATCTTATCCAAAATATACTAACTGGTGTATTTCGTTCTCCCCTTACTAATATAATATAATTTTAAAGTGCATGTTGAGCACCAATAATACATAACAAAGAAGAAGACTAAAATGAAATATAAACATTAAAAATTACTTGTACACTAAAACAATGATACTTAAATGGCACTGTGATGCTAGTAAAAAGACCATGAAGTACTCTTCTAAAAAGCAGGCCCTAACATACCCAGCTGGAAATCAGGTCCAAAAAAAAAAAAAAAAAAAGGGAATGGTGTCCTATTAGTAAGCTTGTTTTGTTATATGTAGTCATCTATTTCTTCCCTTCATGTTTCATGTTATTTTAAATTAAAATCCTAGGTTCACAGAATTTGTGCAGAACTTCTGCCTTCATTTTGTGTTTAATGCACACACACAAAGGAAACTGAAAACTTCCTTTCATGCAAAGTTTACCTGGTGCAACATACATTTTAAAGCTCTGTGTATGTGAATCTGCTGCTCTTTTCTGACTTGTACAGCTTGTTTTTTATTTTTGTTTTGTTTCTGTTTTACTGTGTTTTATGTTTATATTGCAGACTGCTCTGATAATGTGAGTGCAGAGCTGTGTATAAATTATAATGACAAATACAAGATAAAATATTATATTAGAAATGCAAAAAGCTGTTTTGCAAACTGCATGCCAACTGTGTATCTTTCATAGCTGTGTCTCATAACCAATAAAACTGCTAGCAGCATTCACAATCATTAAATAGCAAAAACACTCTTAAATGGCAAAGATCTAAAGGCAGTCCTCTTCCATGCCATTTAGTATCTCTGTGCATTAAATGATTATGTTATCTCTGGAGAAATATGCAACAAAACTAATATGGTAAGCCTTAAAGTCTTTCTCCCAGGGTGCAGGAAATTATTTTACTCACTATGAAAAGCTCTCAAGCTCTTTATTAAGAGAGAGAGAGGAGGTGCCAGTCTTTCTTGTGGCAATGTTAAGAAGTTAAAACTATTGCCATGGATTTCCTGCAGCAATTTCCTACCAATGTTAACTAATAAACCTACTATCTCACCTCTTTTAAAGGGATACCTCATTTCCTTCCATGTGATACCTGCTTTACTTTTTGCTTTTTTCTTCCTTAGATACACCTCACTGACTTTTAAATCCAAAACTTCTAGACTCTTCACCGCCCTCTTGCAACACCCAGGAAAAGTCATTACTTTGCCAGTCCTCAGCTGGAGTTCAGAGACTCCCCACTACTTTCTTTATCCTCCTTCTGCTATCTTTGTAGTTGCTGTGGCTTGCTGCTGTCCTAACCATCTGGCATTTAAAAGTGGAGGGGATGTTGGATAATAAGATACCCAATTGTTTCCATTTCTCAGCTGTACTCTTATTGCTTCACCACAATGTGTAGGCACCAAACCTTACTAGGTCCCTACAAAGGTTATCTGTGTGCAGTTAAAAACCTTTTGGCTTTTATTCTTAAATACGGCAAAATATTTGCTAGCTATTTCAGATAAGTACCATATATATTTGACTATAAGTCAACCTCATGTATAAGTCGAGGGCAGGTTCTGGAGCCAAAATTATGGCTTTTGATATGACCCATGGATAAGCTGAGGGAAAACCTTAGGGGCATATAACAAAGGAGGTAAAGGATGAAGCAAAGGGAAATGATGCCAAAGAATTAACAAAATTCCATCAGGATAACTGTTTGTGCTCACATTAAAGCCTGGATGGATGGGAGAGGCGGGGGGTGGGGGTCAGTGCTTACAGCACAGATTGCACTCTTGCCTTTCACCAGGGTATGGTTCCTTCTTAAATAAGAGATAAAGTAGAGTACTTACATTGACTCGTGGGTAAGTTGACTCAGGTTTTTTCAGCCAATTTTTTTTTTTTATTAAAATATCTAGACTTATACATGAGTATATACAGTAAGCTACAAAACTGAACTTCAAATAGATTTTAGGGCAGATCAGAATGAGAACCAATGGTTTCCAAGGGCCCTTTCACACTATACTGTTATATTCTACTTTAACTATCATAACAATGTCTATGGTGATAAGGCTGCATGCTCATTTGATTCCAGGTCACAAACTTTGATACCTGAAAATGTAAATAGTGTGTTTATAAGGCATAAAATATAAAGCAGAATGCTCTGAATGTATGTCCCTGAGAGAGCCTAGTTCTAGGCCTAATACCAACAAAACTATCAACACTGATAAGAAAAGATAACAGTCAATTGATCTATGATTAACCCTAGATATGTGCCATGTTATAGAGTACTGGTTGATGCAATCCAATGGCTGATGTAATCTATGGAAGGCAGCCAGAAGCCAACAGACTATCATGTTATGTCACCTCTAAGCAGGAGACTGTGAGCTCTGTTATCTTATTAACCATGATCTGTCAGTTGCTTAGAACAGGAGAGATATAAAACAGTGGCAATTAGGCAGCCCAAGCCAATAGTGTCATTCTTGGTTGATAAAGACCAACCGTGTTGGTAAATGAGATAATCTTTGCTCTCAACTAGGCTATGCTAAATAGATATATTTCCCATTCTTTTAGATGTAGTAACAGAAGTTTCTAGATACATGAACGATCAGGGATATTAACCCCCTGGAAGGCTGTGTGTTCATAGATGCCTGTTTAGAGATGCATAGTTCATCAACAGATGATAGTTGATAGTATTCTTTTGGTGGATAAATGGCAGAGTTATATTGTTTGAGACAGTAATATCCCTCTTTGTGTTAGTGACAGAGAAACATGCTAAAGAAATACAGACAATTTAAAGGTGCAGTTCTTATAAAAGTATAGCATGTTACTTGCTATATAGTGTGATGTAATTCCATGCCTTGCATGTAAAAGTATAGCATGTTACTTGCTATATAATGTGATGTAATTCCATGCCTTGCATGCAGTGTCATGTAATGAAAGGAATGCATCTAGATACTGGCATGTCTATATTCCTCACTAAGGAGAATGTGTGTGTTTGTACAAATCATCATCATCATCATCATCATCATCATCATCTATAATAAATACTCTAAAGGACTACTAGTGCTGCTCATCCTCCCATATAAATATCCTGAGACGCCAATATTTACGAATGCTTAAGTGGAGTGTTAATTTTGCCTGTCAGGACTTTCTCATGAGTCACAAGTTGGATGCCTAGATGACCACAAGATTATTTTAAAAAATGACCCAAGACAAATTTAGTTGACATATTGGGGGGGGGGGGGGACCTTCAGTCTCTCAGTCTAAAGAGACAGGTGGTTATTTACAGTTATCCTGGGATTTGCAATTTAGAGAAGTGTATTTAGATTTCCCAGCCAGAAAAATTCTTTGCTGCCTCTGAACAAATTGCAAACTCCATGTTTTCCACAGGATGCAGCCTGTGTTAAGGCGGAATCATGGTGTTATAACTGTGTTGTGTATAAGAGCCACACATCTGTTATGCAAATATATTGCAAACTGACACTTACTGTAGTACAAGAAAACTATCAGACAACATATTCTGAGGACTGCAAAATGGTATGTGTCTGATAAACATCCTAAACTTCTCCAGTCATTCACAGAATGGCCTAGTCAAACATTGTATCTTATGGGCAGTACAGAAGTTTTCTAGAGAGCTCTGACAAATGCACACTATTTGGCTACCTTAGTGATTCTGTCCCAAGAAACAGATACATAAATTAATTATAACAGAAGCTTCAGGCAAAGTAATGGATAGTCATTCAAACTATATGTGAAATTCAGCCCCATTCCCTTTTCTTCTCAGCCACATCCTGTCTCTATTCCCAATCTCTACTCATCTCCTCAAACTTGCATTTCCTTCATCTCACCTTGTTCATGGTCCACTTTTTACATTTCAGAATTTTTTTTTCTTTTGAGCTCCCTACCAGCTCACCTACCTCCTGAGAAGTCTTTCTGGTCCACAGAGCCATTGGGCCTAAGCAGACGACTAAAACAGTCGTCTTGGAGGCCCGGAAGAGGAGGAGCCACCGCACGCGCGGCGGCTCTTCCTCTTCCTGAGGTCGCCCTGAGCGCTTCCGGGCCACCGCACGCCGGACGCGTTCAGGGCGACCTCCCTCCACAGCGTCCGGACGCGCTGTGGAGGATAAGTCGCAAAAAGGGCGCCCGCCGCTTTTAGGGCGCTCTTTTTGCGACTTATGAAAGGAGTGCCTTTTTGGCGCTCCTTTCAGGGTCGCCGGGGAGGCGCCGCGGTGAGGCTGCCATAGCCCCGCGGCGCTCCGGACCAGGGCGCTCCAAACGCCCTGGTCTGCATCCCCCTATTGTCATCTTCAGATTTTAAACTCAAATTGACTTTTCCTTTTCTAACAAAAGATGGACTACAGATAGCTCAATTTCTGGAGCAGCTAGGATATTTCATGCCAACAGATCAACTCAGCTAGTCGGTGTCAAAGGGATTGCTGCCAAAAGCACAGTATGTTTTAGATTCTGATCAGTTCTCCAGCTGTTATTTAGAACACTGTGATTAGGGCTTTAAAAGCTCTGGATAATAGTGAAAGCACAAAGGACAGGGTGAAAATAAAAATTCAGATAATTCAAATAGTGGAGAAATGATGCAGACCTTGTAAAATTAATTAGGTGATCTGGGTATGTGTTGTTTTTTTAAGGTACTACATTTTTATATCATCCTTTATGATATACCAGTATTAACAAATCATTTTTAAGGCACATCTCACCTGTTATTTATATGATTGGCTTACAGCAAGGAAGACTTGTTGTTGTTGTTGTTGTTGCTGTTAACTGCCTTCAAATCAATCTTGACTGATGGCAACCCTGTGACTGAGACATCTTCAAGACACCCTATCCTCAACAGATCTGCTCATGTCCTGCAGACTCAGGGTCATGTCCTCCTTGATTAAGTCTATTCATCTGGTACACAGTCTTTCTCTCTTCCTACTTCCTTCTATCTTTCCAAGCATTATTGTCTTTTCTAGAGAGTCATGTCATCTGATGATGTGGCCAAAGTATCACAACCTCAATTTAATCACCTTGGTTTCTAGGGAGAGTTCAAGCTTGATTTGTTCTAGAACCCATTTGTTTGTCTTTTTAACCATCCATGATATCTGCAGAACTCTTCTCCAGCACCACATCTCAAATAAGTTGATTTTCTTTACCAACCTGCTCTTACACTCATACAGAAAGATGGGAAATATGATGGCGTGGACAACCCTAACTTTAGTGTTCAGTTGTGTATCTTTGCACTTCAGGATCTTGTTAGTTCTTTCATAGCCGCCCTTCTAAGTCCTAGTCTTGTTCTGATTTATTGACAACATCCTCCATTCTGATCAATGATTGGTCCAAGATATGGGAAATCTTATTTCAATTTCCTCATCATCTACATTAAATTTATTTAAATACTCCATGGTCATTATTTTTCTGTTCTTAATGTTTGTCTGTAAGCCTGCCTCACCACCTTCTTCCTTGACTTTCCCCAGTAATTGTTCCAAGTTTTGCTATTCTCTGCCATTACTATAGTGTCATTTGCATATCTTAGATTGTTGATATTCCTTCCTCTGAACTTCTCCTTCCTCCAAGTCTAAACCTGCTCTGTATATAATATTTTCTACATAAAAGTTAAATAAATAGGTGATAGAATGCAGTCTTGCCTGACCTTTTTATTATTGGAAACCATTGTTTCGCTATATTCTGTTCTAACAGTAGCCTCTTGTCCAGTACATTCGCCTCCTGCATACACTTTGGCAAAAGATAAACTATTGGTTTAGAAGGTTTTTCATTTTCCTGCAAGCACATGCAAACTGAGGTGCTGCAATTGTTACCATTTCATAAGGAAATGAGGTATTCCAGCAGGCCACTAATATCCAATAAGGTTAACACTAATAAAATCCAGTAGGGATTGTCAATTTTCCACTTCTGGTTTAGATTTCTCTTGAACAAAATTAGCTGTTCCAAAATATTGGCTACATTTCAAAGACAAATTAGATAAACTTTCACATTTTGATACTCTGATTCAAATTTGGTACTCCAAAAATTACTGTCAATCACCAGAGCAACTCTTGTGCCTCATAGTGGTTTGCACTAATAGCTATTACCAATATTTCATATTTGCATTTTATTATTAATAAAACTATCCAGATTAGTATACTGCAATGTACTACAATATCACCAACTTTGCTCAGTCTCGGCCACTACTTTACTATATTGAATAGGAACAAAAACACAGAAACATCACATTCAGAACTGTTATTCTGCCACAAGTGTGCTGAAATCAATAGAACTAAGCTACCAGTGCTGCTTTGTTTCTTTCCCAGTTCCAACCTTACAAGTTTCACTTAACATGCATTAGTACAATGGTGCAGACAGGCAAGGAAGGTTTCTTGGGAACTGTGCCTCAACCCATAGTGCTCTGGACAACTAAATCCTAGTCTGACTACCTTTTAGAAGATAGTAATGTATGCCACTGGGAAAAGAGACAAATACCACGTACTGTAGGTTATATTTCAGAGGAAGGGACTGCTAAACCACCTTTCAGTATCCATGGCCTGAGAATACCCTATGAAGTTCATTGGGTTGCCATACACACAATATATATGGCACATTCTGCCTAGTATTGCATATGGACATTTTAGTTATAACATTTATTGACAATATCTGTTATTATGTAAGGAACGTAATAATAATAATAATAATAATAATAATAATAATAATAATAATAATTCTTTTTGCCTCTCCTCAAGATCTAGAGGTGAGGTACAACATGTTAAACTATAAAACACAACTAAAAACACATAAACTCATAGTTAAAATATAAATTTAATAAGATTTATATAGATAAATTGGATAGAATATAGGAAACATACATATTTTTCTATACAGAGATAAATCTTGAAAAATCTTTTAATATAGTTTTTTACATGTTATTCATTGCTTTTTAGCAGTAAATAACATGTTCAAGTGGGCTGTGTGTGTAGCCTCAGACAGAAAGTCCTGGGTTGTTTTATTTTTCAAGTATAAGACACTCAGCTTTATATCAGTAATTCAAAACTGTATGATTCCCTACAGCCTTTTATATGAGTATTTAATTTGCTCTCCCACCTGAAATGAAGACAAAGGATGTGGAAAATTGGTTATAAATGGGCACATTTATAACTAACAACCTGGAGCGAGGAATATTAGCTGGCCTACATCAGTGTAGGCAGAATTTAAAGATATAGCCATGTTAGTCTGTAGAATTAATATGTAGAGAGATTTTGTAGCACCTTTGAGGCTAACTGGAAAAAAAAAGAAGTTTGTAGCATTAGCTTTTGTAGACTTTAGTCTACTTCTTCAGATGCTTATGGTGGAGTGGAAGCCAGGGACAGACAGGAGTAGAACCCATGAGCACTACATGATTTGTCGTTTTGCAAAGGGCTCCCCACACGTAGGTCCTCAGGAATGACAGAGGTTGATGGATTTTCCACTTCATTTGGCTAAATTTGGTGCTTTCCATAGTGGTAGAATTTAAAGATATAGCTGTGATAGAATTAAAGATAGAATCTTTAATTTCTTTAAATTCTACCACTATGGAAAGTACCAAATTTAGCCGAATGAAGTGAAAAATCCATCAACCTCTTCAAGAAACTTGCCCAGATACAGACAGATATCTTCTTTTTCAACAAGTACAAGCAATGGGATGTTGTTCCTGGGGACTTATGTGTGGGGAGCCCTTTGCAAAACTACGCATCATGTAGAGCTCATGGGTTCTACTCATGCTGACTGGTTCTTCAGTAGCCAACATTCCTTTTCAGTTTTCTTCAGTTAGACTCAGCACTCCTGTCTGTCCCTGGCTTCCACTCCACCATAAACATCTGAAGAAGTAGACTAAAGCCTACGAAACTTAGGGCCTAAGCAGAAGGCTTAAAAGGCCGTCTTGGGGGCAGGGAAGGGGAGGGGCAGCCACACGATCGGCGCCCCAACCCCCTCCCGAGGTCGTCCTCGGAGCAGCCAGCCCTACGCACGGCTGGCACTCCGAGGAGGACCTCCCGCCGCAGCGTTCACAAACGCTGCAGCGGAAAAGTCGCCAAAAGTGCATCGCAGCCTTTTGTGGCGCACTTTCGCTGACTTGTGAAAGGAGCGCTGATTTAGCACTCCTTTCAGGGGCAGCGAAGCTGCGCCGTGGGACTGAGGCATGGGGATGCCTCAGTCCCGCGCCGCAGCTTCCCAGGGCGGCCCATGGCCGCCCGTCTGCTTAGCCCTTTAGTTTCAACGGTGCTACAAAATCTCTATATATATATCAGTGCAGGCAGTCTATTCTTCAGATAACTGAAACAATAGGTTGTGGTTTCAGCCTGTAAGAAAACAAAAGTGCCTTGGCTCAAAGTTGACATTGCCTCAGTTCACATTATTGTAGCAAGATTCTTGGGAAATATGCTGAAGCTTGACATTATGTTCCATCCCTAGATGCACTTTGACTGTCCAGGCACAAGGATAGCAACCTGCTTGTAAAGATGAAGGCAGTCATAACAGATTACATTGCAAGCGGACTGAGTTTGTAAGACTTGAGCAGAGCTGTTAATAAGGGTCTGTTGGAGCATCTCATTCATTGTGCCATACATCCAAACCAACCTGGCACATAATCAACATCCCTCTTAGTGGTTGGCTTTGAGAAATGCAATAAATGAGCCAATCCTTCAGCCAGTGATGCTTCAAGGGGTTTATCAATCAGCCTTAAACTAATATAACTCCCTAGTGCACACAATGAGGCCAATTAATAAATGCTGAAGTAACCAAAGCAGGGGAAACATTTCTATTTCCTGGTCCCTCCTATGTGCAGCATGAGGAGGGATGTTATCTTTGGCCAATTCAGAATGTATCTCTCTCCCATAAAAAACCTCTACGGTCACAAAAGAGGCTGGGATGCATGGATTGCTCTTGAAGAACAGTCTGGTTTCCTATGGAGGGAAAAGCTAAGTAAGGGCCTTTGCAGACTGCCAGAGATAGTGCAAATTGAGTCTACTTTAAGGGTTAGGGTTAGTGCTAGGGAATCATGGGAATTTTTTTTCCTGAGACATTGAGCCTTCTCTGTCAGGGAACTCTGGTGCCACAATAAAATACAGTTCCCATGATTTCCTAGCACTGAGTCAATTTGGACTCAATTTGCACTATTTCTAGCAGTCTGCAAAGGCCCTAAGTGTCTCAGATGGTGCTGGCTGGTGGCTTCCATGTCCCAAAGGCAATGAGTCTACTCTGGGCTTGGAACCAAGCTTTAAAGAAAGTATCAAAAGTGCTGGATCCTGTCCCTAAAATAGGTTCAGCACTTCAGAAAGCTGTTTTAAAGTATGCACTAAAATTCAGAGTGAATTCACTGTCCCACAAATGTGGGAGCTATGCACTACCAGACATGCCCCTATCTGGGATGTTAAGAACCATAAATTAAACTACGGTTGGATAACTGTGGAACTAAATACCTTTATTATTTATTTAATGGATTTCTATATGTCTTTCTCCAATAAATGGGAGTCAAAGTAGAACACAGTAATGATAAGAAGAAAAGAAAGCAACTAGAACACAAAGCAAGATCAGCTATTAAACCAGAATAAAACAACTGTAAAGAGTTACACACAATAAAAAGTGTTAAAAAGAAAAAGTACTTCACTCAGTGGTAACCATTGCTACTCTCAGAGCAGACAAATTACCAAAAGCCTGTCTAAATGGGTGGGGGGGATATTTATCTGCCAGTGGAAGTACAAGAGGAAGAGAACTAATCCAACTTCCCTTAAAGGCAACTATTGCAGTGATTCTCCTTCCCTTCACTCAATAGGATTACTCATTAAGGATGATCTCAGACCCTGAGAGTTAAGGCAGCCCCCAGTGATGCCATTAAGCATTTTCCATTAAATATCAGCCACAAGTGTTCACAGCTTGTCATTCAAACAGATGTGAGTGTGAGACTTATCTTCTGGCCTGGAAATTATGACACAAATCTTGAAGTGAAATGAGGGGCTTAATCTTTCTCACCTACTTAAGGAGATGGGTTAAGGTATATTTAATCTAGCTACTTGTTTCTAGCCAGAAAGTAGATGCAAAGCAGAGTGGAGGGTGAGCCCTAGCAGCGCAAGGGCTGACAGGGAAGCAAGACACTAACAAAGTAACTATATAGACCCCCTGGATAAACTATTGCAGCAAGGAATCAATAAGCCTTCTACATAGATGCAAGATGCTGCTCTACAATCTGAGCTGGAGATTTGCACACATTCCCTTCCTCTTGCCTGGTACCCAGCCCACCAAAATTTGGAGAAGCTGCATCCTCTTCTTCCATCTGGAGATAACCCACAAACTGGAGATTCAGGGTCAGGCACTGAGGGTAACCCCAATGCACTTGTTGTGGCAGATCTGAGAGAAGGAAGAACCATGTATGCAGATCTCAAAGGCTCATATGGGAGAAAAGGCTCTTTTAGATAGCCCTGACTTCAGATACCTGGACTGAAGCCGGGTAGGGGTTTATAGGAAGTACATTGATTCATACTAGTCAACATATCAGTAAGCAGGGAAGCTGCTGCAAGAAGAAAGTTGAGTGTAGTGACTTGATGATTACTTGTCATGGTTTTGCTAAACACACAAATTGTGGATTTCTTGGCCCCTTTAATGGCTTTATATACATGTGAGAATTTACAGATGGTTCACTTGCAAAAGAAGAAAAGGGACCAGAAATTCCTTTTGAAGCTCGATCATTTGCTTTATGGCATCATGGCAATAAAACCACAAGGATGGAAGAGGGCATGAATTTTCACACACTAGTGAAGGTAAAACTGTCCTATAGCTAGAAGGGAGTTTGTAGGAGCTGTAGTCCAAACTTTTTTCAAGCTCTAATTTTCTTTCTCTACCCTACTCTCTTCAGTACATACACAGCACTGAACTGAGTTATGGAATCCAACTATTGTTGGGTTGTAAGTTCCAATAGCCCCTAGCTGGTGTAGCCAATGCCGAAAAATGCTGGGAGCTGCAGTCCAACAACATCTGGAGCTTGGAAGCCATGCATGGTCAGTCAGCCCTAGTTAGTACTTGGATGGGAGACTGCCAGGAAATACCAGGTGTTGTAGACTAGCTTTCAGAGGAAGGAACTGGGAAAATCACCTTTCAGGATTCCTCACCTAAGAAAACCCTAGGCAATTCACAGCCCTCCCCCCCCCAGGTTGATGGACTTCTTGAAGGTGCATGCAGGAATACAGAGAACCCTAGAGTTGGAAGGGATTCCCAAAGGCCATCAAATAAAGATCCATGAGCTTAACAAAATAATGTCCCCTGGAAATGTTAATAAAAAGGGGGTAAGAAATATTAAATCTCCCATGATTACCAGCCTCTGATTTATGGCAACTTTATCTTGAGGTCTTCTTAGCAAGGCTAGTTCAAAGGGAGTGAGGGTTTACCATTGCCTTCCTCTGAGGCTCATGTCACACTGTCTCAGCCTCAGAGGATGTAAATGGCAGCCCCCTCTGAAGAAACATCCTCTGAGGCTGAGAGAATATGACTTGTCCAAGGGGATAACAAAATTCTGCAGCCCTAGTGGCCACACTATCTCAGCCTCAGAAGATGTTTCTTCAAAAGGGTTGCCATTTATATCCTCTGAGGCTGAGATGGTGTAACTTGCCCAAGGTGACAACAGGATTCTTCAGCCCAGGTGGTCACACTGTCTCAGCCTCAGAGGGTGTTTTTTCAGAGGCTGTTACTATTACGTCCTCTGAGGCTGAGACTGTGTGACTTGAGCAACGGGATAAAAGGATTCTTTGGCCTGGGTGGTCACATGGTCTCAGCCTCAGAAGATGTAAATGGCAACCCCCCTCTGAAGAAACATGCCCAGAAAACTCTGTGATTGGTCTGCCTAAGAGTCACCATAAGTTGGTAATGACTTGGAGGCACACAACAACTACAAGATGAAGCATCGAATTCTGCAGGGAGAGGCGGGAAATTCTTTCTATGCTGCACGTATTGCATCTGCAAAGTCTCATCCAACAGAGCTGTTCAGGGTGGTTAAAGAATTAACTCAATTGGCTCCCACCCTGAACCCATTACTGGAACCATCTAAAGCATGCTGTGACACATTTAATGACTTTTTTACAAATAAAATCTCTCAGCTAAGGGCTGATCTGGATGTGGGCATTATAATGGAGCCAAAAAGAGGGATGTCCAGGGACTCTGTGGACTGTATTAAACTGGATCCATTTGAGTTTGTAAAAACTGATGAAGTGGACAAGCTTCTTGGATGTGTAAGGAACACAACATGCCCTCTTGATCCTTGCCCATCATGGCTGACCGCTCAGGGAGGAGATGCTGTAAAATTACTATTACAACTTATAATTAATGCATCCTTCAGGGAGGGTAAATTTCCAGCGAGCTTAAAACTAGCAATAGTGAAACCGCTCTTGAAAAAACCCTCCCTTGATCCCCTGATGACATGTAATTATAGACCAGTATCTCTATTACCGTTTTTGGGCAAAGTGATCGAGAGGGCAGTTGCCTTCCAGCTCCAGGCAGTCTTGGAAGAAGCTGATTATCTGGACCCATTTCAAACTGGCTTCAGGGTGGGATACGGGGTTCAGACTGCCATGGTCGCCTTAGTCGATGATCTCCATCTGAGTATCGACAGGGGAAGTGTGACCCTGTTGGTGCTCTTGGACATCTCAGCGGCATTCAATACCATAGACCAGGGGTAGGCAACCTTTCCCCTTTAAGGGCCGAGGGACTTCAGCTCCCAGAATCCCAGGAGCTATTGGCCAACATGACTGAGGCTTCTGGGAGCTGAAGTCCCTCGGCCCTTAAAGGGGAAAGGTTGCCTACCCCTGCCATAGACCATGGTATCCTTCTGGGGTGCCTGAGGGAGTTGGGTATTGGGGGCACTGCGCTCCAGTGGCTACGGTCCTATCTCTCAGGCAGATCCCAGATGGTGAGGCTGGGGGACAGTTGCTCCTCTGAGAGGGAGCTGACATCTGGTGTCCCACAGGACGCCATACTGTCTCCCATGCTGTTTAACATTTACATGAAGCCACTGGGAGAGATCATCCGGAGACATGGGGCGCGGGGTTATCAATATGCCAATGACACCCAACTATATTTCTCTATGTCTCCGACTGCTGCGGTGACTAAGGATGGCATCTCTCCTCTGGATGCCTGCCTTGGGTCGGTAATGGGCTGGATGAGGGAAAACAAACTCAGGCTGAATCTAGAGAAAACAGAGGTTCTCGCGATAGGTACCCCTGGTCCGGGGAGGGAATTTTGTCAACTGGTCCTTGATGGGGTCACACTTCCCCTGAAGGACAAAGTGCACAGTTTGGGAGTACGCCTGGACTCATCTTTACAGTTGTCATTCCAGGTGAATGCGGTGGCCAGGAGTGCTTGGAATCAACTTCGGTTGATTCGCCAACTGCGCCCCTACTTGGACCAAAAGGACCTTGAAGCAGTAGTACTTGCCCTGGTAATTTCTCGTTTGGACTTCTGTAACGCGCTCTACATGGGGCTATCTTTGTACCAAGTCCGGAAACTTCAATTGGTTCAAAATGCGGCAGCCAGGTTGGTCGCCGGTACATCTAGGGCGGACCATATTACACCTGTGTTGAAAGCTCTTCACTGGCTGCCGATTAGTTTCCGGGCACAATACAAAGTGTTGGTCGTTACCTTTAAAGCCCTACATGGCTTGGGTCCGAGTTACTTAAAGGAACACCTCTCCCTACATAATCTGCCCCGCACTCTCAGAACATCAGGGAAGTATTTGTTGGAATATTATAACACCAGATTAAAGGTAACTTCCCAGAGATCATTCACAGCAGCAGCTCCTAAACTATGGAACAGCCTGCCAGAAGAGATCCGTCTTATTAATACACTAGAAGCCTTTAAGAAGGTACTCAAGACGGAGCTCTTCTGGCGGGCTTACCCACCTGACCTCCTAATTTGTAAAAAACTAACTGTTCTATCAATATGACCTCCTGGATGTGTTAAGATGATGACCTACTTGTTCCCCGGATAGGGTATTGGTTTTAATTAGAGGGATTATGGGGTTTTATTGTTGGGGGGGATATTGTTGCTATGGGTTTTATATATTTTATGTTTTGTATTTTTATATTACTTGTTATCCCGCTTCGATCCGCAGGGAGAGGCGGGAAATACAAATAAATTATTATTCTATTCTATTCTATTCTGAAGAAGGGTGTTGTAGTTAACTTAATTAGGGTTTCTTAGTCAAGGAATACTGAGTCATACGTTGTTTTGACAGTTCCTTCCTCTAAAACAGAATCTCTAGCAGCACTTCCATAAGCCTCACCCCTTGGAAGTTCCACCTCTTGCATTGGGTGACACTCTGGCTGGGAATGCCACTGCATATAACCACAACAACCATCTTAGAAATCACATTCTCTCAGCCTCAGAGGAAGGCCATGGTAAAAAAATCCTCTGAACAAGCCTTGCCAAGAGAACCCCCTGAAAGGGTCACTGTGTTAGGTTCGCCATGAGTCAGAAATGCCTTGAAGGCACACAACCACAACAATAGTATTAGCTTAGTCACACTCAGCCTCAGGAAAAGGAAACACAAACACCCTCTGAACAAGCCTTGCCAAGAAAACCCTATGATTGATTTGCTTTAGGGTTTTCATAATGTGAAAATGACTTGGAGACATTCAACAATGGTCTTCAATGTCACACTCTCTCATGGAAATCCTAAGGCAAGCCTATCACAGGGTTTTCTTAGCAAGGAGGGTTCATTCCATCACAGAAATCCACTGGGTGACCTTGAGGAAGTCACATGCTCTCAGCTTCAGGGGAAGACAATGGTTCCCTTCCAACTCTAGAATCCTAGGTTGGACTAGATGACCTCTGGGATACCTTCCAAAGCTAGGATTTCTCTATGGCAGAATTCCTGCTTGGCAGAAGAGAATTGCCACTTCAGCCCACCCCTATCCCCATTCTCTTCTGTGAGAATTTGAATGGGAGGGCAGAAGGAGAAATGGAGGGAAATGACCATGAGCCTCAGAGAAAGGCAATGGTAAGCTCCTCTCCCTTTGAACTAGCCTTGCCAAGAAGACCTCAAGATAAAGTTGCCATAAATCAGAGGCAGGTAGTCATGGGGGATTTAATATTTTGTACCCCCTTTTATTAACATTTCCAGGGGACATTCTTTTGTTAAGCTAATGAATCTTTATTTGATGGCCCTTGAGGAGCCCTTCCAACTCTAGGGTTCTCTGTATTCCTGCATAGCAGAAGGGGGTTGGAATGGATGAACCATGCAAATGGTGCCGGCATGGTCCTAGTGCAGTCCTTTCTGGCCCCCCTGCTTAAGAGTCTAAAAGTAATATATAAAACTTTACATGACCCTCTGTCTGGATGCAATGGAAAGATGTTATCTTAATGTCCGTGAAGACAATTTTGAAAGAAAAGACTTGGCAGGTGTGCCTGAGAAAGAGCAAAGAGAGGGGGGAGAGAGAGTAATTTGACAAAAGTAATTTGACAAAAGTAATTTCACAAAATTGGGGGAGAAAAATGGAGGAGAAAAAGCAAAGATTAAAAACCCTCTATTGGCCTGTCAGGTGACTGGACCCATCACCTGGCAAAAGATGAGAGAAGTCCATCCTCTACAAATTGGTAGTGCAGTGGCAGAACCCATCACAAAATGGCAGCACATAGAAATTTGTAATTATCAGGTTACAATTAGCTATTTAAAATCTGTATCTAATCACTCTTTGCAAATTATAATAATCTTTGCTGCAAAAGTTTCCTTGATACAAGGAGCCCATTATTCTTAACTCTCTTCAGATTAAGAACGTTATCACACGGGGAGTTGCGGGGAGAAAGTGGAAATAAACGGGACAAGCAGAAGACTTTAATTTACGGGATTTGTCCCGTTCCACCTCGTCTGATAACTAAATTCGAATTTAAAAGGGGGTTAATTCAAACAAAAACCTGATCTTTTCAAATCCTCAAAAATCCCGAAAATGAAAAGATCAGGTTTTTGTTTGAATTAACCCTCTTTTAAATTCGAATTTAGTTATCAGACGAGGCAGAATGGGACAAATCCCGTAAATTAAAGACTTCCGCTCGTGCCCGTTTATTTCCACTTTCTCCCCGCAACTCCCCGTGTGATAACGTCCTAAGAACAGAATCAAGTCTGCAGAGAACTTGCTTGGATATGGGGGTATTAAAACTTTACTAATGTCAATTTGTTTGGAAAACAGTACATTGCTGAACTTTTCTGAAGTACAGGAACAGACATTATTTTAATCATAACAAATGTAGACAACCCACCATTTCAAATGTAAAATTTGGTCTTTACTTTCAAGATACTTTCTCCTTCCCTGGTGGGTGGAAAGTGTTTTCACATTTCTCTTGAAAACTTTTTCCTCTGAGGTGGAGTAGCCTGAACTGCCTCCTCTGCCTCCTCTCTCATCTCTCTAGTAATATTCTTACTCATTCCCATTTAAATACATTGTGACTACATGAGGTTCACTAGATAGGTAAAGAAGTAGGTGCATGCAGAACAGAGTTTAAGATGTAAACATAAGGTAAGATGTGTGAAAAAAGTCATTTTTACAAAAACTACCAACATATTATCCTACTACACTAAAAATAATATAACTTCTCTTTGACTTAAAACAATGAACTGTTTTCTTAATTATGCTGTAGAACTGGAGAAAGTATCTGGCAAATCTAACCCTACCGAAGCTACTGAAGAAGTAAACAGACAATAGCAGTCAAACTGTTGGAGGTCACTCATCAAACTTTAAAGTCCTATAAATAATCCATTTCTCAGCCTTTCTGCCTCAAAACCGACACAGATCAACCTCAAGCTGACCTCTCCTACACTGTCAAGTTTCAAATCAATACACTCAAGCCTTTTTCTGTGTAAAAGCCATAGAACCTACTGCCTCCAATTTCTAGCTAAAATGGTGGAATGTGATTCATTCCACCCAGCCTTAAAAGAGGGCAATGGCTGGGGCCCTATGAAACTGACTTCATGCCACACAGAGATACTTATTAAGTATGATGGAGGTTATATGGTCAAGCCACCAGAACAGCAGGATTCTTTTTCTTCCAAGTATATATACTTACCAAAACTCTTTTTCAATGTTCATCAGGGGATGAGATTGCATCCAATATTCAGTTGAAATGATAATAAAAATGGTAGCAAATTCTGAAGATGCTGCTTTAGGCTTAAAAAAGAATATATATCATGGCCGGACAATTCACATATTTTTGAAGACTACACTAGTTTTTTGTGGGTTTTTCAGGCTGTGGGTTTTTTGGGCTTCTCTGAAGATGCCAGCCACAGATGCTGGCGAAACATCAGAAAGAAATTCTTCTACAACATGGAAACAGAGCCCGAAAAACTCACAAAAATCTATGGATTCCGACCATGAAAGCCTACAACTTCACACTACACTAGTTATTTCTTTGACCCTACTGGCCCTATGAGCTATCAATTCAAATACTGAACTTCAAGAATGTGAGCATGTTTTCAGCCCTATTTCATATTGCCAAACTAGATAATATGATAAATCTTAAGTATCCATGTTTTCCTGTTGACACAGCAGACTTAAAAGGAGAGAAAGCAGTTATAGTGTGCAGGAAGGTGGATTCATTCTTTCTGTCCTTGTGCACCCCAGCATAGTCCCAGCAAAAATTGCCTCCTTGACTCTGAAGATCTTGGCAAAAAAGACTATTGCTTGTATTGTTTTTCTTTTTCTTATTTTTTTTTTTTAAAGATTGCAGCATACTACTCTCATATAAGCTTATTCTTTCAACCTATAGTTCAGGTGTTTGTTATTTCTTCAACTTCAATGAGATAACTCTCTGATCATCACATCACATATTAGTAAATGGATAAACTAATCCAGACAAATGTTTGTGGATGTTAATTGAAGAGCTGTGACAAACTGAATTTCATAGTGCCCAACATTCTATACTTCCATACAAGATGCTAAAGACCTAATGACAATATTTATTTGACTATGTTGGCATCAACCGATGTAGGAAACCCAAGGAATTATTAATTCCTTTGCCAAAAATGTTGGAAACATACAACTCCCAAGCTTGGTGAATCAATTGGTAACTCACCGAGAAAAGTCATGCATCCCTCAGTTACCAAATGCCAGGATAATCATAAGTACAGGTTGAGTATCCCTTATCGGAAATGCTTGAGATCAGAAGCCACCCATGGAAAAAGGTTTGGATTTTGGAGCATTGTGGATTTTGGATTTTTAAATCAGGGAGACTCAACCTGTAACACATAGAAATGTAAGTATAAATAGTATAAATATTTCCATACTTAGAATCATAGAATCATAGAGTTGGAAGAGACCACAGGGGCCATCCAGTCCAACCCCTTGCCATGCAAGAACTCAAAATCAAACCGTCCCAACAGATGGCCATCCAGCCTCTGTTTAAAAACCTCCAAAGAAGACTCCACCACACTATGAGGGAGTGTGTTCCATTGTTGAACAGCTCTCACTAGCAGGAAGTTCCTCCTAATACTGAGGTGGAATCTCTTTTCCAGTAGTTTGCATCCATGTTCTGAGTCCTATTCTCTGAAGCAGCAGAAAACAAGCTAGCACCTTCCTCAATATGACATCCCTACAAATATTTAAAGAAGGCTATCGTATCCCCTCTTAACTGTCTCTTCTCCAGGCTAAACATACCCAGTTCCCTAAGTCGTTCCTCAAAGGGCATGGTTTCCAGACCCTTCACCACTTTAGTCATCCTCCTCATTTTAGACATGCTCCAGTTTTTCAACATCCTTTTTGAATTGTGGTGCCCAGAACTGGACACAGTATTCCTGGTGGGGCCTGACCAAAGCAGAATAGAGTGGCACTATTACTTCTCTTGATCTAGACCAGGGGTCCCCAAACTATGGCCCAAGGGCTGGACCCGGCCAGCCGAGGCCTTCCTACCGGCCCGTGCACTGCCCTGCTGTACCTCCTCTTTACTTATTCTGTGCTGCATTTCCCCTATTGTGTCCTCTGCTCCATTTTCCTCAGGTTGAACACCCTTTTCCTTTTGTGAGAAGACTGAGGCAAAGAAGGTGTTGAGTAATTCTGCCTTTTCTCTGTTCGCTGTTAGAATTTCTCCATCTTCTCTGCACAGTGCCCCTACCATTTTCTTCTTCTTTCTTTTGCTATGGAAATATCCAAAAAAACTCTTTTTATTGCCTTAACTCCTCTAGCAAGCCTGAGCTCATTCTGCACTTTGGCTTTCCTGACTTTAGCCCTACATGCTAGCTATTTGTTTGAATTCCTCTTTAGTGATTTTGCCCCTTTTCCATTTCTTATACATTTCCCATTTAAAACTTAGTTCAGTTGAAAATTCTTTAGTCAGCCAACCTAGTTTCTTGAGACATCTCCCATTTTTCCTTCTCATTGGAACAGTTTGAGATTGTGCCTTTGGTATCTCCTTTTTGAGAAACTTCCATCCATCTTGAACTCCCTTCTCCTTTAGTATTCCTGACCACGGGATCACTCCAGTATTTTTCTAAGTTTGTTGAAATCAGATCTCCTAAAGTCTAGAATGAGTGTTTGATGTTGGACGTTATCACACAGGGGAAATCTGTTGGTTAATCCACACAAATCCCAAACAAAAACTGAATTTGTGCCTCACGATTTCACATGACGTTGCACAGAAACTGGTCAGAAACTGGACAGAAAGTGGTATTATCTGAGATCTTTTTAATTTTGGGAGTTTAGAGGAAATGCATTTGAGAAATTACAATAATTTTGCATTTACTGTAATGTGAAAAGCAAATACACACAGACAATTCTCTTTTAAAACCTGGAGGAGGGCCAAGAGGAGGAGTAGGAGGGGCCTCCAGGGAGGGAGAGTCCCGGGCTCCTGCCATGCAGGGAAGGGAAGGCAAGGCAAGGCAAGGCGAGGGAAGTTTGGGATGGAGGAGAAGTTTGGCATTTGAGATGGAGGGAAAAGGAGGGGAAAGAAGGCTTCCCTCATAGCAGCTGTGGGTGGATGTGGGTGCAAGTGTGGGGTGTGCTTGTGGAGCAACTTGGAAATCCATCTCACCATGAAGTTCTGCCCTGCAGGTCCTATAAAGGGGAAAGGCTTATGGGGGGGGCATGGGAGGTACCTCCAGTTTCCCCCTCTCAATCCCTCCCTTGCCTCGGCTTGCCTTGCCTTGCCTTTCCAGCCTCCTCCTCCTCCTCCTCCTCCTCCTCCTCCTCCTCTCTCTTGAGAGGTCCTAACCCCAACGGAAGGGGGTTAGGACCTGTGCAGGAGGACATGACCCCAAATGTAGGACAGTTTGACATTTCCTCCTGGGAAATGCAGGACCCGCCCTGGAAAAAGGAGGAGTCTGGTCACGAAACACACCCATTTCCAGTACATGTATGGGTTCTTTTCACTTGTGTATGAAAGTTAAAAACGTCTTTTTTTTTTAACTTAATTCCGTTATTACTTAATTTTTTTTACTTAATTTTTTTTAACTTAATTCCGTTATTACTGTAATTACGTGTGAAAAGCATTTGCGCAATTAAGCTCTTTTTCATTTTCTTTTCGGGATGCTTCATTTCGGGATGCTTCATTTCCACTTTATTATCTCTTTAACAACAAAACTGGCCCACGTGTGATAACGTCCTTTGCCTAGCTTCTTCTTTCCACTGTATATGAAACTCCAGGAGAACATGATGACTCCTACCCAAGGATCCCAAAACTTGCACCCCATTTACCAGGTTATCCCTATTAATTAAGATGAGATCTAAAATAACTGATTCCCTTGTAGCCTCTTCAACCTTTTGGACAAAGAAATTGTCTTTGAGGCAAGTGAGGAATTTGCTAGACCTTGAAGTATTGGCTGAGTTTGACTTCCAGCAAATATCCGGATAGTTGAAGTCACTACTACATCTCTCCTTTCTGAGTGTGTGGTCATCTGTTCTAGAATGGCATCATCTAATTCCTCAGTCTGACTTGGGGTTCTGTAGTAGACTCCCACTGTAACATCCCTGTTGTTTCCTTCCCCTTTAATTTTTATCCAGATGCTCTCCCCCTGATTTCCAGGATTTAAGTCCTGGATCTCTTCAAAGGTGTAAACATCCCTGACACATAATACTATTCCTCCTCCTTTCTTGTTTGGTCTCTTTCTCTTAAAAAGGTTATACCCCTCTATTAATACATTCCAATCATGAGACTCATCCCACCAGGTTTCAGTGATGCCTATTATATCGTATTTGCTTTGTTGTGCTAGGAATTCAAGTTCATCTTGATTATTTCCCATGCTCTGTGCATTAGTGTAGAGACATCTAAGAACATGTCCTCCCCACTTGCTGCCTGTGTGAGGTTTTTCTCGTCCCACTGCTATGCCCTTGCATCATTTTCCTTTTTCCTTCTATAACACTTTGACTATTATCTCCAGCCCATGATGTACTCCTGCCTTCCAAGATACCTTCCAAGATACTCTCTCCCTCTCCCACATGACTCAGTTTAAAGCCCTCCTGATCAAATATTTGAGACTATTGGCAAAAATGTTTCTGCCAACTGATGTGAGATGCAGCCCATCTCTTGCTATAAGTCCACCCTCATAGAACTGCAGCCCATGATCCAAGAATCCAAATCGTTCTTGGTGGCACCATCTATGGAGCCAGTTATTCACATCTGCTATTTTCCTCTCCCTTCCTGGACTATGTCCTTCAACTGTGAGAAGAGATGAGATAACAACCTGTGCATCCAGCTCTTTCAACTTCCTACCCAAAGCCTCATAATCCCTTCTGATATTCTGAAGACTATGCCTTGCAGTATCATTGGTTCCCATGTGGACCAAAAAGAAGGGGTAATGGTCAGTAGATTTGACAAGTCAGCCTCACTGTCACATCATGGATTTTTGCCCCAGGGAGACAACACACCTACTTTTCCATAGACCCATCAAATAAGACCTATTTACACATCCCCCCTATCTTGTTCATTTTTAAAAATAAAAATTGCAAATCCTCTCAGGATCACCCAATTTCATTTTTCTAAAGGATTTTACATATCAGAAAGGTCCATGATAACATCAACCCATGTTAACTTCACCACTTTTGTATGTCTTATTTCTTTCTACACACCAAAAATACAGGACATGAAGCAGGGAAATAGTGATTGGATAGGCACTCTACTCTACAGGTGAACCTGGCACACTGAAGAAGCACAAAAAATGACAGGGAAAATAAATGAAATAGTAACAAAGGCAATTCTTCTAAGCAATTGGGAAGACAACTGTGTAGGGATGTGGGAATCTATCAGTTTCATTTATCCTGAGCTTCCCAATTTCTGATCTGCATTCTTGTTCTGTTCTGTTTATCAACTTTTTAGGAAGAAGTATGTGTTCCTTCAGTTTCTTAGACACAAAGCAGCAGAGGTGTATTCTATTGAAACATGAATTCTATTTTCCACATAGAAATGCCATTTACAGTACAAGACAGAATTTAATGCAGACAACTACAGACATAAGAAAATATCGTCTGTTCTTCTGAATAATGAGAATCAACAAAGATGGGAAGCCTGACTAATTTTTTACTCCAAAATAAATGAGAATAATTTCTGATAAAGTGGACATAGCTGGGCAGAACAATCCTTTTCATTTTTATTTAAAAGTATTAACACGGCATATCCTAGGAAGCATATGTCAGACTGTTTTATATCAAGCAAGCTGCATTCAAAAGTAATGTTGGTTGTTTTCCAGTTATTTTTTATGTATAAATAGGAAATCTTACTTTTCCAAATGTCTTGAAAATGTGACATTGGCAATCTGACCAAAGTGATTTCCCCACCTGTTTAACTACTGCAAAGGTATAGCAAGTAATTCCCCATCCCACCTCCAATTGACTAGAAACGGCTTACCTTAAAAAATGTCATGGTTGCTCCATCTTCAACTGCTCCGTATTCTATTTTTGTCTGTTTTGCTAAATCATCTGCTGAATCAATGGGGGATTCCATGCGCTCCACTGTCAGAAAGGCGGCTAGATTAGCAGTGTACGAGGAAATGATGATAAGTGTGAAAAACCACCAAATGCCTCCCACTATCCTGGTGGAGAGGGCTTTGGGCATGAGCTCGGAACCTAATGAAAATCAGGGGGAAAAGATGAATCCAGTGCAAAAGAAACATATCTAATTGTTAGAATTCAGTTATTTTTGTCACAGGGGGTGCTAATGGAATCTCTCAACAAAATAAGCAAAGATATAAATGAAGCTATAAATTGATAGAATGCTTATATAGACACATGATTCAAAGGAAAATAAAAACAAATGATACTCAAAGGATTTTTAATAAAGAAAATCACAAATTTGTGGGACTCAAAATATAGCAATGGGAGATCAAATCCATGTTTAACTATGATTCCAATGTAAAGTCAGATGTTTTCAAATGATTTTTTTTTCAAAAGTAAAGTGACAAAGTAAAACAAGATGAGAAACAGAAAACATTTGAGCTATTAGATAAGATTTATACTGAAAACAAACAACAATCTTTAGCTTTCCAGTTAAAACTTGCAGCAACATTTCAAGGCCTTTATGAACTGTTATTACAACAGCTCATAACATGTGTTTATTTCCATAACATATAAGCTCTTTGCCCCAAATGTTGAAATGTTGGTAACAAAATAATGTATCAGGAAACTTGATTCATGAAGAATGTATCATGAAACCTGTAATGCAAGGACAGAAATAAGAAACCTAAAAATGTGATATATCAACATATATATATATATATATATATGAGAGAGAGAGAGAGAGATTGGGATTACAACCTTCAGAATCCACAGCCAGCATGTCCTACTGATCATGCAGTTCGGGGAATTCTGATATTGTCATCCCCAAAAATACCATTTGCAGGCCTGCAATGAAACTGTATGTAGCAAGCCAATAATAATATGAAACATCTCCCATCTCTATAATTAGAGGCATAATTTAAACAGAAGTGGCCACGCACGACCTTCATTTGAACATCAATGAAAATATTACTCTTATGCTTAAACTAGACCAAGACAGATTACAAATGTATTGCTGGAGTTGCCTGCTCATGGCCTAAAACTGGAGGGAGCTTTAGACATTAACACTGCTAATGTATGTCATTATTAATGCTCATTCAGAACTTAATGATACTAGTGGTGGCATATAATCTCCCCTTGTGCTTCTTTCTTAAAAGCAATAACAGTTCTCTTGAAAAAATACAAATGTGGGCATGCATGAGATTCTTAAAAATGGAGAAATTTAATCAACTAATAGCAGAAAGGTAAATATATACATTTTTTCCAAAATGAGCAAGAGAAATGTTGCAAGCATATATATGCAACGAGGTGTTTTAAAAGATATCTATCCACAGTAGCATTATGATAAAGTATTAGAGACTTTAGTCAATTAGCCAGGGATTTCCCCCTCTTTTTAATTTTACTTGGGTAAAATGGAATGAAGGCAAGATGGACTATTTTATTCCTGATTAATTATGCTATTTATATTACATCCATTAAGGAACTGGTCCAGCAAGGTAACACATCTTCCAGTGAATGGCGCTTATGTCAAACTCAACATCAATTACAGAACAGAAAACTGAAAACTAAAGAAAGAAAAGAACAGAAAGAAAAAGAAGTGGTATCATAACTGGACTATCCAATCCAAAACAGCCCATCTTACCCTGCAGTTCATCTTACCCTGGCTGTTTCAAACAAAAAAAGCTGACAGACTTGGACATGACAGCCAACTCCAGCGCCAGACTTTGCCTAGAATTCTGCAAGGAAAAAAGTAGAAAAGTACCTTTCTGATGTAGTCGCTCCTAGGCCTGTCAGTCAGACACTTAAGACAATATAAACACTAACACTGCCAAATAAGCCCAAACAATCTTTACTGTTTTCTTTAAAATCGACACTTAGGAAGGTCAAACAAGACTTGGAAGAAAAGAACAGTAGAAATGTTTGCCAAAGTTGCCCCAATTACCACAAGTTCATAGCTTACCCAAGGATTTAAAGAGTGTGTGCCACCAAAGCCTGTAAAACAGAGCCTGGTTAGGGGCTGACTGTCATGTACCCAAGGTAACGTCATGTCCAGCACTATATCCCACAATTTCCTGGGAGCAAAGGGACCCGGGCAAGAAATGTATGAGTTCCCTCTATCATGTAGCCTCCAGCATTCAAGGAAATGTGTTAAGGGAAATTATGGTAATGATGGAATATTAATGTGCATCAGAAATTATTATACTTGTGTATGTGTGTTTTAAGTATAATTATTTTTGAACTCTCCCAACATTAGGGCCTTCAGGATGCAACTTTTATTATCAACCCAACATGCTACATCATTGTTTTGCAAAGAATTCCCACCCCAAAAATCCAGATTTAGTCCAGGTGGTGGTGGTGGGGGGGGGGGAGATCAACCAAAGTGAAGCTTCTGAACCTGTTTTAAATATATCTTATGTTTGGCAGGATGGAAAGAACATCCATGTGTACCCAAGAGGACGTGAGAGAGGGCTTCTGATTTTCAGAAAGGACCCTGCACCTCAATGCCCAATGGGTATCCAAGATGAGGAGAAGCTTCTTTTTTCATGCAGCATATCACATCCCAGTTTCACATGGGAAATATGTGTTAATATTGTGGGGAGTTTGAAAAGCAGTATGTGACTGATACCATAAATTCTGTCATTTTATTCCAAAAACCTATTAAGACAGTGGATTTCAAACAGTGGGTTGGAACCCCCAGGGGAGTACAAAACTGCTTATGGGGGAACACAAAACTTGGAGGATCTGATCCCTCCTCCTCCTTCTCTTTCCAAACACTTTTATGTGTAAAATTTGAATTTATTTAATCAAAACTCTTCCAATTTGAATGATGTTATTTTCTTCTAAAATGTTAAAATATGAATATACATGAATGTGTAAATGAAAATCCATACACTAAACAAACAAAATATTTTTATACCACATCAAGTGGGGGCATACAATGGCCACATGTAGATGTAAGGGTTAAAAAAATGAGTTTGTTATTGTTGTTGTTGTGTGCCTTCAAGTTGTTTCCAACTTAATGGAGATCCTAAGGAGACCCTACCATGGGTTTTTCTGGGCAAGTTTCTTCAGAAGGGGTTTGCCATTACCACTGTATTAAGGCAAGCTTAAAGATGTTCTTTAAATCCTATATTTAGACCTTTTCATTACAAAGTGATTAGAATGGGAAGCACTACCTGTTGATGTAATAAAACAATATGACCATTTTATTAAACTGATCTTGAAGGCATGTAATATTGACAAAAGGTTTTGAGCCAGAACAGACTGCCAGGGCAGATTCCAGGTGGCTTGGGGGCATGCAGCGCCTAAACACCACACCTCCAAGCCATGCAGAAGCTAGCTTTCAGGCCGATCTGTTCCAGCCCTTAGAGAATGGAATATGAAATCCTACTTCTGTTAAAATATAGCTAAAATGTACTGTTTATACACAGTGGTTCACACATACTGTTAAAACATGGGTTGGTGTGACAGAAAAGAGACCTCTGTTCATATGCACCACTTACCCTTCATTTGTTTGAACAAGGTTTGCAATCCTGGTTTGTGAACAAACTATACATTGTGCATGCTATCATTTATGCATTTTGAATGCAAATGAAAATAGCATGGAATTGGAAATACACAGGACTCCTTCACACTATGGTCAAAATATCTAGAAATATGGTTTCCAGAATGGTTGCCAGATAATCCTATATTAATTATTCTATAATTATTTTACTTAGGTTTATTTATGCAAGCATAACATGAGATTCGACACTATGTATTCTATCTGATTTAGCAATCTGTTTGGCAGTTACCAAGACAACAACCTGATTATTGCTTCTACTGGGTGTCCACCTACTGCTAAATTCTTTCTGAATAGGGTGCCAATATATTTATTAAATATTGTTATTAAAGAATTTTAATAAAGCACTTTGAAAACAACATACGGCACTGATACAGCCAAAAATAGGCACCTTTAGTGTTTATTTGAATGGACAAGTTATAAATCAATGTCGGGGAATGGATAAATGGGAATGAAAAAAAAATTTTCCCAATATACGCTGCTCCTTTTTTGTCATTTGTATATATAGATATGAGTGGGTGGGTTTTTTGGGGAGGGGTTGTTTTTGAATTATTTATTTATTATTTTTTGAGGAGTGTGTTTAGAATGTATGAGGTAGATTGACTGTGTTTTATGTATGTTTATCTGGGGGTCCGTGGGTGATACATATGGTTTGGATGTGTTATATGTAATTATATGTATGTTTAGTATGTATTTTGCTAAAATAATTTTTTTTAAAAAATTAAGAATATGTTTAGTTCTACACCATTTAACATAAGGGATCTAAAAACATTGGATCATGCTCATTATTTATAATAGTTATTTTGAATATCTAAATAGTGATAATTTTAAAGACACTAAGATTCAAAGAAGTTCAAAAATTACTTTAATGATATACTAAATTTCCTCTAAGTTCCTTCTCTGCAGCAATTATGTTGATGTACTCAAATTCCTGTTATTTTTGTTCTGTCAAGAATATTAATTGCTCTTCCAAAAGGAAATGCTGATCTTTTTTTTCTTTTTTAAAAAATATTTTCCTCCAGAGGATACTCAAATACACAATTCCAGCTTCTGCTCTGTTGGTTGCCAAAAATAAATGCTAGCATTCCTATGGTGTTATGTTCTCTTAAAATCGGCATGGAAAGTAGGATCAAAGAAGAGATACATGTTTCTTTGGTGTTCTATGGAAATAAGTGTGGAATTTAGCACAAATCACATCAGTGACCACCATGCAAAGAATAAGAATGTAACATTCATTTTCTTCTCAAAGGAAGAAATTCATTATTATTATTATTATTATAGAAATTTTCTTCTTCCTGTGGGAAAGTCTTCAAAACCAATGCAGTTTTTCAAGCCTTTTCACAATGTGCAGTTTGGAAAGTATTCTGTACATGGTCATTTTGTACAAAAACCAGCATTTTCTGTACATGAAATCATTTCTATGTAGAAATATTATTTTCTGCACAGAAAATGTTGACTGACATCCTTCACTGTAGTTACAGGTCTGTTATAGATGTGTAAATGCTCTGTATTCAGCTATGGTTTGTTGTTGTTGTTGTTGTTAACTGCCCTCGAGTCAATCTCGACTCATGGTGACCCTATGGATGAGACATCTCCAAGACCTTCTGTCTTCCATTGCTCTGCTTAATTCCTGAAGCCCCATACCCATGATCTCCTTAATAGAGTCCGTTCATCTAGCATGTGACCTTCCTCTCTTCCTACTTCTTTCCATCTTTCCCAGAATTATTGTCTTTTCTAATGAGTCCTCTCTTCTCATGATATGTCCGAAGTATGAGAGCCTCAGTTTGGTCATCTTGGCTTTCTGGGAGGTTTCCAGCTTGATCTGCTCTTGGGCCCACTTGTTTGTCCTTTGGCTGTCCACAGGATCCTCAACACTCTTCTCCAGCACCACATCTTGAAGGAATTAATTTTCTTCCTATCATCTTCCTTAACTGTCCAGCTTTCACATCCATACAGGGTAATAGGGAATACAATGGCTTGTATAATTCTAATTCTATATCTTTGCATTTTAGAATCTTTCATAGCCACCTTCCTATTCTTAGTCTTCTTCTGATTTTCTGACTGCAGTTCCCATTTCTATCAATGTTTGATCCCAGGTATGGGAATTCTTTTACTATTTCTATTTTGTCATTGTCTAGGTTGAACTTGTGAAGGTCATTATTTTTGTTTTCTTTATGTTCAAAAGTAAGACTGCCTTTGCACTTTCTTCTTTGATCTTCCTTAGTAGGTATTCCAGCTCTGTGAGGTTTTCTGCTGGTACTATGATGCCATCTGCATATCTTACGATTGTTGATATTCCTTCCTCCTATTTTCTCTCCTCCTTCTTTTGTGTCCAAGCCTGCATTTATTATAATATGTTCTGCATACAAGTTGAACAAATAGCCTAGTCTGACCCCTTTGCCAATTGGGAACCATTCTATTTCTCCGGGTTCTGTTCTGACAGTAGCCTCTTGTCCTGAGTACAGATTCCTCATCAGGACTATCAGATATGTTGGCAGTCTCGTGTCTTTAAGGGCATTCTATAGCCTTTCATGATCTATGCAGTCAAAGGCTTTGCTATAATCTGATTTTCTTTTAGAATTCCCTGGTGCACTCAGTTAGACATCATATGTTTGCAATGTGGCCATATTCACAATTATGACATTTTTGCAATGATCATAAATGGGACCTATAATCCACCTATTCCAAGTTACAATAGGCTCTGGTATGGTCAAGTGGGGTGCTTCAGGATGATATGGCAGCCACCTCCTGCCCCGAGACATGCTATGATAAGGAGAAATTAGGCTGGCTGCATCATCCAAAAGCTCCCTATTCAATCATGCCACAGATCTCTGCCATTCATAGTAGCTCCTGGAGTTTAACCTGAGGAGGACTGCTTCCTTCATTTATGATGCAGGATCTCAGTCATTGTTTTCTGTACAAACCAGCCATGTGCTAATTTGGTGCAATTTTTGGTGATTCTCACGAGTCCAGGATTGTTCCTGTCAAGATTTCTTACTATTCAAAAAAGCATATTTTCAAGCTTTTTTAAAAAATATGCTCTAATATTCTTTCCATCTTTAACTAAGAATAATGACTTTTAAAATAATCAGTTGCAAAACTGGCCATGGTTGCTTGGAAGTAAGTTTCCTTACATTTTTAGGGCTAACTTTTGAGTAGGCATGCAAAAACTGCACACAAATGCAAGACCAATATCTTACACCACATCCTCCCAAACCATGTACCACATACTACACTGCTTAAGGTTGATGATTATATAGAACATCTTGGAAGCCAAAATAGATGATATGAGGATAACAGAGTTTTGCACTTTATGCCTTAAACAAATCCCCTTTTTATTATTGACTACAGTCTAATTAGCATACTTATAATTTTATCAAGTTTAAAAAATAATTTTGTAATTAACTTTTTTGCATGCACTGTGCAGCATGCACTTCCTCATTAGTACTTGTCTTGCAGATGGTCACTGAGTAATCCTAATTTTAAGGAATTTCAGACACAGTTTGCAACAATTATTGTAAACTGGGATGGCATTTATTAACCATGCAATAAATGACATTTTTATTACAGTACTTCATTACAAAAGATGGAAGTCCACTTCACTAGTAGACAAGAACAGAGAAAGGAGGTGGTCATGCTTTCAATTCTTGCTTCACAGATATGTTACTGTCTGGAAAATGCAATCTATTACACTAATGGACTGAGGTGGCATGTACCTATATTTGGGATTCAGGTAGAGCTCTTTAGAATATTGATGTTTGGAATTATATTGCTTTTCTGGCTGCTCTTTTGGGAAAGTGAAATTCAAGAATGCCTAGATGTATTAATGTTAAAAGAAAAGGCTGGTTTATGGTTACATGCACAGAGGCACCCATGCAAGCAATCTGTGCCAGAGAAAGAGAGAGAACTGTTACCCCCAGCAAAAAGTGGGACATGGCGCCCAAGAGAAAGAGCAGGCTGAATCGTATACCTTGCTGCATGAGAGCTCCAACGCCAAACCAGAAACTATTTAGCAAGGTAAAATTGTTTTCCACCACGTCTGAGTCAGGGTTGCAAGGGTGTGGATTATACCACTCATAGGGACTAAACCTGTGGTAATTGACAGAAAAAAAAAGAACATATTTAACAAGCAGTGAGCAGAAAGGCTGTCCAGCAAATTTGCTGCAAAAGAAACAGAAAGAAAGAGAAAAGGTTAAATAGAAAACAGAGAAAGAAAGTATTCACAGTTCAACTGCATTATATACATGGCAAGGAGCATTACAAGAAAAAAATATCAGTAATGAAGACTTTGGCTTTCATTAATGAATTCACATAATAAATATATTCAGGAATGATATGATGCCAGCAGGTGCAGGCAAACATTCACAGTAAGGGATTCAATGTCATTCAGACCCCTCAATAAATATAACATGTGTCTCTTAGGCATGTTAATACACACATAAAGAAAAGAGGGCTATTAAAATAGGATAATTAACAAGAAAGTAATTACAGTTTAAAATTAATTAACACTTTCCACAATGGCTTTTAGATAACAATCATGGAAGGAAAACTGTGTTAAGACTGTTAAAAGATAAATGTGTTAATACAGTTGCATGAGTCTATAAAAAGCAGCTACAAGTCTTCTAGAACTGTATATTAAAGTGAGCCTTACATGTGTGCAAGGGTTCAACTTCCAGACTGGAAAAGCTTCACCTAAATAAACTGAAAGCACTCAATGATGTGGTATTATATTTTGGCTGGCCATAACACTATGTTCCAAATAGAATCTTAACATCTTTCTCTCTCCATTGCCTTCCTGGCTCCAGAAAACTCTTAGCTGATTAATGGATAATTCAGAAAACATTCAGGGGTAGCTGTGTTGGCCATTTAGCAAATTCAAACAAAAATTCATCAGTGATACCTTTATTGGCCAACCAAAATGCACAATATACTTGTTGCAAGCTTGCAACTTTGAAAGCTTGCAAAAAGGATATTGTGCATTTTCGTTGGCCAATAAAGGTATCACTGATGGATTTTAATGAATAATTGTTAGTCTACATTCATTTTCAAGACATAATTTATTATACAGAGCAAGAAGTTATCTTCTAGAAGAAGTGGTATCTATTTCAGTGTAATAAAACTACAAACAAATAATTATTACCAGCATCACTATATTGGAGAACACAGTCTGAAATCTTAAAAGATGTAATTTGTTGATTCTTGAATGTTACATTGACACACAAGGTGTGATATCTGCATCACTGATGACTTTCCATCTGAAATCTTAGGGTGCATCCAAACTGTAGAAATAATCCTGTTTGACACCACTTTGTCATGGCTCAATGCTATGGAAATCTGGGTACTGTAGTTCTGTGAAATATTTAGCCTTCTCTGTCAGAGAACTTCAGTGCCACAACAAACTACAATGTCATAGCATTGAACCATGGCAGTTAAAGTGTTGTCAAACTGGATTATTTCTACAGTGCAAATGCAGCCCTAGTCAAATTATGGCTAAAACATGCAAACATGTCTACTCATTTTTTTAATTGTTGCCTTTAGAAACACACTTAAAGGCAACTTCCTCTGAAATAAAATGGGAATTTCAAATGCTTTTGATATAAAGGTGCTTCTCTGTACTGTTCATTTGCACTATAATTTGATATTTTGAGACATATCCACATCATTATTTGTGCTATTGAATAATGAAACAAACAAACAAACTCACAAACAGACACATGCACACAAAACCTCCACCCTAAGGCACACAGTTGGATGTTAGGAGATTAACTTTCTTTCTTGCAAAACATGAACCATTTGAGATTCATGTTTAAATACCCATAGCCAAGTTGGGGGCGGGGGGGGGGGGGAGGAATCCAACATAGCACACAATGCACTGTAACTATCACAATAGTTAAAAACTCATGGGAATTTAAATGATAATATATTTTTATAATTTCTCAAATCTTTAAAGCCACTCTGTTACAAACCCAAATTAGAATATGCAGCCATTATTAATGTATTAAGGGGAAAATCTATCATGTAATTAAAGCCATCAGAATAATGTTTCTGTCACTTCAGAGAATGCAATTTTCTTTCCAATAATCTTTTCAATGCATTAAAATTCAGAAGATCAAACAATCCATTTTTATCCTCTTAATACAATAATAGAACACCTCCTGTCTTAAAAGCCTGTGCTTGAAAAACAAAGAAATGTTTCATTTGCTTCTCAAAAGTGAAACTGACATGCTGTTCAGAAAAGGTTGATTGGATTATAATTAAACATTCTGACCTTATTTCTCACTCAACCTTCCAAGAAATCTAGACTTGTTTTACGTCTTTTGTTGTGTATTGTTATAACAAAAATCTTTTAAAAGTCATTTTGTGTTTGATTCATAACTGGCATGTTTAAATTTCAGTATATGCATAGTATTGTCATCTTAATTTCTATGATACAGGATGGTACACTTTGCACAGTTCCTCTTGTATGTTTTAACTTACTTTGTAGAAAAGATCAGCCCTAGAATTTTTGGAGTACTTCAATATCAAAGGAAGCCATTTTCTATATTTTACTACCACTGCATATGCTGAAGAGCTGTTATGACATGGGAAAATGATCAACCACTTTGCTATACAATTTGATCAACCGACTACACTTCAGTGGTAATAATACATATCTTATTTTTTTAACGAAAATATTGTTGAAATATACATGAATAAGGAGTCTTAGGTATACAACAATATAGAATATATTCCAATACATCATTATATAATCTAAAACTTTAGAACCCCAAACTTAAAATATTTTTCATGAAAAGAGATGTCAAGTATTCCAGGGAAACAACATTGTACAATTCTCTAGAAATCATGATGAAACATCACAAGCACAGTGGATCTTTTCCATCTATGTGGGTTCAGCTTGGGAGGGGGCATAGATGGGAAAAAAACACAGACACATGAGCCCCATATTATTCAATGGGTGGTGATGTGCACGTGTCCACATTAGCGCACCCACGAACACACACCACCATTGAATAAATATGGGCTATGGAGTGCATGGATGCTTCAATCCTTGGATAGCTAGACCTCCAATACAGCTATAATAGTTCCAAAGAGCTGGCATGTTGAAAGTAAAAAGGTTTGTGCCTAGGCTGACAGTGCTAGCTTTCTAAATGCAAGAAATGTTTTGGAGACCTTCCCAAAGATATGAAGATTGTCTGAAGCAAGCTAACACCAGCCAGATTGTCTGAAACCTATGTTAATATCTTATTAAGATGGAAATTGAAATCTGGGCTAAGAGGTCTTTCCATAACATTTTACTCTTTCTCTTGCACGTTGTCTTGCACAAAAAATTAGGCTTGCTTTAAATCAGAGTACCCTACTGCATCATAAATGAGAAACTCTGGTTTAATGTTACTTAACAAACAAGGGAATAAATTAGGAATTTGCACTCAACTCAGTTTTAGAGTTTAGATCCCAGTTGATTTAAAAAGTAACAAAGATTGATCCAACAATCATAAACACTCCCAGCCTGGAATTCAAAACTAGAGTACACATGTTACATTGGTATCTCTTGGTATCCACTGGGGTTTGGTTCCAGGATCCTTCATCGATATCAAAATCTGTGGAGGCTCGTCCCACTATATACGATGGTGTAGTAAAATGATGCCCCTTATGGCAAAATCAAGGTTTGCTTTTTGAATAGTTTTTGGTAAATATTTCCAAATTGTGGTTAGTTGAATCCATGGAGATGGACGGCTGGCTGTATGTAGCTAAAGTCTGGCTGTATTTGACTAAGGCAGGAATTCTAAATTTCTAACATGAAATATGTGGTTTGAATGATGGTTGGGCAGGAAAAGCATGAGGCATGCAAACCTGAAAAGCAACTGTGACTTTGGATTTCATTCAAATTCACATGGCCGAGTATTAAATGTAAAGTCCAAAAGTGCAGACGCTTGACCTAGGTAATTTTTTCCTAAGATGAGATGCTGTATGGCCTTGCAAAGGAACAAACATGGGTGTTCAGGTTGCCTATCAACACTTTTCAAAACCTTCCTAGCTGTTGCATATAAATAATTCTTACCATATCCAAGCTAGAGTATTTATTCAATATAATATGCCAATGGACATGGTAATTGTAATTATATAAGAATTACCAGATGAAGAAGCTTCAGAATTGTGGCCTAAGGCTGCATCCACACTGCAGAAATAAACCAGTTTGCCACCACTATAACTGCCATGGTGCAATGCTACTGATTTCTGGGAACTGTAGTTATTTGAGACATTTAGCTTTCTCTGCCAGAGAACTCTGGTGCCACAACAAACTACAAATCCCAAAATTCTATAGCATTGAGCCATGACAGTTAAAGTGGCATCAAACTGGATGTTTTTCTGCAGTGTAGATGCAGCCTAAATCCACTAGACTAGTCCCAACCAGAATCAATAGATTTTACATAAAGTTTGATTTACTAAGGGCCTTTGCAGACTGCCAGAAATAGTGCACATTAATTTGAGGCACTGCCCTGGCTCAGTGCTAGGGAGTCATGGGAATTGTATTTTTTTCTGGGACATTGACCCTTCACTGTCAGAGAGTTCTGGTGCCACAATAAATTACAGTTCCCATGATTCCCTAGCACTGAGCCAGGGCAGTGCCTCAATTTAATGTGCACTATTTCTGGCAGTCTATAAAGGCCCTAAGTTCCTATTGATATAATAGATCTACTCTAGTTGGAGCTAAGAGTGGGACTTATGCCTATCTGATTGAAATAACCTGTAGATATTTCACAAGCTAACATCTGTCTTATAAAAAAAAATGAGAAGTTAGGTCACATCTTGTATTCACTTGTATTCACGGAGTCCGCAACTCATTCTATTCCACCTAGGGCCTTTGCAGACTGCTAGAAATAGTGCGAATTGAGTCCACTTTAACTGCCCTGGCTCAGTGCTAGGGAATCATGGGAATTGTATTTTTTTTCTGAGACAATGAGCCTTCTTTGTCAAAGAGCTCTGGTGCCACAATAAATGACAGTTCCCATGATTCCCTAGCACTGAGTCAGGGCAGTTAAAATGGACTCAATTTGCACTATTTCTGGCAGTCTGCAAAGGCCCCTATTCGGATAGAATGTATATTCTGAGTAGATATCTACTGCAAGACATCATATAAAATGTACTCTCACATATATATATATATATATATATATATATATATATATATATATATTTAAATGGCCAAAGAGTCTGACTCTGTAAAGAACAACTACAATGACAACCACAAGACAAGGAAGAATTCCCAAACTGAAGTTTACTGTGACATAACCCCATCTTTTGTATCTATTGAGAGTTTTATAGCAAATCACAGAAAATCCTGGAAAGGGAAAAAAACTGATTTTGGTTAAATATTGAGTTATTTCTTATCATGTTTTTTTTTTAAAGGAATGATGGGAGTAAAATCAGAAAAGAAGAAAATCAGTTTCTTTCTTTTTTTAGGGAGCTGAATGCTCACTTGATGAAAAAAGCTGGATGAGAAGACTTTGATAAATCAGTACTTACACTCAGAAACTGCTAGAGTACTTGAATCCAAAGAGAAAATCTGAAGGCTGATCACATGCTGCTGCCAAGAGTGAATGTTTTTTCATGACTATGTTTTTACTATATGGTAAACTTTTTGTAAATCATCATTTTTGTAAATTATCTAAATGAAAGCTTGGGCAGCAACTTTAGGGCATTCTGGTAGCAGCACTCTAACCGTTCTGAGCCATTTAACAAAATTAGATTATATGTTGGCATGTATGCCAACAAGGAATGTAAAACTTGGCTTATCTATTCTCATAAGAAAGTTCAAATCTTTCTACTCGCCACCAAAAAAAAGAGATCCCCCCTCCCCCATCTTCATGGTAAGAGACCCTGATCTTTCTACAAATTACACAAACATTTTTTTGTGAAAATTATTTCTTTTTTTTCTTTTTTTTTTCTTTTTAAAAGTATAAGGATATGATGTCTTTTTGTTTATGTCTTTTTAGTCAATAAACCGGTCCTTCTCACTTGCTGTGCATATGCATGTTTGTACACATGTGCCCCCTTCATTTTACAAAGTGAAAATAATTCAGTTTCATGAAGAAACATCTTGCGCAAATTGTGAAAACTTCAGTGAAAAGTAAAGAGCTTCTTATCTTCCAATCTCTCACGAAATAATAAAGTTGGAAATGAGGGATTTGATTTTTCAACACTGTGTCAATTCATGGAGGTGCTGTAACACATCAAGAATGTAATTTTTCTACTAATCTAGCCCAGTGACTGGTTATTTCCTAATTAAGAAGGGAAGGGACAAGAGGGGAAATCTGTTCTTCAATGAGAAAGGGAAAGTATGAGAAGGAAGGGAAGTAAAAATGGCTCTCACTTCTTGCTCGCTAGCTGCAACAGCTGCTGGTGTGCTTTTAGAAGGACCGCACCATCTGCCTTTCCATATGCCAAAATTCCTTGTCTTCCTGCCTTGGTGATGCAGATAATTTAATGAATATGATTTTACCTTTCACCTGCTCCCCACCTTGGCAAGGAAACACTGTAATATTTTTTTATCCCGTGGGCAGGTACCAGAAATCAATAGTTTCTCCAATGGTTACCTGTATATCAAGGTAAATGGTAATCTGATATGATTGCTACTCTTTTGATATCCTCCAATATGATGTTTCATATATGATAAATAATAATAAATGTAACCAACTAAAGAATTACTTTGTTGCACTAAGTCTTCAGATTTCTAAGGTTTCACATCTCTATCCACAAACTTCAGTATGCTTCAATTTGTGTCTTATAAACTACACACAGTGTCAATGCATGCATCATGCAAAGCACATGCAAGGTCCACTAGCTGGCACAGAATAAATTTTCCAAATCTTTGTGAAAATACTGTTATAATTAAGTTATTGGTAACAGATGTATTCAAACATTTGAAAATATCTGAAATATGTTTTAGAGCCTTGCCATATATACAGAATATTGATGTATGATGCTAACAGCTCTAGTAGTGCCACCTATATGTAGTGGACTGAGATTCCAAATCAATAAAGTCTCTGCCTCTGTGTATTCCTGATGATGTTACTCAGAACCGAGCAGAACCCAGAGGTTTCCAGAGTCTACTCCCCTCTTGATCTAAAAGAGTCAGTCCATAAGTTGAGGAACAATGAAGCTTTGTGGACCAAAAGAAAAAAAGAAGAAATGCCAGTGTGGTTTCAGTATGGTTTTATAGTGTGGAATTACTGCATTATTTTATAAAACACTCAAACCATCAGTTCTTGATGGTACTTTCTAAAATATACATTAGCATTAAATCAATAATCCATCTGCCAAACACACCCCTCTCACAGAACCAAAAGAAAAGAAAATCAGTTAATCCTATGAAAAATAGTGAACTTTGTTGTTGTTGTTCATAATGACTGCAGAATTACCTTGTGATTAGAACAGCCTGGCACTCCATGACACCAACACATCTTCTTGTTTGTGGGGAGGGGGGAAAACTCCTGCTGGGACTCAAACTACAGGGTACTGTAAACTAATTACAGCATGTCTATCATATGCATGCATAACTGCAAGGGAGCAACTTCTCGCCCAGCTTACCTAAAGTAAGGAATGGTACAAATGACACTGTTTGCAATTTTTTGCCTATTGATTTGGTTGTGAATGCATAACCATGAAATCCATAAGATAAGTACATAGAAAATGAAACAGGAGTCTTACTCATCATAATGGTAAAATTTAATACTAGCAATTTAATGATTATTTAAATGTTGAAATCAGTGGTCCAGCCATTCTCAGAGATACAGCTAGGGACTGCTTCAGCATAACTGGACTGTGAATAATGCTCTATGATTAGTGATACACTCTAAGGCAGTAGTTGTCTTTTTGCATTATGTTAACACTTCAGTCTGATTGATACAAAGTATACTGTTCAGGATATCTAATTGTACAGAGAGGGCTCCACTGAGCATCTTCCTTATATTCTCCAGGGGTAAGCAACAGGGAGAGTGATGGGAATGGCAGCATCAGGTACCTCCTGAAGCCCATAGCATTTTCAGTGACCTATTGCCAACCCCTGAATCATTCTGCCTCTACAGATTATGTCATTTAATCCTGGACACAGTGTACTGTGTGCTGCTGAACATTCACAACATGTGTAACATTGCCAGCTATGGGTAGATGAAGCTCTTGAAAAGCATTATGGGAAATTGAGAGGTACAATGTGCTGAACTGCCAGAGCACCATCTCAAGGTATCCAGCTACCTCATGAAATCAGATTTTACATTTTCCACTTGAGACAAAGAATTTTGCATTTGCTTCAATGGCTATCATCTAATATCCAACGTATCTGATATGAGTAGCTTTTACCATTATTTTTAGATGTGTACTCATGACAGTAGTTGCAAGTTATTATGTTCTTTAAAATGATGAACTATTATATGTATTTCCTGGGTAAAAAAAAATAGATAACTTAAGGTGCTTTGGAAAAGGCTACATCTGCTTCATATGCAAGGAAAATTCTTTGTAGACATCATGAATTGTGTGAACAAGGCTGAGACAAGCAACCAACAGTCACACTAAGGTGCTATAAATACTTTCTACATTCTTTTTTCTTTTTCTTTCAAGCACACCCATGGTTTTGGATTGAGCTCACTGTTCATGTGTAGATGAGCCTGAAACCTTCCTTCACTGATTAGTTAGACTTCATTCCTTTATAAACAAACAAACAAAAATATATAGGGTATATAGGGTAGAAAAGAAAAACAAATGTGGCAAACAGTTGGTACCAAAGGAGGAGAGAATTTGGGAGGGGAAAAAACATCAAAAACCTGAAACCAAAAAGTGTAAATTTCCTCTACCAAATACATGGGCCAATCCATACTGTGCTTGCTTGCACTTTTTCAAAGACAGAACCCTTTCCTGCTCATTATGTACCTTACATCAGCCCTAGATTAATCCCAAACATCTATTCCTCACAAACATTGACACAACCATTTGCTCATGCTTATACACAGCTTAAGGGATCCTAATAGCATATTAGCTGGCTATAGTGTCACTATCACAGAAAATTATATTAGTCATGGTTAAACAATAATTTCCATCTGGATTTCTCTCTATATTATGAGGTTCAAAAGTCCTACGTAACTAGCTGAACCATTTGTTTGATGATAGCTTGGTGGCCACAAATTCCTCCTTTGCCAAATTTAACTATGGGTTGGGGAGTTCTTTATTATCAGAAAATGCTTATCAAAACCAAATTTTCAATGTACCCTGTTCTTCCAGAGTTGTACTTTGTGGATGAACACATTTTAAAAAGAAATAAAATAACTTTTTTTTTTAATCTGAAGGGGTGTTCTTATTTTTGAAAGGGTTTCTTATTTATTTTATATTTCAGTACTGTGCATGACTGCTAGTGCATTACTGTAGAAAAGATGCAAAAATAAAATAAAATAAAATTTAAGTTTTAGACTCCCAGCTGTACTGCCTTACTTGCAAAGGGATTTAAGTTTCCTGACATTTTTTAAAAAAATGGTGTGCTTCTGCAGAAAGTATAGATTAATGTTTCATTGCAAAAGCACTTCCTTCTGAAAGGGTTTAATCTGTTAACAGCGTTATCAAATTCTCCTTCATTGCCAAATGACAACTGGTAACAGAACCCAAGGCATAATTCAACTGTGTGTGTGTGTGGGGGGGGGGGAATGATCAGAATCTGCTCATCTGCAGCAAATCCTTTCAACTCCCAAAAGAGAAGAGATTCCGCTGAGATCAGTGAAACCTGGAAGTTGTCAAACTCTGATTGCAGCGCTTCCCACAGCATTGTGCTCAGAAAGATCGCATCCAGCTCCTTGGTAGAACAGAGAAAAATGGGTATGTGTCAATGGCTGAGTGATGGTAGTGGTTTGCAATCTCTTTTGCCTGAAATATCTATCATGCCAATATCTACATAAATTACCAAGAAAATTTTTATAATGCAGTCTGGGTTGAAATCCAGTGGAGTCTATGAACAAGTAATGGATTAAGGTTCTCCCCTTCTACATTAAATACTCAAAAATTAATTTAAAAAATAACAATAATCTGCTGTACATGATTTGTAGACCTTGTAAAACAGATTTGAGTAAGGGCACACAGCTGAAGAGGGGAGTGAAGAAAGGAAATGAGTAAATTATGAGTTATATGAGTAAAGGTTGATTGGACAACTAAAATAATTAACAGTGAAATATTTAAAATTGGGATGAACAAATTGAACTTCCAAATGGCCTTTCTCTCCTCTTTCTGTCTTTCCTTGAAAAAAGTGAAACAGTATATAACCCATTGCAGAGAAATTTGTTGTCAGAATCTGCTTTTGGCAAAGCCTGGCACACTAAGGAAAGACAAAATCTCATCCTACTGAGGATCCAAAGTCAGCAAGATCATAGCAGTTAAAATTAAAAATGAAATCTTACCTGACAACAGGAATTAATGTATGCTTCATGCTTGATTAGATCTTCACTACAACAATTCCAGCATGAACTACTATTAAAGTAGTGATTACTATTGCAACATCTAGATGTAGTGAAATATTTACAATGCAGAACTTTTGAATAGTGATGAAGCGAAGAAATTATGTATTTCTTCATAAAACAAGTATGAGAGAGTTTTTTCTATGCTTCAATTATTGATTATTGATCTTGGACAAATTTGTATTATATTTTCTTGATATGTCTGATATCTTGGAAATATATCAAAGGGGAAAAGGATATTTTTTCTATATTTTTATTGCTACAGAATGTTGTCCTCACTGTTATAGTTGTATAACTCTAAGTACGCATTTGGGCCATTGCTACACAGAGCAAATATGGATGGGTTTGAGATTCATCTGAAGTCAGCTGCAAGGTGCTCTGAACTGATCCATAATAAATAATGAGCTATTAAGAGATTTTGAGAGAAAGAAAGAGAAACAGTTTGTTTACTCAAATTCACACATTTTTCTTCAAATTCTCCATATGCAGAAAATATCAGGGTGACAAAATGAGAGATGGACATGAAAGTAACAGTGTCTGTAATTGATAGATCAGCCCTCCTACCAGGCAATATAGCATTGCCAACTATTTCCTGTTTACATACAGTCCAAGTGCTTTGGGGTGGATGTATATGAAACTTTTTGCAGCATTTTGTGTGCTTGTAGAGACTGTCACACATACAAAAAGACCCAGCTTACATCTTCTGAACTGGAGCACAATTTGGGCTGAAGCTGGATCTGATCGCATGGCTTTTCCAGCTTAATTAGGCTTCTGAATACATTGTATGTGTGATAATCTCCTGTGGCATGAGAGGCAGTGGTTATGCTAAGGTCTGCCACAAATAGCTTATAAGCAAGCTCTAATTGGAAGATCCCTATACTCACTCCTGCCTGTTCAGTGGCTGGATGGCTGTTATTCACAACACAATTATCCAAAAAGTTATGTGGAACAAGTGCCCACAGCCTTGAGTTAAGCTCCCCCATCAGTTTCCCTTTTTCTTCTGGTACAAGGAGACGAGTGTCATCACCCTTTATTTTTTAAATTTCCTTCAATGACTTATATTAGAGGATACTGCGGAAGCATCAGATTGTTAGGAAGAGTAGCTAGGAGGAGAAGGAATGAATTGGTCTTGACATCTCTATCATTACTTCTGTCACTCTTTAATATAAAACCAAGTGATAAGATGAAGTTCTTTTGCACAAAGGGTGGCAAGACATCCTCTTTTCCTGGAAGAATATAGAGAAGGTTGTTCTGCAATTTTTGAAAGCAAGTTGTTTTTTATGGTTGGACAAAACAGTACTCTAACCCTGTGGAAGATACTACAACTCATATAACAAAGAACATGGCAAATTGACCACATATCTGAGGAAAGATGCTTTTAAAAACTCCAAATTTCAATAGCTCTTCAAAACCAATCCAGGGTACACAGGCTCTACAGGGTACTCATTCATATATTTCTCAATGTAGTGTCACTTAGGGGGGTTGCAGACTGCCAGAAATAGTGTGAATTCAGTCCACTTTTAGGGTTAGGGTTAGTGCTAGGGAATCATGGGAACTGTTATTTTTCTGAGACATTGAGCCTTCTCTGTCAGACAACTCTGATGCCACAATAAAATACAGTTCCCATGGTTCCCTAACTCTAACCCTAACCCTAAAAGTGGACTGAATTCACACTATTTCTGGCAGTCTGCAACCCCCCTTAGTCATCAATTCCATCAAGGATCCATTCAGTTAAAGATATGAAGTAATCCTGTAGCAGCTTATTATTAGATATAATAAAAGAAATGCAGACAGATACTTCCAACAAACAAAAAAAGTGACAAAAACATGGATGACACATAAAACATAAAAAGCAATAAAGGAAAGAAGAGAAACAAAGCAAAAAGGAGATAAGAATAAACTAAGAACCATTAATACAATAGTACAATGGCTAATGCATAAAGATAAAGAAAATTACTACAATGTTCAATGCAGAGAAATAGAAGACAACAACAACAAGGGAAGAACAAGAGATCTATTCCACAAATTCAGGAAATCAAAGGAAAGTTCAAACCAAGGACAGGGACACTATATGACAATAATAATAACATAATTCAAGACCAGGAAGGAATACAAAGATGTTGGATGCAATGCACAGAAGAGTTATATAAAAGAGATGACAACATGAGGGACACATGGGAAAAGAGCCATATGAAGATGAACCCCAAATTCTAAAAAGCAAGGTTGAAGCTGCAATAAGAGAAATGGCAGAAAACAAGTCTCCAGGAACAGATGATATTTCAATTGAACTTTTGCAATCCATATTTACAGAGTCAACTCTAGTGCTAACCAATTTATGTCAACAGATATGGAAAACAAAATGGTGGTCAACAGATTGGAAATGATCAATATCATCCCTATCCACACAAAAAGAGGTACAAGAGACTGCAGCAACTATAGGACCATAGCATTGATCTCCCACACAACCAAAACTATGCTAAAAAAATTTGCAACATAGGCTCCAAGCATTCATGGAGAGAGAAATCCCATAAGGGCAAGCAGGGTTCAGGAAAGGAAGAGGCACTAAGGACCACGTTGAAAACATACAGTGGCTAACGGAGTGCACAAAGAAATTTCTAAAGAAAATCAGCATGTGTTTTATAGACTATAGCAAAGCTTTTGACTGCATAGATCAGGGGTAGGCAACCTTTCCCCTTTAAGGGCCGAGGGACTTCAGCTCCCAGAAGCCTCAGCCATTTTGGCCAATAGTCCCATGTTGGCCAATAGCTCCTAGGATTCTGGGAGCTGAAGTCCCTCGGCCCTTAAAGGGGAAAGGTTGCCTACCCCTGGCATAGATCATGAAAGGCTATGCAACAACCTTAAAGACATGGGAGTGCCAACACATGGAATCTATACACAGGACAAGAGGCTACTGTCAGAACAGAACACGGGGAAACAGAATGGTTCCCAATTGACAAAGGGTCAGACAAGGCTGTATCTTATCACCCTACCTATTCAATTTATATGCAGAACATATTGTAAGAAAACAGGCTTGGACACAGAAGGAGGAGGAGTGAAAATAGGAGGAAGGAATATCAACAACCTTGAGATATGCTGACGACACTATAGTAATAGCAGAAAGCCTCACAGACCTCAAACAACTACTAAGAAAAATCAAAGAAGAAAGTGCAAAGGCAGGCTTACTGTTGAATATAAAGAAAACAAAAATAACGACCACCGAGGACCTTCACAAGTTCAACCTAGCGTTCTCATACCTGGGATCAAATATTGATAGAAATGGGGCTGAAGTCAGGAAATCAGAAGATGATTAAGAATGGGGAGAACAGCTATGAAAGAAATAGAAAAGATTCTAAAATGCAAAGATATACAACTCAGCAGAAAAGTAAGACTCATACAAGCCATTGTATTCCCTATTACCATATATGGATGTGAGCACTGGACTGTTAAGAATGAATTCATTTCATTTGAGATGCGGTTCTGGAAAAGTGTGCTAAGGATTCCACAGACAGCCAAAAAGACAAAGAAATGGGTCCTAGAGCAGATCAAACCAGAAATCTCCCTGGAAGCCAAGATGACAAAACTTAGGCTGGCGTAGTTTGGACACATCATGAGAAGACATAAATCATTGAAGAAAAAAACAATAATGCTAGGAAAGGTTGAGGGAAGTAGAAAGAGAGGAAGACTGCATGCTAGATGGATGGACTCTATTTAAAGAGATCATGAGTAAGACTTTGCAGGAGTTGGGCAGAGCAGTAGAGAACAGGGGGTCTTGGAGATATCTCATCAGTAGGATTGCCATAGGTCGAGATCAATGCAAAGCAGTTAACAACAACAACAAAGCACCTTAGAGAGTAACTGAGAAAAAGAAATTTTAATGGCTTCCAGTTTCTGTAACCTTAATACTGTCAAATGAGCAGAGAAACATATCCACTAACCAAAATAACCCTACTAGTTTTTCATTCACTCTATCTCCCTAATTTATGCACTTGGCTTTCTGAAATCTCAGTCACTTCTTGGAGAATTGAATAACAGATGCCAACAAAAACCCAAGGCAGGGAAACAAATCCCATTTTTGGCCCTAACCCAAGCCAACAAAATAATTGCTGGGACCTAGCCTTCTAAAATCTATCAGAATTCCTCCCTATGATCTATGCTGTTTTAATGTAGTATTGCCCCCAAAGGGTCACACTAATTAGTTTTTGAAGACCCCAAACTGACAATATTGCTTTTGCACAAAATTTTCTTGCATCTCTCTGAAATCTAATGTGCTTCACAGAGTAGACAACCAACTTTGCCTACAATTTTATCCAGAGAAGGGAGGGAGGGAGGGGAAGAAATGGAAAGGAAAGTAAATGGGGAAATGAAATGAGAAAAGGAAAAGGAAAAGGGAGGTATTTTTATTTTCAGTGATAGTGAGTGTTATTTTTTTTGTTTCCAATGATAGTCAATGGGACAGCTAAAAAGAACAAATTTTCAAAATAGGATTTTGATTAGATTGTAAAGTTGTTATAGATAAATTGAGCTGTTTCTGAAAATACCATGGTTGAACTAAATTTTGTGGTTGGTGTGCCACACTTATAAAGATAGTTCGGATGTCTGAACAGTGTTATATAGAATCACCACATTTTTTCTGCTAGAAACATTGTAAATCTCAAAAGCATTTAGAAGGTATGCCGGGCAGCCAATCAAATGTTCTATTCTGTTGTAGCTATTGACAGAATTTTAAAATGCAGTATATGTAATGTGTGTGTGTGTGTTTTCCTCTATATATCCGTTATAGAACAGTTTTTCTGAATTATTTGCAATAACAAAGCTTGTACAATTTTGTTTGGCAGTATGTCATTCCCAAATGTTTTTAGCTCACAACATATTTTATGGGCTAAAACCTGAACTGTAACAATCTCCATTAGTTGTCACTGAGAAAGTTTGAAGAGCACTGGAAGGTTGTAAACAAAATATTAAAATGCATGAATGCCTAACACGGTAGACCGTATAATCTTGTGATAATTGCATCCATTAAAGATGAGGCATCAAAACTGCCACCTGCTCACCTGCTAAAGACAAGCAAATCAGAACCATCCATGAAACTAAAAACAGGCTTGTCCAGAAGATGGACATTTTAAAAAAACAACACACCATGGCTAATATTAAACCTTATTTTCTGACATCTGTGCTTTATTTACACCTTTTCCCTAAGGAAGAAGCTGGAAAGAATTGTGAATACACAGACTATTTCCAAATATTCACATCCTCAATGAGAAGAGGTGTCTTGATATGTTTCAACATATTATGAGAGGTTTTATATGTTTTTTGATTATTAAAAATATTTTTGGGAAGACTATATTTTGTGCAAATAACATTTTCTTAATTTTTAAATAATTCCAAAATGTAAAAAGTCATTGAAAAATTCAAAATAACTCTCATAATCTTATGCACTGGGAAAGAAACTTTTGATAGTTATCATTCTCATGTGGAAGGGAAAAAAACAAGTAAGTATTTAGGCCTAAATCCAATTACAATTCAACTAGAGTAGACCCACTGAATAATCTTCTGAACACTTATTTAAATCACATTGGTCTACTTTATTTGGGACAAGAATTGGATTTAGGCATTAATCAGGAGTACTTATTATCTTATATGCTCAAGAAAGAAAGTATAATTAATGTTATATACAGCAATAAGAATATTATCCAAACTAATATTCAAATATAGACTAACTCCAAAATAATCTCAATTTGGCTTTAAAGAATATTTATTCTGGCACCCAATCTGTCTGTATGTCTGTCTGTCTGTCTGGCTGGCTGGCTGGCTGGCTGGCTGACTGTCCATCTATCTATCTATCTATCTTAAACAGACATCAAAACTTCATTAGGGAAGGACTGGAGGGAATCACCAATTCAAGTCCATTGCAAAATATTTATTTTTTAAAATGTAAGAAGTCATCAGTGTACAATTGAACTGCAAATATGAGTTTCAAGTGGATTTGCTAAATATGAAGAGTTCATCTAAAATGTGCCAGATATGTCTTAAATGGATTTGAGAGACTACCAAGGAAGAAGTACCTTATGTCACCAATGGTCTACTTGTTCATAGTAAGGGAACTATTGATTGACTCTGGACAAGATGTTCTGTCTTCCTTAAATCCATCACCTACATTAAGTCCACCATCACCACTATGAATTTGGCTTCACAGTTTGTCATCCACTTTTCTTCTCATTTCCTAATCAGTTGTCACTCCAGAAAACTCATCAGTAACCTCTGATTTCCTGATGGGAAGAGCTCTTGTCAGATAATATGGTGTTATCTGCACACTGCTTTTGATCTAGCCAGTGTTGCTTTCCAAGATGAAAAATGGCAATGCCTTTGGGAAAACCTGTCAAAGGTGTCTGCCAGAAAGGGAATGGGTTTAAGGGTTAAAGTGACAGCCAGAATCTAACTACAGCTCAGCATGGAATACTAGCTAATAAAAATATAATAATAACAATAAATTATAATAAATTTTTATTTATAACCCGCCCCTCTGCGCGGCAATCGGGGCGGGGTACAGCAATATTAAAATAGAACAAAGTTAAAAACATTCCATCATCCCATAGTCCCACCCTCCCATCCCCTTAAAACAGAATTAAACAAATGACCAATTAAAATACAATATTAAAAACATAATGACAATAATTTACAAGTCAGGGACCCATCCCTAGGCTGAGAGTTATTCCGGGAAGGCCTGCCGGAAGAGATCCGTCTTTACTGCTTTCTTAAAAGCAGCAAGAGTGGTAATTAGACGGAACTGGGTTCATTTGCAGAGGCTTTGCTGGAATCTTTACAAGTCCTGTGCTTTTATTTGGCTGTATTCAATGGTCAATTTTATGCTTTTCCACATACTACAGAGTTAAAGTATAATTTGTCTCTGACTGATTTACATGATATTCACAGATGTACAAATGTAGCAGTATCCTATGGATTCTATATATTTCTGCAGATATAGTTATGTGTGACTTTTCTTGCTTCTACAGTTATTAGAATAATAAATACCAACATTTCAAGTGTCATTATTACTGTTTTCTTGGCTAATATTCTCCTGTGCAGTTACCAAACATTAGGAAGCAGACACACCAAGGATCATGCAACAATCTGCTTGGAATTGAGTGTTGCTATTCTCATCTTGGCTGATGATGAAGCCCAAGTGCTTTCAAAGTAGATAATAGCTTTAGAATCTGTTGGAAAACAATCTCACCAATCAAAGATATATGTCCCACATTTTTTCCTACAATAAGATATTTTTAAAGGGGGGCATAGATATATGGTCAATCCTAAGTCTTATGACATGGGTTGATGTATGTCAACAGGAATATAGAAAGATTCCAAAATGGTCTTTGTCCAAATCTTATTTTCTATTACTTGCATATAGGCCAACCTATTACATCAAGGGGTGTGGAATGTGCATCTTGAATTCAACTGTCATAAAGTCTGTGATCTATAGTAACAGAAGAATTTTATATTGAATAAAATTGCTCTCATGAAACAAGGGAGTAGTACCTGAGAGAGCCTGCATAGAGGAGAATCTGACCTTTCTATGTCCTCACCATAAAAGGAACTTAGGGATCTTTGGTTCACTTGTTAGCATTCTGTGGAACACAAAAATAAGAAAACATGTTTCCACAGCATGTAGAAGTGAATGAATTTTATGCATCTCTTATACTGTCACTTCCTGTGCTTCACACAATAGTAAACAACTCAGAAAGAAGACGAGACTGCTAAATGGTTGTATGAGGCAATTCAGCTCTAAGTTTAATTCGGAAGGCCATCAATGTGCATATGTAGGAGTCATGTCTGAGCCACCTTAAAATTCTCAAGCTTTGTTCCTACAACATGGTGTCAATCACATTGGTTCTATGTAATCTAAGACTGCTGAGATAGACCAGATTGCCTGCCAGTTGTAAGGAAAGGTGTATAAGTGAAAAGCCCTGTAATTAACTGCAGCATTAGGTGCTACAAGAACAATCAATATACTGCCATTGCTTTTCACTGCCGCTGCCTTTTACATACACAGTGAGTCTCCTAAGGAAACCTAAGAAGGAAGTTGGCAGTCTGAAAAGACCTAAATATGACACATTCTCAATAAATTGTTGATATACCATAATCTGAAACAAATGGCTATAAACTAACATAAATGTATTATAAAGGAAAATATGTAGGCACCAATTTACACATCCTCTTTTTCCAGGGCTTAATTTAATGTGCAAAACAGATGTTTTTTTGTTGTTTTCTTTTCGATGTAGATTGAGAACTTGTATGGCAAATAAGTTAGTACAGTGACAGCAACAAACAATGGCTGAAACTTGGTAGAATGAGAAAGGCCCCATTCAGTCATTTCTGGAAACAAAAGTTGCATGGTGGTTTTAACTTAAACATATTACAGTTGTCCCTCCCTGTTCATGGACTTTGAGTCCACAGTCTTGCTCTTCATGGGAGGGACAAGTGGGAAGGACTAAAATGGTGGTACATGCCTGCGCATGCCATTATTTTCAATGGGGCTTGAATATTTGCAAGCCACCATTTTTTTTTGGGGGGGGGCAGTGGAATCGATCCCTCGCAAATTGGGAGGGGCTACTGTAGTTCGTTGTATGAACCAGCCACAAATTCAACAAGAAAAAAAATAGGCAACCTGTGCTAAGACCTGATTCATGTTAGGATGGTATCCAGTTTGTAGAAATAGGTTGCTTCAGCAAGAGGGTGGTCATAGCAGTAATTTGTGCCCCAAAACAGAGAACAAACTTGTGGGTGATTAATAAATAAGTTTATAGATTTTTAAACTTTTTCTGCATCCAACCGGATCTCAGCTAAAGCCCAAATAAGATCTCAACCAAATCTTGAAAGTTAAAAATAAAAGGAGCGGAGGGAAGCTTAAGATATGTTCAATGTTGTAAAAAAAATTGCTGATCTAAATTTACACTTTAATTTATCCTCCTGGAAATTTAAAGAAATGAAATCCCACTTTTTGTGGCAAAATGAATTTGGAATCAAATGTGGACATTAAGCAGGGTTAGTAAATGAACCAAATATAATTGAGAATCAAAATGAAATTTATCCAGGTTCACAGGATGTAGTCTGGGGTGAATAATACCATGCTAATGCATTAATTAAAGAATGTTGGGTCCCATGCCTTTTGATATGTGGTTAACTGGGTCACTGTCTTCTCCAGCATAGGCAACTTTATGCCCTAACAGTAAAAGTTTCTTCAGGAAAAGTGTTCATGGTTTGGGTACTGACATCTAGGAAAGCAAGGGAGTTCATGGAGGGAGACTTTCTTTGTCTCTTCCTGTCTTTGTTGCATCTCTGAACCCCCTTTCCAATATCTCTGTCAGTTTTTCTGGTCAGTTTTGGTTAATGCTCATATTCCATCTCATGCTTTTTAGAGTCCCAGAATACTCTGAAGAGGCTTTTTGTGGAAGAAGAAAGGGATGAGAATAGCTTAACATAGACTGGTCTATCCAAGTATCTCGGAATCTAAGACAATGTACCAAATCGTTTGGACAATATGCTGTTGAGTCTTTGTAGCAACTGGAACTGAGTAATATCCCAGGTAGGCCTTATCACAGCACACACAGATTGTAAATTATGGATGCTTTCCTTATGCCAAATTCCCATATCCCATGATATGGAGAGGATGAGTTGACATAGCTTCAACCACACATTTGCTTCTAATTCAGCAAACATATATTTTCTCTTCCATTTACATAACCTTGAGGTATATAAGGTTTAGGTGTTGTCTGCAAGGGCCAGAATAGAGCTGCAAGGGCCAGAAACTCTGTGCCTTGAGTGCCCCAACATCTCCATGTTACCTAGAACTTCTGTTGCAATGCAGGGTAGCTGTTTGCATGCACATCTTGCTGTGGTGCTTGTTGCATCCACTGCCGCCATGTATTGTTCACTTTAAGCTCAGAATGAGGTGTCCAGCATCACACATGGCTGGGCACCTCATTTTGAACTCAGAGCAAGCAACACAATGTGATGGTTATGATGGGCAGCATAGTCAGACATATTGAAAACAGCCACTCAATGGGCCTCGGCAGACGGCTTATTGAGCCGTCTTGGAGGCCTGGAAGAGGAGGAGCAGCCACACGCACGGCGCTCCTTCCTCTTCCTGAGGTTGCCCTCGGTGCTGCTGGCCCTCCGCACGGCCGGCACGCCGAGGGCAACCTCCCGCCGCAGCGTCTGGACACGCTGCGGCGGAAAAGACAGGGAAAGTGCGCCCTACGTTTTTAGGGCGCACTTTCCCTGTCTTGTGGAAGGAGCGCTATTTTTGCGCTCCTTCCAGGGACACCACAGGAGCGCCGGGGTGCAGAAGCTGCGGTCCCGTGGCACTCCGTCCGGCGGCGTCTCCGGCGCCTCCGTCTGCTTCCCCCCCAATGTCACAATGGAGGGTTTCCTGGAAGATCCAGAATAAAAGGTGACTCTATCAAAATTTTTATAAGGGAGTTATTACCCCAGTTTGGTGCTGAATGAGCCAGACATTGTCCAGACTGTTAGTCATGCATTGTTTGGGACCTGTGTTGTCCAGACTTCCCACAGAGAAGATGTGGGGAGGACATTTTATTTGGCCTGTGCAAGCAAAGCCTATGCAAATGCACTTTATTTTATTGCATTGGGGCCAAAATATGTGTTACATTAAAAAATCATGGACATAAATCCAACATAATGGTTGCAGTACTTTTAGGATTTTCAGCCCTTTCTCTCCAAACCCTCTCTGGTGCCAAAAACAAGCTAAGCAGACTTTACAGCCCTATGGAACAGGGGTTGGGGATGCTGGGCTTGCCACAGCAGGGAGAAAAGATTCACGTACACACACAATTATGCTGGATTCTGTTTTGAGTGGGTGGAAGTCCAAAAGCCCCCCCCCCCAACAAACACACAAAAAAGTGGTCATGGTACATAGGACAGTTAATCCATTCCCACTAGTATCATTTTAGGACAGTTAATCCATTACTACCAGTATTGTTTTTGTCTCATATATTTGCTGTATCTTCCACTTATCCCAAATATTCTATTATTTTTGTGAGTCAAGAGAAATGGCAGCTAGAGATCATTTTCAGCAGGGAAACAGTGCAAGGACAAATTCTTGTAAATTTCGCATAATACTGTGGTCCTATTCTGAATCAAGGATGCACATATTTCAGTAATGCTTTTGAAAAGGTCCCCTATGATATTCTTACAAACAAGATAGTAAAATGTGGGCTAGACAATACAACTGTTAGGTGGATTAGTAACTGGTTTAATGGCCAAACCCAAAAGGTGCTCAGCAATGGCTCCTCTTGATCCTGGAGAGAAGTGATCAATGGGGTGCCACAGGGTTCTGTCCTGGGCCCAGTACTATTCAACATCTTTATCAATTACTTTGATGAAAGAATAGGGGGCACACTTATCAGATTTGCAGATGACACCAAATTAGAGACATAGCTAATACCCCAGAAGACAGGATGAAAATTCAAAATGATCTTAATAGATTAGAAAGTTGGGCCAAAGCTAACAAAATGAATTTCAACACAGGGAAATGTAAGGTACTGCATTTAGGGCAAAAAAAAAAAAAAAAAATGAAATGCACAGATATAAGATGGGGGACACCTGACTTAATGAGACTACATGTGAAAGGGATCTAGAAGTCCTAGTAGACCACAAGTTGAACACGAGTCAACAGTGTGATGGAGCAGCTAAAAAGGCCAATGCGATTTTAGGCTGCATCAATAAAAGTATAGTATCTAGATCAAGGGAAGTAATAGTGCCACTGTATTCTGCTTTGATCAGGCCTCACCTGGAATACTGTGTCCAGTTCTGGGCACCACAATTCAAAAAGGATGTTGAAAAACTGGAGTGTGTCCAAAGGAGGGCAACTAAAATGGCGAAGGGTCTGGAAACCATGCCCTATGAGGAACAACCTAGGGAACTGGGTATGTTTAGCCTGGAGAACAGACGGTTAAGAGGGGATATGATAGCCTTCTTTAAATATTTGAAGGTGTGTCACATTGAGGATGGAGCAAGCTTGTTTTCTGCTGCTCCAGGGAACAGGAACCAAAGCAATGGATTCAAACTACAGGAAAATAGATTAGGAGGAAGTTCCTGATAGTGAGAGCTGTTCGACAGTGGAACACACTCCCTTGGAGTGTGGTGGAGTCTCCTTCTTTGGAGGTCTTTAAACAGAGGCTGAATGGCCATCTGTTGGGGATGGTTTGATTGTGAGTTCCTGCATGGCAGGGGGCTGGACTGGATGGCTCCTGTGGTCTCTTCCAACTCTATGATTCTACGATTCTATAATAACAATAATAATAATAATAATAATAATAATAAATAGAAAAGGAAAAGGAAACAGTATGCAGTGCTATATATTTTGATCCTTAGATATTTAAAAGAAGAGGAATTCTTAAGACAAGCAAAGAAATAAATAGCTAAACATTAAGTAACAAAATAAAATATTATAATTATAATACGGATAAATGTTAATGTGTTTAGTTAAAATGTTCTGATATTGTACTAGTTTCAGTATTAGTGTGTGTGTACTACTCCACACACAACTAGGGAAAGATTGCTGAAATTTCCAGTGCATAATATCTATGTTCTTGCAACTTTAAGAATAAGAAAATATTTTTCCAAATTAAAACAAAAAATAAAACATTCAAAAAGTTAGTTCAGAACACATAGCAAAACAAATGTTGTCTAGAAGGGATAGGGAAACTTTAGTCTTCCATTTGTTTTGGATTTCACCTCAGAGAGGCTGGCCAATGGTAAGGAAATATAGGATGGGCCATAGTTCCCCATCCCATGATACCAAGTACAATGGTTTAATATGAATTGGCTACAATCCAACATAGAGTGATACCACAATTAAGGCAAACCTAATGTGATTGTTTTAAATTAGACAAGATTTTAAAAATACAATTTTCTGAAAGTTTTGAAAACTACATTATGCTGCAAGCTTGTCAAGTCCTTTGAGATTAATGTCAGCTCACCCTAAATCAAACTGCTTAGAATATTTGCATAATATAATGCAAAAATTGGATAATATTATTTTTCATAACCTTATCACTCTGGATACAAAACCAGCCCCCTGTAAAAGAGTCATTCATAAACATTTGTTTTAGTTTTTGGCAGAGTGGCTTTAAAGAGTCCAAATAAATAAATAAATAAATAAAATTCAATTTCCCACTCTCCTAAAAGCACACACAAGAGTGCTAAAAGCACAAGTGCCAATTCCCACTGCAGTCATATTTAAAAAAAAAAAAATAATCAAGGATTCAAACTATCAATTTTAATGTCATCTCAGATATGTTGGAAATACTGAGCAGAAACCATACAAGGCACTTCTGCTTTGTAAGTCCTACTGAAATGAATGAAAGCTACCCAAAAGCAACTCAAAACATATGTCCCTGCACATTTTAGAGATCACAAGCCTGGTTGTGGCAAACAGAGATTTAGAGCCCAATCTTTTACATATGCAAACAAGAGTTTCCATCAATGCTAAAAGTGTGTCACTAATACAACTTCAGTAAACACATTTGCATTTCTAGCATCATTGACTTGCAACAATGTAAAACCACACAAAAAACCATCAGGTACATCTCTGGTTCACATCTAACACTACTCTGAATAATCTGAATTTTAAACATCTTTATGGATCTTTCTTTTCACCTATATATGGGAATAAGATGTTTAGCCAGAGCACCTAAAAGTAGCCCTTTAAATTCATGTATGTCTGTGTTCTTGCTTCACTGATTTTGTAAATATCAAAATGACATATAAAAAACAAGAAATAATCAGAAGACTAAAATATGGATACACAGTAATGACGAACAGGTATAGAGATTCTTTAGGATATTATGTCTACTGAATGCATTTTATCTTCAATATAAGAAAGGAACAGTTGTTTACATCAACCATCTAAAAAAGAAAAAATAAACTGTACACTTTACTTCAGTTTTTAATTTTTTTCTTAAATGATTTTTTTTAATTGTTAACAATCCTTTATATTACTTAGTGGAAAAAACAAACCCCTTGTGGATGGCAAGGTAAGAAGTTTTAGGTTGTTGCTTCATGCTCTAAAAAATTTGATTGAACATTCTTCCTTCCTGTCTTGCAACAAGTGACTATGCCACCATGACTAACACATCAGAAATGCCATGCAACATACCAACATGTGATTGACTCATCATTCTCCACAAGACAGAATACTTACCTGTTTATCATCCTGTAATTTATAGTCACACACATTTTTTTAAAAAAAGTGAAAACTTTTAAGCTTATTGCATGCTGTATAGCCTAACTGAGCAGGCAAACATATTAAGAATTATAGAGAATGGAAACCAGGGGGAAACTTACCTAATTTTTTCATTAAAATATATTAAAATAAATATTCAGGTGCATATTCTGAACCAACTTAGATGACAGTTGCAGCCCTAGATTGGGAATGGTCATAATGCCAGTAACATTCAAAAATGCCAATAGAAAAGGCCATTTTCTCCACCCGCTATTTCAAAGACTAACACAAAAAACTTAACAAAATATCTGGTTACTCATAAATGCATCTGCTTGGCTAGTTTCATCTGGAATTAGCAGCTTCTTCTACAACTATTTAGTAAACTGTATATAGATAGTGAAATATTGCTGACTCTGAGTCAAAAAGGACAGACTTGGTTAATGACTAGGAATAAAAATTCACATGTTCATCATAATTTCTACAATTCTGCTCAGTAGGTACATAATGGAATATTTAGAAAACTGAAGAGGAAAAGATATTGTCACAGATTCAAGTGGTAGAAAAGTATTCTTGATAGAACTGCCATAGTGGACCAGATTAAATGGTGCATGCATTCCATACTTTGTGTCACTGATCAACTGTAAAAACTAACAACTACATCTCAGTTGCTCATGAGAATCCCCATTTATTGCAGTGATCAGCATGCTACACTACACAGACTTGCATATACAATGACAGTAAAGAGACTGGAGCACTCCTTTTCATTTCTCCCATCTTCTTGTCATTGCCCTAAACTACTCTGGTCACTGAAAAATCCTCCATGTTTCTGTCTCCTCTGAAATTAGTATTGGACCTAAATACTCAGACCAGATTTCTTTCCTTTTTTGTGGGAGAAGGCAAATACAAATTTCTCCCCTTTGAATATTTTTTTTGATCTCTGGAACAAACTATCAGATGGAGTATTCAGAATGAAAGCTGAATGCACAGTGCAAGGATGGGCAATCTGCAGCCCACCAAATGATGGACTAGAGCAATCTGTTCTGTCCTAAGAAGCATATCTAGTGATGAGTGATTGTGGGAGCTACTGTCCAAAAAACATGGGCCACAAGTTACCTAATCCAGGAACAGTGGTTGTATGATGGATTTATTTATGTATTGCATTTATATCCCATCTTTCTCCCAAAATGGGATTCAAGGCAACTAAATACATACTATATTATTCATTTTGCTTTGTTTATATTTATTTACTTTATTCTTATCCCTCCTTTTCCCTGTATAGGGCTCATGTCCATCCTTGGTCTCTCTCCTACTTAGTTGATATGGCTCACCAAGTTTGGCTTTCCAGTTATTGCTTCTGTGGGTGCTTACTGAAATAGATATGGTTGTTGGTCAAATAGTCAGAGTCATGGAGCCTGCAGGGAGTGAATCAAGGAGGCCTCCTTCAGCACCTGAATTGGTTTCATTATATAGAGAGGAATAGTTACATGCTACCTTCAACTCAGGGCCACATACATGCTACATGCTACCTTCAACTCAGGGCTTGCTCTGTCAAAGAGATGGATGAGTCTGATATTACTAGAAGGGGCCCACACAGTCGCAGATTTGTTGCATATCTGCTTATGTTAAATAAAGTTATTACCCTAGGCCAGGCCAGCTAGCCAGCCAAAGATACACTTCCCTTGCAAATGTTCTTTCTTTCTGTCTTTCTTTCTTTCTTTCTCAGCTACAGAGGAGTTACAGACCACAAAGGTGTTCTTCAGTCCTCCTTTGGACCAGCTTGGGATGCCTTCCTTGTGGAATGCAGTTTATGCATTGGTGTCTCTTTTCTTCCCTCTCCCTCCATATTAGAGTAGTCAGGTTCCTCTTCTACCAGATAGAGGCAAAGCATCATATACCATTACCCTCTTGATTTTTCATTTGGCTCCCAAAATATAGGGGGGGGGGGCGCTATACATCAATGACAGAGTGCATTACTACATGGTCCTTTTGTGACCTTTCAACATTCTCTTCATAACATGAAGCACATGGCTGTGACAATGAAATGTTTGTGCTTCTGTATCTACTGTTTCCACAGACTAAAACAATTAGCTTCTGTGATTTACTTAGCCAGGCTCTGTAGTGCTTCTAAATTGAAACAAATCGGCAGGAGCTGAGTGCATTTCCCAGAAGCTAGTCTACTGAAAATATTTATTGAGCTGACACATTGTCTAAGACTATAACCAGTCTTTGTGCCCCAGGGAGTCCAGAAATTTTAAAAAAGAAAGATAGCAGCTAGACAGGCACTGGGCAGGGAGGGGAGTTTATTTATGGTTCAGGGACAAATTGCAAATGTTTTTACACCAATGCCCAGAATTCCCTGGGAATTGTAGTCAGAAAAGTCACTTTCCCAAACACTCCTTTCAGACTATGTAAGATTCTAATTTATATTGCTTTTGCATTCAAAATCTTGATGTTTTACAACTTCTCACTGATACTTCTTCACACACCTAAATGTGAAATGATTCTGTGGTGGTGAAGTGCTCCACATCAAAGCATCAATACTTAGAATGCCTTTCCATTTTTCAAAGTATGGATGAAAAGAATATTTGAAAGTACATATTTTTAAATGGTTGAAAAGCATGGAATTTCTGTTAACTAGGAAGGTGTAGCTTCCACTGTAGCTACGCAGTGTTTCCTGGCCCAACACTAACCCCTCCCAGCCCATTTATCAAGCAGTAGCTGCTGTAATCAACAAGGATCTGTTCCTCTATTTATAGGGAAACAGATGACTGACATTCTCATCCACTACCACAAGCAATCTCCATTGCAACAGGCAGAATCAGAGTTGTTGGATGAGGGTGGGAATATTAGGCTGCCACTTCCGGATCAATGAGGGACAGACCCTCATTGATCGCAGCTCCTGTCATTCAATAAGTGGGGATTGGGGGACTTTCATGGTCCCTGCATATCACCTAAATTAGGGAATATGTAGAAATCATGAATATGAACCAGACACAAATGCATAACTTTAGATTACCCGTTCAGAATTGACATTGAATTTCTACTCATGTTGTCCGAGTGTCAATAACCTCTGATGAAAAGAATCCTAGAATGACCATATTCTTCATGGGTCAGGACTTATTCTGTGCAAAATTTACACATGGTTGTTTTGTGCACACACAAAAAAAAAATCTGGATTGAAGCCAATATTTTGAGACAATTTCTATGTAAAAATATTATCTTCTGCACAGAAAATGTTGTTTTCAATGCAAACCAATCACATAAAATTTTGGACCAGAGTAAATCACCAATTACAGGGTTTTATTCCATTGTTGTTTTTCTGTGCAGAATATAACGTGGCTGAAACAACCACATGAAAATTTTGCACAAAATAAGTCCCAAACTATGAATAGGCTTTGAAATTGAGGTTATTCAGAACTCTCTCACAGCAGGAAGAAAATTGCTACATTACTCCTTGCTCCCTTTGAGAAGAAAATTTGTGAGAAATTACATCTCTGTTTTAAAGCTACCAAGCATGACAACTCCATCTTACTCTTTTCTACTGTTACTGATGATTTATTCAAAATTTCTCTATGTGATGCATTAAGCAGTGTTGCAAAATATTTTGCATATGCTACTTAGCCCTCACCATATAAATACTGTTTCAAATTAGCATAAACATGGCAAGTACAATCATAGGCCAGTCATTATTATTCCTTTCAAACCTGAAACAAATTTGATGGTCACTCACTTTTGAGGGGAAGGGAGAATGTGCATTGTATACAAACTGAGGGGAAAAATAGAATTGTTCTAATTCGGATACAAAAATCTGGTGGATAAAGTAACTAAACCTCATATTTCATTACAGATAGCAAATTAATATTTAAATGTATTATAAATATGAAACTGTACTTCAGTTGTACATGTATAGTTCTGAGAATTTAAGGTAGAGTAATTCCATATCAGATCATATTAGAAAACTGAAATTTCTTTTCATTGTGACATCAGCAGTCTCGACAGTAGATTAGCTTAACACTGAACACTCTAGCAAAACAGTTATTCATTTCAGACTTCATGATAATTCATTGCTGTCCTTCACCGTACATTAAATGTCACCCATCATAGTGACAGGAATGTAAAAAATATTGCACTACACCCAGAAACCAGACATGAGCTGTTAATGTAGGCACTTTGGACATGATCTTTATAACCTGGCTAAATCATCATCCCAAAAAGGATAGGGAGGGAAAAGAACCACCTTTGAAAACAAGGGGGTGTTTATAGCAGAGCTTTGACAGGAATGAAAGTCAGATGCCCTTCAAGGAAATGAAAGAACTAAAACCGAAGATGCTAAAGAATCTTCCAAAGCAGCCATTGTAGACGGTTTTTATATGTCTTTTTATAGCAGGAGTGTGAATTATGTGGTCCTCCAGATATTATTCTGCAGTTCCCAGCAATTCTAGCCAGCATAGCTAATGGTAAAGCCTGCTGAGAGCTACTCTTCCAGAAAACTGGAGTACTGCATCATTCCCATCCAAATGTATATAAATCATTTGATACACACAGAAACACAAATTAATTAACAAGCTGTGGCATTGCCCTATATTAATTTCCTAGGATTTTTAAAGACTATTTAGTTGAAAATCTCTCCAATAGTCATGAGGACTGCACCCTAAAATTTTCTCATCTGTTTTATATCCAATAACAATATCAGAGATGGAGGATAAATCTCAGACTCATAGCAATGATGTGGAGTTGATCTAATTTGCAGATTTGTTTTTTGATATGTGGGATAGATATTGACCTTAAAGTCTCAAAGTCAATCTATATATTTACCTCTCTTTAAAAAGATCTATGTATCCACAAGAATTATAATTACAGTTTTTCCTGGCTTGTATCACTTCTTACTACTGTGTAGGGATTCTAGATGTTATTCTGGGGAAAAACAAGCAACATTCAGAAACCAAACATAGCAAAAGGAGGATTCTTCTAGTTTAGAAGTTTTCAAACAATTAGCTGTTTTTTAAAGAAGGGAGATTGTCAGAAAGGGGGGGGGGGCATTCACATTTGCAATATCCATCTGTCAATTTGACATTTTAACAGGCAATCCTGCATCATGTTATACAGCCTAATTTTCTTTCATTTTGATAACTGTCTTGCAAGCAAACCTTTATCCTTTTACTTTCTCATGGAAGTAGACCCCATGGATTTAATCTGATCTACAGCAGCTAAGTACTATGATTTCTGGAATCTTAAGGCTTTCTCCCTAAACCAAGTATGCTTTCAGAATCTTAAGGCTTTCTCCCTAAACCAAGTATGCTTTCAGAATTTCCAGACCCTGGTTTGCACATTGTTATACCTCACAATGTTGTTCCCTTACTGGGGGCTGTACTGGGGACTGTACTGTTGTTCCCTTACTGGGGGCCCCTTACTGGGGGCTGTTTCCTGCCATGAGGAAACACAGCTACTGTTTCTAGGACCCAGATTCAACATAGATCAAGAGAAGGAAATAGAAATGCTAGCAATAAAATAAAATAAAATGATCCTATTGCTTAACTAGTGTAATATTACCAAAACATTTTAATACTTTGGGCTCAGTGAAAATTGGTGAAAGTCAGTTACTGCGATCTTGCCTGAGTATACCTGTGGCACATGATCAATAAGAAAAGGAGGGGGAAAACACAAGGGAGGGAACAGGGAGGGAAACCTGGGATATTTCAAGAAAGATTTTGGATGTAAAACTATGGAGATTATCACACAGAGGCTTACCATCATGGAAACATCCCTAAATCATCCCTAAAGTACCATGGTATTGTTAGGATATGAATGGGATATATAGTCAAAGGTGAAATGTAGAGATGTGTGTGTGTCTGTAATTTTCCACTTGAGAACAGTTTCTGGACAAGGCACAAACAATATTTAGAGAAACAGGGTGAATCAACGCCAGGTGGTAACAGAGACATCAACAATGTATTTTTCCAGTGATAGAACTAATGGAACCAGACTTTGTTATGGATAACAAGTAATAACAATTATATGTAAACATCGTTAGCTTGGGAAAGTTACTCACGTGGTGGATAATGGACAACAAGAGGCTGGGTTGGCATACATCATACAGACATTATCCAATTAACATAAAGTTAACACCTAGAAGGTGGAGTATGGGATGGGCCTAGAGAGTCCTTTGTCTAAAGAATTGTTTTATTGTTCAAGATGTGAGGGTGTGTGACTGGATGTTGTAACAAGTTGGATCCTAATGTTTTTGGGATTGTTAAAGATGTAATCTTGTATGGCTGAACTGGACAAGTTCATCACAATGGATTTTACTTAGTTATCTTATTTTTACTTTTTATATGCATTAATAAAGCTATGCTTTTGGACTTTACAATGTGTCTTCTTGACTGAGGAAGACAGGATGCTGGAGAAGAGAAGCTGAGCCAGTTGATGGTAAATCTACACAGTGGCTGTGGATCACAGCAGCCAGCTTGTCCTGCAGACTCTGCTGGGTGCCAAAGGGCATACTACAACACTCATCATCCACACACCAACAGGTATGATTTCCGGTCACGCTTTTCCTCGTTATTAAATCATCATGGAGGCATCTGCTCACAAGTAAAATTCCAAATCCATATTAATATAATATCCTTATTAGGCCCACCAGAAGAGGCCATCTTTTTGTACTCCTTTGATTTGCATAATAAATGCATTACTCTAGTGTAGACATCAGGCTCAGGATGATCAGCTTCTGTTCTCAGGCTGAATCCATACTGCAGAAATAATCCTGGTTGACCCCACTTTAACTGGCATGGATCAATACTATGGAATGCTGAGAATTGTAGTTTTGTGAGACATTTAGCCTTTCTATCAGAGCGCTCTGGTGCCACAATAAACTACAGTTCCCAGAATTCCATAGCATTGAGCTATGACAGTTAAAGAATTGTCCAACTGGATTATTAATGCATTATGGATGCAGCCTTAGTTCATGTTCCATACTAGAGTATGTTTTCCTTCTTCCCCACTCACTCTTGACAGTAGTGAGTAAGAAAAAAAATAGTCAGCTCCCTGTCTGGCGAATTAGTCATATATGGACTCTTCCTAACTGATTTGTAATATTTTGCATTTGGATGTTACAACAGAAAAACAAAATGAACCAGAAGAAACAAGCTTGAGATAAGTTGGAATAGCCATATTGGGGAAAGTTAGACTAGATCCCCTTTCCCCACATGAAGGACTTTGATATCTACATTTACAGCCTTCATTTAATTAAAGTTGCATTTGAAACAAGATGAAAATTCTTCTCGTTAACAGTAATTGAAGGGCACCATGACCAGCATTTTGACATGATTAACTACCATCACCTCTGCACTAACTGCTTCTTCAGAACAGAATAAAAAGAAAGAAAGACAGAAAGGAAAGTAGTGTGTGCAGGACAAATATGACTAATTAAAACCTTTTTAGAAGGACCCCCTCCCATTGGATGGCTTGATATTATCTTTGCCATGCTCTGTAAGCATATAATCTAATACAGTATAGAAAATCCTCTTAACTACTCCTATTTTTCTTCTGGACAGGTCTCATCCCTTACTTTTGTCAAGCCTGAGACCAGGGTTTTCAGAGTTTGAGGTAAAATTTCATTTCTAGGAACTTTCCAAAACCAAATCATTTAGCCACAAAGATTTCTGCTTCAAACAGTCCCAGACTGTGTTGATTTAAAAAAAAAAGAAAAAAAAGAAAAAGTTACACTAGAAAGTAATAAGGCTCTCTTCAAAAAAATTGCTGCATTCTCTGTTGGCTTAAAATTGTCTTGCTACATGCTGATGATGGTACTATGTTTGAAGAATGCTATTATGATACCTGCAAAGTAGTATGCAGGGGAGTGGTAATCTGAGAGTAGATAAAAATCTTCAAGTGACACAATGCTAAAGCTGTTTATCATGAAAAAGAACAATAATAGAGAGAAAAACACTAAAGAACTGAGCTATCACTCTCTTTCCATACTTTTCTGCTGGAAACTAAATAGTTCTGACCCTGGGGGAGAAAAATAGAACTGTCACTTAAAGGTAAAAAGATAGTAAATAAATAAATACCAGAGTACATCCACTTGCTCCCATCAGGCAATCACACCTCCAAGAAGAAAAACTAATAATTTTAAAAAAACTTTCCTCTACCTATCTCATCATGTGGGGACTATTCTGAAAAGCTCCCTTGTGAGACTGATGTATTTTCTCATTGCAGAGTGCTTTGCAATTTAAAGTTCTTCCATGAACAGTCTCGGACTGTGTTGATCTGCCATTTTGTATATGTGCAAAGAAGACCTAGCATGCGTGTGTGTGCAGACAGCAGTATTGCACATAGTCTCCAGTAATGGAGGAACACACACACACACACACGCTAAATAAGTAGATTCAGCACAATAGTACAAACTACTCAAGAGTAATATTAATATTGGAAATGACTGTGTGGCAAGTTTGTTCCTAAGGTGGCCATCTGATAGTTACAAATAATGTATCAATTTGTTGAATACTTGCAGCCACTACTCATCTAGTCCTTATCATTCCATCCTTACCAGTGCTACTCAGGACATTACAAAACAGGATTAAAGGTTAGGTCAACCACCCCAACACACATGATTACTAATTTTGGGGGGTTGCAGACTGCCAGAAATAGTGCAAACTGAGTCCACTTTAACTGCCCTGGCTCAGTGCTAGGGAATAATGGGAATTGTTTTTTTTTTTTTTCTGAGACATTGAGCCTTCTCTGTCAGAGAGTTCTGGTGCCACAATAAAATACAGTTCCAACAGCAAAATTGAATCTGAAGCAAAATTGTTGCTGTTGCTGTTGTTTTTGTGTATTTTCAAGTCACTTCCAACAGATAGTGAACCTAAGATGAACCTATCACATGATTTTCTTGGCAAAAATTGGCAAGAGGGGACTTGCCTTTACCTTTCTTTGAGGCTGAGAATGTGTGACTTGTCCAAGGTCACCCAATGGGTTTCCCTGACTGAGCAGGATTCTAATCCAATACTCAGACCACTACACCATGCTGGTTCTAATATTGTGATACAGCTACATATCTACTTCTACATTCATTTAAGCTCTGGAGAAGGCAGACAGACAGATAGACAACCTTACTCATGCATTTGGAGACATTGGGGCTAAGCAGACGGCTTAAAGGGCCGTCTTGGGGGCAGGGAAGGGGAGGGGCAGCCACACAATCGGCACCCCAACCCCTTCCCCAGGTTGTCCTCGGAGCAGCCGGCCCTCCGCATGGCCGGCGCTCCGAGGAGGACCTCCCGCCGCAGCATTTGCACACGCTGCGGTGGAAGAGTCGGCGAAGGTGCGCCGCAGCCTTTTGCAGTGCACCTTTATTGACTTGTGAAAGGAACGCCAATTTAGCGCTCCTTTCAGGGGCAGCGAAGCTGCGCCATGGGACCGAGGCGTGGGGTTGCCTTGGTCCTGCGGCGCAGCTTCCTGGGGCAGCCCATGGCCACCTGTCTGCTTCCCCCCATTCAGAACATGATAGCAGAAAAGGGGTTGCTTGAAAATCCACTATAAGTAATTTCATTAACAATAGGCAAAAAGTGAAAAAGCGTTATTGTGATCGCTCCATAACACATTTCTGTCTGATCTAAATGGCAGCAGAGGCACATACAAGACCTTGAGATCATTGTGGATGGCCACACTCTATATAGAGAGGAATGAGCAAGTTTAACATGCAAAAAGCAAGTTAGCTTGTTTAAAAGAAGGGCTCCCCCGACGATTTGGGAGGGGGCCTCGTTGCGTCTGCCCAGATAAGGGCATCGGGACGCGATTGGCCAGGAGGATCGGAAGGCCCGCCTTTCCGGTCGTCCTGGCCAATAGGAAAGAAATCTCGCACTGGGTCTCGCGAGGTTTTAGATCTCGCGGGATTTGGGTGCGAGATTTGGAGGGCTATAAAGCCCTTGGCTGCCACGTGTATGCAGCCATTTTATTTGTGCCGAGCAAGGAGCACCTTGCTCTTACGGCACTGGTTCCGGGCCTTTTGCGGCCTTATTAACAAGGCGGGCCCGTTTCGCCTTAATTAAGGCGGTTGGGGGAGACCTTGCTGGGTCGGACGGGCGCGGCGGCTGCCGTTTTGGACGCCTCGCCGGCCACGTGGTTACAGTAAGGCCTAGTGGGCAAGGCCTTTGGGGCGCTTGATAGCGCTGTCCCGCTCTGGAAAGCGGGTGCTACGGCCTTGCTTAGCCTCGATCGCCCAGGGAACAGCGATCTAGCAGGCGGCGGGCCTGGGAGACAGCGCGGTGGGCTCGCGCTTGGTGGGGTGGCCGGCCGGGTGCGGCGGCCACCAGTTGACAAGCCAGGCATTGGGGCTGACGGCTTGACGGTCCTCCGGATTCTGGAGGACAGGTGGTGCGGCAAAAAAAAAAAAAAAAAAGTGGAACCAGAAAGGACAGGCCATTGGGTTGGGCTGACGGCCTAGGCTTATAGGTCAGCACCCCTCACCCCCCACCCCCCTCGCTTCCATTTCGTTCAGGCCTTGCAGGGGATACATTTGATAGCTTGGCCTGGCCACAATTAATTAATAATAATAATAATAATAAAAGGGTGGTGAGTGCAAACGAAGGCCTATTTCTGAACTGGCAACTGTAGCCTGCACTATTGGCAATTGTACAACGGGATTACATGCAGTTTACACTGTAATTTAAATACGCAGGCATAGTGGTTCTTCTATATCCTGCATTAATCAGTTGTAGAATTTGTTATTGGATTATTCTGTCATTATGCCGCGGAGTAAATCTCAATCTAAGCGGCGTGTGACCTCATCTGTTCAACAAGATGGCCAGCCAGCCCCTAAGCGAACGGCTAATGCGGCAAGCAAAGATGATGACATTACCACACATCTAGCACAGATAGGTCGTACCATGCAGGCTTGTGCTGCGGTATGTGAGCAGTTGGCTCAGCATCACTTACAGAAAGGGGTGCAAGCAACTACCTTTCCAGTGGTGCATACAAATGTTGGACAAGCCTCTGCACATCAGGTTATGGATAACTCAAACACTCCATCTGACACTGCATGTAGTTACCCGGGTTCTTCGGCTATGGAGGTTGGGCAACCAACCGTAGCTGATGTAATGGAACTTTTAAAGAAAGTTCCTGGTGTGGGGCACCAAGGTGCCATGGCATGTACTTCTAGTCAACCTACTCTGTCTGACTTGTTTCAATTTCTTCAAAGTGTGGTTGTTACAGGCCAGAGTAATGCATCTACACCTGAGACATCTGCAGATGGCAGCGGCAATGTACCAGGCACTCATGGCAGACAGCACAACACTGGAGCTGCGTCATTGACACCCGCAAGGGGAGAGCAGCAACCATCTGCAAGTACTTCTTCTCATTCAACGGGCTCAGGTTTGTTTGGCGACATTAATTCACAGGCGACATGGCCTGCAGCGGTTTGGGCTACGGGTGGGCAGACAGGGTTGGCATCGCCAAGCGATCGCCCTAGCCTGGAACCTGTAAATGCACCTTTAGAGCGCTCTACCTTGACACAGGGTTTCGATTTGGGCTTGCAGTGTAATTCCCGGGTGAGCGACACAGTAGGCCACACGAAGGAAACACCTGTAGTGGGTGCATTAGGCATTTCAGGGGCCGATCGGTCTTTTGAATGTAATCCTTACTCAGGTATGTCTTTGCCTTTGGGGTCACACCTTCCCATGTCTACAAAAGAGAGAATTTGGAAGGGTGAATACATAGATCTGTTTTCGTTGACATTTAGGGATCCTGAGCCTAGGATAATGGTGAAGGATGGGGTAGTATTTACCCTCCCTAAAGAATTTCAATCGTATAAACGCCCCAAGTTAGAAAGAAATTTCGTTAATTGGATCATGGGTTTTACCATTTATAGGGGTATTATGGAAGAAAAAGACCCTGCAAGATCCATTGACTTCTCCAAATATCAGGAGATTATGATTAAAGCCTATACTAATTGCCATGTTAATGCTCGAGGTTCAGCCTGGCTTCAATATGACGAGCAATTTCGTATGAGAGCGGCGCTTGACCATTCTTTATCTTGGCGCCACGTGCAGTCTGAATTATGGGCTGACGTTATGGTGGGGGCCTCCCCCTCGAGCCGGTGTGATAATGGGTTCGTACCTATGGTCACCCAGCCGAGAGGGCAAAATGCGAGGCCTGGCACGGGTGAAAAGAAACAATTTGGGTTTTGCTGGGACTTTAATGCAGGTAAGTGCAGAAGGCAGCCCTGCAGGTTCGAGCACAAATGCAATCTCTGTAAAGGTAATCACTCAGGTTCAGCATGCTTTAAAAGTAAAAAGTCAGGAACTGGGGGGGCCTCTTTTCACCAACCAGGGAATGCGGGAAAGGGCTCCAACACCAATTAATTTAGAGGCTATGGCCCCTTGGTTGCGGATGTACCCAAAAAGGGAGGCCGCTCAGTATTTGTTTGAGGGTTTTTCTTTTGGTTTCCGTATTCCTTATGTTGGTTTAAGGGTACATCGTTATGCACCCAACGCACGTTCTGTTAGGGAGTTGCCAGGAATAGTAAGGGTTAAATTGGCCAAGGAAATAGCAGCGGGCAGGATTTCGGGCCCTCATGAGGATTTGCCTTTGGCAAATTTGAGATTATCTCCATTAGGAGTAGTACCTAAGAAGGCCCCTGGTGAGTATAGGCTTATACATAACCTTTCTTATCCAAGGGGTGATTCGGTAAATGATGCCATTGATCCTCAACTGACATCTGTGAAGTATTCTTCCTTTGATTCGGCAGTTCAAATGGTTAGGGCTTTGGGCAAAGGGACATTATTGGCAAAGTGCGATATTAAATCCGCTTTTAGGCTACTCCCTGTTCACCCTGATGATTTCAATCTTTTGGGTTTCCAATTTGAGGGGAAGTATTATTTTGATAAGGCTATGCCAATGGGATGTTCCATTTCTTGTTCAGCATTCGAAACATTTAGCACATTTTTACATTGGTGTGCTTCTAAAAGATTAGGTAGTCAAGCTATTACTCATTATTTGGATGACTTTCTTTTTGCGGGTGCCCCGGGAACAAATGATTGTGTAGATATGCTGGTGGCTTTTCAGCATTTAATGAATGAAATGGGAGTACCTCTGGCTGAGGAAAAAACGGAGGGCCCTGATACACGTTTAACTTTTTTGGGGATTGAACTAGATACTGAGGAGGGTATTTCTCGTCTCCCACCTGACAAGCTTACAGCTATGAGGCTGCAGGTAAGGATGATGAAAAGTAAGTCAAAAGCCACGCTCAGGGAATTTCAATCTTTAGCAGGTTTGTTAAATTTTGCTTGTAAGGTCATAGCTCCTGGCAGGGCGTTTTGCTCGCGTTTATATAAGGCCACCAAGGGTGTAAAGGCCCCTCATCATCATATTAGAATAAATTCTGATTTAAGAAAGGATTTGGAAATTTGGGAGTCATTCTTGGAACAATTTAATGGGGTATCGTTCTGGAGATCGGAACTGCTTCTTAGGGCAGATTTTCAGGTTCATTCAGATGCTTCTGGGGCTTATGGTTTTGGGGTTTATTTTAATGGCCAGTGGGCGGCGGAGAAATGGCCAGTGGCATGGGTTGAGAAGGGTTGGACTAGGGACCTCACCTTTTTGGAATTATTTCCTATTATAGTGGCGGTTCATTTATGGCCAGATCAATTTGCGAACAAAACAGTTCGTTTTTGGTGCGATAATCAGGCTGTGGTATTTATAGTGAATTCATTGTCTTCCAAATCTGAAAGGGTGATGTCATTGGTTAGAAAATTGGTGGTTCAGTGTTTGCAATTTAATATTGTCTTCCATGCTCAACATGTTTGTGGTCTATTAAATCCCTTGGCGGACGCCCTCTCGCGTTTTCAGTTTTCCAGATTCCGACAGTTGGCGCCAGAGGCAGCAGCTCATCCCTTGGAGGTACCCCAACAACTTTGGAGCCTTGGAGAGTAGAAATTGAGAAGGCGATTTTTCTCTCCGTCGCATCGTCGACACGCAAGTCCTACGAGCTCGCATTGCGAGCATTTAGATCCTTTCTATTGTCTATTGGGGAGGTTGAGGTTTGGCCATTAAGCGTGGACATTATTCTTCGTTTTACAGTCTATCTTAGGCAAAGGGGTTTGTCAGTAGTTACTATTAGGGGAAGATTAGCGGCTCTTTCTTTTTATTCTAGAGCAGGAGGTTTCAAGGATCCTACAATTGATTTTAGAGTACGCAGGACTTTGGAAGGATGGACTAGGGAGTCTTCCATTTCTAAGGACAGTCGCTTGCCTATAACTGGGTCAATTTTGTTGAAGATATGGCAATGCCTCCCAGTTATATGCTCGGCACCCGAAGAAGTCTTATTGTTTAAGGCAGCGTTCTCTGTAGCATTTTTTGGTGCCTTAAGAATAAGTGAAATTGTTCCTTGTTCACGTACAGACACTTCTGGTAGGGCTTTATTGCTATCAGATATTCAATTTTCTGAACATAGCATGCGGCTGACAATTCGACGCTCTAAAACAGATCAGTTAGGAAAGGGACAGGCCTTAACGTTAGCCAAGGCTCCTCAAGGCCATATTTGTCCGGTTTTAGCTTTGAATAATTACTTACAAATACGGCCGGGTACAGACGGATATTTGTTCTTACATTTATCGGGTTTGCCATTAACACAGTATCAGTTCAGAGCAGTATTGCGGGGAGTTTTAAGTCATGCTGGTTTACCAGCTGGTCAATTTACCTCGCACTCATTTAGGATTGGAGCAGCTACAGCTGCAGCAACACAGGGTCTGAGTGAATCCACTATTAGTAGGATTGGTCGATGGCGCTCTAGAGCGTTTAAATCGTATGTTCGCACTTAAAAATTTGTGGTACTTACATTGTTCTTGTTTTGGTTTTACTTGGCAGAATCGATTTCAGGGGACGTGTGGATACTCGGACATAGTCTGATATTCTGGGCTGAAAGACATAGCATTGAGCAGCGGTTGGATTTAGCTGTTGGACTTGGATTGGCGGGAACTGTTAGATGGTTTGGGCGAAGAGGCATGCTATGGGGAGCCATACTGCCTAGACTAATCGAACTGTTGACTACATTTGAACAGCCTAAAATGTTATTGATTCATCTTGGAGAAAACGACCTTCCGAAATTGACGTCGTTACAACTGGCCAGGAGAATCATTAAGGACATGAGGGAGATTCAGCATATGTTGCCGAATACACTCCTCATGTGGACGAAGTTTCTTCCTAGAAGAGTATGGCAAGGGGCCAGAAGTGATGTCGCCATTGATGGAGCACGGCGTTGGTTAAATAGATTTGTGGCTAAGACGTTAAAAAAGATGGGGGTGGTTATTGTTGATCACCATGGAATTCAGTTTGGAATGCCATATTTGTACAGGGGTGACGGTGTGCACCTCTCCTCTCAGGGAAACGACATATACCTTTTGACAATGGAGTCTGTTTTGAAGGCTTCAATGGAGGGGGGGGGAGAGGGGATGCCAAGCTAAGCTGACCCCCTCTTGTGGCGGGAAGGGACCCTCCCCCCTTTAGGGAATTTTGTAGTTTAATTGGATTTATTAATTGTCAAAATAATTAACAAACCGGATATTTGTTATGAGATTAAATAAAATGTTGATGACATCATATTTAAAGTTAATGATGTCATATTGTATGGTTACGTCATATAGGATGTGACGTCATATCCGGTGGGGGAGGGGTGTTAGAATTTTGGGAATGACAGTTGTCTAGGTTAAAGAATTGACGCATGCCCTGTAACAGATAGATATTCAGTAACGCCTGCCCTTGAAACTGGTGGGCATGCGTCAAAATAGATGATTGTTTAAAGATAAGTAAATTGAGGATAAGAATTAGTTGTTTATATTGAAATTTAAATATGTCACACCCTGTACAAATAAAAGTTGTGGCCAATGTTTTCATCCATACCAATTGTGTTGGTGTCCTTTTGTGCAGACGCAACATCATGCAAATGTTCCTGTTGCAATAATATAGATGTGGCTGATGTTATGGAGGAGCATCTTGTTACCTTCCTAATTTTATGTGATAGAGAAATTTTATTTGATAGAGAGAGAGATAACATGGCATGGAAGAGTACAATATATCAAGTATTGCTGCTTGAAAACATCTTTCCATTTAAGGGCATTTGCACAGTGCTGCCTAGTTGACTGTGCTCGAAGGCTACTACTCCAAAATCTAGAAGTCAGAATATTCCTTTGCTGTTAAAAGGTACACTGCCAAATTAAAGATAAATTTCTTAACTCCACACAGTGGCTTGGATTCATTGTTGAGCACTCATAATGATACTGGAATTAGCTGGGTTTCCTGCTGAATGGGCTGGAATGGGGTATTGGAAGCTGGAAAAAAGAGACTGGAGTGGAGGCTGTCTATAAATCCCTACACCTGACTACACCAAACCTTGATGAAACATTTTCACCAAGGTTTCCAGTAGTCCAGGAAGCTGTCATGGGAAGAATAGGGCAGAGGATTAAATTTCCATGTTCCATGCACTTAAACCAGGATCTGTTTCAGAGTTAAATTTAATCCTTGGAATATACATCCTAATGCTCAAAGTAGCTACCAAAATGGAAACAAACACAAAACCAATAAAATTATGAATGAATTTCAAAACGATGCAAACACTCCAAGTGCATGCAATATCATGATTAATTATCATCATCAAAGAATAAGGACCTATTGTCATGATGTGTCCAGTATCTAAGACTGCAAGTAAAGTAGAGTGAATGGGAATGGTGTAATTTATTCAGATATACATATTTGACATGGTGTAATTTATTCAGATATACTTTAGACAACATATTGCTTTTTACAATCACATGTGCTCAAGCTAGCATACTGATGAATGAGGTTGCTGCTGCAACTAAGGTTGAGACAGAGTGACATAACAGATATTTAATGAGTGGTTTGACCACAAGAAAGTCAAAGAAGCTTTCCTTGATGCTCTTAAAGTGTAACCACACAATGTTGAGAATGAAAAAAAAATTTTTTTGTGAGCATTCACCCATATGTTTCCCCCCCTGAACCTATTCACAAACAATACTTTAGCAATGCTCTGAATAGATTAAATATCCATGATGTGATATATGGAACTCAACACTGGTAAAATGTGCATAGATTCCAAAACAATTCCTGTCCAAAAGGAACTGAAAAAGAGTGGGCTTATAAGATGCTGATCGAAGGACTTTATCACATTGGCTAGAAAAGCAAAATTTTAACAAAATAAAAACATCTTTGACTGTGATTTATTATATGGTGTTGTATGCAGCATCCTTGCATTGCATTTGTTAATACAGTTCACCTTTCATTGAGAAGCAATACCCATTAATAGCGTCTCGATTTTGCTACTATTCCACTACTACCTTAGTGCAATCAGGGTGGCCAGATATCCTCCATTTCCAGGACACAACCCACATTTCAACTTTCTGTCCAAGAGAAATTCCAATATGTCCTCCATTTTGAGCATGCCTCAGAAAACTATTGAGTAACATCACATTTGCTGTTCCCCTTTGAGAAATGCATCTATCTGGCAGCCTGTCCTCACTGCAGATAAGGGGATAGGCTAGATCTTTCTAAAGTTATTCTTTCATAGAAGCAACAGTATGCAAGGCTTGCAGCTTGGGGCACCTTAGTTTCTTGGAGGGGAGAAAAACAGCAAACATGTTAGTATATGGGGTGCTTGAGGACACAATCCAAAAGTTGAAAAGGTTTTTTCCTTAATGGACAAATGAAAGGAATAATTTAAATATAGTTAAAGTCAAGGGTTTCTTGCTAGTAAAGTACAATTTTAAGCATTTGGTTAGAGTTCCATAAGTATATTGTAAGTCATGGTGGCACAGTGGTTAAATGCCACTCACTCATAGACCACAAGGTTGAGAGTTCAATACTAGCCAGGGCTCAGGCTAGACTCAGGCCTGCATCCTTCCAAGGTCGCTAAAATGAGTACCCAGCTGTTTGGGGGCAATGAGCTTACAGTTGTAAACTGCTTAGACATCCCATAGCGTGATATGAAGTGGTATATAAATGAAGCTGCTTTGCTTTAACAAAGATAAGTTCATCAGAAATATATGGTTGAGTAAAATATCGTATATGCAATATAGCTGTACGTAAGCCATATGAAATGAATTCATATTTATATTAGTGCTGTTAGCTTTTATTTTATAATGTCCTACATTTTTCTTGAATGTCCTACATTCTGTGGTGCCTTGTTCTCCTTTGCGGCTATGACATCTGATCACCCTTAGTAAATGGGTCCCTTTCTCTGCAATTCCACTTCTCAGGCAGTCATGTGGTGTGAGTGGGCATGATTCTGCTCTTCTGCTCTTCTCCCCCTCTCCCCTTGTAATGATTGTGGCCACAAACAGCATATTGAAGCTGGATGCTGTGTGAACACTCACAGAGCAACTAGCTTCGGGAGGCAGTTGGCAGCATAATCACTTGGCCCCCACTTCCTCCTGATGCACTGAGATGCTGTGTTAATGAACACATGGCAGCCCCATACTTCAGGAGGGAAAATGAGCAGTGATCCTAGCTGTCAACACCTTTCTGAGGTGCAGCTTGTGACCACAGATCACCAAAGCACTATCAAGGAGAAAAGTGTAGTAAGAAATTGCTTCCACTCTTAAACTACCATGACTGTGGCAGGACAGCAGGCTGGTGTGATGAAGTCCTAAGCCACTCAAATTATGTCTTACAAAGGACTGTGGCCCCATGTGCAGCAAGAAGCCTGGTTATTTCTCAAAACATACTACCATCTATTCTAGCAATCAAGAGACTTGCAGTTATATATTACCTCTATTCTAAGGATAACTAATTGTTATTAGCTACTCTTGAGTCAACCCAACTCATGTTGACCCCATGGATGAGGCCACTCATAGACCCCTTGTCCTCCACTGTTTTCTCAGGTCCTGCAAGCTCAGGCCCATGGCCTATCTGATTGAGTCCATCCATCTGGCATATGGTTTTCTTCTCCTTCTACTGACCTCTACCTTACCTAGCATTTTTTCCCTAATGATTCATGTATTGTCATGATGTAGCCAAAATACAACAGCCGCAGTTTACTTATCCCGGCTTCCAGAGAGGATGACCAAATGCAGTGGTATTTTTATTTTTATTTTAGAGAACATTCCATAACCAATACTTTAAAAAAGCAAAGTAGCTTCTATTTTCCTAGTGCATCACTTAAACCCTACCTTTGCTGATATAGGAAATGCTATGTTGCTCTTTGTCTTTGCTCTAAACTTACTCAGAAGGCAGCCAGCTTTGAAAAAGGCACTGAACAGTTGTACTGTTAGACAGTCCCTTACTCAAAAATAGAGGGGGAAATTGGAAAAACATCTTATTGTATATCCCTAAATGTTTAAAACCTCTTTTCTTCCTGTTGTCTCCCTTTTGCCTTTTCCCTACAGAGGCACACAATAGCCAACCCACATGGGCAGATTGTTGGACTTTTTGTGTTTTCTCCTACTTGCTAGTTTTGTATCATCTTGCTTAATGAAGAGTTCTGAAGAACTCAAAACTTACACAAATTATTCACTACTTGTAATATTTTACTGCTCCTAATAAAGTTACTGTCCATCTTTGTGTTTTGCCAAAGCTGTCTCTCCAAATGGGGCCATTGTGGTGGTTTGAATATTAGATCAGATTCCAGGAGACAAGGGTTTGAGTTCCCACTGAGCTATGGAACTCCACTGGGTGACCTTGATCAGGTCACAGTCAGTCTCAGGGAAAGCAATGGAAAACCTTTTCTCAGTGAGTAATGCCAAGAAAATCCCAGAATACAGTTGCCATAAGTCAGAGTCAACTTGAAGACACATAATAACAACAATCTCTCAAAATATACACCTTGGTCTTTATCAGTTGACTCAGAGATCCTACTCTTTGTTCTGCTACCAAGAGATGCTAAATTGGAGACAGGGTCTTTTCTATAGCCACATCCTGACTGCACAACAATATTTCTTTCCCAAATAAATGTAGGCTATTAAAGCCTATTGACTTTACAACACCTTTGCGTGTTCTTAAATATAATTTAATTCTACACTCTGGTTTAAAATATTATCTCTTTAGAATCTATCATATTGATTAAAAGCTTTTAAATTGTGAGTTTCTCCAGGGACCTTTTCAGAGCTGAAGGATAACTCATAAATATTTTTTATTAAAGAAATAATGAAAACTAATTGAAATTTTCTGAAGTTGGGAAATCACAGCTAAAACTTTCTCAGAACAGCTGTCCTTTATCTTCCCACTCCACCCTAGTCAGCACACATTCAGCTAATATTTGGTAAGTGGTGATAGATGGTGACAGAATGTGGAGGAGTGGAAAATTCAATCAGTGGCTTTAGAAAAGTAGATGAAATATCGGTATGAGAGGGAGGATGAGGACTTGGATATGGCAGTTCCTATTAACTGCCCTGGCCACAGACCAGATACAAAAGCTATTAATCAGTTCAATAAAAGGTATGAGCCTGTGGTACTCAGATTGATTGTCCAGGTGTGCATTCACAATTACATACACACAGAGAGAAATTATATCATACTGTTATTTTGTTTATAATGTCCAAATTACAAACTTACACTCGGGATTCCACATAGAATTTCTCTTAACACTAGCCCTGAAAGTGAGGGAAAAAACCCAATTCAATTAATACACTCAAATGAAAGTGGGGGGGGGGGGATCCTGTAATACCCTGTCAAGTGGTCAGTAGGAAGGGGGATGGGCTAAATAAAAAGCAAGCTCATGAACCTATCACAATTATGTAACATATTTGTAATAATAGAAATGAACATTAAATCATTGGGCAGACTACTGTACTAATGTTTATACTGTATCTCTGTGGAAAGCCAAGTGATTTTTTTCTTTAATTCAGACAGGTAAGAAATCACACCTTCAAGAAAAATGAGAAAAACCACCAAGGTAATGGATGAAATAAATTTCAGAATCCAGAGGAAATCCAGAGAGAGTACCTCTATACTCAAGAGCATCTCAAAAACATTCCTGCTTATTAGCTTTCTTATAGATTATCCATATTATATAAAATTAGAAGCTAAAAAAGATGCACCGCAGGAACGTAATGCAATTAGTCACACATTATTCCATATTTGAGTGCTAAAAGATTCAAACATAGAACAGGCTCCTATTGGGGGTTGCAGACTGCCAGAAATAGTGCAAATTGAGTCCACTTTTAGGGTTAGGGTTAGTGCTAGGGAATCATGGGAATTGTTTTTGTTCTAAGACATTGAGCCTTCTCTGTCAGAGAGCTCTGGTGCCACAATAAAATACAGTTCCCATGATTCCCTAACCCTAACCCTAAAAGTGGACTCAATTTGCACTATTTCTGGCAGTCTGCAAAGGCCCTATGAATGGTAGAACAGCCCCCTAAGAATATCAGAAGTGGATAAAAGGGCAATATTATTGTCAGTAATTAGAATATGAATTGTAGCTCTCCAGATGTTGTTGCACTGTAACACTCATCAGCCTTGGCCAGCACATGGTGAGGGATCATGGGATTTTTAGTCTAACAACATCTTGATTGGTCCTCACACCTGAACACAATTTTCCACTCCTGAACTGGAAAATAAGATTATTTTGGCACTAAATCAGTAGTGTATTTGAGGAACACAATTTACCAGTTTGACAAATGATTTTTAAAGAGACTCCTGATTAATTTGATACAATCATGCCTCCCTTATCCTGGCCCCTCAGCTGCCCTGACCTGCCCCCATTACCTTGATCTCTGTTCCTCTGCTGCCGTGTATGTCTGCATGGGTATCCTGCTATGTCATATTGTGCATTCACTGCCATCATGGATATTCATTTCTGAGGTCAGAGCAAGGCACTAGTGATATGCACAAGGCTGGGCACATCATTCTGATCTCAGAATGAGCAACCCAAGGCAGAACAAATGGGGAGCCCAGCTGGATGCCAGTGCAGACAGCTGAGCAGCATGGGAACTAAGGGCTTCAGGTTCTCCTGGAAGAGTCAGATCAACAGGTATTTTTTTAACTGTTGCAAGGCTGTTAACCCCTGATTTTAGTGTGGAACATGCAGGGTGTCATCCAAACTATTTGTAATAGAACTGGAGCTTGAGCTGTGCATCATCCGAACGCAACAATGCCAGCATTGCGGGGGGGGGGGGGAGCCTCTTGGTTTTAATAGGGTTGCTACTACAAATAATACAGAATGTGCTACCTCTGGTTAGGGAATAGGAGAGAAGCAAACCAGTCTCACAAGCTAAAACACAGCCAGGTGAAGAAAATATTGTTTGTCACATGTTGTTGATCCCTGAAATAATCCTTGAAATAGCACCTTTGGCTTCCATTTGTGTTTCTTCAAAGAAAACCATTCTGCTTTTAAATCTGGAAATAAATGAAGTATGCCAAAGAAAGTCTCAGAACATGACACCAGAGATTATCAGATGGGGGGAAAGCTAAGCAAAAGGCATACTCCTGACATAATTGTGAGATCTCACTGAAGATTTTTAGACAACATTGCATTCATCCAGGACTTAACCCTTGAAGATCCAGGAATGCTCTAGCAACAAACCATTCATGGAGAAGTCCTGTTGCAGGAGCATTCCTGGATTTTCATGGGATAAGTCCTGGATGAGCGCAAAGTGTCTGAAAATCTTCAGCGTGACCGTGCGATTATTCTGGGAGTATGCTTTTTACTCTCAGCTTTTCCCCTTGCCTGATAATCTACTCTGTTAAGAAGGCAAACATACTGAAGCACTGAAGAACAGCTTCAGTTGCCAGAGCAAGTAAGAGATATTACTCTGTATGAGAGATGGGAATTCTAGAATGGGGTGGGAATTGGTAGGCCCCAATGGCCCAGCAAATTCTCCAGCTCCCTCCAACCTCATCCTCTGAGATCCTCCTTAAAATTTTTGTCCCAAATGTAAGAAGCCTCCATGGAGATGAGTCTCCATTTTAGGATAACTTCATAAATGTGGTTCTCTATTTTAAGATTCTTTACAGGGGGAGAAATTATTCTCTGTCTTTCCCCCTCTAAACTGGAATCAACCACCCATCTACTTCTATATTCTTAAAAAAAAAAAAAAAGGTATAGCACACAGGGGGCCATGTGCTTAAAAATGAGTGCCTACACTTGCCCCATTAGGAATGTTTCTATATGTAATTGGTTCTCTTCTCCTAAGAAGATATAATCAATGTCTTTCAAAGTGAAGGTAAAGAGCTTATAAACTGAACCTCTTTGACTGATTACTCAACAGCAGAGGTTCTAGAAAAAGGACTCTTTTTCTTTGACTTCACCAAGTTTATCTTTATTGTGATCATATTACAATATAATATCAATGAGTCAACAGCTGCAGTGGCTGGGTACTCCAATGCCAGAGGGCCAGTGAATCCCTTCTAGGTTTCCATCTAATTTAAAGGAGTTATCCAAGGTTCTAGACTCATTAGGGGGTGTATCAGAGCACCAGAAATGGTTCCTTTAAAGTACAAACTAAAATCTGAAACAGATTTGCCAGACTACTCAAATGGAAGCCAACAGTTTTCACTAGTCTGCATACATGTAAATATTCATCAAGAATCTCATGTTATATAAGGAAGGTGAATATACAATGTGTTACTATTTCCCACTGGCCAAAGAATGGTTACAACATTCACATTGTGTTTACAGAAATGAGAACGGCTCATGTATTATTGTTTTGAAAAGTAAATCTTCAGTAAAGGAAAGGACAATACAAGAGGGCCAGTGGTGAATGTGATCATCATTTTCAAAGAGTGGACTAAGGGAAGGACATAGTTGTCTATTAACATCAGCACACCTGCACCATACAAGCACAGCTGCTACTTCCACCGAGGTCTGCAAAGGTGCTAATTCTCACTGGCAGCAACCACATACTACTTCCTCCTGACCCACAAGAATCAAAGGTAACAGGTCTGAAGCCAGCCTCAAGGAATAGTCATTTCAGCAGTTTTGTGGCCAGTTTCTCAATCTGTAGGACATAATGTGAAACATGGATCTCTTCAGATTAGCTGGCCTGCAGTCCTAGGAGCCCTAACCAGCATAGCCTATAGAAAGGAGTACTGGCAGTTGCTGCCTATTAACAGTGGAGAGCCTAATTATTCCCAGCTCTGCTACACAAGGTCTCTAAATAGTCACAGAAATGTAGATGGATGTTATCTATAAATAACAAGGTATGTTTAAATAGGATGTATTGATTGTGAAGCAAATTAATGTAACCTAGCAAGTACATATGTTACCAGGCAAAACTCAAGTGAGCAAATGTCACAATGATCTCTATAGAAAAAGAATTTTAAAAGTGTTTGATGTACGGTTTTATAAATAAATCTATATAAATGTAAAGAGGACTTAATGAACTATTAAATCTATCTTAGAACAAGATAAAGCAGGTCTCAATTTATTTTAACCTTAGATAAGTTACATATAGATTTAGGTTACTCTGATTCTCCTGTAAATGTCAGTAGGTTCAGAAATGAATGAACAGTGGTATTAATTTTTGGCAGATTACAAGTGAAAGTTGGTTCTACACATATTAAATTTGATAAATTCTAGACTACAGCAACTATGTACTGTTTGGAGGAAAGGAGTCTTCAGATTTTTCACACTTCAAAACAGAGACCTGCAGATTGGGAGTCTTCAGAAATCAGGATAAAATTTTTGATTATCAAAATTTACCCTCACTGTGATCATCTATATTGTGATCATAGATATGTTAACTATTCGTTAAAATCTATGGACATGTTACACCATTGTTGAATAAGTGTGTTACTTAGGGCCTTTACAGACTGCCAGAAATAGTGCAACTTGAAGCCACTTTAACTGTCTTGGCTCAGGGCTAAGGAATCATAGGAACTGTAGTTTATTGTGGCACCAGAGCTCTCTGACAGAGAAGGCTCAATGTCCCAGAAAAAAATACAGTTTCCATGATTCCCTAGCACTGAGCCAGGACAGTTAAAGCGGCCTCAAGCTGCACTATTTCTGCAGTCTGTAAAGGCCCTTAGATGATATCATGCAGAGTTCACACAAGACTTAAAATGTATAAGGTATTTACAAGTATGGATTCCCTATGCCTGATAAAATCCATTCCCTGGTTTAATTTGTTAAATATAAACTACATTTGGCATACAATTTATTTAAAATTTTCTAGAGTTCAACTAGCATAATTTATCATTTCGAATGTTAGATTATTTAAGAAGCTAAACTACGTGATACTTTAAATATGTACCAGGCAAAAGTAATGTATAAGTTGCTTCCCATATCTCTGGTACTGCAGAACTGGTTAATATGAGGGATTTCTTCACTATTTGATTGTCCATTGACAGAGGCTATAAAAGAAAATCATATTGTTGGCTTGCTTAAATCATGTGTTAAACCTCCATTTTAAGAAGATCAACTAGTTTTCTTGCTAGGATAATGAAAAGAGCTGTCACTTATTTTTATAGAATGTATAATTATTTATTATTATTATTATTATTATTATTATTATTATTATAGAGTTCTTGATGACCTAAGAAGGATTTATTAAAACAAATATAATGAATTTCTATTATAGATGTGTAACTGTTTTTGTCTCTTTGATTTTGTTTTAAAATTGTTCTCTGATGTTTTGTAATAGGTAACTGCTAAACAGTAAAACTGGAGTTGGAATTATACCTATGGAATTCTTTCCTCTTGGGAAATTATCTTATTGAGATGGAGTCATGAAGGTATGAAGTGCTTTAGTTCCATGTATAATTCTAATATTATGACAGTATTTTATTTACTGGCATTACTGAAAGGTTTATCTTTATCTAGTTACCTATCTTTGGGACTTGGGATGAGCATGCTATAATGCCCTTAACTGCACTCTTTTTATTTTCTTCTAATGCAGGAGCACTCATTTTTAGGAGTCATGTGATATCATATCCTCTTTCTTGCATACATCTGATATGGGAAACCAGATTTTAATCCCGACTGCCAAGGACCTGTATTCAATTTGTTCCCATTGACTTCAACTTATTCTTTCTTCCCTTGAAACTTGCTAGGAACCAGTATCTAATGGTTCAGGGACCATCACCAGTCCAGGGACCATTAGTAGTATATAGGATATGTGTTTTTATGTACATCTTTGACAAGCTGCAGCCTGTTCCTTCTTTAATTGCAATCACATCAGAAAGTTTTGTTATGGATGAATCCATTAACAATTCAATATGGAAACTATTAAATTGTTGTAGAGGTCAATTTTGTATTATCTTCAGGTTCACCCATCTTTTAACGCTTGTGATTCTGGCACTTGTTTTCCAATGTGACAGTAGCACAACCCAAAAGGTCTTATATTGATATCAATTGCACTTATATGGCATGGACAATAGAATATACTATTAAAGGTTCATTCCATATGACCTCAAATGTGAACAACAAGCCTATGGTTGCATTCTAGAATTCCCAGCTAGGAAGACTGACAATAAGAGAGAAATGTACACTTTCAAAGTGAGCATCTATAAATAATGCATTTCAGCATTCTAGATATTGCAAGAAGCTACTATTCACAATGGGAATGAAAGACATCTGATACTTTCTCAGACATCTACTTGTTATTTTATACTGAAACAATAGTCTCACTAAGGGCCTTTGCAGACTGCCAGAAATAGTGCAAATTGAGTCCACTTTAAGGGTTAGGGTTAGTGCTAGGGAGTCATGGGAATTGTTTTTTTTCTGGAGACATTGAGCCTTCTCTGTCAGAGAGCTCTGGTGCCACATTAAAATACAGTTCCCATGATTCCCTAACCCTAACCCTTAAAGTGGACTCAATTTGCACTATTCCTGGCAGTCTGCAAAGGCCCTAATTATCCTTGATTTCAATGGAGTGAAAATTTCCTACTTTGATCCTTCTTTGAATAATTGGTTTAGAAACCAAGATTCTCCACTAGCCAAATAATATATGAGCACCTTACCGATTCATTTCCAGAGATACTCCAATAGGATAATTAATTACTCAGAAGCTGATAATCTACAGGCAGCCTTAAATATGACAGAACTGAATACAGTCTGTGTATTTCTTTTACAGCTAGAAATGTTAACTTCCCCAAAAGCCAAGGCAGGGTAGAAATAAAGTACAGAGCATTGTACTTTATACTAAAGTTGCACACTTTCTCATGGAAAACAAAAACAGTTCTCTTAATATAGAACCTTCAGTTTGTGAGAAGCAGCATCAACAAAGAAAATTTCTTTCCTGAACCCCTTTTTAATTTGCAGTGCAACTAGCAGAGGTCAAGGAATAATGTCAAGGCACTGTTGACTGGTATACAGAGGAACAAAAATGTCAAGCATACCAGGGCCCTATTTCATGCTGTAGAAAACTGATGGGAGGAGGAGGATAGGTTTCTCTCACTTTGCTGTGACCTTCCTTTGGCTAAAAGTAGCTTAAGTGATTTAGGTCCCATCATGAGAAGCACAGAGGAGCTTAAGGAAGTAATCAGTGGGTTTGGAGAACATAAAGGTGGCAAGAAATCCAGACTCTTTGTCTCCTTATGTGACAATATGATTTAACAGGGGAGAATTCCAGAGTATTTTAGATCAGCTGGTTCTACCTGAACTTCTAAAATTACATTGTTATACTAACTTTTCATAGATTTGTTCTATCACCCAAATTATATGAAAAGCAGCAGCTTTCTTCTTTTGACTTTGAGATAAATTGGCAATACTGAAAGTAATTTAAAAAATGCTTCCATTTCAACATATTGACCTGACCCCCCCTCCCCCCACAAGGTAACTGAGGACCTGAGCAGACGGCGCAAAGCGCCGTTTTCGAGGCCAGCAAGGGGAGGGGCAGCCTCATGCTGGGCGCCCCAACCCCTTCCCGAAAATGTTGTCGGAGCAGCCGGCCCTCCGCACTGCTGGCGCTCCGACGACGCACTTCCACTGCAGCGTCCGCACAAGCTGCAGCGGAAGAGGCACCGAAGGTGCGCCGGAGGCCTTTTACCTTTGGTGTCTTGTGGAAGGAGCACTATTTTAGCGCTCCTTCCTGGGCCTGGGACGCTGCGCCGCAGGGCCGAGGAGTGCAGATACCTAGGCCCCAATCCGCAGCTTCCCGGGGCAGCCCCGTGTCGCCCGTCTGCTTCCCCCCTTATTTTTTTTGGAGACTTTTGTGGTATTATAAGTAAACTGTCATGACAACTGAATTTTCCAAGGTAATGGTAGGTAATGGTAGGAACAAAAAACTAAAATATAAAGAACTTTTTTAAAGGTTTACATTTTGGTTTGGTAACCGAATTTTTTTTTAATGAACAACAACAACAACAAAGGTTTCTCAGTTTAGCCACACAGATAATCAAGTGAATTTATGTCTTTTTTCTAATTTGGCCAGTAGGGAAAATAAAAATAAAAGAACATTTAAATAGGCGATACTAATTTCCAAAACCTTTATATTTTATCAAAAAGACATTTAAGCTGAAATTTTATACTCATCTTCTTGGGAATTCTTTTGCTCATCTACCTAGGCCTTTTCAAGTTCAGTGGGATTCACTTCTAACTAGACACATGCAGGGAGCAGTCATATGCTTCCTAGGAGGGCTGCTGAGGAGTTGCTCAATTTTATAGTGAGAGGTCTCCTATGGATGCCAATGCCCTGGCAGGGTACATTTACACATTTACACTGTAGAAATAATGCACTTTGACACCACTTTAACTGCTGTAGCTCCATCTTATGGAGTCCTAAGGATTTGTGGTTTTACAAGGCCTTTAGCCTTCACTGCCAAAGAGTGCTAGTCCTTCACAAAACTACAAATCCCAGGATTCAGTATGATGGAGCCAGGAGAGTTAAAGTGATGCCAAACTATATTATTTCTACAATGTAGATGCACACAACCCCCTGTGATGCTGCCCAAAATGAAATGTTTTGGGGCACAAGTTTGGAAGGCATGTGGATTACTTTAGTGAATTTGAAAAGAAACCATAATTTCTGACAATGTTTCTAGAGATGTTGTGGTCTAAAACCAATTGTAAGCCCTATCCACTGGTGGTGGTGACTTAACCAACCCATCAAAGCTAGATTACTTCTTTATAGTAGAGCTGTGCACAAGTCCTCTGATCTAAACATTCTTGTTTGCTCTGGATCAATCTAGTCCAGATCCAGATCACAGTTCAGGATCTGGATCATGACTCCACCTTCCCTAGTTGGAAATCTACAACTGTAACATAAGGGAGCTGCAGACGGGCAGCACAGAGCTGCCCTGGGAAGCAGCGGATTGGGACTGTAGCTACCCCATGCTGTGGCCCTGATCCTCCCTTTTGCCGCCCCGAAAAGAGCGGCAAAATACTGCTCCTTTCAGGGGTGGCCAAAGGGCACCCTAAGAGCTGGCACTGCTCTTTGTTGCCCCTTCTGGCACAGCACGTCAGGATGCCGTTGGTGTGGGGTTGGGGTGGCCAACGTGTGGCTGCCCTGTCCCATTTCTGCCTCCAGGCCTGATCTTTGGGTCGGTCTGTAGAGGCCCTTAATTTCTTTACACAACTGCATGAAACTTGAAGCCATGGTGGACTTGAAAATTACATAGTAATATGTTTTGCTGAGTATTTTCTCTGCTCTTGGAAGCTAAGCGGGGCCAGCCCTAGTTAGTACTTGGATTGGAGACTGTCAACAAATACAGGTGCTTTAAGCTCTATTTCTGAGGAAGGAACTAGCAAAACCATGCTTGCCCAAGAAAATGCTATTAAATTCATGGAATTGTCATAAGTCCACAATCAACTTGAAGGCACACACATACACACACTATTGTCTGCTACATTGAACAGCAGAATATAACTACAGTGTGTGAGATCACTAGATACAATATGACAGGAAGCAAAAAAGTACCCTCTTACAATTGAAATTTCATTAACATGCTCTCTTTTATAATTGCTAGATGATTTATTCAAGGTACAGTGACTATATCATAAGTTCAAACACACATTCTAAACTCAGAATATACCATCTATTACATAATTTACCTACTGGATATATTGTTTCTTTCTAATGTGTAGTAGACTACAAGATCTGATTACTTATCTATTCATGAGTAAATGTTATCTTAAATGTTTAATAAAAGGGCAAAACTGACAGTGAAATGTAGCATAATGAAAAATATAAAAAGTAGTTATAACTAAATATATATTACCATATATATATAGATACACATGTCTGAATCAGTTCACAGTACCACCTAGAGGGGAATTTACTAAGTTCTCATTGATTCTGTGGGTCTACACTAGTTTGGATTAGCAATTGGATTTAAGTCATCCGGTATACTAAAAAATGTATCACATATACTTATAAGTGTTATGTTGTGAGAAAAAAATATTATCTAAAAGAAAGGTTATCTACATTCTTGTCAGTACTTGTTTAGAATATCAATACAATGCTTTCAGTATTTGACAGCATGTGAAAAGACTTCAAATATGAAACATTCAACCATGACCCTTTAAAATATGGTTCCCTTCTATGCTCAGTGTCTTGCCATACCACTGAACAAGAACAAGTGAATATTTCTGTGTAAAGAAGGGAGGGGTGGAACACAGAGTGTGTGAATACTCGGGGGGGATGTATTTTCTCATAAGAAAACACATTTTCAGTGAGCTGTATGTGAATTTATCCTTATAAGATCAAAGAAATGGAGCTATTTTGGAATCAAATTCAAAAACTGTTTCAGCATGCAAGGAAATAGCCTATACTGGGAAAGTGAAAATGGGGTTTTTACCCCTTCAGGTAGTGCCTGGGGTATGTGTGTTCAATATAACTTGCACCATCATATCACTTTCTAGTGCAATTCTGTGCCTATGTGCAAATGCATATTCATATATACATGTACATATATTTATATACACAGTCAGCTGAGAAACATGTTTCTATGAATTCAAAAATTCTTTGAAAGCTACAGTAATATTTAATAATAATAATAATAATAATAATAATAATAATAAATTATTTATTTATTTATGCAAGGAATCTGGGTGGGTTACAGCAATAAAAAATACATAGAATACAATAAAATGCAAAATTAATTCCTTCCCAACCTCCCCATCCCAATAGTAATTTTGGAGAAGACCAGATTTATTTACTTATTGTGGTTTATTTTATTTTGAATTCCCTCTCCAAATTCCTCAGTGCAGCGGTCCCTCTGCTTCCACCTCTGTTTTATTCTTACATAAAATAGACCTGTGAGGTCAATTGGTTTGAGAGACAATGTGCTCAACATTTATACAGATAGATTGCATGTAGTATTATGGGGGTGTGAAATTCTTAATCACATAGTAGGACCTGTAACCTTCTCCTGTGAGGTTGTTCTGTAGGTGTTCTAAATCAAAGCTTTCTCTCATTCACTGGGGGTGAAAACTACAGAGCTGTGCTGCTGTTGCAAATGCAACAACAATTTTCATTCCCCGTGTGGATCCACTGGTTTCCAGGCAGGGGAAGGTGGGGTGATATTACAGTCAACCCTTAGTATCTGGAGGGGGGGGGGAGAGCTTCTGTTCCAGACCCCTTCTGGACCACCACCCCATGGATACAAAAACCATGGGATTTCAGGTTTTCAGTGGTTTGCCCTAAGGTATTCAATGGCTGTGTGTGTGCACACACTTGCATGGCTATTAGGTGTAATGGGGCTTGCCATCTGTGGATGCTTCAATCCGCAGATGGCATGACCATGGCTGAGGTGGGCAGGCTGTACTACTTTCTGTTTTGATTTACTGATGTCAAGAATAAACTTTAAATGCTGGAATAAGAGTAACAGTTTTTGCATGTTTCCAGATTTAGCCACCAATATACAAATTTAGCCACCAACATTCAATACCGCTATACATATATTTTCTATTTTTGTTGTTTGTTTTAGGATAGGATGCCCATTTGGTTAGAATTTAGGTTGCAAAATTGGGAAATTTTAATAATTCATAGCCATACAGTTTTGGAACAGGTGGTCTATTTAATAGCATCTCTCTTTTTGTCTTGTATTGAATATGCAAGAGTGTCCATTTTAATTTTCTTCTTCAGAAATAAGAGAGAGTAATGAAGGGCAGTTGGTGCTAGGCTTGCCTTTGAAGGCTCTGCCTGTGGCTCCTCCTCTGAAACATTTGTCATAAAAAGCTTTGGTTCTTTATACAGATATAGATCTTCTTTCTGATTGCAGAACAAATGTATTTTTTTCCAGTTCCTTTCTGCCCGTGTATGTCCCCTTCCACAAAACAAAACAAAAATCTGCTTTGAAAGGTCAGGGGATCCTCCAGAAGTATGTTTGTAAGGGTTTAGAATGACAAATTGGGGAGGGAATTGGAAAAAGCTGAGTCTCCCATTTCTTCCTAGCTGAAGAGTCCTGAATTGATTCTTTTGTAGTGAACAGTTCCATGGATGAGAGCAAACTCTGGATACAGCCCAGTATGTTGGATTCAAAGGAGCTTCACTCAACTGTGGGCAGTGCTGAGCCTTTCTCTATCAGAGGAAGGACCTCTGGATCCAATGACCTCTGAAAAGGGCTTTCTCTTGGTTGCACCACCATCACAGGCTCGTTCAGTGAAGACACAAGAAAAAGTCTTTGCAATGGCTGCTTCCATCCTCTGGAACCCCCTTCTGGGAGACTGGTCCCTCCATGCATTCCTTTCACCAGCAAACAAAGACTTTTTTTGTTTAAGCAGGCTTTCAGTGTGCAATCACTCACAGGGAGGCTTCTTTTGAGGGTGTATGTTTTACATAACTTTTAAACCTTTACTTTTTAAATAATTTTTTACTGTTTTAATGTGAGGATTTTAATTGTTTTAAAAATTTTATTGTCAGGTTTTACCTTATTGCTTTTGTAAGCCCTCCTCAGGTCCCACTCTGGGAGAAAAGTGACATATAAATGAAATCAATCAATCAATCAATAAAATAAACATAGGAATTCTTTTACAACTAATTTTAGATTATGCACTGCTTTCATGCATTAACCTGACTCAATGGCCTCTAGAGTGAAGCACTGCCCTCAGAATTTTACTCACTACAAATTCAAGAGCAAGCTATAAACTCACATCCTCAACTGTCAACAACAGGAAGGTATCAATTACACTTGAAGACCCTAGTTTCAAACTAATAAAGAGACTGTGCAAATGTGGGAAATTTCAGGCCCTCAAGATTAAATGTGTTTTTCATACTTTCTATCACAAGTGCAGAGAGATCCTGTGCCCACATAAAATCAGGAACTCCTGGTTCATATTTATCTTCTCTTCACAGTAAGAGGTACTGGGCATAAGGGGAAAGAGTGTGTACATGCAAAAAAAATAAAAAAAAATCCATTCCCATTTTAACTCAAGAAGTCCCCAGGTCTTCAGTTAACCTAATAAGCTCACATGTGACCTCACTCTCTCTTTTCCTACACTGCAATTTAAACCTTCCTTCAGCTAGCCCAATCTATGAATGCTTGTTTTCTTCTTCATCAATGAAACTGCAAATTTTTGAAACTTCATCAATGCCCCCCACAATTTTAGATATAGGACAACTGAAATACATGGTATTTCACATGAAATACATGGTATTTCATGTGAACTGGGATGAACTATGAGACACTCTAACAGTGTTATGTTCATCATCCATTTCCTCTGCCTGTAATATTTTTTTCTTTTCCTTTCCTTCTTGACAGAAGTTTGTTGTTATTGTGTGTTTTCAAGTTGTTTCCAACTTATGGTGATCCTGTCATGGGGTTTTCTTGGCAAGTTTCATCAGAGGGGGTTTACAGTTGCCATTCTCTGAGGCTGAGAAAGTGTGACTTGCCCATGGTTACCCAGTGGGTTTACATGGCTAAGTCAAAATTTGAACCCTGGTATCAAACCACTGGTATCTGGTGATATTTCTAACAGATTTTGACTTATGATCTCACAGCCTTTTCTTTCTATCATTATAACAAATCTGAAGAATTATTAGTGTATTTTTGCTCCTAACTTAACTCTCATTTGCGATTTGGCTGTCCACATATGCTCTGTAAAACTCTTCCATTTGTCTATAGGATTTAACCAGCCTGAGACCTAAATGCAAATCAATCTAACTTTGATATTCTGTGTCTCACAAAAACAGCTCTAGAGGGTCTCACAGCCCTCTGGAACAGGATGTTGGGGGGCCTAATAGACTGCAGTGGGAAAGAATAACTGCCCCTTCTAGTTTTGCAAATGGAAGCAGTTCTACCAGCACAACATCTCCCTTGGATCCTCACCTAAATCATTTAAAATGGGTGCTACTCCATTTTTCACCATGGGTCAGGTAATTTATGAGTTAATTATCTAGAGCAATTGCTAACAGACTTCATAGGGCACTTCATTCTCACTTATCTTCATTGGGTGAATACTGTCTGCCCTTGGTCTACCAAGGATCTTATCACATTGCCAAAAAAAATCTTACCTTTTCCCGGCTTCAGTCTTCTTCCGGGATACACCCAGATGTTATCACATATAAGTCACTGCAAATTCTGCTGCGATGCCACTGATCAAACACAGCCTGGGTCAGACTCGGGTTGAAGCCATGTTCAGCTGGCACTTTTTCAAAAATGGAAGCTTCCAACTTCAAAAATTTGCCAGCTGAACATGGCTTTGACCCATGTCTCATCCAGGCTGTATTTGGCCAGTGGCATCGCAGCAGAATCAGCAGCGACTTACTTGTGATAACATCCTGGTGTATCCCAGAAGAAGACTGAAGCCAGGAAAAGGTAAGACACTTTTTGGGTAATGCGATAAGCTCCGAACTTGTAACTGGTGATTAATCCACAAAAGGCTTTTCCTCTTAATCACATGACTGCAGAGTTTATTTAGAAGCTCGTTGACAGACTTAGTGAAAAGCTTTCTGGAAATCCAATTAAACTGTGACCATAAGACATCTGTATCTACATGCTTGTCAGCACCCTCCAAGGAACTGAAAAAGTCATGGCCATATTTTGCATCAGTTGATTCTGCTTCTCAATAAATTAAGCATTTCATAAAATGGAGGAAGCGGTGTCAAGGAAATAATGTTGAACTCTGACATCAATTGTAATAGAAGAGATGTGAATTATTGGTAGATCTCACTGAAGAGAGAGATGAATAGAACAGGAAAGGTTGTCGGAGCGTGTCCCAAGGGAGGGGGGGGGAGGCTTCTAAGGTAGATATATTTAAAGATAATTTCAGGAAGCAGAAATATGGAGAAGGCAACTCTGATATTCATACAAACAACAGAGGGGGAACTTCTCTCCATATGCTTATCAACATCTTATGACAGTTTATAATTAAAATAACTTGATGTTATTTATGTTTATAATCAAGGTTCTAAACCTGTGATCAAAATCAGCCTTCCCAAATCAAGCCCCTTAAGTAGAGTCATATTTCTGTCCTGGTACAATATCCTCTCAGTCATTGCCAGAGAGAAAGGATACAAAAGGAGTGCAGAAGGAAAAGGATGCACCATGAACACAAAAAGAGTTCAAAATGTTTAGGGAAATGTCTTAAGAAATCAAGCTGTAATGAGGAAGCAGCAAGATGGGTGCTCCTTCTGTAAGTCAATATCCAAACAGAAACAGTAATAGGTTCATAGTGTTGGAAGGAACCACAAGGGCCATCTGTAGGAATACACAACTAATACACAACGCCATATTGTGAGTGAGTATACAGGCTCTATTCCTGAACTGATTGGACAATACTAGTCTGGTGATATGGTTACAGACTGAACTTTTTTAGTTCACTGCAGAACCATGAACATTGCTCCAATGCCATCATATTAAACTGCACGACTATATACAAAACAAGAGCCTCTGTTTCCACTCTAAAGACATAATGTGTACACAAGTATTAAAGTCAATTGGACAGCTGTAGTTCAAATAGTAACACTATGTATTTGATGCATACAGATCACGCTGCCTGTCTCTGGATTCAATAAATGCATGTGCATACAGAGACTATGGAAGTATAAGGAAGGAAGTCATACCTATTCTGTGAGCTGGTTCAGCATTTCCTTCTGGCAGCAGTTTGCTTAATTCAAATATTTATTTAAAATAGTTTACATTGTGATTGTCTGTCTCAACCATTCCCTGGACTGAAGCAAGTTTAAAATGTCATTTCGATGAACAGGAATAGCACTAAAGGGAGAGATTTTGTTTTTAAATTACAGTTTTATAAATGTGGCTATGAAGTTCTAGTATCTTGAAATCTAGTAAAGCATAGTTTCATAACCAAATGTTTTTGCACAGTTGACTGGCAGTTTTTTAAAATACTTCAGAGACCTGTTCAGCTATTCAGTCAAACAATGGGCTTCATGGAGAGGAAGGCTGTGCTTGCTACTTGTTTCTCCCTGGCCACATGTAGACAACTTCTATGATTTAGAACAGAGTGAGCAAGGATGGCCAATTTTGTCCCTTGGGAGCATCCAGAGGCCACACAGAATGCCAAAATTCCCCCCCTCCCCATGAAAACAAACTGTGAACAAAAATTGTAGCAGCTGGAAGTCCACTTCTGGTTTTGAAAACTGGCATTTTTTAACATGAAACAATGCTGGTGTGGCTGGCTGTAACTTGTGTTAAAGCTTAACTGACACTACTGGGGGCTTTCTCAAGGGGCAATTACCCTTTGAGGGGCCAGGAAAGAGCAGTCTTGGAGGTGGTGAAGGCTACAAAAATAGCCTTAGATGGCCATACACTAAACCTAAGGCTATCCTCTGACCACCCCATTTTAGTACACAGCATGTAAATCACTGATAAGCTATAAATGTAGATCATGCTCCCTTCTTCAGAGTTTCTCCCAATAGATAGGGCAGAGCCAGTAGAAGATACTAAATCTCTAGGCTAGTGGATACATTGTTCCTCTCTTGCTCCATACAGTATTAATCACATGAAAGGACTTATGAAACTCACATTTTTGTATCTGTATTACGAATTCTTGTCTACCTAATCAGAATCACTAATAACATGATAGCATTTTTAAATAATGCGTGCTTCATAAAAGAAACACTTAAGAATGAAGGCATAGGAGAGAAGGGCAACTCCTGACAACCTTCTAATATGCATTAATTTAATGTTAACTGTTTTTTAAAAAACAACAACAACAACAACCAATCACCCCAAACCAGCCAACTAAAGGGATATAACCAGAACAATGAGTATTCTGTAAATGCTAGTACAGGGCACTTCAATTAAGTATGACACCCCCTTGAAAAACTGACATTACCTCTGCACTCTGCATATTAGTAAATAAAAAGAGGGGAGGAAAAGCAAAGAAGAATTTGTGACTTTTGACAATTATTCTTACATGGGTGGGGGAACGTAACAATTGCCAAAAAAATCACAAAAGGTTTGACATGTTACCTGGCTATGACAAAGAGCACACAACTGACACCCAAGTAAGCCAGCAGAATATACATCCAGATATCAGGGGAGAGAGGATTCAGGAAGGAGAAGACGCCCGGATTTGTACCATTGGGTTTTCGGTACAAAATACTTATTCCAAGAGTCATAAATGGCTTAGAAAAGTCGATGACGGTCTCTCGAACATATGTAATAGCCAGTGGTGCAACTGCAAGATCAGCTTTCTGTTTGCAAAGAGAGAAAGGGGGTAGAGGGAGAGAGAAAGACAGAGAAATTGGCCATAAGTCAAAAGCAGCAGGCAGGAGCAGGTAATCAAATTAAGCAAAACATAGAATTTGCACTTGGAGAGCCCTGTCTTAGTACCAATTAAGCTGAAACTTAAAGCTCTGCTGCTTGCTTCTCCTCTTCCAATAGAGAAGCTGATATACTGCTGTAGTTCCCCCAAGACCAAGAGTTTTGACCACTGTGATGTTTACTGATAATGGAGGCAAAAGTAAATGATCATTTGTAGAATTCTTTTTAATATCTCACTTATAAATGCATACTTGGTTTAAAGACTAAGGTGCTGTTTTCTTTTCTCTTCATGTTGGAAAAAGTCTCAGAGGCAAAAGATAACAAATTTTAAGTGTCAAAGATTATTTCCCATTTTATTAAGCCAGTCCTGAATGACATAATTAGAGAATTAGGCTCGCATTTGAACACTTGAGTTGCAATCAATACAGTGATCCATAAAGTGAGTGGTGGCTGTTGCTTCTGTGTCACTGGGGCAATAAATTTGCTCTTTCCATGTCATTTTGTGCCAGTGGGAGGACAGGAAAATAGCTTGCTACAGTGTTGAACCACGTATCCAAAATAGTTGGATCAAAAACCCTGAGAGATTCATCACCTACTACATGGAAGCTACCAGCTGATACTGAACTGAATTAGAAGTTTATTGATTCATGGGGCATCTTACTTTTCAGCAGCAGCAGCAACAACAACAACAACAATGACATTCACATGAAATTCCAAGGTATTTCAAAAATAGTTTGGAGAGCTAAGTGAAAAACTATTGTTCATTCCTTTATTCCTTTGGCTAACACATGTCTTCATATTCCTAGAATGGGTCTCTGGGTCACAACCTTTGAAGACAAGGATTTCATGACATAAACTTCACTGGAGTGTTTACTATCAGCTTTGGCTATTATGCCATCTGTGTTGTTTCCCGGACTTAAAAATGACAGTGCATGAACTGCTAACTTTAGGCCTTAACAGCCAGACAGAAATAATCCATCTTGAGACCACTTAAACTGCCTTGGTGCAGTGCTAGGGAATCATGGGAACTGTAGTTTATTATGGCACCAGTGCTCTCTGACAGGGAAGGCTCAATGTCTCAGAAAAAAACAAACCTACAATTCCCATGATTCCCTAGCATTGAGCCAGGACAGTTAAAGTGGTCTCAAACTGGATTATTTCTGGCAGTCTGTTCAGGCCCTTTGAGGCTGGACTTCTACAATGTGCTGTACATTAGGTTATCACTGTAGCAACTTCAATTAGTTCACAACATGGCAGCCAGATTAGCTAGTGGTACATCTAGCAGTGACCATGTCACACCAATATTAAAATCACTTTATTGACTGCCAATTAGTTTCTGGAGAAAGTTCAAAACATGGTTTGGGTCCAGGTTACCTACAGGATCACATTCTTCCATGTAATCCACCCTATACATCCAGGTTCTCTGGGAGACATCTACTTGTCAGTTAAAACTGTTATGCAGAGCACATTTTCTTTGGCTAACCCCCCCCAGATTGTGGAATGACCTGCGGGAAAAGATTTGTATGCTAGAAATGCTGTCTGCATAGAAAATAGCAGTAAAGATCAGACTCTTCCAACTGGCCCTTCCAGATTATTTTTAAATTGTCATTTTTAAAGTATTTATTGATGGGTTTTAATATGTAATAGTTTTATTGACCTTTTAACTGATGATATATGTTGTGTTAAAAACTCGCTCTTCTATTATGTTTATCACTTTCATACATCGCTATATAAAGCAGGGGTAGGCAACCTTTCCCCTTTTAGGGCCGAGGGACTTCAGCTCCCAGAAGTCTCAGCCATGTTGGCCAATAGTCCCATGTTGGCCAATAGCTCCTGGGATTCTGGGAGCTGAAGTCCCTTGGCCCTAAAAGGAGAAAGGTTGCCTACCCCTGGTATAAAGCCTTTCCTCCAACCCCAAAAGAATGGGAAAGCTAAATTTAATAATACAAACATTGTCCACTATTGTGAGGGGCTACACATATCAAGCAGGCCTAGTCTGAAAAAGAAGAAAGGCCCTCCCTCCATCCACCATCATTGAGGAAGAGAAGGCAGGCCATCTCCATCGGGCCTAGCGTGAAAAAGAAGGGCCCTCACTCTATCCACCATCATTGAGGGAGAGAAGGCATGCCATCTCCATTGGGTGTAGCCTGAACAAGAATAAGGGTCCTCCCTCCAGCCACCATCATCAAGGGAGAGAAGGCAGGCCAGTTCCATTGGGCCTAGCCTGAAAAAGAAGAAAGGCCCTCCCTCCAGTCCATCTACTTTGGTCCAGGCTTTAGAGGGAGAGAAGATCTGCTGGACTTATTCCCCTTCCCCACCACCATTCCCTTCTCCTTTTGTGTCTTGTCTTTTTAGATTGTAAGCCTGAGGGCAGGGAAATGTCTAATTAACCATTTGTAAGACGCTCTGATAACCTTTTGGCTGAAGAGCGGGGTATAAATACTTCATAATAATAATAACAACAACAACAACAACAACAACAAATATAACCAAGGAGTTTAAACTGTTTCTTTTATGCCCAGTTGTTACTCCTAACAGCCTTTGTTTCATGAAATGCAGGCAGGGGTATGCTTACAGTTTCACTCAGAATGCGATCAATGCCATTGTTTTTAATTGGAAGTTAAATTATATTTTACTAACACAATCTACAGTTTATGTACTTGTAGTGTTGTGGGGGGGGGGAGAGAAAATCTCAATGGATTGCATATTTCACAGCATTTATTATGCTTATTTGATACAATATCTTATTCTAGCTCTGAAACATAACATCAGCTCTGAAACATCTGTTCAAAAACATAAAATAGACCCATTCCATTCACAATATACTTTCTATTAGAATTCTAATTCAGTGGAAGGAATGAGCACTGCTGATTTCACCATTTAGGACATTTTAAATCAGGAGACAAAATTTATAACATAACGGCCACTAATCTTCCTCACTTGCCTCAAAGATAATTTCTTTGTCCAAAGGGTGGAAAAGGCTACAAGGGGATCAGCTATTTTAGATCTGATTCTAACCAACAGGGATGACCTGGTAAATGGGGTGCAAGTTGGGGGATCCTTAGGTGGGAGTGATCATGTTCTTCTGGAGTTTCTTATACAGTGGGAAGGAGAAGCTAGGCATAGTCAAACACTCATCCTAGTCTTTAGGAGAGCTGATTTCAACAAACTTAGGGAAACACTGGGAGTGATCCCATGGTCAGGAATACTAAAGGAGAAGGGAGTTCAGGATGGATGGGAGTTTCTCAAAAGGGAGATACTGAAGGCACAATCTCAAACTGTTCCAATGAGAAGGAAAAATGGGAGATGTCTCAAGAAACCGGGTTGGATGACTAAAGAACTTTCAACTGAACTAAGTTTTTAATGGGAGATGTATAAGAAATGGAAAGGGGGGAAAATCACTAAAGAGGAATTCAAACAAATTGCTAGCACATGTAGGGCTAAAGTCAGGAAAGCCAAAGTGCAGAATGAACTCAGGCTTGCTAGAGGTGTTAAGGACATTAAAAAGGGTTTTGGGGGGGTATGTCAGTAGCAAAAGAAAGAAGAAGGAAATGGTAGGGCCACTGCACAGAGAAGATGGAGAAATTCTAACAGGGAACAGAGAAAAGGCAGAACTATTCAACATCTTCTTAGCCTCAGTCTTCTCACAAAAGGAAAAGGTGTTCAACCTCAGGAAAATGGAGCAGAGGACACAATAGGGGAAATGCAGCACAGAATAAGTAAAGAGGAGGTACAAATACCTGGTAAACCTAAATGAATTTAAGTCTCCAGGACCAGATGAACTACATCCAAGGATATTAAAAGAACTGGAAAATGTAATCTCAGAGCCACTGGCAATAATCTTTGAGAACTCCTGGAGACAGGAGAGGTCCCAGCAGACTGGAGCAGGGCAAACATTGTCTCCATCTTCCAAAAGGGGAAAAAAGAGGATCCCAATAACTATTGCCCAGTTAGTCTGACATCAATACCGAGAAAGATTCTAGAACAGTTCATTAAACAGAGAGTCTGTGAACATTTAAAAGGGAATGCCATAATCACTAACAGTCAACATGGGTTTCTCAAAAACAAGTCATGCCAGACTAATCTGATCTCTTTTTTTGATAAAATTACCAGCTTGCTAGATGAAGGAAATGCAGTAGACATAGCATATCTTGATTTCAGTAAGACTTTTGACAAGGTCCCCCACGATATTCTTTCAAACAAGATAGTAAAATGTGGGCTAGACAACACAACTGTTAGGTGGATTAGTAACTGGTTGACTGACTGAACCCAAAGGGTGCTCAGCAATGACTCCTCTTCTTCATCCTGGAGAGAAGTGACCAGTGGGGTGCCACAGGGTTCTGTCCTGGGCACAGTGCTCTTCAACATCTTTATCAATGACTTAGATGAAAAAATAGGGGGCATGCTTCTCATAATTGCAGATGACACCAAATTAGGAGGAATAGTTAATACCCCAGAAGACAGGATGAAAATTCAAAATGACCTTAATAGATTAGAAAGCTGGGCCAAAGCTAACAAGATGAATTTCAACACAGAGAAATGTAAGGCACTGCACTTAGGGCAAAAAATAAAATAAAAAATAAAAATGAAATGCATAGATATAAGATGGGGGACACCTGGCTTAATGAGATTACATGTGAAAGGGATCTAGGAGTCCTAGTAGATCACAAGTTGAACATGAGACAACAGTGTGATGCCACATCTAAAAAGGCCAATGCAGTTTTAGGCTTCATTAATAAAAGTATGGTATTTAGATCAAGGGAAGTAATAGTGCCACTGTATTCTGTGTTGATCAGGCCCCACCTGGAATACTGTATCCAGTTTTCGGCATCACAATTCAAAAAGGATGTTGAAAAACTGGACGGTGTCTAAAGGAGGGTGACTAAAATGGTTAAGGGTCTGGAAACCATGCTCTATGAGGAATGATGTAGGGAACTAGGTATGTTTAGCCTGGGGAAGAGGCAGTTAAGAGGTGATATGATAGCCCTCTTTAAATATTTGAAGGGATGTCATATTGAGGAAGGCGCTAGCTTGTTTTCTGCTGCTCCAGAAAATAGGACTCAGAACAACGGATGCAAGCTACAGGAAAAGAGATTTCACATCAACATTAGGAGGAATTTCCTGACAGTGAGAGTTGTTTGACAGTAGAACACACTCCCACGGAGTGTGGCGGAGTCTCCTCCTTTAAACAGAGGCTGGATGGCCATCTATTGGGGATGCTTTGATTTTGAGTTCCTGCATGGCAGGGGGTTGGATGGGATGGCCCTTGTGGTCTCTTCCAACTCTATGATTCTATGATTCTATGCATCTATATAGTTGGGGTGGACTTTCTTGAACAGCTAGAGAGCAAAATAATTAGTGATGAAGGAAGGAAGGAATATGATTTTGTTCTGGGCCTTGCCTTCCTCACAGCATATAGTTGTGTTTTGAGGTGCACTTCTCCTCTGCAGCTGTTCCAGCCCAAGATTATGAACAATAGCTGGAATTCAGTATTACAGGTATAGAAACAAAACTTTACATAAGGATCTGCAACTGACCCTTATTCCTGAATGCTAGTCAGGATCGTAGCACAACGGTGAATGCCCCCCCAATTCTACTTTTCCAGACAGTCACCAGTTTGGGCAGAGGAGGTCTGATCAGCTTGTGATCAGGACACAGTAAGACTCCCTCCTGCAAGTCAACAATCAGAAACATAAGTCTTTGTCACATCTTCATTAGCTGGTGGAAATCTCCAGCTGAATGAATCTCCTTCATCCAATCCAGTGGCTGCCTGATAAATAGCCAACAGATGCTTTCAGTGACAGAGGTCTTTTCTGCCAGCAATTGGACCACTGAAGGATGACATTTCAAGTCACCTCCTGTCATTGAACTGCAGTGTGACAATCAGAAGCATGTCCCCTCTGGCAAGGCCTTGTTGCATCACAGCTCACCACAGGAAAGGGCTAGAATCAGCATTCTGCAATGCCCTTGTTGCTAGCAGAACAGCCCTCCATGACTTGGCTAGGCTGCTGGCTGTTAAGGTAGTTTTGAGTAAGTGGGCTAGAAAACAATATGTTCTCTTTACCTCTTCCGAGGACAGCAGTCAGCAGTGCAGAGAAATAACTGAAGAAGTAGTCAAAAGTCCATTCCAAATGTCACACAACAAGAGTCCAGTACTTAACAGCAAAGGGAGAAGCAGAAGTGTAGTCACAAGGCAGTTCCAGAGATCAGAAAACAGGAGTCCCATAGCAGAGAACAGGATACACAGCAACTATGGAGGCTACAAGACTGATTGTCAGCTGCAGGGAATCATATCATCTGGAACCTTTTTATAAGCCTCGGCATGCCTCAGCTGATTGCAATTAGCTCTCCTTTTGGCTTCTAGTCTAGATGAAACCTCAAGGATGCCTTGGCTTGTCTTCACTCCACAGGTCCTAGTACAGGCAGCAGAAAGTCTGTCTCTCCCTCTACAGCCTTCTGTGTCTCCTCTGAGACTACAGAGCCTCCAGGTAACCCCAGATCTGTCTCCTCCTCAAGCTCAGAGTCTGATTCTGACTCTGCCTCTAAAGCAAAGTCAGACCCAGAGCAGTCAATGATAAAATAGATAGCCACACATTTATGATCTCATCTATCCCACCCCATGCCATAAAATCTCTGGAAGACTTGGCCTAAAATCAGTTAAACAGTTTAGAATGTAGAACAACAAGACAATAACATATAAAACAATAAGAATATGAACTGCAGAATTACACAGAAGGGTGCCACAGAAGAGAAAGCACTCTCCCATGTACTCACACAGGGTATAACTGAGTAGGAAATAGAAGAGGGCTTCTCCAAGAAATCTAGTGGCATCACTTAGGTTGGTATCACCCAGTACAGGTGTCTTGCCATCCCCCTGGCCTGCCCACCTGCCCAGACCACTGCTGAGGCAGGCTTCACAAAGGCCTTCAGGGTCCAACATGGCTACCCTGAATGTGCTGCCCCACACCAGCAGCTGCTGCTACTGAGGGGGGGGGAATGCTGTGGCCTCTGGAGGGCCCATTTAGGGCCTGTGAGGCTGCTGGGTGAGTGGGAAAGGGCCCTTTCTTGCTTGCCCAATAGCAGTGCCAGTCTCTCCAGGTATACTGCCCTACTGGGTGACATCCCCCCCTGGGAGAAGAATTTATTCAATTATTGAAGTCCCAAATAATTTTGGACTTTAAATATCACAGCCAGCACCTTGAATTTACACCAAAAATGGATTGGTAGCCATTGCAATTCCTTTCAAACCATCATTATTTAATTTCTATAAGCTTTCTAGCTGCTACATTACAAGCTTCAGCTTCCAAGCTGTAGTTTACCAGTGTACAACAGCTGTGGTAAAATTAACTGAACTGGAAAGCAGTGCATCAAGTACTTTAACCTTAGTGTATGAACTATTGATAGAGAGCCAGCAATTAAATCCAGTGTTTATATTGTGATACTGACACCAACAAACCTGTTTGTAAACCAACAAATTAAAAAAAAAAAAAAAAAAAACCTCAAGTGGAAAAGATAATACAAGTTCCTGCTAGTCTCAGTTTAATTTTTCTGTTAGACCATCTAAAATAGACTGGTTGTTATACTGGCCATCATAACAATTTTCACAACCATTATTTTTCCCTTGTACATACAGGTCAGAACAAAATTTAACTATTTTGATCCCTACTAAAACTATGGACTGGATTAAGCTTAATAACCCAAAACATTTGAATTTAGAAGGTTTTAATTTACATTATGGGTGGCACTTTATGTATGGTATGGTAAAGTGAAAATAAATAGGGAATTCAACAACCATATCATCAGAAAAGCTCTGTTGAAAACTTGGACCCAGATAAAAAAATAAATTCTATGTTAAAATTCCTTTATGGATATTGGGCTCAGGAAACGATCTTTGGTAGATAGGAAAAGGAGAAGGCAAGATAAACATTAGAATAAAAGAAGAAATAGAAGCTAAATTTCAAAAAATGCAATGGTTAAACTACTGGCAAATCAAAGGGAAATTTAAAGAGGACTTACAGAATGAGAAGTTCGAGGACAAAGAAAATGAATTCAATAGATTAATATGGGCCAAAGATAAAAATAAGATCGCTAAAATATATAAAGTATTATTATCTAGAAATCTTGAGACAGAAGAAGTAAAAGACTCCATAGTAAAATGGGCCAAAGACTTGGGACACAATATAGAGTTAGAGAAATGGGAGAATTCCAGAAGATAACTAGTATGTTCACAGCTTCTCATGACTTAAAAGAAAACTATTTCAAAGTAGCAAACAGCTAAAATAAGAAAGTTCTAGTCCAAATATAGATTTTATGTTAAGTAAATATAATTCAGGTGATGCTTTTTCACCTGAATTACATTTACTTAACATAAAATCTATATTAGGGAAAGAGGGAGAAAGGAAACATTGGAGGGTGATCTTATATTTGGTTACTGCAACTAGGATTTTAATTGCAAAACAATGGAAAATGAATGAATTTCCACTCATAGAGGATTGGATAGATAAACTTCAAGATATTAAAGAAATGAATAAACTAATATATATATTAAATAATAAGTTTATAAGTAAATGGGAATTTGAGTGGAAACCATGGGTAGCATTATGGGAAGAATCACCAGCAACCAAAATTGGTTAAACTTGTTAAATGCTAAATGTGTTAAAAGGAAACAAAATGAGACAGAATCAGGTAAAGTTTGATTTATGTACGAGATAACATGTATGTATGAGATGAGGTACAATTTAATATTTAAGCTTAATTTTATTTATTATAGATGATTAATTGTGGAATTATAAGAAGAGTTCAGTAAATAATACATATAAGAATTTATGGTAGCAAATATGACTGTGATAGAGAAAGGAAAAAGAAAAACAATTAAATGAGTAAATTGATAAAGAAATGGAATATGGAAGGTTTAAAATAGAGATGTTTCATAAATTGTTTCAGGATAGATGATGTAACTTAAGAAAGTATTAGATTCACTTATCAGAGAAGCAGAGGAAAGTCAAGAAGACCATTCTCAGTAGAAGATAGAAAGAAGTTATACAAGCACTAATGCAAAGATTTGGAATAATCAAAATGAAGGAGGAAAGCATAAAGAAACTTAAATTCAACTTCTGGTTTATTTATTATTGTATAATTTAAATGGTTGAGAGGATATACAAACTAATGCTGCAACATTATGATCTAAACTTGCATAAATTTTAAAAAAACTATGGAGTTTTTGTGAGGATTATTTGCTCTCTGGGATTTGTTCTTCAGAAAATCCACATGTAAGGGTTTTCAAGAAGAAAACCCCAATCTCTGTGCAAAAATGCTGCTTTTGATGCAGATTTCTGCACAGAAAATGTTTTCTACACAAGAAAACCTCATGAACATTTATTATGCAGAATAAGTCCTAAACTGAAGGAAATCTTGAGGCTTTTGAATAAACAAATGTTTCAATGTGCATATGAATTTAATTTATTGGGCTAATCTTTTAACTTTCTTTCTAGACAACACATACATGCCAGAAACCTGCAGTGAAGTCAGACAGGACTTCTGTATATTCTGTTCTATTTTACATCTTTGAAAGCTCACAGCACATATAGGCAAATATATTTCTATGCTTGGATCTCATTTTTAAAATAAAATTGAATAAAACACTTACTTGTTTTGTAGTTAATATACAAATATTAAAAGCATGAATATGAGGAAAAAGTGAATGAAATACAAAGAAATACATTCCAGAAGCAATTTATCTGGATTTAGACAAGGATCCTCAGCCAGGTCACAATATTGTAAACTGGCAAAATGCCTGTCATTGTAACAGACACAGTGTGATTATAGGAGAGATAGGCATTTTATAAAGATCTTCTTTGGGGTGCAGTGCAGCTGTGCAAGCTATATTCTATACTGACCATCCAAAAACATGTTTGGTTTCCAAGAAAAGGAAAAGAACCTATAACTGACAGTGACAACCACTGTTTCGTACAATCTGCTAATATAAATAAATAAAAGATAATCGTAGGATTTGTTTTTTTAAAAAGAAACAACCAAGCTTGTCAAGTTCTTAGACAAGTGAAACTTCCAGCCACATCCATGCTATTCTAGAGAGTCCCCAGCTTCTTGGAGAAGAGAACTCAGCTGAATACAAAAAGAATGTGCCTATGTCCCTGAATGTGCCTTATTCCCCGAATTTCAAATGTGCCTTCTTGGGACACCTGCATACCAAATGTGCCATATTCTCTGAAGGTGTCTTATTCACTGAATTCCAAATGTGCCTTATTCCCTGAGTTTGTTTTATTCCCTGACTACCCAATATACTAGATATGAGTTGTTGACTGTTGTACAGAAATCTGAGTTGAGATTTCAAAACACTTCTGAAATTTAGGGTTGTTTTTTTTTAATAGTTTTGCTAAGTCAAAGGAGGGAGAGGCATAGCTCTCCATAACATGTATTTCCCAGCAACCCTAGCTTGCATAGCCAATGACGAGGGAGAGGGGATTGACAATCCAACAGCATTCAGAGTGCCATGCATACTACAACTCTGTGCTCAAAGACATGTCAGAAAAAGAAGCCTTTATTCTTCTCCATGGGTCAGTTAAAGAAATAAATTACCAAGAGTTTGTGAAATGTGTGTATGAGAAGGACATCCAATAGATGGTGTATTACCTATTTGTTCAAGCTGACTTGAATTATTCAAGCAAGCAGTACAGATTTGTTATCTTTGGCTTGCAACATCTTTAGCAGGGATTGCTTTGTACAACAGCTTATGCTATAAATCTACTATAGCTTAACTGAACATCAGTGCATGAAATAAAAAGGGGGGGGAGTGAATGTCGTGCATTTCAGCAAAATACATTCTAAGTATTTTTTCCCCCATTTTGCTATGCCATTTTCTGTACAGAAATAAATTGCAGCCTTGCAGTTTCTATGTCTGCTTTGCATAAAGATGAAAGCAGACAAATGGGTTTCCACCAACTGAATAAGATTATCTAGATTTTGCTGCCAGAACAGTGCCACAAGAAGACAGCTTCACATATGAAATATATGAAGAAATGTAAACCAATCATTTAGGTGTGTCTTTAGATGCAATAGGAACATAAAGAAGCTCATTTGCTTCCTGACATGACTTTGACCTCATGGTATGCTAAGTTCTGAAGAGCAATATAAAAATGTCAAATGATGGCCATCTTAACTTACTGAGATATGCTGAGTGTATGAAGACATATCCATTTTGTTTATCCATTGAACTGAAACTATTTCAATAAAAGTCCCTACCAAACAAGTACATGTAATATTAACTAGAATTATAGGCTTTCTATGTTCAATCAGCAAAAGCAAGAATATTTTCATTCATGACCGTCAGCTTCGAAACAGTGTGTGTACACCAGGGACTGTCCATGTTGACAAATGCCTCCACATGATCACATATAAAACTGTATGGAAAGAGACTACTTTGAAGTGGATTCCACACATAATGATCAGATTGATCTGTGTTACCAGAAAAGACACAGCTGTAATGATAAATGGCTTATGACTTCCTACATATAAAACCTAGTTCTCATTAGCTCTTCTTCATGAAACCATATAGCAACAAAGATACAGCTACCCCGGAGGCATCTGACAGTGTGAACTAGTGCCATGGTACCAAACAGAAGAGGAGTTCAGTAGAACCCCCCTGAACTGGAAACATGTTTATAGCTCTAAGCAATCTGCAGCTTCACATCCATTTGGGAATTATTCTAAAACTAAAGTAAGATCACAATCACTTCATCACTCTTCTCACCTGTTTGTAACTTACTATCATGAAGTTCTTAATATTCTACAGAAGACAGAGACCAAGGCCCTAAGCAGACGACTAATAAAGTCGTCTTCCGGCCAGGGAAGAGGAGGGGCAGCCGCACGAGCGGCGCCCCTTCCTCTCCCCGAGGTCGCCCCCAGATGCGCCGGCCGTCCGCACGACCGGCGCATTGGGGATGACCTCACGGCGCAGCGCCCACATGCGCTGCGCCGTTTGAGTCAGAGAAAGTGCGCCCGCCGCTTTTGCGGCGCACTTTCTCTGACATCTAAAAGGAGCGCCAATTTGGTGCTCCTTTTAGAGTCGCCAGCGGTGCGCCTGGATGCGGAGGCTGCAGCCCCGCAGCGCTCCGTTCGGCGGCGGCTCCGGGGCCTCCGTCTGCTGAGGCCCCAAGTCATTCTCTGTACAAGTATCTGCTCCAGATCTTTCTTTCTTTCTTTTGGTATTTCTGTATTGCCTCCCAGCCTACAATGGCCCCCAGGGTGATGAACAAATAAAAAACAATACAAAAATATTTTTTTTAAAAAAACATATAATATACTCTTGTATAACGTTTGCCATTTAGGCACCAATTTAAAACTTGGCTGTTTATCAAAGCCTTTGGACTTTATTAATTCAACCTAAGACTGTTATTTATAGTTTTAGAATTTATTTATAGATTTTAAAATTTAAAAGCTGTTTTTACTGATTATATTGTTTAATATGTTTTAATTTATTTATACTTTCTTATTGTTTTTAACCTGTTTAACTTATTTTAACACTGTTTAACACTGCTTGTAAGCTGCCCTGAGGTCTCCTGATATTGGGAAAAGTATAGCATGGTGCAGTGGTTTCAGTGTTGGACTATGATTCTGGAGATCAGGGATCGATTCCCAGCTCAGCCATGAAACCCACTGGGTGACCTTGGGCAAGTCATACGCTCTCAGCCTCAGGGGAATGCAGTAGCAAACATCCTCTGAAGGAAACCACATAATAATTTTGTCTTAGGGTCACCCTAATTTGAAAATGACTTGAAGACACACAACAAAAACAAATTTTTTAATAAATAAAAATAATTAAAATAAATTAGTCATCTCCAGTGTAAGGGGGAATTGTGGCAGGGACCCTGTTTCTGTCTGTCATAATAGAGATTGTTCATGTCTTTGGGAAATAGAACATTAGTCAGCTGCTTCTCAATCAACAGGAAAACAGATCCCCATTGATCACAGTGGCAGCTGCCTGGTAAGTGAGAACAGTGGAAAGTCACACTGGGAGATACTACATATCTATGTAACTATGGTACGCACATAGCTGTATAGCTGATAGAGAATACTGAGCATTGTCTGTAACATCATCTGTCATTGATGAACACAATACTGAGCACTGTCTGTAACATTACCTGTGATTCTAGATAGGCTAGGTTGAGAAATAAGAGCACTTATTTCAGTAATTGTACTTCTACTTGTATGGTCTGTCCCAGAAGGCAATCCTGGGGGATTCTTGTTCTTTGACAATTGTGTTATACATTTTCATGGGGTTCCATTTATCTTCTATGCTTTTTGCTGTCTGCATAAAACTACTGGGAGAGTTTATCCTGGGATGTGGGTTAACTGTCACCAATATGCAGATGACACACAGTTCTATCTCCCTTTTTTATCTAAGACAATTGGTGATCTGAACCAATGTTTGGACAAGGTAATGGAATGGGACTCAATTAGTTTGTAAGTGATTCATTTGTCCAGTCAAGTAGTGTCCAGACTGTTCTGGAAGGATCTGCACACTTGCCAAAGGCTCAGGCTTGTGTATTGGGAGATGGTATTAGACTTATCTTTCTCACAAGAACCACAGGTTGTGTTGATGGATCGTAGCATTGTCTATCAACATAGGATGATGTATTCAGATTCTTAAGACTCTACATCTTCCAGCATTTGATAACTCAGAGATTTAAAAAAATGTGTCAGTTTAACACGACAATTTGACATTACTTTACATGTGCAAACTGGATTTACAAATATAGCTTGAGGTATCAGCTGTTCCTGTGCTTCTGAAGAATTTCTTTATCAGTTTAGGTATCAACAATAGAGCAATCTGCCAATTTCCTTAACACAATTGGTAAATCCCATTCACCATCAGCATGTCCCATGGAAATATGTTTTGAAACACTTGATAGTGGGAAGACCTAAGTGCAGTGCTACTCAAAAGTTCTATATTTTGCATTGTTTGACATTTCCATTATATTTTATATTTTGAGAACCGTAAAATCAAAGGCTAGCTTAATTGTTTACCACAATTGCCTTTTAAGCAACAAAACAGAAAACAGCAGCTTGGGGAAGTTGTCTGTGAAATCTGGACAGGTGTGTGTTTAATTGTCTCATAAATTTGTCAGAATGATGTATCACTATCTGTCTTTTACTTGATTTGAAGGTACACAACACACAGAGAGAGAACATATAGAAAGTTTCAAGTTTGATTGCATTTAGTAATGTGGTTAAATAGTTAAGACATCCACCTAATTATGACAAGATTTGAATGATTGGCAGAGATGTAGGCAAGGATGTAAGCTCCACCTTTGACATCCACACACCCCACAAGCATCGCAGACTTTTTCACACTGAGCAAGGTCTAAAGAGGACTTTCTAATTACTTTCAGCTAATTGCAGTTAAAGAGCTTCCATGACTCCAAAGCTGGGTTCAGCCAAGTATGGTTGCAAAGTCTCATTCAGAACTTTGTACTCAACAAGCAAAGGTTTCACTTATTTCCATATGCTCAGAGTTGTTTGGGGAAGATGCTTCCATGCATAGTCATGTTTTTATGCATAGTTTTAGCCCTTAATACGTTCAGGCAAATCTAAAAGAGGTCTACTATGTACCAAACTTTAAAAAACCTTCATTTTAATAAGCTGGTATATATGAATGAGAGCCTTCTGGAATTTTATGCTTCAGTATCAATAACTTGATAGGCTATGGGTATTATGTACCTTACTTGGGACAGGGTGTGTCCTTTACTAATCTTCCTTTGACAAAACATTATTTTTGACCACTGTGATCAGTAGTGTGATCAGCAGTAGCATCTGACGTTTGAGCATTTGAAGGTCACTTTCAACACAGAAAAGCAGAACAAATATTCAGAGGTGAAAATAAATTATATAGTTTTGAACATATTACATTCATTCTGATTTTTTTCCTTGACAGGAAGTTTGCAAAGTGTTAAAGTAAAGTGTTTTAGTAAAGTGTCAAAGAATAAGATGGATTCAATTTGTCAGGGGTACAAGAGCAAAACAAAGAAGTCATGCTTGATGTGCTCATTTAGGTCACAACAAATAGCACTGGAAATAAAAAGGTCAGAATACTTAAGATAGTGTCTTCTGGGTTTAGCAATTAGAGCATAGTGTAAAAGTCATGGTGATCTTTACCAGCATATTACAAATTTTCACAATAAATGATCTTCTGGGTGGTAATAAGCAGGGGACAAACCAGAAGAGGAATAACATGATGGGATAATTTGAAGACAGAGATAATGTGAAAATCTGATTATCAGAGAGCACTAGATGTTAGTGGATTATTAGGGGCAAAAAAATGCCATACAATGATTGCAAAAGAAAGTGGGGATGATGAATTAGATGCCCCTGGTCTAACTACTGAAAGTCTGTAAGTCTGACTTCAGAAGGACTAGTTCTGGAGGTATGCCAAATAAGCTAAATCAAATATAATTGATAATGATTAATGGAAATTACTTTATGTGAAGAGAAATGGTTGAGGCATAAAATAATAATACATATTCTACATGCTAAATAAATGTAGGGCACAAAATAAAAATGCAGTTTGAACAGATGGTCTTCAAATGGCTAAAGACATAAATCAGGAAATCACTAAATTAGAACAGCAATGTGATGTTTAAAAAGAAAATCAAAACTAATGAGCAGACATAAGAACATTGTTCTTGTTGTGTACCTTGAACTCATTTCTGACTTATGGCAACCCTAAAGCCATATCTGGAACTGAGAGTGTGGGACCTGCCCGAGGTCACCCAGTGGGTTTCTATAAACAAGTGGGAAATCAAACCCTGGTCTTCAGAATGGAAGTCCAACAGTCACTATACTACACTGGCTCTCCATAAAATAGGTACCAGTGTGAGGAAAACAAAATTACAGAACTCCAGATATGCTTTTCAGACCCTATAATGTTGTTCTGTGCCACTAATAATAATAATAATAATAATAATAATAATACATTTGTTTATAATGCTTTTTCCACATGTGGCAATCCTATCCTAGGGTGTTGAGCTTTTTTGGCAGGAAACCCTATCCTAGGGTTTTCTTTATTCAGAGGAGTATTTGACATGTTTATGTGTACATGTGTATGCACGTGCCTGTTGACATATGGCAACCCCATGAATTTCATATGGTTTTCATAGGCAAGGAATACTCAGTGGTGGTTTTGCCATTTCTTTCCTCTGAAATATAGCCTACAGTGCCTGGTATTTGTTGGTGGTCATCAATCCAAGTACTAACCAAAGCTGACCCTGCTTAGCTTTCAAGATCAGACAGGGTCCTTTGTTATTGGGGTATTTAGGACACAGATTTGTCACAACCATTATCTAAGGCAGAAGAATGTGACTTATCCAAAATCACCCAAGAGTTTCCATGGCTAAGCAGGTATTCAAACTCTGGTCTCCTTGAGTCCTAGTCCAACATTCAGGCCACTACATTATGTTGGCTTTGCCTATCATTTACTGTTGATCTCCCCTCCCCCCCACACACTGTTTGATAACCTTCTTTATAGTTTGGTACTATAGCCACCTCTTGATTCCACTTCGGATTACCCTGTTATATTGCTAGCAGTTACAGCAGTAGCAACTACTGCTACACCAACTATAACAACTACACCATACTTGAAGGTCTTTCAGACAGCTTATACAGAGTCCTGAATTGAATTAGAGACTACAATAAAGACACAAAACCAATGGTCTGGGCCACTGTCAAACACAATTCTCTCATGATAGCATAAGTCCTTCCACTTCCTGGACGAAATGTTTTAACTGTTTTCAAAAAACTGAGTTGGCTATGAGGTGAGATGGCTCATCTTGGTGTGTCATAAGAGGGTGGCAAATTTTAGTTTCTTCATTGAGATGCAAATATTAAATACATAAATAAATAAATAAATAAATAAATAAATAAATAAGGGGGCAAAACAGACTGCCCCAAAAGTCCAGCTCTATGCTGTCCCTTTGAGTGCTGGATCAGGGTAGTGGCAACCACATGCTGTGGCCCCAATCTGGCATTTTTCCAGCCCAAAAAGAAGTGGCAAAATGCCACTCCTTTTGGGGGCAGAAAAAAGGTGGCTTTGCCACCACAGCTGTGGTAGCTTTTTGGCATTTCTGCCATGTGGCACATGTAAATGCCACACCACAGAAAAGCTGTGACACCACCCGCTGTGTGGTCAATGGGGCGACATTACGCCGGCTTGGGGGTGGCATCACAGCATGCACCCCCATGCCACCCCAAAGCCAGCATTTCTTTCTGGTCTGTTTAGGAAGAGGCACCTCTGGAATTCTCTGCCTTATTCTGCATCCACTGATTCAACCATCCATGGCTTAGAAATTTAAAAAAAATACAAAAAGCAAGCCTTGATTTTGCCATTTTATATAAGGGACATCTTTTGATTAATCTATTGTATACAATGGCACTTGAGCATCCATGGATTCTGGTATCCATGGGCGGTCCTGGAACCAAATCCCAGCAGATACCAAGGACCCACAGAGTGTGTGTGTGTGTGTGTGTGTGTGTGTGTATCACTGAAATTCCTCTATAATCAAGATTTTTTTTTCTTTTTAATATCCATGCAACATTCTTCCTGTCCCCCCCTTTTTTTTCTTCCTGAAGTTCTGGTACTAGATGAAACTTTCTATACCCACTACAGAAAGTTTATTTGTTCCTGTCCAAGGTGTTTCTGATACAGACAAGGGCAAATAAAATACATCTATATCCATTGCTTCAGTTCTTCCCACTATATTTTTGACTGGCCCCACTGATGATATTTTAAGAGGGGGGGTGACCTTCATCATAGAGGTTTCCTACTGACCAGCTTTTCCACATTACATTTCCAGTTCCAAGCAAATTATTTCTCCCCCTCTTCTACATATGCACATTTCTTATTAGAGGTACAGTGATAAAGTGGAATAGCCTTATATCACTTTAGCATTAGGACTATACTAGATAGATAGATAGATAGATAGATAGATAGATAGATAGATAGATAGAAAATTAGAAATAGAAAATGGAAATAATGTACAAAATTGAGGACATTGAGACAGGGGGAAAACCATATGGGAGGGAAATGTTGACTTAATGGAGGAGATGCTGAGCATGGAGGGAAACTATACCCATACCACAGTTATACCACACCTCAAATGGAAGAAAAGAGTAGCATGCAGATCAGGAATCATGCTATAATCTGTTATATTCATCAACAAAAGCCAAGACATTTAGGGCACAACTGGATGTTGATGCAGAAACAACTGCTACAAGGGATTACAACACATGAAATACCAAAACAGAATGCCCTGATAATCACCAGAGCTATTGAGCATTATGAAAGAGACCTATATAACATTCAATTAATGAATAAATGTACTAGGAATTTCAACATGAAGCCACCCCCACGTATCATTGAAAATAGCTCAGATAATATGAACTGTGGCCCTTCATCTAAAGGGTGACTGAATAAACAGAAGCCACTCTGTGCATAGAATGTTTGATTTGCTGCTAAGAGGGCTTTCTGCCTGTGGTCCTAAAAGAGATGTATTTGTCAAATCTGAAGGTGATTATTTCATTGGACCAGCTTGAAGGCAATATCCTTAGAGAACATCTCATTATCACACTACCTAAGAGAGTATGCAGTCAGCAATGACATATTGGCCAGCAGATATGAAACACAGCTCAGAGACTTCACAAAATCTGCAGGTGTGACAGTCAAAGTAACACATGCTGCATTTGGACATGAGGACAAGGAGAACAGAAAAAGCTAGAGAGATTTTAAGTCCTATTCAAGTTAACCAGGTGAAGCATCCCCAGAAACAACTATCCCCTATGAGTTTAACAAGAAAAGTGAAGGAATTGGATTTATGAGGTAAAACATTCCCAGTATTGATTTATTCCAAGTTTTTAAAACTGCCTGTTTATCATTCTGTTTGTTATTAGATGCATCTCAATATTTCTGCAAACATACATTTTTCTCTAAATTATCTGGGAGGTGAAATGTTATTTTTGTATGATAAGATTCCCAGAAAAACACACTGGACTCTTGTCTCATTCTACTTCCAAAGAACACATGCTGACAATTGTGCAAGAGCCTTCACTGAAAAATGGTGGACGATGTCAAAAAGCTCAGTGTGCTGTTTTGAATTAGGAATGAAATAGCACAGTCTGCTATTTTGAATATGAAATCATGCACAAACGTGTATGGCATGTTTGATAAAGAATGCAACATTCCAGAGACAGCATTTTAAAAGAAATCTCACTGCAACAATCATATCAGTGTTTTTGCAAAGGAGCATTCTGAAAATGGGATTAAACTATTCTGCAAGGTAGAAATATCCTTTAAAATATAAGGAAATGTTCCTATGTCTGTGTTTTGGAGGTGGAATCCAATTCCCAGAAACACTAACTGAACAATCTTAAACTTCAGTAAGCCATGTAGTATTTCAACATTTTTAAAAGCTCTGTCATAATAGCTGTAAAAATGACAATAAAATAATAATAGCTGAAATACAGATTCTCCAGGCAAACCCCATACTTAGTAATTTTTTATAAAATTTATGTTTGTTTCACTATCTAAGAGGATTATTGCTATACATTATAGACCTTAAGCAGTCTTCTGCTAAATTTACATTCTGAAGAAACAATAGTTAATAAGTTAATAGATAAGTAGTAGCCTGGGAATTTTAATAAGAAATAAAAACCTGAGGGTGGGAGATAAAGAAAATAAAAACAGAAATGGGAACAAAATAGGAACAGATTGTTGCTAGCCAGACACAGAGACTCAGAAAGCTGTACTGCTGAACATCTTCATTAATCAATCTCTTGACATAAAGCAACCACTTTAGGGCTAGATATAAATCTATTGGATTACTTGTGTAAGTGCTCACCAATGTGAGAAATTGGTTGCACAGTCTAGCCCTTCCAGCGAAGTTATATATATCCTTAACTAAGGAAAGGGCCATGTTAGGCAACCTATATTTTCTTGTCTCTTGGTGGTGAAAGAGAAAAATAAACTGTGGAAGCAAGACATAAGAGGTATACCAATGAGACTATATTGCTCTAGTTCCTTCCTCCTTCACATTTCAGAGGTTTTTTGGTGTTTTTTTTAATGTAGTTTAAATATAAAGACTTGCACTCTGGAGTAAAGACTTTCACCAGGAGCCATGGTGGCACAGTTGTTAAATGCCTCTACTGCAGCAACTCACTCACAAACCACAAGGTTGTGAGTTAAATAGCAACCAGAGGTTCAGGGTCGACTCAGCCTTGCATCCTTCCAAGGTCCCTAAAATGAGTACCTAGCTTGTTGGGGGCAATTATCTTACACATTGTAAACTGCTTAGGGAGTGCTTACATGCACTGATAAGCGGTATAGAAATTACTTGCTATTACTATTCTACCCTTTATCACTCAAGGAAAATTATGATAGAATATACTCTTGCCAGCATACTCTCACCTGGAGCACTGAGACTGGTTTTTGGAAGGGACACTGGCTGGAACAGACAAAAAAGGGAACTGCCTAGTTGCAAGCAAACAGTTTTTGGGCCTTTGCAGACTGCCAGAAATAGTGAAAACTGAGTCCACTTTAACTGCTCTGACTCAGTGCTAGGGAATCATGGGAACTGTAGTTTATTGTTGCACCAGAGCTCTCTGACAGAGAAGGTTCAATGTCTCAGAAAAAAATACAATTCCCATGATTCCCTAGTACTGAGCCAGGGCAGTTAAAGTGGACTCAATATGCACTATTTCTAGCAGTCTGCAAAGGCCATCTGTCTTCTTAGGCTACAATTAAAATGTGAGGGATCTGGAGTGTGGTAGTGGCATATGTGCTATTTGTTTGCTTTCTCAAGCTATAATTCCATAATAAGAAGAAGTTTTTTTAAAACCTGGAAATAATATTTAGAAATTCTAAAAGAAGTCTTCAGCCCAGCATGAGAGCCTGTTCAGAAAGGGCCAAGGGGAACTCTGTAGGCAAGTGTGCAACATCTGTGGGCTCTGAGCAGAGATTTCTGGAAACAGCCTCAGGTATAGCATGTCAGCCGAACATTAACAGCTTCTACAGATTGGTATAAAAAAAGTGAAAGGTCTCGCAAGATATGTTGTTGTTGTGTGCCTTCAAGATATTTCCAACCTATTACAGGGTTTTCTTGGCAAGTTTTGTTCAGAGCGAGTTTGTCATTGCCTTCCTCTTGAGACTGAGAATGTGTGACTTGCCCAAGTGGGTTTCCATGGTGAAGAGGGAATTCAAAACCTGGTCTCAGGTGTAGTCCAACAACCACTACAACATGAAGGCTCTCACCACACAACATAGTTGCTTGGGTTTTGCCAGTTGCTGGTGGATGTTGTCACTTCCACACCCATTAATTCCTATTCCTTTTGCATGGTGTGGCAGGAACCTAGGGACTTGATATTTATAGGGAAGCGGTTCCCAACCAGTGCTCCATGGAGCCCTTAGGGCTCTGTGAGTCAAAAAGGTTGGGAACCCTAGTTATAGGGTATTGCCGCAACTACAGCATTCTGATATTTCGGCAGGCCTTTCCAGACTAGACTTCCAGGCCTTAAGAGTCAGTCATCTTCTCCTTCCCTATTCTCTGTTGCAGCTGGGGTTTGCCTTTTTAATGAAATTTATTTTAGTATGTTTTAAACTGTGAAATTGTTAAATACTTTTTTAAGGGTGGGTGGGTTCTGGGGTTCTTCAGGGTGGGATGGGGATTGTATTTTATGACAATTTTAATGTTGTAAGCCACCCCGATTGGTCTGCAGAGGGGTGAAATATAAATACATTATTATTATATCATCATCATCATCATCATCATCATCATTATCATTATTATCCCTGTGGCATAGTGGTTTGAGTGTTAGACTAGGATTCTGGAGACCAAGGTTCAACCCCCCCCCCCTTGGCTATGGAAACCCACTGGGTGACCAAGGGCAAGTCTCACTCTCTCAGCCTCAGAGGACAATGACAAACCCCATCTGAAGAAACTGCCAAGAAAACCCTGTGACAGATTTGCCTTATCATAAGTCAGAAACAACTTGAAAGCATACAACAACAAACAATGCAGGAAGCTCTGTGAGACAACTGTTCTGGCTATTAAAGTGATGTGGAAAGGGAGAAGGAGGCAGTGATAATTTCCTTTCCTCCCCCTGAAGATTACAAGAGCAAAGGAATGACCATGTTAATTCAATAAACTGCAGGGGAACATCCCTGCTGTCAATCGCTTTGCTTCCAACACTACCACCATCACCCCTACACATGCTGTAGCAGCAACCCTGGAATTTGGCTGTGCCTGGTGTTTAAAAAGAAGGATGAGAATCTGTTCTACCTGCTGGTCAAGGGTAAAGAAAGAAGAAGGGAAGTAAATAAAAGGGTGGCTGAGAAGAGCACACTTCTTTGTATATTTCTTCACCCTTACTATAAGGGAAAACTTCATAGGTAAGAGACTTCTAGAACCAATAAACTCAGTATGAAACAAAACTATGTATTCACACAAATGTGTTGGGAATTTTTTGTTGTCTTATATAGCTTAGAAATTATTCCTCAGAGTGGGAATAAAAAGCTTCAGCTTGTACTGGAAATTATTAGCAAATAGTCCAGAACAATAAAAAATGGTAACTGGTTATTTAAAAACAAAAACCAACAAACAAAACTGTAAATATTACAGCTACATATATCAAAGTTCAGCAACATTGCCCCATCTGGATGAACCCTTAGTGAGGGAATATAAACTCTGTTCTAAAAGCTTTGCAAAATCAAATTGTTAGCAATTTTTTAGCTAGATGATCATGTGGGTATGTGACTCTATAGCATATTCCAAGGGTTCATCATTCCAAGACTGTATGCAAAATATTAAGTATTATTTTAAATTTCTCTAATGTAATGTCTGTGGATTTTTTAAAGGACGAACACTATTTGGGATTACATAATTGTGGTTTTGTGGTTGTTGAGCATGCATACTGCAATGGCTTGGTAAACAAACAAATATGCAGGGTCTTTAATTTCTCCTCGTCCAAAACAATATTCTACATTGCTTTGGTACTAAGTATGGAAATGAAATCCCACCAAAGTATGTATCCATAGATAGATAGACAGACAGACAGATGTCATTCATTCCAGAGAAAAATCACTGGAACATCTCATTTAATTTTCTGAGTTTCACAGTTCTGCAAAAGCCAAACAGTTGAGTAATGCTGGTCTAGCTCACCTAGGACATTATCTATCTTAAGACACATTCTTACATTCTCATATGTTGGAGTCATATGGAAAACAATATTAAATTATGTTTCACATGTAGGTCTAAGGAAGGACAGTGCAGAGAGAGGCTACCTGTCTCATTATAAACCTGATATAAAGCATTTTTTTCAGAAGTAGCCTTCTTTTTAACTGTTTTAATGGGCATTGATTATTGCAATTGATTAAAAAGTATTTTTATTTAATTTGTTTTTTGTTATGGTTGTAAGCTATCCTGAGTGCTTTTTTGTTGTTGAAAATCAGAAAACGTAAGAAATAAAATAAATAAAAAAGAAAGATACCTGTGATGTCCAGCCTGGACTATAAATTCTCCCCTACATTTCCCTTTATTTTTAGTTAGCCCTTAATATGTTTGAGCATAGGAATGTTCCATTGTATTAATTTGTGGCAGGAGCTGTAGGAATCCCCTGCATTTTTCTAGTTTTTGGTTTGCCCCTTCCCAGCAAGCTCTGTTTTAGCTTGGGATTTTTAGTTTTTTTTTTTTTTCTTAGGCAGGCTCGGCTTTATCTGTTTGGTGGCAAACAGGCACAGACAGAGGGAAAGGACATTTCTTACACCATTTAGCCAATTTATTTACCATTAGCCAGAGTAGTTACCAAAAGTAGTTAATTATAGTAAATATCAACAACAAAGAAGTCAAGAGCACAAGAAGCTGAAAGACCCTGCACCAGCTTCATTGAGTAGGAGTTCAAACCAAGATCAAACCCAGACAGATAACAACACTGAAGATTGCTGAAACCTAAACTGTAAAGTACCTTTTATTTTAAGCCTGTTAGAGCTGGGGAGGAGAAATCTTTTTCTTTTGTTTTTCAAAATAAATTTCCCCTTTTGGACTTTACATTAAGCATTGGAGCCTTTTTGGGTAAAAGTTTGATCTCACCAGGGTACTGGCGTTGCACACCCATATTTCCACCAGCTTTAGTTGGGTGTGTCTTCACAGTGTAAGAATACTGGCGGCCTTTGCCGCTCCCACCTGTTAAAAGAGTCCCAGTGCACAGCCCTGCATTGAAGCTAGTTCCCAAGACTCGCATAGAGAGAAAAGAGGCTTTCCTGTGGCTGTAAAAGGGGGGAGAAGGCAACAGTTGCTGTGCTTAATTAGCCTGTTTTGCTACAGCAGCCATTTTAGGTCTACTTCTTCCTGCAGAGTTCTAAGCACATGATCGGCGGCCATTTTGGAAGAACTTTTTCCATTCAAGTATATGGATAGAGCTTTATTAAGAGAGTAATGTGTGTTTTATGTTTGTTCATGTTGCAAATTTGAAGATAGGAGCTAGAAGACTCTTCAACCGACTGGCTGTGCTGAAGTAGCATAGGAGTGGTGACAGCAGGAGAGCGGAGCAGTAGCAGGCTGTAAGTAAAATTCAGCACTACACCGTTTAGTCCTCTTCATCCTTGCTGAGTTGTTGCTTTGGCAACTAGGATCAGCCAGAATGGATAGGCTTTCTGAAAAAGCAGCACATGGACACACACACATGACACTCGCTCCCTCAGAAACAGACACCTGACCGAGAAGGCCCTAGAACTGCTGTTGGAGAAGGAAAGGCACTTAAGTGTGAAAGAACTGGAAGCCTGGAAGAGTTTGCAACATGCCATGTCCTTGCTGTCAGCAGTCTGTAGCTTGGAAGACATGCAAAAAAGAGAGCTTGCCCAGCAATCCAGTTTTCTACAGTGGAAAGAAGTGGTGAATAAAAGGATCCAAACACTTCAGACCATTAACAATCCTGATGTGGAATCCAGACTAAAAGAGTTCCTAGAAGAAGTTGCGGATAAAGAAAAGGAGTATAGCGCAGTTTTGAACATAGTCAAGTTCCGGCTGCAAAGTTTGGAACTTAGTGAAGAGAAGAAGAAGTCCCCTGCCAGCAGTGCCAAGTCCAGCAGATGAGTATACCCAGGGAAACCTCAAAGTGCAAAGAGCTCAAAAACCTGTCACACCAGCAAGTCTTTTTCGCACAGACATGGTTCCCACTCCAGTAAAAGTCGTAGTTGCAGTTGTTCTTCCCATGCTAGCTGGAGTTCGTCTATGGTAGCCCAGCATTTCAAGGAAGTAGAAAGAATGAAATTGAAGTCTGAAATATTGCATGAAGCAGAAGCAGCAATGGCCAGTGAAGAACTAACCTTTTCTCATCAAGAGGCTGATTTAGAAAAGCAAAAGGCTGCCCTCAAAGCAGAACAAGAAAAACAACAAGCTGCCCTCAAAGCAGAACAAGAAAAGCAATAAGCTGTCCTCAAAGCAGAGCAAGAAAGGCAAGAACTTGCTATTCAGAATGAGAAAAAACTTCTGCTCAAGCCTAAGGAGGCTGCAAAACTGTCCATAAAGGCCAAGATTTTAGCCAAGAGTTTCCAGGATGATCTGAGAGAGGAAAACTTGAGGAAGCTCCCTACACAAGAGCCTAGAGACAGGATGTCTTCCTTGTTCCTTGTGCTGGGTCAGAGCTCCCGAGAAGACCCAGAAGCTATGTCACCTTCTAACTTAGAGGCTAGCAAGACACATCCACCTGCCATTCTGAGGCACCAGCCTACTGAGGAACCTGCTTACACAGGGAAGATTATTCCTCGTGACCATCTACCTATAAATATGCCAGTCAATGAATCCTTTAGAGACCAGAAACCCATGGCTGGGAGCCAAATTCCTAGCCATGCTAGCATGGCCATCCAGCAAGCCCCGGCTGCTGAAGCTTCTAAGACTTACAGGTCTAGAGAATCTATGGTCTTGCCTGCCAGTCAAGCTGATTTGCAAACTAATAGGAGTCCATGCTTCTATCAGCCTGCAGAGACGATTCCTACCTTCACAGAGTCTTGTTCACCATTTATGTTTAAAACTCCCAAGAAGGATCTTAGAGACAAGGGAGTTCAGAAATTCTCAGATCTTCCTGAAGACTTCATCTTATGGAAGGTAACCTTTCAGAGAGCCATTAGAAATTTGAAGCTACAAGCAGATGAGGAGTTCACCTTACTCACGGCATGGTTGGGCTCCAACTCGTCCCTTCAGGTCCAGAGAGTCTACGCAGTCTATGTGTCAGACCCAGTTAAGGCATTGCAAACAGCATGGAACAGATTAGAGGAGCGATATGGTGCATCAACAGAAATAGAAGCATCCTTACTGAATCAGCTTTATAAGTTCCCAGTCCTCAAGTTAAAAGACTACCATCAACTTTGGGACTTAAGTGATCTTCTAGTTGAACTTCAATCTGCAAAATGTAATCCAGAGTTACCTGGTCTAGCCTGTTTAGATCAACACATCACACAGAGGCAGGTGCTCCAAAAATTACCCTTTCAGCTCCAGGAGATGTGGGGAAGAGAAGTGTTTTCTGATAAGGAACTCAACATGCAATGCTACCCACCCTTCAGTTACCTTGTGACCTTTGTGACAAGAGCTGCAAAGGAAAGGAATGACCCACAGACTAGGTTCCCAACCCTTTACCAGAGCATGCGTCCAGAGGAGACTGTAAAAGAGGACAAAAAACCTATCAAAGAGATGGGAAAGAGCACAGTTGTAGTTAAATCTACTGAGGTCACTCAGTTTAAGTCAGATAAGAAGCAAGAGACTAAAGAAATTCCATGTCCCATTCATAATAAACCACATAGCCTTGCAGCTTGTAAAGAGTTCTCAAAAAGGCCTTATGAAGAAAGGCTGGAAATAGCAGCTAAAGCAAAGGTTTGCTTCCGATGCTGCGGTTTAAGAAGTCACTTTGCTAAAAACTGCAAAGCAAAGGTGAAATGTGCAGAATGCGGTAGCCTACAGCACTGTTCAACAATGCAACATTTTAAATCACCTTCAGTATCACCTAAACTCAAGAAGAAAACAGAGAGTCTTAAAGGTGAGGCTGCAGAAAAGACAGCTGAAACTACTTCAGGAGCAGAGTCAGTTGCAGCATGTACAAAGCTATGCCAGGACTCAACACAGACTAGGATATGCCATCCGATTTGTCTAGCTGAAGTTTTCTCAGAGAACAAATCTCACTTTAGAAAAAGACTTTATATTGCCCTAGACTCACAGAGTGATGCATCCTTGGCCACACCAGAGTTCTTCAATACTTTTGCAGTCAAAGCCAAGAGGCTTGAATATACCATATCTACCTGCACTGGACAGCAACAAATGCAGGGTAGAGTGGCAACTGAGTTCATGATGGCAAAAGGTGCATTAAACTTCCTCCATTAATAGAGTGCCCTTCTATCCCAAGAAGCAAGAACCAAATAGCAACCAAGGTTGTAGCTGAAAGCCACGCACACCTGAAGGCTATAACGAAAGAAATTCCTGCATTGGACAAAGATGCCGAAATTTCCCTCCTAATAGGTTCAGATTGCCCAGAGCTGTTCCAGGTCTTGAAGCAAGTAAATGGACCTCAAGGTGCACCGATAGCACTAAAATTGCCACTAGGATAGATAGTAATTGGACCTGTGTGCATCCACAGCAAAAGCCCACCAGAAGCATTCAATCTTACAGGCAATAGCCAATTTCCAAATTCAAGACCCACACAACTACAAAGTTGCCTAAGCCACATTAAAGTGTGTTGCCTTGGTGTTATCCCAGACTACGGTGCCATTTTTGAAACTTCAACAAGAGATGAAGATATAGCCTTTTCCCATGAGGAAAGAAAGTTCCTAGACATAATGAATCTAGAAACAGTCCAGAATAGTGAAGGGAGCTGGATGACACCCCTTCCATTTAGAGAAGATCGACCAATTTTGTCTAACAACTGTCAACTTGCTGAGAAAATACTTTTTGCTTTGAGAAATAGAATGCTCAAAGACTCCACTTTGAAGGATCAAATTGTACAGTTCATTGAAGATCTGTTTGTAAGCAACTATGCTGAAAGAGTTCCTTTGAGCAGTGAACCCCAAGAGCAATGGTTCCTGCCATACCATAAGGTAACTCACCTACAAAAGCCAGAAAAGGTGAGAATAGTTTTTGACTCAAGTGCAAAGGTACAAAACATCTCACTTAATGATGTTCTTCTTAAAGGTCCAGATTTGCTTAACAGTTTACTAGGAGCACTTCTGAAGTTTAGAGAAAGAAAAATAGCGGTGACAGCAGACATACACAAAATGTTCTATGCCTTCCTGGTTAAGGCAGAACATTGCCACTTCCTAAAGTTCCTGCGGTTCCAGAACACAGAAACCTTAGAAGATATCACCGAGTTCTGCATGAGAGTGTATGTTTTTGGAAACACCCCTAGCCCAGCGGTAGCCAACTACTGTCTTAAAAGGACTGCAGAAACTTATAAAAATCAGTGTAGTACAGAGGCTTATCGATCAATCAACTCAAACTTTTACGTGGATGACTTACTGGTTTCCTTTGACTCAGTGCAGGAAGCTAGCCGAGTCATTAAAGAAGTACAGTCTGTGCTAAATTTAGCCAACATAAAGCTTCATAAAGTAGTCTCTAACAGCAGAGAAGTTTTGGAGACCTTTCCTAAAGAGGAGCTTGTTGAAAAGGATGTCACAACGATCTTTGAAGACAAGCATACACAGACTAGCCTTGGTATTTTGTGGAATGTCTTCACTGACAGACTTTCAATCAGAATTCCAAAACTTGAACTTCAGACTACAAGGAGAAAAGTGCTCTCTTCAATTAACAGTGTTTATGACCCTTTGGGTATTACAGCACCAGTGCTTATAGTGGCCAAAAACATCTTTAGAGAGGTAATAAACCAAGTTAAAGACTGGGATGAAAATCTGCCCCCAGCCCTGGATTTAGCATGGAAGACCTGGGCATCTCAGACCAAAGACATTGAACACCTTACTGTGCCCAGACAGTATGTTTCTGTAGGGCCTGGACCAAATACCATTTATGAGTTACACATTTTTCGTGATGCCTCTGAAAAGGCAATTGCTGCAGTTGCATATCTGAGAGCAAGAAATAATACTGAGAGGCATGTGGGATTTATTATGGCCAAAGTAAAGGTAGCACCCAAACAGACAATACCGAGATTAGAGCTGTGTGTGTGCTGTTTTGCTATCTACCCAACTTCTTCAAACCATTTGTGAGGAAGTGGAAATAAAATTCCATGGAATATTATTATACACCGACAGTATGGTTGTACTAGGATACCTCACAAACACTACAGAGATTTAAAATGTACATAACCAACAGAGTTGAACAAAATTCTTTCTCGCACTCAACAAAGTCAATGGAAATATGTTCCTTCTGAGTTAAATCCAGCTGATATTGCTACAAGAGGAGCTTCAGCTCAGAAGGTGCAGTCATCCACTTGGCTGACCGGTCCAAAATTCCTGATGGAGTTAGAATTTCCTGATCACAACAGAAGTAGAGCTGAAACATCCTCTGAGTTACCTGAGTGCCTGCCAGAGATCAGCAGCTGCAAAATAGATTTGGTAAATGCACCCAGCACAAGGTTGCATCATTTAGATGCCAGGAAATTCACAAAGTTCTCTCAGTGGCTGAGTCTTCAACGTGCCCTTGATAGACTCATCCATTTTATAACTTTCAGAGACAAAGCCGCACTTACAACTATGGACATGGTTAAAGCAGAAACCCTGATCTACAGGTCTATACAGAGATCTGAATTCAAGGAAGAGTTCAGATGCTTAGAAAAGCAGCACTATTTACCTAGACACAGTGTCCTTAAAGATCTGTATCTGGTTATGGACAACAGAGGTCTTCTACGTGTTGGAGGTAGACTTCAAAGAGCTAAAATCAAAAACAGCCTAAAAATTTTTGAAAGGCCACCATGAGAACTATGAGTGAAGGCAAAGTGGTCAAGTATCAAAGACCTTTAACAGACTTAGTTACTCTGTTCAAAGTTAGATAAAACTTTTGATTTATTGTATAAATGGTTAGAATAGGTCATTAGATTGCAAAATTTCGTTGAAATTTTGAGCAGGGAGTGTGATGTCCAGCCTGGACTGTTTAAATTCTCCCCTGCATTTTCCTTCATTTTTAGTCAGTCCTTAATATGTTTGAGCATAGGAATGTTCCATTGTATTAATTTGTGGGAGGAGCTGTAGGAATCCCCTGCATTTTTTAGTTTTTGGTTTGCCCCTTCCCAGCAAGCTCTGTTTTAGCTTGGGATTTTTAGTTTTTTCTTAGGCAGGCTTGGCTTTATCTGTTTGGTGGCAAACAGGCACAGACAGAGGGAAAGGATATTTCTTACACCATTTAGCCAATTTATTTACCAATTAGCCAATTTATTTACCAGTTAGCCAGATTAGTTACTAAAAGCAGTTAATTATAGTAAATATCAACAACAAAGAAGTCAAGAGCACTAGAAGCTGAAAGACCCTGCACCAGATTCTTGGAGTAGGAGTTCAAACCAAGATCACACCCAGAGAGATGACAACACTGAAGGTTGCTGAAAGCTAAACTGTAAAGTACCTTTTATTTTAAGCCTGTTAGAGCTGGGGAGGAGAAACCTTTTTCTTTTGTTCTTCAAAATAAATTTCCCCTTTTGGACTTTACATTCAGCATTGGAGCCTTTTTGGGTAAAAGAGTTTGATCTCACCAGGGTACTGGCGTTGCACACCCATATTTGCCACCACCTTTAGTTGGGTGTGTCTTCACAACACCTTAACAGAAAGAGAATAGGAAGGTAACTGAGCAAGTAGCTTGCTGTCCTACCATGGATGCAGGTTGCTTTTACTGAACAGACTCCATTCTTACCAATATAGAATTACATACTTAAACAGCGGGGGAGGAAGTTTGCTTGTTTGTTTCATTACATGACAGAAGCCCTCAGAATACTTGTTTTAGTACAAGTGGCTTTGATCAGATATCTTTTTATTGAGTGGTTTGCCAAAATAAATGCAAATTTGACAAAATACAAAGAAACTAGAGACAATTGCATAATTTTCAAAAAGACTAAACTCTATTTCCAGGAGACCAAATTCAATTGGCATCACCTACTGAGAGAGTATGTTTTAAAGTGAAGGGATGCCTGACTTACGCAATTATAAACAATTGCCTGTAATTATGTCTGTTTTGACTCACATTGAATTACCCTGCTGCTTTAGCATTCATTGATGTTTCTGTCTTATTAAGACTTCTTAGCCAATATTTAAAATGGAGGAGACAGGCTCTTCTCAGTATAGGCTAATGGAAAGTAATATCACATATTTTAAAGGTGGCATATGGATTTCTTTGAGAGACAGAATGAAGTCTGGTTTCAGAGGTACTTTTGATTGCTTTTGAACTTCCATATAGATTCATTGTACATGACAGCTGTGTTCAACCACTTTTACTTGAAAATAAGTCAAAGAGCCTTAAGAGTGAGATGAGACATAGACTAAGGCTAATTTTTAATCCCAACTAGGTTAGACCAAAATGAACCAATAGAATATCCATACATTTATGTAAGTTCCATTGATTCAGGGGACTCATCTTTTGATGAGAGCAATAACTGATTTACCATATACACTTGTCCCTTCTCGTTTGCAGACTTGGCATCCACAGTCTCAATCCTTCATGGACATCAAACAGGGAATGACAAAATGGGGCATGTGCCTGAGGCCTTGAATATTTGCAATTTTCCTGATTCGTGAGAGGGGGGTGTCTGGAACAGGTCCCCCACGAACCAGGAGGGACGATTCTATATTCATGCATAAATCAAGACATTTTAGTCACAAAATTGACTCTAAAAAACTGGGTTAACTTATCCATGGGTCAATGTAAGTATTCTACCTTAATTTTTATATAAAAAAAGGAACCACTCCCTTCTTAAAATAGAGTGGTGAAAGTCAAGAGTTTAGTCTGTTGTGGGAGAACCCAAAAGACGTACCAATCCCCTATACTCTTTTTGCCACAGTGCCACTTCTAGCTTTGTTGAATGCCTGGGCTGAAAAGTAGTGGGGGCTTCTTGGTGCTTCCACTCAAAGGAACACCAAGAGAGTAGATGGGATCAGTGTTTCTTTTAGGTTTTCCTGGGATGGACTAACCTCTCACCTTTCACCACTCAGAGAAAGAGATTCCAATGATGTTATTCCAGCGATAAGGAACTGGGCTTTGAAGGATTGGAATAAAACAGTTGTGTATGTTTGTTAGCTTTTTGTGGTTTAAATCGTGCAAATTTATCACACTAAAGTTAAAGGCTGTAATCACTGCTAATGTAATCACCATTTTCTTTGATTTGCCTTTTCATTCTTTTTGACAAGTCTGTATTTTTTTAGCCCTTCCCATGCCTGGCCATCTCTCACACAGATCACACAGCCACCATTTATTGTAGTTTCCTCCTCATCCATCAGCCTTTAGGGTGAGCACAATTACGCCTGACATCATTTTGTAAGTTCTTTGGCATTGTTTTCCTTTGCTTCATCCTTTAAATCCATTATTACATGTCCCTAAGTTTTACTCTTGGCATATCCATGGTTCATATCAAAATCCATAATTTTGGCCCCAAAACCTGCCCTCAACTTATACATAAGCTCAACTTGAGTATATATGGTATATCATAATTGCTATCTTCTAACACAGAATGTCTCTAGTCTTCACATAAACATGGATTATCAGTCCAGTTTCCAGAAATAAATACAAATAAAAATCAAGAAAACCATAAAAAATAGCAAAACCAATTTAGTAACAATGCAAATAATAATACTGACAGAAGTCATACTTAAAACTGATACATCTAAATGGCCTGGAAATATTTAAAAAAAAAAAAAAAAAACTTCTAGCTTGCTGTTAGTATGATAGCAGACTTGACCACTTGGCAAACCTCCTTGATAAAACAGTATCAGAACTGGGATCTCAGAGATGAAAAGGCTCCCATAACTTTATCCACTACTGATAGTTGGAGGAACCAAAGAAGGGCTTTCCAATATTATCATAAAAGGTTGGCATCTTTGTGTGGAAGCAGGCAGTCCTTTAAGACCCCTGGGATTCATGCCATTCAAGACTTAAAACCAGCATCAAGAACTGTATTCAGTTCAAAATGCTTTTGCTAGTAATCTAAGGGATACTACTAGAAAACTGAGGGATTAAACTATTTTGCATTTTATGATTTATATGCTATTTTACATATTATTTTTACTGTTATTGTTATTGCTGTTGTGAAATAATGCCTTTCCCTCAATACTTGGATGAATGTAACTTTAAAAAGTTAAAACAAATGCAGTTAAAAAGCACTTACAATGGCATAACAAGTCAAAGTCTTTCATGGGAAGTCACATTCACTTAGCCTTAGAGGAAGATAATGGCAAGCCTGCTCTGAATAAGGGCTAGTTTACACTGATGAAAAAGGGCATACTCACCATGAAGCCAGTACTGGCAATCCTGATGATGTATGTCTACTTGTGGGAGGGGTTAATCCATCTTTTTATGCCCTTAACTCAACTTTGTTTCAAACTAAGCAAAGTTGGGGAAATCCCAGTGTTTCCCATAAAACCTGGCATGACTTCAAATTATTTTGGAATGTAGACAGCTGATTTCAACCCAATCCATTTGTCTGTGTGCCAAATATCATGCCATCCCCCTTCCTGACACTGAGCAGTGCAGAGAAAGGGTATGGCCTGTTTTCTGAACTGCTATCACTGCTTGTTTGCAGGCAGAAGTTTTTGTGTTTTTTTCTGGTGTTTTGCCCCCACAGTATAACGACTCCTTGTTGCTCACATAGCTGGGTACTGGTTTGTGTCATTAGAAGAAGTGGCAGCATGCCAGGCAGGCTTTACATGGAGCTCCTGCCTTTGAGGAAGTGGCAGCGGCAAGTCCAAAAACAAGGGATGCACCAGTGGGCCCAATGCAGTGTCAACTGACAGTCCCATGTACACAATGACATATGTCATTGCACTGGATATGGCCCAATGCATATGAATGCCATTGTGGCCAATCTGGGGCCAGTCTGGGGCACAATGCTGTAAACTGGCTCCAGATTAAAGCTGCAGGTGTCGACACACTCTTGTCAAGTAAACCCTAGGGCAAGGCTACCATAGGACAGAGTCAAATTGAAAACACTTAACAGAAAGAAAAGTATTTACATAAGACAATACATAATATAACTTACAAATACTATAATAACATGTAGGGCATAAACAAATAAGAAGTTAAAATGCAATTAAACTACCCATAGAAATCCATTAAAAGACAAAAGAGAATAATCAGTAAAACTGCACAGTATTAAAAGTCTGGGACAGATATTTTTCACTTACTGAAGGAGGGAAGCAGTGATCCTATTCCATCTGGCAAACTGCTTGTGTGCAGTTAGTTACTCACCAGTAGTACTAGACCTGCCATTAAAGGAAGTGAGGCTGTTGCTACAAGCAACAGATTTTAGGTGTTGTGAAATGGCAGCAAGTTTCTATTTAATTTGTTAGTATTTTATTTTGACTGTTAGAGAAGAGATGTGCTTGATGGATTTTCTGCCTCCTGTGCCAACATAATTTGGCAGGCTTTGAGTACTGTAGCTTGAATCCTGTGTGTGCACTTCTCTAGTGATTGCACTTTTTGCACGGTCACACAGCAGGGCTGAGGAAAGACAGACAAAATCTACTTGTTCCAATCTGCCTATTTATCCAATGGCATACATCCTTTGTGACGACAGTGCTCATACTCTTTTCTCTTTTGCCATCATCATCTACTGGTTGGGACAAATAACACCAAGGTGAGAACTTTGGGTTTTGCCCAGTTTCCACACATCCTGAGGGTTTTTCAAGACATTATTCTGTATAGAAGTACACATGGATTCTTCATGCAAAATTATAGGTTTTGAACAAAAAGAACATGCAAACTTTTTGCACAAAAAAACCCCATGTGTTTTTGAAAACAGTATTTTGTGAGTGTGTGTATGGGGGGGGGGACACTTGGGCATTTTGTGTAAAATGTTAATCTTTGTGCAAAATCCAACATTTTGCAAGGGGGAAAAATCCCTGTGTTTTTGGAAATAGGTTGGTGTGTGTGTGAATTTTTTTTATTTTTTTATTTTTTTTTTTTGTTATGCAAAACCCACAATTTTTTGCACTCACACCCCTGTGCATGTCTGCATAAAATAAACTTCCCAAACAGTTTGGGACGTGCACATTCCATATGAAAATTACACAGTAATACTGATTTCCTCTCACATTGGGGAGAAAATTACAGGAGTTATTTGTCCTTGATTTATATTCCTGAAACCTGTGCTAATGAAGTTATGTCACTTGGTGTAGTGTACTAAGCCTGGGCATCTTTGCTTTAGAGGGAGGCATCATTTGCTATTCTACTTTAGGAAGCAAAATGTCTTGATTTCGCTCTCTCATGAGAACTTCCCTTGATGATCTTTTATACACTACAGACCACAAATAGAACTCCAGTATGTGCTGTCAAGCCAAACATACATTTGCGGCTTTGACTTTTGCGGATTTGATTATTCACTAATTTTATTAATATGTTCTATCTAGGAATCTCTAGGTCCTTCAGTACAACTCTTTGGTCAACTATAGCCAAAGTTCACACTGAAGGGTCTAAAGATGCCTAGAGAGAACACTCCACTAGGCATTTGTAGCTCCTCCAGCACAATTTTATGGTCAATGTCTGGCAGATGTTGACCACAGAGTTGTACTGCAGGACCTAGAGATTCCTAGAGAGGTGTTCTCTCAAGTAAAAGCAAAGTGTTTTTATTATTTGTGGATTTTCCACATTCACGGGGATCCTGTGCCCGTAACCTCAGTGAATGTGGAGGGATGAGAATAATTGCAATTAACTGATGGAACTAAGACCTTATCTATGCAAACTGAAGACCATCTGGCAAGGCTGGTAAGCACACTGCAGAAATAATCCAGTTTGACACCACTTTAATTGTCAGGACTCAATTGCTATGGAATTCTGGGATTTGTAGTTTGTTGTGGCACCAGAGCCATCTGACAGAGAAGGCTAAATGTTTCCCAAAACTACAGTCCCAGAATTCCATAACACTGAACCATGACAGTTAAAGTTGTGTCAAATTGGATGTAGCCTGCAATGGCAAAAGCAAGTATCTGAACACCTCATGATTTTTCCTGCATATAGAAATATAAATGTCATGGACATAACTAGCATAATTTTCTTTATGAAAATATTTGTTGAAACAAAGATATACTACCACAATTCACATTCTGTCTGTCTCCCCCCCTCCACACACACACATATTTCTGTCATTTGAAGTGGTTAACCCCAGAAGTGTTACCAAGTATTTCTGTTTACTGTATATAATGTATAAGTCTAAAAATTTTAATCAAAATTTTAATAAAAAAACCTGAGTCAACTTATCCATGGGTCAATGAAACTACTGTACTTTGATTCCTATTTAATAAAAGGAACCATCCCACTGTGAAAGGTAAGAGTGTAATCTATCCTGGAAGCACTAAACTGCCCCCCCTATTCTCCCATCCATCTGGCTTTTAGGGTATGGACAAATAGTTATGCCTGCTAGAATTCTGTAAGTTCTTTGGCATTGCTTTCCTTTGCTTTATCCTTTAGATCCTTTATTACATGTTCCTAGGTTTTGCCCTCAACTGATCCATGGATCATATCAAAATCCATAAATTTTGGTGCCAAAACTTGCCCTTGACTAATATATGAGGTCTATTTATAGTCAAGTATATACACTATATATTTATTACCTTACTTCCAGGTAAATTTTCGTATCATGACAGTAAGGGATATTATGCAAGGCTGAAAGAAGCTACCAATGAGACCGATACTCAGGCAAGGAGTATGAAATTACTTCCCTTGCCAATTGTATCACTATTGCTAATGGTATCCACAACACAACATGAAACGGCAATTGATTTTTTCCCCAGGGGAACTTTCACAAGTGTCTTGCTCAAGGTCTGCTCAGATAAATTGAGAATATTTTTTTCTGAAGATGAAACTCAAAAAATAAACTTACATGGTCAATTAATTCACGAACCATGCCATTCCACTGGCCACTGGCATCATCCCGGGCTCCATATTTTCCATCTTCCACTAGCCTGATTTCATACGTAAATCCAAGGAAAGTGGATAATTCCCTGAGAAGATCGATGCAATATCCCTCAAACCTATCATTCCCATACAAAGGTTTATCAGACTTCTTGAACATCACATATGGCTCTTCCTGGAAAAGTTGAGAAAAGAGAGAAAGAGGGAAAGAGAGAGGAAAAAAAGGTATTTCAGCTGTGCTTATAAATATATTTTGATAGCACAATGTGTATACAGAGTGGCTTATTTCATAGCGTTGCATTGAATGCTATCATTTCTAAGGGAGAGTTTATTTTGAATTTAGTTATTTTTAAATGAATATTATTGTTGTTATAATAATAATAATAAATTTTTATGTGTAGCCCGCGCCTCTGCAAAGCAATCGGGGCGGGGGACAACAGCATATAAAACAGAACAACATTAGTTAGTTTTATACTAGCAAATTAGTAATAGTAACAGAAATTAAGAATAACAATAGGAATAATATCCCACCCTTCCCCATGATAGCAACTATAAATACCAACTGCATGGTTTGGCAGATATAATAAACTAAAGATGACAGCAATTTAACATTGCTATTGCTAAGAAATAGAAAGAGTTATTTATCTCAAAATTAACAATCAGCAAACAAATAAAAATCAATTATTTATTGAACGGTAAATAATTCCACATAAATGTAACTGTAGTATCCAGTGGTTACAATCCTACAAAAAATGATCATCATGATTTAAGTTCCATTCATTTGCAGTTAAACTGGATTTAGTATGACCAGATTATTTCTAAAATGCTTTATTTTATGTTTCCCATGGGAAGGGTAGTAGCTAAGTAGTAGAGCATATGCTTTGCATACAAAGATTCTCAAGATTCATTCTCGAACATATGCCTTTCTAGATAGTACTCTGGAAGCCTCAATAGCTGTTGAGAGCCAATGTAGATCATGAGCAGACAGGCAACTGCATTGGGTTGCTGTTGTTGTTGTTGTTGTGTGCCTTCAAGTCATTTCTGACTTATGGCAACCCTAAGATGAACCTATCTTGGGGTTTTCTTGGCAGGTTTCTTCAGAGGGGTTTGTCATTGCCATCTTCTGAGGCTGAGAGAATGTGACTTGCCCAAGGTCACCCAGTGGGTTTACATGGCTAAACTGGGATTTGAACCCTGGTCTACAGAGTCATAATTCAATGCTCAGACCACTACAGCACACTGCCTTCTAACTGCATGGGGAGCTAAGGCCAATCCCTTTTGACCCCCTTGTAGGCCACAGTCCCTCACATACACCACAAGCTCAAATACCTTCAGTTTCCTTTGCAGTCCCTCTCAAAATGGTGACAATGGCTTTCACTCAGAAGCCCCCTACTCTTTCTTTGGAGCTTATCACATTACCTTCTGATTCACATGCAACTTTCTGGAATGCAGCCAGAATGCAGCATGAAGGTGGGAATTATCCCATTGTAATTTGCCACTAAATCACTGGATGACTGCAACCCAGGTCCCAGCCGTGTTCAGCTTGCTGCCAATAAAACTCCAGAGCTTTCCATTTTCGCAAAAGGGGCAGCTGAGTGCAACTGGGAAGCAGGCTGCAGTTGCCCGACAATTTGGCAGCAAATTACAATGGGATAATTCCCACCTCCATGCCACATCCCAGCTGCATCTTGGAAGGCTGCATTCAAATTAAAAGGTAATGAAATAAGCTCCCTTCTTTCTCCATCCTGGCAAGCAATATCACTCAGAATAGTGCCTGCTGCATTGACCAAGTGCTCATGGTTATATTTGTCTGATACACAACCAGCCATTACTCCTCCCTATGGGCCCAGTTTGCAAATTAATCAAATTCAGACCTCATACAGAGCTTAGAAAATTACTTTTAAAAAGAATGAATATAATGACATGCTGAAGTCACACATAACTAAGCATCCTAGAGCATCATTCTACCAGATAAAGCCAGTTATGAGTGACTTCATCTTGTCATTATATGCATTCGTCTTACAAGTAACTTTCCAGATTCTGGTTTATAAATTACAATTCATTGACTATACACTTCCCCTTTTCTTGCTTCCCTTGCCAATATTTCTGAATGCTATATATATATATATATATATATATATATATATATATATATATATAGAATTCACAGGGAGCAAAGTCCTCCTCAAGTGCCTCAAGAGTCAAATTTCTTGAAAAATGGTGTATTGCCTGATGCAGTATAAAACAGTGTTCTGAGGCAAGGATGAGATGTTTTGAGAGCCAGTAATATACCTAGCCAGAAATGCTTCATACACAAACACCCTCCAGTGCTGTAGCAAAGATAAATTATTTAGAGCTTCTAGTCATGTCAGCCCATATTGACTTTGTATCCCAGTGGAGCTGCAGAGAAACCAGAAGCAATCCAAGTTCAGCTTACTTGCAAGTATATATCTGACCAGGTTTCTTGAAAAAGCAATATGACACAGAACCCCAGAACAGTTTTCAAAATGTTCAAGCCATCAGGTTTATCTGTTAGTAGGTTGCCACAAGGTTTAAACACTGAAGATCTTCTACAGTGTGGTGGTGTATAGCACTGTCTGCTTTACAATAATTAACAAACAAGGGAATATGTGTCAATTTGATAACGTTCAACTTATTTTTATCAATGGTTTTATTTATCATTCTTGTGAATGTTTTACCCCAAAGGCAAGTACTAAGTAAAATTCATTTCCTGCAATGGTGAGTTATTCTTACTCTGTTCAATTATTATTTCATATTGCTCAAATGTGGTAGTACCCAATGAAAGGCAGTATTTGTGCTATTGCTATTTTAATCCAAACAAATTGCATGTTAGAGGCACATAGATAGGATGTTCCTGCACTCCAAGTTTCTCAGGCATAAAGTTTTCTCTTCTTAACTGATTTTCTTTGGGTACCCTCCTCTTTCCAACTTGTCTACATCTATCTCTGCACTTTTTTCTCTTTCTGCCTGCATAATAACTGTGCATTTTTTCAGGAACAATGGAACACATTTATTCCTTAGCAGGCCCCCTCAGCAATTGCCAGGACATAGATGTTTTGCTCCCCTTCTCCAGACATCTTACTCTTTGCACTATCGATAATCAATGTTCACATGTAAAGGATTTGCTGGCATGATCTTTGCTCCATAGTGCATCAGTCCAGAATGATTAGGTGTTTGATGATTCCAGTATTAATTACTGCCACAAAATCCACTTTCCAATCTGAGTAACTTCTCAGTAAGTATAGCCATCCTATGGCCACCTTAAGAAAAGACAAACCTAACCTGGTGATAGTCTAGCCTTCAGGATGGATGAATTCTCTGCCTGTCCTGACCCACCATGTGTGTACTCCAGTACATCCCAACATATTAAGATGACAGAGGCAATCTGTAGTAAATATTTATGAGACCATGCAAATGAAAAATAAGAATAGCAAGAGAAAAAAGGTATCACTTTTTCTAGTTGCCTAATATATAATAGTAGAGAAGGAGCCACAAAATAGTAGTACATCACATTTATATTGGTATTCTAGAGATACTGTGAATCACCAATATGTTGTTATATGTACAATAATTGCAGCCTTCTTTTGTTCAGATACAGCAAATGGAAGAGAGAAGAACCTGCGCCAAAAAGACACTGGTTGGACTCCACTACAGAAAAGAGACAGGAAGCAAAGCAGCACTGTTGACTCAGCTAAGATACCTGCAATGTTTATGTTCTTCTATCTTTCAACTGTTTCCATTCCACCTGAGCATGGTAAGAAGACCAGTAATTTCCAACTGCATGACAGTAAAGATGTATTACAGTAGCTCATTATAAGAAAGAAATTATTAAGAATTGGTATTTGTCTTTCTTGTTTTACTTTTGCTCCCTATTTTCTTTTGTGTTGTTATTGCCATCATCATTATCATCATCATCATCATCACCACCATCACCCAGTTCATCACTCAAGGTGGCGTACAACAGTTAAAACAAACATAATTTAGAAATTCACAGGATACAAAGTTAAAAAGTAATGAAAATATAAAAAATTAATACTAGGCAAAACATAGCCATTACAAAAATGAAATCAGCAAATGAAAATCCATTACATTATGCAAGGTCTATTCCAATTAAATAAATAAATGCCAATTTTCAAAAGCTTGCCAGTATAAAAAGGCCTTCATATGCCTGTGGAAAGATATTGAGGAGAGTGCTAGTCTAGCCTCTCTGGGGAGTCCAGAGCCTAGGAGCAGCACTCCTCTTCAATGTTTCCACCAAGTGTACCTATGATGGTGGAACTACTGAAAGAAGAGCCTTCCCGAAAGATCTCAAAACACAGACAGTTTAAAAAAAAATAGGAGAATAGGGACCTTCAAATTTTAACTTGCATTTCTTTCAACTGTAAGTATAAATATGGGGACTACCTTCCCTTTACAGTGGGCCCATCATATCAGAAGGCTAGCCAGTTGTGGACTTGAGCATCCATGGATCACCACACCTCATTATTGTCAATAGTGGTGCATGTCCACAGATGTGCCAACATGGCTGCATGCACATTGCTGCCCACTTGAGCATACACATTTTTTCTCATCTGCAGAGGGGCTGAAACCAAACCCCCAATGATGGGAACGTTATCCTATATTTTGATCTGTAGACAAGGGGCCTTTGCAGACTGCTAGAAATAGTGCAAATTGAGTCCACTTTAAGGGTTAGGGTTAGGGAATCATGGGAACTGTATTTTATTGTGGCACCAGAGCTCTCTGACAGAGAAGGCTCAATGTCTCAGAAAAAAAACCAATTCCCATAATCCCCTAGCACTAACCGTAACCCTTAAAGTGGACTCAATTTGCACTATTTCTGGCAATCTGCAAAGGCCCTACATTAGGAACTTCTCCAACTGATAAAAAGTGGGTTATAAATGGTTTAATAATAAACAATATGAGAGAAACATTTTTCCATCTGTTTTTTCCTCCCAATTCTCAATCAGCATTTGATCATTATCTCCTCCTTTCACTCATTCAGGGTGATCTAATCTAATTTAATCTAATCTATAATTATATCAACATTGGAGCTCCTCTGAACTTTACAATGCAACTCTCTTGGTTCAATTTTGTCAGCATTAGACTATCACTCATGCCTGACCATCAGAAATAGTAAAAATTATGAACTGTATTATTTTTAAAAAAAAAATACTTGCAGTATTCCAGTGAAATCAATAGATACAGTCAGCCTTCCACAGCCTGAGACCAGATAGTAGAGGAATGGCATACACCCGTTCCTACTCTAAACTCTCATTTAAGATTTGATAGGTAGGTCGAAGAGCAATTTACATTTCTGAAGAGCATTAACATTCTGAATAGGGAATACTGTCATCATGAAACCTCTACTGGAGCATACCCTGATGTTATTTTGTACCAGCTAAGTTTTCCTATTAAAAAAAATGCCAAAATTCTGTATACAGTCAGCCTCTGTGTCAGCGGGGTTCAGTTCTGGACACACCTCTCCTTGGATGCCAAAATTGTGGAAACTCAAGTCCCATTCCCTTCAATGCACACCAGTGTGTGTATGGTTACATCAGCATGGCTGTGTGCACAAGTCACCATTGACAATTATGGGGTGGGACCATCTGCAAATGCTTAAGTCTGTGAATGGTTAGCCTGCCAAAATGAAGGGCTGACTGTACCATTCTTTTGCTGCTGTTTATTCCACTCATTGCTTTGACACTAGCCCAGTGCCTCTCCGGTTATCTCATGTGGGAAACAAGCAATTATTGTTTCCCAGTGTGCCAAAAACTGGAACTATATTTGTGCCCATTGGCTACAATGATTGCTTTCTTTCTTGGAGACTTGGAATCAGGGACCAACATCTTGAGTAGCACTGTTCTAGTCTTTATGTTACATTTATGCTATTTAAATATTTAAACTTTTATTATTTTACAGTGTTTAATATTTTGACTATATAGTTTTTATACAGTGTTCAATATGGACCATTTTGGGACCTCACAATGTATAGTAATATATGCTTTTTATAGAAAATAATGAATGAGTGACATTATTTCATGTTGCAATGATCTAGGTTCTAGTATTTGTTTCTGGTATTTCTTTGTTCTATTTTTAACGTGACACAGGACAAAGCTGTTGAGAGATGTAAAAGAAATCAGTTAAAAACAAACAAATATGTGTCTCATCCAAATTGGTTCATGTGCATAGTTCAAAGTTGTTTTATAGTGCTTTAACTGATTTTATATTTAAATGGTCTTGTTTTAATTTATTGAATTGTTTAATATGATTTTTGTTTGTTTAAATTATTTTACCATTTTAAATTGATTATACCGATGTTATTGTACAGTGCCCTTAGATCCCATGATATAGGATGAGATATAAATATTTTAATTAAATGCATTTTAAAATGTAATTAAAAATAATTAATTAAAATCTATGCTCCATAGTACTGATCTGTGCAGTATCTAGCAAAGAATCTGACATAGCGTGTTCTTGGAGATCCTTAGAGAGGTGAAGGCCACCACATGTGTCTTAGATCCTTGTCCTTCTTGGCTTATTAAATAAGCCAGGGGAGACTGGCTGAGTGGTGAAGGAGGCAGTCAGTACCTTCCTACAACAAGGCAGAGTCCCAACATGCCTAAAAGAAGCAGTTTTTATATCTTTGCTGAAAAAGCTATCATTGAATCCCACTATAATTACCGGTAATAATTCTCAGCCAGTGTACAACCTACCATTTTGGGGCAAGGTATTGGAATGTGTGGTGGCTTCCCAACTCCAGGGGTTTCTGGATGAAACAGATTATCTAGATCCATTTCAATCTGGTTTCAGGCCTGGCTATGGAATAGAGACAGCCTTGGTCACCTTGGTGGATGACCTATGCAGGGAACAGGATGAGTATGGCCCTGCTAGTTCAGCTGGACTTCTTGGCAGCTTTCGATACCATCAACCATGGTATCCTTCTAAGCCACCTCTCTGGGATGGGACTTGGGGTTACTATTTTACAGTGGCTCCATTCCTTCCTGGAGGGATGAACTCAGAAGGTGGTGCTAAGGGACTCCTGCTCGACCTCCTGGCCATTGGCCTGTGCAGTCCCTCTGGGTTCTGTTTTGTACCCTATGCATATACATGAAACTGCTGGGAGAGGTTATCCAGAGTTTTGGGGTGTGGTCCCATTAATACACAGACTCTTCTACTCCTTTCCACCTCGATCCAAGAAGGCTGTCCTGGTTCAAAACCAGTGTCTGTCATCAGTAATGGACTGGATGAGGGCAAACAAATTGAAACTTAATCCAGACAAAACAGAGGTGCTACTGGTCAGTCAGAAGATAGATCAGGGAATAAAGATATAGCTTGTATTAGATGGGGTTACACTCCCCATGAATATGCAGGTGGGAGTACTCCTGGACTCAGCTTTGAACTTGGAGGCCCAGGTCTCTGTAGTGACCAGGAGTGCTTTTGTACATTTAAGGCTTGTGTGCCAACTGCGGCCATTCCTTGAGACATCAGATATGGCCATGGTGGTACATGCATTGGTTATATCCTGTTTGGACTACTGTAACACACTCTACTTGGGACTGCCTTTGAAGAGTGTTAGAAAAATTCAGCTGGTCCAAAGGAGCTATGGCCATTGTTAACTTGGGCAGGTTACAGAGATCACACAATGCCCCTGTTGAAACAGCTCCACTGGCTGCCAGTTTATTCTGGGGCACAATTCAAAGTGCTGGTTATGACCTATAAAGCCCTATATGGCTCAGGTTCAAGCTATTTACCAGAAAGTACTTCTCTGTATGAGCCAGCCTGGGCTCTGAGATCCTCAGGAGAGGTCCTTCTCTCTGTCCCACCACCATTGCAAGCACAGTTGGAGGAGAGACAAGAGAGGGCCTTTCCTGTGCCTCCCCCTAGACTCTGGAACTCCATTCCCAAGGAGGCCAGAATAACCCCCTCTTTGTTGTCTTTCCACCAGCAGGCTAAGACCTTCCTGCTCAGACAGGCATTTAAAATAGAAGGTTTTTAAAGAACTGGCTGGATGTTGTATTAGTTTAAATGTATTTAAAACACTTTTATCTTTTTAACTATATTTTATTATTTTATATGCAATCTGCTTTAATATTGTAATCATTTAATTCTGTTTTAATGCAACGCATTTCTATGTTTTTAATTGTACTGTTTTAATCTATAATAATAATAATAATAATAATAATAATAATAATAATAATAATAGCATACATTAGAGATGATCACTATGCCTATGCATTTGGCATGGCAGCCATTACATATTAATCTTCTCCTCTCCAGTTGGCAATGATTCCACTGACTGCACGGAGTGAGGGCATGCTCCCCTTTAGAGGACATGTTCTTGTATGAGAGTACCTCAGTCAAACTAAAATATCAGCAGCATACAAAAATAAAAACCCTCCAGTTCTTGGGAAATAGAAGGAATCCTTTTTGTCTTGTGGATCCTTTAAGACCAACCAATTTCTTTCAGCACTAGCTTTGCTTTTATATTGGTTACTTGTAAGGAATCACCAAGGCACACTGGAAGAAATCTAACTGTAAAAGTGGAGAGTGTTTTCTTAAACACACTCCCCCTCTCATCATCCCTGAGAGATTTTCTTCTATATAGATAGAATACAGTATTGAGCTCCACCGCTAACACATTTCTGAAATAGAAAGAACTGTGAAATGAAAAATGAGGAGGGAGTGTTCCGTTATGCCTTGTGTGCTGCTCAGTGAAGATGATCGAAGCAAAGCCATCATCTGTTAAACAACAATTGAAAGCCATTATCCAGAAGTAAAATGATGGCATATCAGGGACTCTGCTCTTCATCAAAGGAACCTCTACCTTGCCAAACTGCTTCAGTGAAAGACAGCAAAAGTGGGGGGTAGGAGAGGGAGAAAAGGGGGGAGGGAGAAAAAGTCAAGTTACTCATAAAGAGCTAACATAATGATGATGAATAATTTTGGTGAATTGGAATCCGTGAAAGTATATGCTGCAATAAATTTGCTTACAGATTTACAAACCTGATCCAAAACATGCATAGTTGGAAGTAAATACTATTGATTCAAATGGCTTTTACAACCAATAATGATTGCTGAGATTGAAGCCTTTATTTGACACAATTGTTGGGCTGCCAACACTAATACTTGTTCCCTGATTATCAGGGATCTCTCTTTTCCACCTGCAGGCATTAAATTGGGGCCATGGAGCATTCCCATGCCACTGCCAGTGGCCTCTTCTCTTTTTGATGGCATCTGTGTAATCATGTGGAGCACCAAGTGCTATTCAACTAGATGGCTTGACCAGGTTTTCAGGTGGGCCTTAGGAAATGGGTTGCAGAAGCTCAGGCATATCTGGAAGGTGACTGTGACTTTCATCTCATTCCATTGTGAAACCTTCCTGTCCACCCTGCCTTAGTTAGATGTGATTGAATATTTGGTGCCTTGCTATGACATCTGGTAGCTGACACCTGATGGTGGTGGTGGTGGGGTGCTATTAGCTACAGACCATAGGGTTGTCATTTCCTCCATGGTGGGGAAAAATGTCTTTTGTTGTGTTTTTAATGTATGCATCACATTGTCACAACTTTGTGATCAGACCAGCTCCTCAGTTTAGAAGCTCCAAAGAGGAAATCTTATCTCAAAACAGGTGATACCTTTATACAGGACCTTGAAATGAGGCCCATAGACAATGGCCCAGCTCAGAAGCTGGCATGCTTAGCCTAATTTCTAGGTGGTAGTAAGGGAGCCACATAGCAGACCACAGTGTAGTGGGAATCATTATCCCAGAATTCCCCTTTGTCTTGCCTGTAGACAGGCTGTGTTGGTTGCTTGGCAGGGCAAGTCAACTGATGAACTGGCTTAATGCCCTGTGCAATGCCAGCATTCTGCTGAAGATGTGGCCTCTTCATCCAACATAATGTATTTGTATCCTCTGCCCTGGCCTACCTTGCCCCTCTTGCTGACATTCCTAACACTGTTGGGGCACAAATAACTAATATTATTCTAATATCTAACTAATTTAGACAATAAACTATTATGATTGTTGTTATTGCTATTGTTTTCAAGTCATATCCAATTTATGGGGACCCTAAATCCCAAGAGATTTTCCTGGCAAGATTCATTCAGAGGAGATTTGCTATTGTCTTCCTCTGAGGCTGCGGGAGTCTGACTTACCCAAGGTCACCCAATGGGACCTACCCCTGAGCTAAGGCGACCATGGCAGTCTCAAATCTATATCCTGTCCTAAAGCCAGTTTGAAATGGATCTAGATAATTGGTTTCCTCCAAGACAGCTTGGAGTTGAAGAGCAACTGCCCTCTTCATCACTTTGCTCAGAAAAGGTAGTAGCGAAACTGGCCTATAGTTGTTCATGTCCAGGGGGTCCACGGAAGGTCTTTTCAGGAGTGGCCTAACTGCCACTTCCTTCAAACAGGATGGAACATGATCTCCCCTAAGGGATGCATTGATGATGTCTCTAAGAAATATCCTCAAGGCATCTCCCCCCTATATGGCCAACCATGAAGGGCAAGGATCAAGAGGGCAGGTTGTTTTCCTCACTCTACCAAAAAGCTTGTCCACATCATCAGTACTCCTGGATTGAAACTGAACCAGTATAGTTTCATCAGTGAAGTTGCTGGACACCTCGTCAATAGATTCTGTTACAACACTGGCATCTAAGTCAGGTCTTATCTGAGAGATTTTTTTCTGCAAAGAAGTTGTTAAACGCATCATAGTAGGCCATTGTAGGGTTAAGTAATGAGTTCTGCACAGGTGGAACCTGTGTCAGTTCCCTTACCACTCTAAACAGCTCTGCTGGATGGGACTCTGCAGATGCAATATGTGCAGAGGAGAAGGATTTCTGCGCTGCACGTATTGCCTCTCTATAGGAACAAAGAAATTTCCTATGACGAGTCTTGTCAGATAAGAGTCGGGTTTTCTGCCAGATGTACTCTAGTCATTGTCCAACCTGCTTCATCTTCCTAAGCTCTTCAGTATACCATGGTTTACGATTTGAAGTAGGTTGGAAAGGACTCTTAGGAGCTATTGTGTCGATAGCCTTGGCGAGATAGGTGTTCCAGGTATTAATCAAAACTTTGGCAGAATCACCGGTGTTACCAACCATTAGACCCTCTAAAGCTTTCTGGAATCCAATTGGCTCCATTAGCCTTTGAGGGCGGACCATTCTAATGGGTCCGCCACCCCCAGCGGGGTGGACAGTGGTTTATAGTTTAGCCTTGATCAGAAAATGATCCATCTGTGTCAATGCAGTGGTTTTAATAACCTCCACCCACAGATATACCTGTTCTGTACATTGAGGGTATGACCAACACCATGAGTGGGCCTGACAATGAATTGGGATAGGCCCATGTTTGTCATGGATTACATGAACTCCTGAGCCGCATCTGTTAGATTTGACAAACTGGTCTTGAGTGTAATGTTGAAGTTGCCCAAGACTAAAAGTCTGGGCGACTCCAACAGAAACTCTGAGACCAGTTGTGTCATCTTGGTTAGAGAGTCTGTTAGACAACGGGGTGGACGGTATACTAACAGAATCCCCAAACTATCCTTAGTCCTCAGGCTTAGGTACATAAACTTGAAGTGGAGTGTGTTCCGGACAGGTATCCTGGTCAAGGTGAGGTTGTTCTTGTGAACCAGAGCCACTCCACCCCCCACCCACTTCTCCTTTTCTGCTCACTAACAGATTACCCAGCTGGGAAGGCATGTGTCCAACTTATAGTGCTATCCTCTCCCAGCCCGGGAGTAAAGCAAGCCAGGTCGGCATCCTCATCTAAGAGGAGGTCATAGATAATATGGATCTTATTTTTGACTGACTGGGCATTGGAAATGGTCCATTTTCTGCTCTAAATTAGCATATAAATTAGCATGCTAAGCACCATTAATTAAATAGGCACTAATCCTCCTTGCATATCCTCCCACCCTGAGGCCTTGCCTCAACAGAACAGTACAGAGATTTACAAGCTAATCCTCTTAACCAAGAGTCACACAGTATATACAACCCCACAAACCTCCATGTAACAATTATCTGAAGATGCCAGCCACAGGTGCAGGCAAAACATCAGGAAACATCACAGCCTGAAAAACCCACAAGATCCTATAGTATATATTATTTATCTATATTATAAAATATTTATACTCTACCCTATATCAGGAGATCTAAAGGTGACTTACAAATAACATCAAAGTCAGTTAAAAACAATAAGAAAGTATAAATAAACTAAAAACCTATTAAGCAACATAATTAATTAAAAATTGCTATTAAAATTTTAAAAGTTTGTAAAACTATATGCAACAGTGTTGAATTGAATTAATAATGCCCAATGGCTTTGTTGAACTTTGTTGACTGTCCCATGTCACAACAGTGTTCTGACCTCACAGGTGGGGCACAGAAGTGCCCCCCAGCAGATCATATAGGTAGGCACATATACGGAGAGGCAATCCTTCAAGTATTGAGGTCCCAAGCCACTTAAGGCTTTCAATGTTATTATAGGCACCTTGAATTCAGACCAAAAGCATATTAACAGCCTGTGCAATTCTTTTAAGACTGGCATTACATGCTGTCTATATGATATTCCAGTCAGCAGTTGAGCTACTGTATTTTACCTTAGTCTAATCAGGAAATTAAGTGTATGGACTACTGTGGCTAGGTTATTTCTGTCCAGAAAAAAAACCAAAACATATTGGATATTGTATTTCCTGTGTAATATTATTTACACTCAGCCCTCCATAGCCACAATTTTTTTTTATCCACAGATTGAAGCATTCGTGGCTTGAAAATATTATATATATATATATATATATATATATATATATAAATTCTAAAAGGCAAACCTTGGTTTTGCCAATTTAAACAAGGAACACCATTTTACTATCCATTATGTTTAATGAGACTTTGAACATCAATGGATTTTGAAATCCATGGAGGGTTCTGGAACCAAACCCCAGTGGATACCAAGGACCCGCTGTACATTTTTGTTTGTTTGTTTACTGCCATATTTTCCCTTAACACTACTATTTGTGGCTTTTAAAAAGTACAATAGCTTATCTCTGAAATTTGCAGAGATCTTTTTATTATTATTTTTATTTTAAATGTGTCATTATGACTGTTGCTATTATTACCACTACCACTATTTTGTGAAACATTTTAAATGAATATTTTGAAACTAGTGATTCTGTGATTCCATCTAACTAGAGATTATAGAAACTGTTAACAATTTGTGCTTGGATTTAAACATTTGGTGGCTTTCATACTGTTAAAGAGAGCCACTGTGGTGTTTCACTGCTGGATTAAGACACTAATCCTCCTTGCATATCCTCCCAGGAGCTATTGGCCAACATGGGACTATTGGCCAACATGGCTGAGGCTTCTGGGAGCTGAAGTCCCTTGGCCCTTAAAGGAGAAAGGTTGCCTACCCTTGCCTTAGCTGATGACCTTTATCTGGGCATCAACAGGGGTAGTGTGACCCTGTTGGTGCTATTGGGCCTCTCAGCGGCTTTTGATACAATAGATCATTACATCCTCTTGGATCACCTAAGAAGGTAGGAATTGGAGGCACTGCACTGCAATGGTTCCGTTCCTTCCTCTCAGACAGATTCCAGAGGGTGATGCTCAGAGACACTCGCTCTACAAGGAAAGAGCTTAATTGTGGCATCCCACAAGGCGCCATCCTGTCCCTGATGCTATTCAATATATATATGAAGCCACTGGGAGAGATCATCCAGAGACATGGGGCAGGGTGTTATCAGTATGCTGATGATACCCAGATATATTTCTCCATGTCTTGGTCTTCAGCTTTGACTTCAGATGGTGTCTCTCCTCTCAATGATTGTCTTAAATCAGTAATGGACTGAATGAGGAAAAACAAATTGAGACTGAATCCAGGCAAAACAGAGGTACTTACAGTAGTGGCCCCAAACCCAGGTATTGAGATGCTACCTCCAGTCCTGGATGGGGTCGCACTCTCCTCTACGGACTATGTTCACAGTCTGGGGTGCTCCTGGATCTGTCGTTTCAGATGATAAGTCAAGTAAATACGATGGTCAGGAGTGCCTGTTATCAGCTTCAGCTGATATGCAAGCTGTGCCCTTTCCTGGAAGCTGGGGACCTTGAAACTGAGGATCATGGGCTGGTAACCTCTTGTCTCGATTTCTGTAATGCACTCTACATGGGGCTACCCTCATACTTGATCCAGAAACTTCAACTAGTACAGAATATGGCAGCCAAGCTGGTCTCGGGAACAACGAGAAGAGACCACACCACACTGATCTTAAGATCACTTCACTGGCTGCCCGTTAGTTTCTGAGCCCAGTACAAGGTGTTAGTTATCACCTTTAAAGCCCTAAATAGGTTGGGTCCAACCTATGTTCCGAATCATCTTTTCCCATATAATCCACCCCATGCACTCAGGTCCTCTGGTAGGAATCTACTGCAGCCTATAAAAACTAGACCAGGGGTAGGCAACCTTTCCCCTTTAAGGGCCGAAGGACTTCAGCTCCCAGAAGCCTCAGCCACATTGGCCAATAGTCCCATGTTGGCCAATACCTCCTAGGATTCTGGGAGCTGAAGTCCTTCGGCCCTTAAAGGGGAAAGGTTGCCTACCCCCGAACTAGACTGTCTACAATTGCCCAGAGGACCTTTTTGGCAACCGCTCCCAGATTATGGAATGGCCTGCCAGATGACATCTGTCATATTATCACCTTAAACAGCTTTAAAAAGGCTGTTAAGACTGATCTCTTCCAGCAGGCCTTTCCTGAATAGATATCCCAGCCACTAAAACAGGTGTAGGCAACCTGTCCCCTTTAAGGGCAGAGGGACTTCAGCTCCCAGAAGCCTCAGCCATGTTGGCCAATAGTCCCATGTTGGCCAACAGCTCCTGGGATTCTGGGAGCTGAAGTCCCTTGGCCCTTAAAGGGGACAGGTTGCCTACCCCTGCACTAAAAGATAGCCCAACCTGCTTATCCCTGATTCTGCTGTAGTTATTGTTTATTTGTGTTATTATTTTAAGTGTGTTTTAAACTGTCTACTGTTTAATAGTATTTTAAGGGGGGTGGAATTGTGGGATATGGAATGGATATTTTTAATGTTGTAAGCCACCCCGGCTGTGTTACACACAGGGATGGGATAAAGATAAATTATTATTATTGTTATTATTATTATTATTATTATTATTTACAAAATTACTTTATTATTATTATTATTTTTAAAAAGAAGGAAACATAAGAATGCTAAAAAATTAGTCAACTGAAATTACAGCACTGAAATTAAAATGAATTGCCAACATTGTAGACAGGAATAAAATCCCCATAGATGAATTAACATTTCAGATAATTTGTTATACAGTAATTGTCAAGCAAAGCACTACTTTACTGGTCATTCTGATTTTAAGCACTGTGGCTTTTCTTCACAATTTTCATATACAACTGAATTTCTGCAAAGCAATTCCACATTTGATCACTTACCAAAATGGATGATTACTTACCAAGATGGTGGTTACAGTTAAAGAGCGGTTAGACAGGGAGTCAGTAATGTTTGCTGGTTTTCCTTTCTGATTTTCAGTCATGTTAAGGCCACTTGCAGGATCCCAAGTTCCAATCTATAAAACAGCATAGGCACTTACATATTGTCCATGAGTTCTTTTTAGGACACTAGGACAGAACAGTGTAAGGAAAAGTTAAGTCTCCTAACACTTCAATTCACCTCCCATGCAATTTCTGCTATCATTCTTCTAAAAGCAGCTTGCTTAAAATATGATTCATTGCACTTCAAAATGTGTCTACTAAAGTGTGACATTTAGGGTGAAAATGATGCACAATGTTCTCAGTGCTTAATTTTTTGTTTAAACTTCCATCTTCCCAATAAAAAACACATGTGATGTTTGATTGATTAGTCAAAAAAGGTTTGCATCTGCATCTGCTGTCCTCCACCATAAACTGATCCATTCTTTCTTTTTCTTAATATTATGAAAACCCCATTGCTGTATTTATGCACATTAGTAAATCCACACCTTTTACTCTGTAACCACAGATAATAATAATAAATAAATTTTTATTTATAACCCGCCCCTCTGCGCGGCAATCGGGGCGGGGTACAGCAATATTAAAATAGAACAAAGTTAAAAACATTCCATCATCCCATAGTCCCACCCTCCCATCCCCTTAAAACAGAATTAAACAAATGACCAATTAAAATACAATATTAAAAACATAATGACAATAATTTACAAGTCAGGGACCCATCCCTAGGCTGAGAGTTATTCCGGGAAGGCCTGCCGGAAGAGATCCGTCTTTACTGCTTTCTTAAAAGCAGCAAGAGTGGTAATTAGACGGATCTCATCCGGCAGGCCATTCCATAATCTGGGAGCGGTCGCAGAAAAGGCTCTCTGGGAGGTCTGAGACAGCCTAGTTTTTAGTGGCTGTAGCAGATTCCTCCCAGAGGACCGAAGGGCGCGGGGGGGTTCATATGGGGAAAGGCGGTCCCTAAGATAGGATGGACCCAAGCCATGTAGGGCTTTAAAGGTCAAAACCAACACCTTGTACTGCGCCCGGAAACTAATTGGCAGCCAGTGGAGGGATTTCAGCACAGGTGTTATGTGCTCCCTCCTTGATGTTCCTGTAATTAACCTGGCTGCCATATTCTGTACCAGTTGAAGTTTCCGGGTTAGGCACAAGGGTAGCCCCATGTAGAGTGCATTGCAGTAATCTAGTCGCGAGGTTACCAGGGCATGTACCACAGTTTCCAGATCCCTCATGTCCAGATAAGGGCGCAGTTGGCGTATCAGCCGAAGCTGATAACAGGCACTCCTGACCACCGCATTCACCTGACTAGTCATGTGAAGCGATGAATCTAGAAGTACCCCCAGACTGCGAACACAGTCCTTAGAGGAGAGTGTGACTCCATCCAGGACTGGAGACTGTAGTCCCAGATCTGGTTTCGGGCCTGTGACTGCAAGTACCTCCGTTTTGTCTGGATTCAACTTCAATCTGTTTTTCCTCATCCAACCCATTACCGCTCTGAGACAGTCATTAAGAGGAGAGGCGCCATCTGAAGTCTGAGACGATGATCTGGTCATGGAGAGATATATCTGGGTGTCATCAGCGTACTGAAGACACCGAGCTCCATGCCTCCGAATAATCTCCCCCAGCGGCTTCATATAAATATTAAACAACATCGGGGACAGGATGGCGCCCTGAGGGACGCCACAATTAAGCTCGATTTTGGATGAGCAACTATCCCCGAGCCTCACCCTCTGGGATCTGCCCGAGAGGAAGGAGCGGAACCACTGCAGAGCAGTGCCTCCGATTCCCAACTCTCTCAGGCGATCTAAGAGGATGGCATGATCTATAGTATCAGAGGCCGCTGAGAGATCCAAGAGCACCAACAGGGTCACACTACCCCTGTCGATACTCAGGCGGAGGTCATCGGTCAGAGCAACCATGGCAGTCTCCACTCCATATCCTGTCCTGAAGCCAGTTTGAAATGGGTCGAGATAATCGGTTTCATCCAAGAGTGCTTGGAGTTGGGAAGCAACCGCCCTCTCGATCACCTTGCTCAAAAAAGGGAGCAAGGAGACTGGTCTATAGTTGTTTCTATCCAGGGGATCCAGGGAAGGCTTTTTCAGGAGTGGCCTAACCGCCGCCTCCTTTAAACAAGATGGTACCTTGCCTTCCCTGAATGACGCGTTGATTGTGTCCCGAAGGAACACCTTCAACGCGTCCCCCCCCGGACGACCAGCCAGGATGGACAAGGATCGAGGGGGCAAGTCGTCTTTCTCACACTTCCAAGCAGCTTGTCCACGTCATCGGTACTCACAGATTGTAATTGATCCAGTAAATTGCCATCAACGGAGTGATGGCACGGGCTGCTACAGGCTACTTTAGATACTATATCTAGATACCTATGGGAACATTATTTCCCCCAACACCCCTCCCCTTCTCAAGTCATAAAGGTTTATTGCTATGCAAACTCCTGCATCACTATATACTGTCCATTTATGGTTTGTTTTCCAGCAAAGAGAATCCAGGACTCAGGGCCAGGTCTCTATTCTCTGGGAAAGGAGGAAATCTCAGTGTGAAAACACTGACTGGAAAACACTGTTTGTTGTTATTGGCACGGGCTGCTACAGGCTACTTTAGACTCCAGGGAGTCTACCTGAACAATTCCTTTCCTCCCCTTCTTAAAGTTACACAAGTCATAGCTGGGTCTCAGTGGGAAGGACTAGTTAATGTGGGGAAATGGTGAACTGGACTTGGTTTGCTACCTCAGGAGTAATTGAATATAGGACTACAATGAGGTTTGCTACCTCAGGAGTAATTGAATATAGGACTACCTCAGGAGTAATTGAATATAGGATTACAATGATTCTGTTTTTATGGTGTTTCCTATTTTATTACTTGCCCGATACCATTACCACCATTCTATTCTAAATGGTTGAATCTGCAGTACAATTCTCCTTGATTGTGGTTGTACCATTGTTGGCAAAAGGTGTGGTGAAAAGCCTTTCATCTTCATCTGTTTTGGTACTTGATGCCTTCCTCTTATAATTCTAGATTTCCCTCCCTTACTTATCTTCATTCTGCCCATTCCATAGTCTTTGACTAATGTTCTCTTTTCCTCTCTCTCTCTAATGACCTTTCACCCTCTGTCCCCAATGACACCTCTTGCCTACACTCAACTTTTACCTCATTCCCTAGTCCTTCCAGCTCTTTCTTTAGTTCTGCATTCACTAGTTTGTTCCTATTCCTTCCCTCAACCTCTGGCTAACCATCTTATTCCCAAATTATCTTCTCCTTCTTTCTCTCCCACCAAAAAACTCCTGGTACAATCTATCACCTACATGATGATGGTGATGATGACAATGATGATTATCCTAACATTTCTGTAAAACTGGGAATATCTATCTCTTTTTTCACCCTGTACCCCTAGCCCCCAATCTCCTAGACTAATTGAAGTTGTCTTCCCTTTTTTGTTGTTAGCTGCCTTCAAGCTAACTTGATTTATGGCAACTGTATAAATGAAGACCTCCAAGTAACCCTGTCATCAACTGCCCTGATTAGACCTTGCAGATTCAGAGTCATGGCTTCCTTGATCAAGTCCATCCTCCTAGAATGTGGTCTTCCTCTGTTCCTACTGCCTTCTACCTTACCAAACACGATTGCTTCTTCTGGTGAGTCATGTCTTCTCATGATATGACCACAATACTATGGTCATATTGGCTTGTAGGGAGAGTTCAGGCCTTGATTTACTCTTGGACCCATTTGCTTTTTTAGCAGGTCATGGTGTCCATAGGACCAGCATCCACACCACATCTCAAATGAGTTTATTTTCTTCCTATTAACTTTCTTCACTGTAGACCTTTCACAACCATACATATATATTGGAAATACAATGCCATGGACAATCCTAACTTTAGTACTCAGTGATACCTTTTTTTTACACTTCAGAATCTTATCTAGTTCCTTCATTGCTGCCCTCTCAAGTCATAATCTCCTGAATTCTTGACTGCTGTCTCCATTCTGATATATTTAATTGAGTCAAGATATGGAAAACCTTGAATTATTTTAATGTCTTCATCAGTTATGTTAAAGTTATGTAAATCATCTGTGGTCATTATTTTTGTTTTCTTAATGTTCCAGTCTAATCCTGGCTTTGCACTTTATGCTTTGACTTTCTTCAATAATGATTTAAGTCTTTGCTATGTTCTGCTAGTAGTATGTGTCATCTGCACATCTTAGAATGTTGATGATCCTTCCTCCAATTTTCATGCCTACTTCCTCGGAGTGTAATCCTGCTTTGTGTATGATATTTTAAGTATACAAGTTAAGGAGGTAGGGTGATAAGATGCAGACTTGCCTGACCCCCTTGCAGTTTGGATACCATTCCATTTTTCTCCTAACACTAGCCTCTTCTTCTGAGTACAGGTTACACATCAGGACAAACAAATGTTGTGGCACACCCATTTCTTTAAGAGCAAGCCATGGCTTTTCTATGTAAGCAGATTTCACTATATTCTATAAAGCACAGGCTGATTTTCTTTCAAAATTCTTTGGTATGCTCCATTATCCAGTGTGTGTTTGTGATATGATCCCTAGTGCCTCTTCCTTTCCTGAACTCAGCTTGAATATTTGACATTTTTTTTCACTCCATATATGGTAAAATTCTTTCTTGTAGAATTTTGAGCATCACTTTCTTTGCATGGGAAATTAATGCAATGGTCCTGTGGTTATTGCAGTCATTGGTGTCTCATTTCTTTTAGATAAGAATGCATATTGAGCATTTCCAGTCTGTGGGCCATTGTTTTGTTTCCCATATTAGCTGACATATTTTAGTTAGAACTAGCATAGATTATTTCTCTGTAGATTGAAGCAGCTCTATTGATTTGCCATCTGTTCCTCCCTTTCTACCCTAGTCCTAGTCCCTCTCTCTTGTTCTCATTCTCTCCACTCCCAAGTTCTGGCTACATTTCTCTTTTTTTCTCCATGTCATTTTTCTTACTCTCATCCTCTGACTGCTTCTATCCTCCACTTTTGCTAGCTATGCAGATCAAGTTTCTTCTCATTCCCTCTCTCTCAGTCTCTCAAACTTTTTATTCTGTCTAGCCCTCCAAAGCAGAACCATGAAACCATAATCAGATGTTACATTTGTAAGTCCAATTAACTTCAATAGGACTTGCTTCTCATTAGATATGTATAGACAAGACTGTCATTATCACCAATATCATCTTGCCTCTACAAAATATTTGGTGATTATTTGTACTGCTATTATGATAATTATTTGGAGGATCATGAAGAATTGTATAAATTAACCAGAAGAGAAGAGAAAGGAGGAGAGAGGAGAGAAGACTGCTTAACTGCTGGAACCTGGGAAAGAGTAAGGAGAGGGAGCAGGCTGAAGCCAGGTGTCAAACTGCAGCCACCTCCTCAACCTTCCCTTAGGTGACACACCTGACATTGAGGGCAGTCCAATACCATGGACTGTTCCCCAGCTGGCCAATTTCTGGAAGGCAAACCTCGGGCAAAGTCCCAAAACTTCATAAAAGAGAGCAAATCCCCCAGGTCAGCCTCAAGGCAGGCTTCTTCCCTACCCCCAGGTCCCTGGACTTGTAGATGTCATTCCAGAACCCTAGCTTTCACCCAAAGGGTGCTAAAATATAAACCAAAACTCATATATCCTCCCCCTCTACCTGGCATGACAACCTATTTACCAACACCACCCTTGCCAATTGTCAAAATCCCACAGATACAGTATGGAGTAGGCCAAAAAATCAAAACCAAAACAAATAAATAAAAAACTGGAAAAATGGAAAAGATTTCTACCCAAGCCCCAAGGCAACCAGCAAAGCTTACATTGCACTTAGGACATGAGGGTGAATTGTAAAGTGAAGATTGATAGGGAGTTCATGAAGGGACAGCTCAGCCTTAAAATACATACCTCTGGTTCTGCCCCCTTCATGTGTTTCAGCTTGGCACTCAGTAGCAAGCCCAATTAAACCTGGACTCTAATAATCAGGGGAGGGGCCATTAAAGTGCCCCCTCCCTGCAGTGTTGTGTCATCACAACATACGCAGGTACATACATTTAACATTTGCCATTTCAGTGCCTATATGGAACAATGCGTCTGTAGCTCTCTGCAATCTGGTTTTAACTACCCTAAATAATTTCAAATTGTTCATAATCATGGCCACCTCATTTGGATTTACTTCATTTCACATTGCAAGTGTAATTTTCTATTTGTTATATAACCACTCTAGCCAACTCCCAATATATTAATGTTAATTAAGTGAATTCAGGTGTTTTTCTTCCATTTTCTAAATCAATACAACTACTAAACACAGGATCATTCTGTCTACATCATCTGACCCATATATTCATAATCTACCATTTTCATTACATTTAATAAATGGGTTTCTAGACAATTTCCAATCTTCATGACAGCTTTCCTATTGAAACCAATTTGCATGCCATTTTCCAAGTAAGCATTTATGAAATATGATTTAAATGGTTTACTGAAACTCATATATTAAATTTTGTTATATTTCTTTTCCTTCATTTATTTGGAACTCTATTGATCATGCTTGTTTACAAGTTTTTTGCATCCATCTTATCTTGGAAATCTCTAACAGATGTGCTCTTTTATTCTCTACTTCTGCAAACATTCACTGAAATCTTCATTACATATTTGTTATGTGACCTACCATATATATTCAACTATAAGTCAACCTCATATATAAGTTGAGGGCAGGTTTGGAGGCCAAAATTATGAATTTTGCCATGACCCATGGATAAGTCAAGGATAAAACTTGGAGGCTCCTTCAGTGTATGTGAATGAGCAATTAATCACCCACAAGGATTTCTGCTTCAGTGTTTCAGCCTTCATTTCAGCCTTCACTCTCACACAGCGACAATGCTGGTGGGAGGAGGAACTCTTAAACAAACAGCAATCAATCACCAATGACTTTTTTGCTTGCCTCAAGAGAGAAAGAAACTGCTCTCCTGATCACATGGGAAAATCTGAAAGAGCTGCAATTGTTGGAGTATTAGCATCAATGCTTGTGTGTAGCTCTATGTTTTTCTTTCAGAAGAGGCAGTGTCTTCTACATAGAAACAGTGATTTATCTCTATCATCATTTGGTCAGTGTTGTTGTGAAGAGGTCACTTCCCATACTCCTCCTCTTCCTGGGGGATTCTTCCTGGGGAAAATAAAGTTCTGTGCTCCTAAAGATGTTTTTCTTCTTACTTGCACACATGGAGGTCAGCTATCTAGGGACCTCTGTACCAAAATATAGTTTTCTCTACTGATTAGTTATTTTTGTATAAACTAGATGTAACAATAAAGTAAGGGCCGATGCACACAGCCTGTAAGGAGAAGCTTTGGGCTGCCCCTGGGAACAGCGGATCAGGGCCATGGCAACCATATGCCACAGCCCCTATCCTCCCTTTTGGCACCCCCCAAAGAGCGGGCAAATGCTGCTCCTTTTGGGAGCAGCAAAAAGTCGCCATTTGAGCTGCCACAGCAGCTCCTATGTGCCCTTTTGGTGCACCGTGTTTGCATGTGGTGCCAAGAGGGTGCTCTGACACCATGTGCTGTGCAGATGGATGCACCACACTGGGGCGGAGTTGGGGTGGAGTCAGGGCGGCCTGCATGTGGTTGCCCTGCCCAAACTCCACCCCTAGGCTGGCCCTTTAGGCCAGTCTGCACCCCCCATTTGTTTCTTTTACCTACTTCTGTAACCTGTTTATTTACTAGAAGCTCAGATATAGCCTTTTACCAAATACCTCTGGAGTACATGCTTGCTGCTGCTGCTGCTATGCTGATTTAACCACAAATAACCAAACCATTATTCTAATAGCCATCACATTACCATACTGACCCATAAATAAGTCAATTTGGGATTTTGGGGTCAATTTTTGAGCATAATTTTTTTGACTTAAAGACGAGTATATACAGTAGTAATTTGAGATAATCTTTTATCACCCAGAGGGCTGTAGTGTAGGAAAGGATCTTCAGATTTTGTACTGTAGCCTCTCCTACCTGCAGCTCCCCAAATGCCTAAGGGTTTGGGGGGGTTGCTTGAGAGGAAGTACACAGTGTGCCATTGCTTCATCCTACAGTATCTTGAGATTTGGAGTTTTGTGAGGCACCAGCACTCTTTGGCAGTGAAAGTTAAATTCCATAAGTTGGTGCTACAGCAGGGGTCGGCAACCTATGGCCCATGGGCTGGGTGCGGCCCGCGGAGGCCTTGGGACCGGCCCATGGCTGCTGCTGCCACCACCTCGTGCACGACATTTTTGCATCCAAAATGGCGCCCGCGCTTGCACATGCATGTGCATGGCGGCGGGCACCATTTTGGAATTCCCGGCGGGTTTGTGCACATGATGAGCATGGGTGAGCGCGGGCACCATTTTGGAAGGCCCCATAGTGGCTGTGCCATGTGAATTCGCATGGTGCAGCCACCATGGGGCCTTCCCTGGGCCTTGGTGCCATTTTATAATAATAATAATAATAAGTTTTATTTATAGCCCGCCCCTCTGCTAGGCAATCGGGGCGGGTTACAGCATATTAAAACAGCACAGTTAAAAGCATTTCCTCCAAGCATGATCCCTCCACCCACCCCTTAAAACAAGATTAAACCAAAAAATATTAAAATGACACAAGGTTGAATTTAAAACACAATTCGGACTCAGTAGGACAATGAGCAAGTTGTCCCTCCCAGCGGACAGATATTATTCTGGGAAGGCCTGCCGGAAGAGATCCGTCTTTACTGCCTTCTTAAAGGCAGCAAGAGTGTTTATCAGACGGATCTCGTCCGGCAGGCCATTCCATAGTCTGGGAGCGGTAGCAGAAAAGGCCCTCTGGGAGGTCTGGGACAGCCTAGTTTTTATTGGCTGTAACAGATTCCTCCCAGAGGACCGCAGGGTGCGGGGGGGATAATATGGGGAGAGGCGGTCCCTAAGATAAGATGGACCCAAGCCATGTAGGGCTTTAAAGGTCAAAACCAACACCTTGTACTGTGCCCGGAAACTAATCGGCAGCCAGTGGAGGGATTTAAGCACCGGTGTTATGTGCTCCCTCCGTGATGTACCAGTAATTACCCTGGCTGCCATATTCTGTACCAGTTGAAGTTTCCGGGTTAGACACAAGGGTAGCCCCATGTAGAGTGCATTGCAGAAGTCCAGACGTGAGGTTACCAGGGCGTGTACCACAGTTTCCAGATCCCTCATATCCAGATAAGGGCGCAGTTGGCGTATCAGCCGAAGCTGATAACAGGCACTCCTGACCACCGCATTCACCTGACTAGTCATGTGAAGCGATGAATCGAGGAGCACCCCCAAACTGCGAACACAGTCCTTTACGGAGAGTGTGACCCCGTCCAGGACTGGAGACTGTATTCCCAGACCTGGTTTCGGGCCTGTGACTGCTAGTACCTCCGTTTTGTCTGGATTCAACTTCAATCTGTTTTTCCTCATCCAACCCATTACCGCTCTTAGACAGTCATTAAGAGGTGAGACGCCATCTGAAGTCTGAGACGATGATCTGGTCATGGAGAGATATATCTGGGTGTCATCAGCATACTGAAGACACCGTGCTCCATGCCTCCGAATGATCTCCCCCAGCGGTTTCATGTAAATATTAAACAGCATCGGGGACAGGATGGCGCCCTGAGGGACGCCACAATTAAGCTCAATTTTAGATGAGCAACTGTCCCCGAGCCTCACCCTCTGAGATCTGCCCGAGAGGAAGGAACGGAACCACTGCAGAGCAGTGCCTCCAATTCCTAACTCTCTCAGGCGATCTAAGAGGATGGCATGATCTATAGCGTCAAAGGCTGCAGAGAGATCCAAGAGCACTAGCAGGGTCACACTACCCCTGTCAATACTCAAGCGGAGGTCAGAGCAACCATGGCAGTCTCAACCCCAAATCCTGTCCTAAAGCCGGTTTGAAATGGGTCAAGATAATCGGTTTCATCCAAGACTGCTTGGAGTTGGGAAGCAACTGCCCTCTCGATCACCTTACTCAATAAAGGGAGTAAGGAGACTGGCCTATAGTTGTTTCTGTCCAGGGGATCCAGGGAAGGCTTTTTCAGGAGTGGCTTAACCGCCGCCTCCTTTAAACAAGATGGTACTTTGCCTTCCCTGAATGATGCATTGATTGTGTCCCGAAGGAACACCTTCAACGCATCTCCCCCCTGGACGACCAGCCAAGATGGACATGGATCGAGGGGGCAAGTCGTCTTCCTCACCATTCCAAGCAACTTGTCCACGTCATCGGTACTCACAGATTGTAATTGATCCAATCCAATTTTAGAATGTGCCGGCAGGCGTCGGGCGCATGACAAGCCTGGGTGAGTGCGAGCGCCATTTTGGAAGGCCCCACGGTGGCTGCGCCATGTGAATTCGCATGGCGCAGCCACTGTGGGACATTCCCAAGGCCCAGGGAAGGCCTCCCTGCTCATGTGCTGGGTGAATTCGCCCAGCACATAGGCAGGGGGGCATTCCCAAGGCCCAGGGAAGGCTCCCCACCTGTGCGGCGGGCGAATTCGCACAGCGCATGTGCAGGGGGCATTCCCAAGGCCCAAGAAAGTCCCCTGCCCATGCGCTGGGCAAATTTGCACAGCGCACACATGGGGGGGTGTTTCCAAGGCCCCCCTGCCAGTGCGCTGGGTGCAATTGCACAGCACATGCATGGGGGGGATTTCCCAAGGCCCAGGGAAGCCCCCCTCCCATGTGCCGGGCGAATTCACACGGTGCATGCACGGGGGGGGCATTCCAAAATGGCGCTCCCCATGCACGCATGAATGTGCACCCGGCGCCCGTGCCATTCCCCCCCTCCCGGCCCCCCGGCAACAAAGGTTGCCGACCCCTGTGCTACGGCATTTAAAGTGGTGTCCAACTGCATTATTTCTACAGTGTAGATGCACCCATGGAAGCCCTACCTATTACAAGATCAGATCTGATCAGACTGCCAGCTCAGCGAACTTCAACAGGACAAAATGTTTTACTTAATATAGGGATAACATATTAGCATAGGGAGTAGAGGACAGACTGTGGGAGCCATATAGTTTTGACTTCCGTTACTTCATCTGTGTTCTCTGTTTTCTATAATCTGCTTCCTAAAGGGGCATCCTCAAATTATCTAGTGATAGGGCAAGCCTCACCTTTCTGCCAGTTTTCACCTTCTGCTGTTACTATGCTAGGTACAATGGCGCACATCATGCCATTCCATATATTGTAAGATTCTTTCCTTTCCTGTTCTCTCATATATGATCTTTTGACTGAAAAGAATTTTATACCATGATCTTTGAATGTAATAAATAGCTATAAAACTATATGCAAAACTCAGCAGAACCCTGCACTGTCTGTAATGGGTGGGAATATTGCATTCTTCTCACATAGTACATGTGCACAGCAACTGATGAATAGTGGTGGTCTCTCTTCATTCCCACAGAAAGAGAAAGCTGTTTTTTAAATTCTCTCCCACAAGTATAGGCAAGATATTATGATTTCACTTTATAAAATACTAAATTATAAGATTTAAATAATCAATTATAATTATACAAAGCATGTTTTTGTTTTTATTTTTTGTTTTTTGTTTGTTTGTTTTTTTGTTTTTTGTTTTTGCTTATATTTGAATTTGAAAATTTCATCCAATGTGGAAAGTTTTTGCAATCTTTCTCAGCTCTTGGCAAACCTTTTCAGGAAAAGAAAATGGTCACAAAAAGACCACAAAGAACATTTTCCACTACAAATTTACATTCTTCAGCTTGGTGCACAAATGAGAATTCTCTCATCTCATCCACCCATGGAGAAGTCACAGGAAAGAAGCCATTTTGTGGCTATGTGGAGACCAAGCCATTTCTGCACATACAATATTATCCATGTTTAACTGTGCATTCACCTTCATATAGCTTACACTTCTATTTATCATTATATGTATATGAAAAGAAGAGTGTGCACTTGATAGTGTTCACGAAGTTACTTCCTGAACTTGAGAGAGGTTCAAATTAAGATTAAGGTTGAAGTCCTACTAAGCATGTGGAATTATTAGATTTATATGACTGTACAGCCCCAGTATCAAAAACCTATAATATTCATGGGGATTAGAATAATGACAAAACATTTCTCTATATATACAGCTTTAGGGAAGCTATTGATAACTGTTCAGTATCATTTTGTTCTCACAATATAAATCATATACTTTAAACCAATATATGCCATGTGCTTTAAACAATAAACCATGTGTTTTTAAACTTTTTATAAAACATGTGTTTTAAATCTTTCAGCACTATAGATAATCATTTAAATTTTTGTCTGGATTCTTGAAAAGAGCATTTACTTTGGCACTTCTTGCAGTCCCTAAGGCAGGTGTGGAAAACTCCAGCCAAGCTGGTAGACATGTTACAGCTGGCCAAGGGTTTGAGGGCCATATGGTTGTCCTGTTTTTGTTTTTAATCTTTATTAAATCTATTTCAATAAATTTAACTGATAATTAAATTTAATTATATTGTATCAATTATACATTAATTTGAAATCAATCTAACAGCAACAGAAGACTTCCCAATTAATTATCTGATTATGTTATTAATTAAGTTTTTAAATACATTCATTAAGTTTATATGATAACTTCAAGCTGCAAACTCAGTAGTAGTGAGCACATTAAGTAGTTGGACTCTAGAAGCAGAACTTGTGGGGGGGGGGGTATGCTTGTTGAGCAAATTCTTCATTCACCACAGAGACCCAGAAGTGGCTAGCCAAGAAGTTCCAGGAAGAAATAGGAACAGGGGTTCTAGGCACTTTCTAATTTAAATAGAGACTTATGTAGCCAAAGAAAACATTCTGGAGGCCTCAAATGAGTGAGAGACCTCCCACAATATTGTCACATGTCATCTCTTCAGAAGCTTAGGAGGTAATATCTAAGGGGGCATATTCACTAATTTTTTTTTGGGGGGGTAGCTATGTGGGGAACTTTGGGGCCCTGGGAAAATCAGACAGGGTATTCTAAATGGCCCACAAGCAGCTATTTGACTGCTCACTCTGTTCCAAGGGATCCCTATTTTGTCATGAATAATTCTATGCTTAAACACATAGCACTGCCACGATCATGTCTGGTTTACCCTTGACTGATTGGTTTATGAGGGGGTTGGAAAAACTGTGGTCCACTAGAAGTTATTTTCATCAATCCTACTAGGAATGGCTAGGCTGCTAGGAAGCAATTATTCTAATGTCTTACATTTATATTCCAACTTTCCTCTAATGATCTCAAAGTAGTATTCATTGCCACTGTATTCTTACCACTACCTTATGAGATATGTCAAGCTGAGAGACAGAGTGTATATGATTGGCCCGTGATCATGTGGATCGACCAAGTCTCAGTCTAGCCTCAATACCACCAACACATAGAGGGTCACAGGTTTCCTACTCCAACTATACACTATATGTTGGCTCCGGAAGAAAGAACTAATTAATATTTGCTCCAAAATATGTATGGGTCCAGGGGAATTACTTTAAAACAATTGCTTTGAACACCATCAATGTTTACCATAGTCTACATAATCTGGAGTCTCCTGAGGAATGTAACCAAAATGGTGAAGGCTCTGAAAAACATGCCTTATGAGGAGGGAGCTAGGTATATTTAGCTTGGAGAAGAGAATAATAATAATAATAATAATAAAATTTATTTCTATACCGCCCAATGGTTACCCAATCCGGGCGGTTTACAAGTTAAAAACAAATTACAGTAATAAGATATCCCTCCCCCCCTTAAAACAATATTAAACAGTAATACAATTAAAACATCAAGAATATAAAAGAATAAATGTAAAAACTAACAATGGGCAGTTAGCAATTGTAGCAAGCAAACTCGTTGCTAGTATTGAATAGGAGCCAGGATTGAAAGGAAGGAGGGAGCTGGCCAGGCCGGGTCATTTAGTCTGGAAAGGCCTGCCGGAAGAGATCCGTCTTGACAGCTTTTTTGAAACTGTCCAAAGATGTTAATTGATGGATCTCATCCGGCAGGCCATTCCAGAGTCTGGGGGCAACGATAGAAAAGGCCCTCTGGGAGGTCGTAGAGAGCCTCACTCTCTGAGGCTCTAGGAGATTTCTCCCAGAAGAACGGAGTGCACGGGGGGGATTATACGGGAGGAGGCGGTCTCTGATATAGCTAGGACCCAAGCCATTTAGGGCTTTAAAGGTAATAACCAACACCTTGTACTGGGCCCGGAAGCGAATAGGCAGCCAGTGGAGGGACCTCAAAACCGGGGTGATGTGGTCCCTCCTAGATGTACCTGAAACAAGCCTGGCTGCCATATTCTGAACTAACTGTAGCTTCCGAACCAAGCACAAGGGTAGCCCCATGTAGAGCGCATTACAGAAGTCGAGGCGTGAGGTTACCAGTGCGTGCACAACAGTCTCAAGATCCCCTACTTCCAGAAAAGGTCGCAGCTGGCGTATCAGCCGTAGCTGATAACAGGCACTCCTGACCGTCGCATTTACCTGATTTGTCATCAGGAGCGACTGGTCAAGGAGCACCCCCAGACTGCGAACACAGTCACTGGAGGAGAGTGTGATCCCATCCAGGACTGGAGGTTGCAACCCAATTCTTGGTTTCGGGGCCGATACCGTGAGCACCTCCGTCTTGTCTGGATTCAGTCTCAATCTATTTTTCCTCATCCAGCCCATTACCGCCCGAAGACATTCATTGAGAGAGGAGATGCCATTGGAATTCGAGGCCGATGAACGAGACACGGAGAAATAGATTTGGGTGTCATCAGCGTACTGATAACACCCAGCACCATAACTCCGTATTATCTCACCCAGCGGCTTCATATAGATGTTAAATAACATCGGGGACAAGATAGCTCCCTGAGGGACTCCACAAGTGAGTTCCCTCTTACTGGAACTACAGTCCCCGAGCAGCACCCTCTGGAACCGACCCGAGAGGTTAAGAAGTGACTTGATAGCCCTGTTTAAATATTTGAAGAGATGTCATATTGAGGATGAAGCAAACTTGTGTTCTACAGAAAATGAGATTCCACTTAAACATTAGGAAGAATGTCTTGACAGTAAGAGCTGTTCAACAGTGGAAAACACTCCATCAGAGTGTGATGGAGTATTCTTCTTTGGAGGTTTTTAAACAGAGGCTGGATTGCCATCTGTCAGGGATGCCTTGATTGTGTATTCCTGCATGGCAGGGGCTTGGACTGGATGGCCCTTCTGATCTATTCTCATTCTATGATTGTATGATTCTACACTACACTCTTCTCAGTTATAAAGGTGGTTTGCTATGTATCTGATAGACTATTTTTTAAGAAACAGACATAATTTTCTGAACCATTCATGGAAATTTTGAGCAGTATAAAATTTTTAAATAATGAATGTTCTCTTCGGTATAGGGAGCTAGTATAGCATTTTCTTGACCCAGACCTTTAATAAGTCAGTAATAATAAGTGCCAATAGAAAATATATTAAAATGAGACAATTTTAACACAAATTACAAATTACACGTTAATAAATGGAATCAGTCTTAACTGTCTATACATAAAATGTGAAACAATGTTAATATCTTCCATGATTCTACCATAATTTTATCATGAAATGATTTTGATGTGTTTAATTATTAAACTCTCTGCCCAATATTCTCTCACATACTACATGATGTTGCTGTATTATTACATACATTGGTTCCACTACTCAGGACAAATGGATAAGATTAGATTTTTTTTAATGCCATATAATAGTGGCAAGCTAATGCATCTCAAATACCTTTTCAAGACCTTCTTCCTTAAGGCTAATCACATCTAAGTCAAAATCTGTCCTTAAGCCATTGGTTTTGTTGAAAGTTATTCTGCCAGTGAGGCCTTCCCAGTGAGCCTATGAAAACAGACAAAAAATTACTCTCATATGTAAACAATAAGAATGAGAGAGAAAGAGAGAGAGAGAGAGAGAGAGAGAGAGAGAATGAATAAATTAATGTCCACCAAAATGGAAATATTAATTATTCATTACATTTAAATCACCTTCCTTGTGGCCATTTTTTTTTAAAAAAAAATCTTGTTCACTTCTTGAATTTTCAGCATTCTTTTCATAATTAAACCAACTTTTCCTTAATCTCTGCATACAATTCCTTAATAGCTTTCTATTTCTGGGAGGGTGGGGGTTATGCACACACCATAACTAGATCTTGCTTAGGCTGATAAAAGGCTGACATTAGAAATTTCCACAGTATTTCTCTTTGTGATGTGTCAATATGTCAAAAGAATATTTTTGTTTCTCTTTGATCTAACAGTTACATTTTCAGTTCTATGACACATTCAGTTCCTGATACAATCAATTCTTTAGCTCCCACCATGGCAACACTCATTAATGGGCTATGCAATCATGATATTTTCATTCTGAGTATTCCCATCTTTTGACATATTGACATATCACAATGTTGAGGAATAAAATCATTGTTAATATGCTGAAGTATTCCACAGTGAAAACTCAAAAGAAGTCATTTTGAACATATTTGGTATGTTCTATTGTATTATATCATTGTATGCCTTCAAGTTATTTCCAACTTATGATGACTATAAGGTGGACCTATCTTGGGGTTTTCTGGACAATATATGCTCAGAGAGGATTCACCTTTGCCTCTCTGTGAGGCTCAGAAAGCGTGATTTGCTTAAAGTCACCCAGTCTCCAGAGCCATAGTGCAACGCTCAAACCATTACATCATACTGGATTTTCTAACAGAGGGGGAAATAGTGTGTAGCATACAGGAAACTATATCACAGAAATATGCCTTGCCTATCAGATAAACAATAGATGCACTAAACTGCATCGTAGTCATGCGATTTTCTTGATTTTTTGGAAAAAAAATTGTATTACTAAGGATAAAGCCACATCCTCTAAAATTTTGCTTAACATCACATTTTGAGTAACATATATTTTCTCATGTTATTTTACCATACGATGAGATGTACTCTCCTGAAACCTGTCACTATTGCCTTGTTTTGAACCTCAGAAACCTTTAAAGAAGAAGAAGAAGAAGAAGAAGAAGAAGAAGAAGAAGAAGAAGAAGAAGAAGAAGAAGACTGTGATCTTAATTAGCAGAACTAGAGCAGTTATGAAATGCTCAATATTTAGGAAAATCCAGTTTTTCAGAATTTCTGCACAGAGCTTGGAACTTTTTCCCCCTAAAAAGTAATTTATTCCTGTTATTCATTACAGTGTTTGAAAGGTAATCTGTTGCTATTACATGTTGTGGCACTGAGAAAGCAACTGACTACATTACTTGTGGTGCTCATTCTACTTCTTTTCTGTTGCTTTCTGTTACAGTTTGAGAGAATAATAATTCTAAGGTTGATGAGAAAATGGCACAAACCTTGAAAACTTCCTGTCAAATGATTCTAAAGATAACCTTTGAAAATAACAATTGAAATTGACTGGAAACCATTACTCATATCTATAGAGTAAATTTCCTCTTACTAGTTACATTGCTTCTGATATGTAATTCTGGTACCCCTTTTTACCCCTTCCCCAAAAATAATCAGTCACTGTGTTGCTTGTAGCTCATTCTTTCCAAACTCTGCTTTGGAGCCCATTAGTTCCTCTGGGCCAAGTAATAACTACAATATAAATCTAGGATGTAGAAATGTTGCAGTTTGATACTTTAACTCCATGGGTCCATCCTACAGAATCCTGGTATTAATTTTGTGAGGCACAAGCACTCTTTGGAAGAGAAAGCTAAAGATAGTAAAACAACAAATCCTAGGATTCCATAGGATGGAGCTACAGCACTTAAAGTGGAGTCAAACTGTATTATTTCTACAGTATAGATGCATCCCTAGCTTATTGTTTTGGCATGGAATGACTGCTGCTCCATCTCATGTTAAAATATGTTTTTATGCATCAGTTATTTTTAAAAAGGCTGTTAACTAGAATTTGAGCAAAAGGGATAAAAGAGATATCACCATCTATTTCAGTACTATGTATTTACAATGAGAAGGGTTTGTTTTATTTTGTTTTGGGCTTAAGAGTCATTATTGCTGCTACAGATCCTGACTTTTGTTTATTTGCTCCTTCAGAGAAAGAAATCTGGTTTTGCAATTGCTTTGTGTCTGCTTGCTTGTCATTTCCAGCAATACCTTCTGCCCTTGTAATGGTAACTTTTTGACAACAGTGAGGACATGTTAATACTCTTTTCATACCAAAGATCTCCTTTGATGTCCAAAATAAACTTTGAATTTGAACCTGTTATTTCCAAATCAAACCACGTAACTAGCAAAATCTCAGTGCTTATAAGAATAGAAAATGAAGCAACACTTAGAAGTTCCATAAGACTAGGTGTTAGCAGTGATCAGTGTTCACCTTTACATTATCCAATTATGTTTATTTTTACACATTAAACTGTAAAATGACAGGCTTATGTTAAGGATAATTTGAGAGAAAAGTAATCAAGGTCTTAAAATGTAGATGCTATTAAAGCACAAGAAAGTGGGGAATGTTTGGAGACATCTGACAAAGTAAAAAGGATACTGTAAAGTTTAGAATCAAAAAAAGGTAAGAAGGAACATTCTGCTGTGCTTATATTTTGTACTGTTATGATTAGCTGAGATGACAACTTCTTATGGCTTTTGTGCCTTATTGTTCCACTTGGACATTTCACTGCAAATTGTCCATAAATGCACATATTTATCTTGACTACAAACCTCAAAGCAAAAAAAAAAAAAAAAAAAGCTGCACATCTGAATTCCTACTGATGGACAACAGAGAAAAACCAAGCAGAGTGATTTTGTTAGTGCTGTACCTCTTTAATGAGATTCATGAAGCGGGTCCCAAAGCGCCATGGTTTGTGCCGATTACACTGTAACGAACTGACAGTCATCTGTGGGAACTGCTGGACAGCCACTGACACCACATGAACAGCATCATACATTAAAGCTGCGTCCGTCTGAAATGAGAATGCAAGCAATGCTGTGAAAATGACCAACTGAAAGCATGTGGCACACAAAAGGGAAAGACATGTCCTTCATGCCTCTGCTCATCACAGAGGAAATGAATTATAGTATAATTGGCTTATTAAACAAAACTATTGCAGCTACGGGTGAAAGTATGCATTATTTTCAAAGATATAATTACCAGCTATGTCTTTTTCTTACCCTCCTGCACAAGAAAAGCATGGGGGCAGGGAATTAGATTGGAAATGTAGTGTGATGAGCATGGACAATAGTAAGAAATGATGCAAGTTGTAGACAAACATCCAGACATCAGACATTTTCTATTTCTGATTTATACTTACAAAGACTTTGATTCAAAGACTGTATCTAAGATAAACAGTTAGAGCAGTTTCACTGCTCTTTAACTACTGGAAATCTGAAATTTGTCATTTAGCATAGTATTTAGAATTCAATGTTGGTTGAAGGGAGGAAACTAGAGCTCTCTAGCACACAATTCTTAACTCAATAAACTGCAAATCTCAGGATCCCATTGGTCACAGCCATGGCAGTTAAAGTGGGATTAGACAGCTGTACTTGTGTAGTGTAGATACATACTGCCTCTAGATACACACTAATCAAAATTCCGAAGCCCTGCCAAAAAACAAACAAAGCTGAGAAATAAATTACAATCAGAAAGGGTAAAGATTGGCTAGCTACTTTCCTCCTTATTTTTATTGTCATAAAGTTGGAGGGAAAGTAGTACATTTTAGTTTTATTGCTAACAAGGGAAAATAATAAGAAACAAATTCCCTCTGTTTAATTTCTGTACTCTTGCACCAGCACAAAAATGACACCGTACTCAATATTATGGTTGTAAAACTTGGCCACAACTTTATTTGTACAGGGTCATCAACAAATTCATTAACAAATTAATTTAACCACAATTTACATTGTTCTTGACACATGCGTCCCTATACATAACCAATCTAGCTGACTGTGTAAACCAATCCCTTTACAACATGTGTCAAGAACCTCAAGTTCCGATTAAGCACTCATCCAAATAAATCATCTCCCCCCGACTGGAAATGACGTCATAATTTAACTCATGACGTAACTTGTCTATGATGTCATCAGCTTATTTGGTGATGACATAGCAAACATTTTGTTAACCCATCGACGTATACTCTTTGTCCAAATCAACATGAACCAATTTCTTAATTCCAATTGATCCTTGTCCATCATGGCTGGTCGTCCAGGGGGGTGACGCGTTGAGGGTGTTCCTTCGGGACACAATCAACGCGTCACTCAGGGAAGGTAGTGTACCATCTTGCCTAAAGGAGGCGGTGGTTAGGCCACTCCTGAGAAAACCTTCCCTGGACCCCCTGGATAGAAATAACTACAGACCAGTCTCTTTGTTCCCTTTTTTGAGCAAGGTGATTGAGAGGGCAGTTGCTTCCCAACTCCAAGCAGTCTTGGATGAAACCAATTATCTTGATCCATTTCAAACCGGCTTCAGGACAGGATATGGAGTGGAGACTGCCATGGTTGCTCTGACCGATGACCTCCGCCTGGGCATCGATAGGGGTAGTGTGACCCTGTTGGTGCTCTTGGATCTCTCAGTGGCCTTTGATACTATAGATCATGCCATCCTCTTGGAGCACCTGAGAGAGTTAGGAATTGGAGGCACTGTTTTGCAGTGGTTTCGTTCCTTCCTCTCGGGCAGATCCCACAGGGTGAGGCTCGGGGACAGTTGCTCTTCCAAAATTGAGCTTAATTGTGGCATCCCCCAGGGCGCCATCCTGTCCCCGATGTTATTCAACATCTACTTGAAGCCGCTGGGTGAGATCATTCGGAGGCATGGAGCGCGGTGTCTTCAGTATGCTGATGACACCCAGATATACTTCTCCATGACCAGATCATCGTCTCAGACTTCAGATGGCATCTCTCCTCTTAATGACTGTCTTAGAGCGATAATGGATTGGATGAGGAAAAACAGATTGAAGTTGAATCCAGACAAAATGGAGGTACTCACAGTTACAGGCCCGAAACCAGATCTGAGAATACAGCTTCCAGTCCTAGATGGAGTCACACTCTCCTCTAAGGACTGTGTTTGCAGTTTGGGGGTACTCCTTGACTCGTCCCTTCACATGACTAGTCAGGTGAATGCGGCAGTCAGGAACACCTGCTATCAGCTTCGGCTGATATGCCAACTGCGCCCTTATCTGGATGTGAGGGATCTGGAATCTGTGGTACATGCCCTGGTAACCTCTTGTCTGGATTACTGCAATGCACTCTACATGGGGCTACCCTTGTGCCTAACCCGGAAACTACAACTGGTACAAAATATGGCAGCCAGGTTAATTACAGGAACATCTAGGAGGGAGCACATAACACCGGTGCTTAAATCTCTCCACTGGCTGCCGATTAGTTTCCGGGTGCAGTACAAGGTGTTGGTTTTGACCTTTAAAGCCCTACATGGCTTGGGTCCATTTTATCTTAGAGACTGCCTCTCCCCGTATGATCCCCCCTGCACCCTACGGTCCTCTGGGAGGAATCTGTTACAGCCAACAAAAACTAGGCTGTCTCAGACCTCCTAGAGGGCCTTCTCTGCTACCGCTCCCAGACTTTGGAATGGCCTGCCAGATGAGATCCGTCTCACTACTACTCTTGCTGCTTTTAAAAAGGCAGTAAAGACGGATCTCTTCCAACAGGCCTTCCCAGAATAGCAGCTGTTGTAGGGAGATGAGTCTTTATCTTGTTGGTATAACTGATTCCTTGTTGTTGTTTTATTGTTTTAATTGCAATGTTATGTTTCAACCCTTCTTTGGTTTAATTCTGTTTTAAGGGGTTGGGTGGGTGGATTATAGGAGGAGGGAACGTTTTTAACTTTCTTTGTTTAAAATGCTGTAACCCGCCCCGATTGCCATGCAGAGGGGCAGGCTATAAATAAAACTTATTATTATTATTAACTGAATTATCCCCGGGGGTTCCCTGCCCACCACAGGAGGGGGCCAGCCTAGCTTGGCATCCCCTCCCCCCCCCCAGGTGAGCTCATGCAATGTGACAAGTGATAGACTCCAAGTATACATCACAACCTTCAGGGGAGAGATGAACCCCATCGCCCCTGTACAAATGTGGCATACCAATCTGAATACCCCCAAACTTCCCCAACCCCCCCCCAAACCCCCAAACTTCTTAATCATGGATCTATTCAGCCAACGATGGGCCACGTTGATCGAAGAGTCCTTTATTGCTCCCACCCAAGCGCACCGTGGCAGAAACTTGGTCCACATCAACATCGTGTGTGGGAATCTACACTTAATGTCTTGCATGTAACTCAAGATCCTCTTGGCCAACTTGAAACGAGGTACTTGAACAAGGTCATTTTCCCCCAAGTGTACCAGCAGTAGTATCAACTTCGCAGATGGCTTGATGATAAGCGGAATGAGAGCTCCCCATCACATTCCTCTCTAACCAAACCATCGTACTCGCTGGACCTCTTTTATCCCCAGGTTCCAATCACGACACGATTGGAGCACACGACATTCAGCCCAAAACACAAGGCTGTACCTGATGATCCATACATCTTCTAAATTCACATCTGCTTGAATAGAAAAACAAACTAAGTATCACAATGCAACCCCTCAACTAGATATTGCTAGTCCAAAACAAGACATTAAGGGCAAATGTAGGACTTGAAAGCCCTGGACCACCAACGCCCAATCTGTCGGATTGCAGCGTCGCTTAAGCCATGCATACCTGCAGCGGTTGCTGCCCCTATACGAAAAGAAAGTGAAGAGAACTGGGCTGCTGGCAGTCCTGCATGCCTCAAAGTCTCCTGCAGCACAGCTCAAAATTGAAACTGTGTCAACGGAAGGCCCGAAACATGAAGGAACAAATAGCCTGGGCCAGTCGGGCGAAGTTTAAAATAGTCCGACAAAGTCAAACCAGGACAAATTTGACCTACTGGTGCTCTAGACAAGGTTATAGTTTGTCCCTTAGCCAACTCGTCTGTTTTAGAACACCTAAAATAGATTTGAACACCCTGTTCACTAATCTGGACATCAGATAAGTAAAGTGCTCTGCCCGAACTATCCGAGCGGGAGCTAGAAACCAGCTCGTTAATTCTAGTGGCTGCAAAAAATGCCACAGCAAAAGCTGCCCTGAAGAGAATCACTTCCTGAGATGAAGAACATACACTCGGGAGGGATTGCCAAATTTGGATGAGAATCGATCCTGTTACTGGCAAGCGATTATTGCGTGCTGGAGGAGGCTCCCTAGTCCATCCTTCCAAGGCCCTACAGACTCTAAAGTCCACCGTAGGGTCATTAAGCCCCCCCCCCTGCACTCTTGAATAAAAGGACAGATCTGCTAACCTCGCCCTAATAGTGACCGGGGACAAACCCGACTGCCGAAGGTGAACCGCAAAACGTAACACAGTCTCCACCCTCAAGGGCCAAACCTCAACTTTCCCTTCCATAGACAGAAACAACCTAAAAGCTCACATTGAGAGCTGATACGACTTGCATGTAGATGGAGTGACAGACTAGAGAATCGCCCTGTCAATTTCTATTCTCCAAGGCTCCACAGATGTTCCGGTACCTCCAATGGTTGAGGTGCTGCCTCTGGGGCGAGTTGACGAAATCTGGAAAACTGAAAATGAGAAAGGGAATCCGCCAACGGATTTAGTAAACCCGGTACATGGCGAGCCTGAAACAATACATTATATCTCAAACATTGAGTAAACATTGATCTAACCAATGCCATCACCCTCAAGGATTTAGAGGTTTGGGAGTTCACCACATGAACCACTGCTTGGTTGTCACACCAAAACCAAACAGTTTTATTCTCAAATTGAACTGGCCACAAATGAACTGCAACCACAATAGGGAAGAGTTTGAGAAAAGTGAGATCACGGGTCCAACCCCTATCCACCCAAGCTTGTGGCCATCTCTCCGCTGCCCACTGCCCTTTCCAATATAGGCCAAAACTGTGTGTGCCCGAGGCAATGGAGTGTACTTGGACGTCCACCTTTAAAAGCATTTCAGACCTCCAAAAAGAGACTCTGTTAAATTGATCCAAAAATGACTCCCAAACCTTCAAATCAGCTCTTATCCCGCTAGTAATCCTAAAATGGTGATGCAGAGTGGAAACCCCTTTTGTAGTGTTGTATAAGCGAGCACAAAAGGCCCGTCCAGGAACAATAACTTTACAAGCAAAATTTAACAACCCTGTCAGGGATTGAAATTCTCGAAGCATGCCTTTCGTCCTGCTGCTCATTAGCCATACCTGTTGTCTCATCGCTTTGAGTTTTTCTACTGGTAGGTGGGAAAGTCCCTCAACTGTGTCTAATTCAATGCCTAAAAAGGTCAGATGGGTGCCAGGACCCTCCGTCTTTTCCTCCGCCAAAGGAACTTCCATCTCAGCCATCAACACCTGAAATGCCGACAAGGTGTCTACACACCTTGTAGAACTGTGAGCTCCAGCAAACAAGAAGTCGTCCAAATAAGGAGTAATAGCTTGATTACCTGACCTCTTGACAGTGCACCAGTGCAAAAATGTACTAAATTTTTCAAATGCAGAGCATGAGATGGAACACCCCATTGGTATAGCCTTGTCAAAATAGTACATCCCTTCAAATTGAAATCCTAATAAGTCAAAATTGTCAGGGTGTACTGGCAAAAGCCTAAAAGAGGATTTTATATCACACTTAGCCAATAGGGTGCCCCTACCCAATGCCCGTGCCATCTGCACTGCTGTGTCAAATGATGCGTATTTCACCGATGCCAAAGCTGGATCGATGGCATCGTTCACAGAGTCCCCTTTTGTGAATTGTGAATTAGACAGAACTCACCAGATGCCTTCTTAGGAATAACGCCCAAAGGTGACAGCCTTAGTGTCAGCACTGGCAGATGTTGATGGGGCCCAGATACCCTACTAGCAGCCAACTCTTTAGCCAGCTTCTCCCTGACTACCTCTGGTGACTCCCTCACCGAACGCGCATTAGGCGCGAATCAATGAACCCTCAAATCTGTACAAGTAATATGAAAACCATTTGAAAACCCATCTAATAAATACTGAGCAGAATCCCTATTTGGGTAAATCCGCAACCAAATTAGTGTTGGTGCTTTTTCCTCCCGCTGCAAAAGGTTGCAAGGAGACTCCAGCCCCGGCCTTCCTTCCCCTAAAACAGGAAGTGCCTGGGTGATTACCTCTGCAGGTGTTACATTTATGTTCGAACCGACAGGGCTGCCTACAGCACTTGCCAGAGTTGAAGTCCCAGCATACACCTGTAACCTTTTTCTCTCCCATGCTAGGCCTCGCATACTACCCTTTAGGCTGCATGACCATGGGCACAAAGCCATTGTCACACCTGCTCGAAATGACAATTCATGTATGCTTTGATCATGATTTCTTGGTACTTTGAAAAATCGGGAGACCTAGATGGGTCTTTTTGCTCAATCACACCTCTATATAAGGTAAATCCCATCATCCAGTTCATGAACTTCCTTTCCAGCCTAGGATGCTTGTGAGCCTGGAATTCTTTAGGGAAACTAAACACAACCCCGTCCTTGACCATAATCCTCAGCTCGGGGTCACAAAATGTCAATGAAAATAGATCAATGTATTCCCCTTTCCAGATTCTCTCTTTAGTAGAGAGGGGAAGATGAGATCCTAAAGGAGTTGACATCTCAAGCATAGGGGTTGTACTCCACTGCCCGGTCTGCCCCAGCCAGACCTACCGCTCCCACTGTGACCACGGGCCTTGTGTCACTTACCTTCTTGACCGAGGGCTGCTCAGCTTGCACCCTCGAATCAGGCACTTGGGGTGTAACTGATGAAGTCGAGGGTGCTGTTACAGCCACATTCGAAAAACCTGTCCCACCAGCATTTTGCCCCACTTGTTCACCCGAGGACCAAACCAAGGTGGGCCAAGAAGTTAGATAATTTGAAGGCAGGGACAAACCTGTATTAGCCAATTGCTGAGCAGCCTCTCCAGATGTTTGTGATGCTCCCTCCGAGTGTGCCGAAGCCTCTGCTCAGGTGCCAATCTGTGGAATGGAAGCAACACTTCCCCCATCCCTGTTAGCAATCTCACAAGTTTCAGATACAGACCCACCACCTTGACCTGAAACCACAGCCCTCTGGACAAAATTATACAAGTTTGCCAGAGTAGGCTGCTCAAGCACAGGAGCAGCTGCTCCCTGTTGTGCCACACCTGGAACTCTCTTTAACAGTTCCATAACATCTGCTACGGTTGGCTGGCCAACCTCCAAAGCAGATGTGACCGGGGGACCACATGCTACATCCTCCAAAGACATGCCAGGTGAAGTAATTGGTTGCACCTGTGTAACCTGCTGCCCAGAAATTTGATCCCAACTTGACACTGTACTAACTTGGGACTCTGGATTAGAACCCTGAACCCCTTTTTGAGCTAGCTGATTGCAAACAGCTACACAGGCCTGCATAGTGCAGCCTAGTTGAGCCAACAGAGCTACAATCTCCTCATCCCTGTTTTGTGATTCAGTTGGCCTCTTCGGTGCCAACCGCCCAGTAGCGGGCCCAGCAGAGACTGCACGCCGCTTAGACTGTGGCTTACTGCACAGCATGACGAACCTGTGACTAGGTCACAACGAGGCTGCTAAGGGTTAGAGTGTTCAGCTAAAGCTACAACCCTTACAACAGTAATTACACAGCAGCCTTCTTAAGATGAATAGTGCCCCAAGCTACTGAGATAAGTGATCACCGAATTTCGGAATATTCCCTGGAGTTTGAAATTTTTAATTCCCCCCCCTCCCTTTGAGGGCAGCGTACCAAAATTAGAGAATAAGCACGGGTCCCCCAAACCAGAACACCTGTCCCAAGATAGGGACCCAATTAATGGTCAAAAGGCCCACCACTTCCCTTTTTGGGACACCAAAGCCAAGCCAGAATATACTGGCAAGTGTTGCACCACCAATCAACTGAAAAGGCCTACCACTTTTTCCTTTGTGGAACTCAAAAAAACAAGCCAGAATATACAGGCAAGTGTAGTCCCACCAACTGGGGCTAAAAGGCCTACTACTACCTTTTTTTGGGACAGAAAAGACCAATCAGGAATATACTGGCAGGTGTAGCCCAAAGGAATAAAGCCGAATTGGCTCACAACTGCCTTTTTATAAAGATGCAAAAGCCAAGTCAGCATAAACTGGCAAGTGTAGGTCCACTAAATAATGCCACCAAGGCTTATAACTTTATTTTGTATACCATAGGCCACCCCAGAGTACCCTGCCCAGTGTGTGACCGCCCACTGGGGCTTATTATAAAAGGGGGGGGGCTCCCAAATCTGACCCCCAGACAGCACGCCCGTTCCAGGAGGGCTGCACCCTGTTCACCAGGCGCTCTCTTACGGTGCTTGCCAGGCTAAACTCGGGGCCTCTCCAAACCTGGGGCCGACCAGGCCTCCTTGATCCATGTCGCTGCCGCCTGATCCGCCGTGGATCTAAGCCCCGTACCGTGGCGGGGCAAGGCCAAACCTGGCTGTGGAGTGTCTCTCTGGTGCCCGCCGCCACCTCAAAAGAAGGGTCCTGTAAGCCGGGAGAAGCCTCAAGCCAAGCCGGGAGAAGCCACAAATCCAGGCCGGGCAAAGCCACAATTCCAATAAAGAGCAAAGGAAGCCATTGGCTGGGCGGTAGAGGAAGGGGCGGGATCCCCCCCCCCCAGCTAATCACATGTCCGGTGTCATTTAAACTGGCCGGCGCAATGTAGAACCCCTCCCGACGCGTCGGGGGGGGGTCTTTCTCATCTTTCTCTGCCTTTTGTAAGTATGACCCCCCCCCCCAAAAAAACTTGACAGTATTTGAAAAGTGTTCATTAAATTTCAGGAAATCCAGAAGAGGAGAAATTTCACATTTCAGGAATTATTTTACACAAAATTCACAATTTTTGTGCAGGAAAGAACATTTTATGCTCCGAAAAAAGTCTCTCTGCACAGAAATATAATCTTCTATGCAGAAAATGCTCTTTCCTGCACAGAAACATTCTCTTTTTACTGTAAAAAAAAAAAAAGTATGAATTCTTCACCAAACTGGAAATAGGGTTCAACCAACTGCACAGCAGGAAGAAAACATATTACACATGGCTTCCTTTGAGAACAAAATAAGCAAAGAATTACATCCCGAGTGAAGTCTTAAGTCTTTTCAGACATCATATCTTTCTCACAAGATGAGATTGCTCTCATATAATGAATGTAATGTGTGGTGGCTCTACATCACTTATTTCACCAAATAAATTCTAAGATAAGCCTTGTTTTATTGCTGCTGTGTATGAGTCTGGCTTGTGTGAGAGTGTGTCTGTGGTTTAATTGTCACAATAAACAAACCACAGTCTATGGTTGCTTTAATTTGTTTAGCTACTCTGATTCCACTTGCTGAAGGAACCAAGAGGGAGTAAGTGTTCATCATGCATGTGGATGTCCTGATAATTCTTATCATCCCTTATTGTAACAGAAAAACTGTCCCAGTCACAAACAAGTGTGTATGCTGTGTGTGTTTATGTGTGTGGTATCCAAGAGACAGGGATTAGGCCCGTGATGAGTGTAACATGCATGCTCAACTCAAAACTTTGTCTTGAACTGAGAAAGCACCTTCATAGACTGGGAAAGAGGATATGAAATCTGTAAGGCAACACTCTTTACATAAAAAGGACCTGTTGCTGCTCCTCATTGACAAAATTAGTGATCTGTGAAATGAGGTCATTAATGATAGGAAGCCTGGAGATTACTGGGTTTGTTGTAATAGAGCATAATACGGATTGCATTTCTACCATTCCTTTCATGCAAATGAATCCCAACTCATTTTACAATAAAACAAAACATAAAAATGCAAAAGTGTTCCCCACTGTTATAGACCATAAGTTGGTGCTAAAAGAGAAAACATAAGTTTAGATGTAAATGAGTCTCTTGTGGTGCCATTTCAGAACCAAAAGGGGGATAAATCTTAGGTTGGAAATAGCTTGTAGAACAGCATCACATAATTCCTGAAGCAGCTAGTGCTGCACTCAGACTTTTACTTCTGTCAAAACATCAGTTGTCCCAAATTGTTCACTGACTTATAACTCAAAGTGCTTTTAAGGCTAATTTGATACCTTTGTAGGAACCAATATATCTCCTGAAACATGGCATGACATGTTGAGTCTGCTTTGTGTAAGTTAAGAATCCGGAGGCAGCATTTCATGCGAGTTAAAGCTAAGGCAGCACTCTTTCCTCGCAGACACCATAAAACAAAAGCACAGCCTACACATCTAACTCAAAGGCACGGAATAAATGTTGCTGAATGTTCTCATAAATCTGTATCATTATCCTATTTGTAATCATTTGCCCACTCAAACATGTATATTTTAGTAACTCTAAAAATACAACAGCAGCCCAAAATTCAAGGTTATGTGTTAAAATAAAAATTCAGTAGCAATTTATCTAATTGTACCTGACCTGGAAACACAAAAGTGTGGTGATACAAATAATGCGAACTGGAAGTGAGTATCATATCATACACAGAGTTTGGTGCTCTGGCTGGGGTCCTTCCACAGAGCACAGAAATCATCAAAGAGGAGGTCTCAGTCTGATCATCTCCCAGCTAACATATTCCCAATCCACTTTGCTGACTATATGGCTTATATGGCAAGGTAAGCTAGGTTTTTAAATTTAAAAAATGCCAGGTGAGCACAGTGACCACCCTCCAGACCCGCTGAGGCCTACCTCACTGCAACCAAAACTGGAGGTAAGAGCTAAAAATATTTTTTCTCTCCAAACCCCTCTAATTTCTGAGGATCACACTACCATAATTTCACAGCACCTTTGGCATTTTTCATGTCTTTCTACGGTGAATTCATCATAGTGTTTTCTTAGTAAGATATGTTCAGAAAGTCTTTGCCATTGCCTTCCTCTGAGGCTGAAAAGGTGAGACATGTCCAAGGTCACCCAGTAGGTTTCCAAGGCTGAGTGTGGATTTAAACCCTGGTCTCCCAGAGTCCTAGTCCCACATTTTGCATAGTTTGGTTACCTTGCATAATTTAATCTGCTGATGCAAGCTAATGAAAAGGGGAAGGATATAGGTAAGATGTTGAGATCTTATCACCTTACCATTAGAAATGTTGTTCATGTGATGCCTAGCAACATCTGTTCTTTTCTCTTCAATTTTCATAGCAATGATTCTCATATAACTTCTGTACTCAAATTCTAAATTCTACATTTCTCCAGTGTTAATCCTGTGAACTAATAATGCCCGAAGAAGGTTTAAATAACCTATGTAGGCCTATATTTAAAGGGCAGTCAGAACCAAATTGACCAGTTCAAAAACAAAGGTTGAGTGAGAGGTTTCAAAAATTAAAATTATGCAAAAAGTTGTATTAAATTAGAAAAGTGACTGATACTACTATGAAAAGAAAATATTGGTCTCATGCACATGGGGCAAAAGGAGCAGCTGCAATTACTGCAGGACCACGGCAACTGCATGTGCCCAGTCCTCATCTGGGCCACCACCACAGTCCTGAACTGGCTGCTGCTTTGTTTTTTCCTGCTCCTTTTTGACCAGGCTCTTCTGGGTTGGGGTGAGCTTGGCACAGCTTCTGGCTGTCATGTAAATGCCACACCCCCAACGAGGCCCGACAGTAGCCCTTTTGGTGTACTGTGAACAAAATTCTCCACATGTTCAAGACATTTCTTCTCCTTCTTGGAATCATAAAATCAGAGAATCAGAGAAATATGGAGTTGGGAGTGGCCTCATGGGCCATCAAACCCCCTGCTCAGTGTAGGACTTCCTGCCAGAGCATCCACAACAGGTAGCTGTCCAGCCCCTTTTTGAAGACATCCAGAGACAAGAGACCCCACCACATCTCTAGGTTATTGGTTCCATTGCCCAACCACTTTTACTATCAAGATGTTTCTTCTATTTTTCAATTGAATTCTACCCTCCTGTAACTTAAAGCAATTAGACCTGGTCCTGCCCTCTGGGGCAGCAAACAGCAGGCCTCTCCTCCCGCTCTGTGACAGTCCTTGAGATATTTAAAGTGTTATCATACCATCTCTCAGTCTTCTCTTCACCAAGCTCAACATACTCAGCTCCTTCAGCCTTTTCTCATAACTTTTGCTCTGAATGCCTACTTGCTGCCCTTCTCTGAACCTGCTCCAATATGTCTATACCCTTCTTAAAATGAGGCATCCAGAACTACACATGCTACTCCAGATGAGGCCTGACCAGAAGAGAATCTATTGGGATTGTTACTTCCCTTGATTTGGAAACTATGCTTCTATTAATGCAGACTAAAATAGCATTTCCCTGTTTTGCTGCAGCATCAACTGCAGGTCATGTTCAACTTTTTTGCACGTACTAATGCTGAACCATGTATTTCCCTCCTATACCTGTGCATTTGGGTTTTGAGGCCTGGATGAAGAATTTTGCATTTGTTTCTATTGAATTTCATTTTATTAATTTCTGCCCTTTTTTCTAGTTCATCCATGCCCTTCCAATGTGTAAGTTACCCTTCCCAGTTGCATCATCTGCAAATTTGATAAGAAGTGCCTCCACCTTGCCATCTAAGTCAATGATAAAAAATGTTGAAGAGTAATGGCCCTAGGGCAGAATCTTGAGGCATTCCACTCAGACCTCCTTCCAGTATGAAGCACAACCACTGATGACAACTCTTTGAGCACAGTTTTTCAACCAATTAAAATGCATTTAATGGGTTTTTTGTGTGTGTGTGTATTCCATATTTAATTAGTTTTCTAATCAAAATATTATGGGGGACCTTATCAAATGCTTTGCTTAATCTAGATAAATGAAATCCACAGTATTCCTACTATCTACTAAACTAGTGACATGATTTAAAAAAGATATTACATTTGTTTGCCAGCATTTGTTCTTAACATACTCATGCTGGTTCCTACTGATCACTGCATTGTCATCAAGATACTAGCAGATATATTTCTGTATAACCCATTCTATTATTTCTCCAGGTATTAAATTCATGCTGACTGGACTGTAGTTTCCTGAATCGACTTTTTTTTTTTTTTTTGCCTTTTTTGAAGACAGGACAATGTTTGCTCATCTCCAACATTTGGCACTTGATCTGTTCTCCAAGATTTCTCAAAAATGATAGCAAGTGGTTCTTCAATACTCTGAGAAGCAGTTCATCTGGTCCTGCAGATTTAATTTAGGTTAACTATGTGATTCCTGACTAACTCCTTATCAATTTTTGATTTGCAGACTGTAGTCCTTGCCAAGGTCCCTGCTGATGTATGGAAGCACACACTCCTCTTTTTAGAAATAATTCAAGTAAAACAGGTATTGAGCAGTTCTGCCATTCTGTTGTAATCTGTTAGCATTTTACCATGCCTGCTAAACTGTAGTCCCTCCATTTCCCTGATTATTATTTTGCTTCTAACATGTTGGGAAAAAAACTTTCTTATTTATCCAAGCTTCTCTGGCCAGTCTCAACTCATTTTGAGATTTAGCTTATCTTACACTATTCCTACCCATCTGTAGTCTTCTCTAGTGGTCTGCCCTTCCTTCCATTCTTTATATATGTTCTTTTCTCTTTTCACTTCTTCCTCAAATTTATTGTGCAGCCACATTATTTTTTCAAATGTTTCCAATTTCCCCTTTCCACAGAATTGTGATTGAGCTTTTAGCTCCTCCTTCTTCATGAAGTCCCACCCATAGTCAATGTCTTTTTCCTTTAGCATCATAGAATTTTACCTAATCTTTCCTTGAGCTTGATAAAATCAGCTTCTCTGAAATCCAGGGTTTGTGTTTGACTATACTTTTCTTTGGACTGTCCCACAGTCATGAATTCAAGCATTACATGGTCACCCTCAGTTTGCCTGAATGTTCAAGACAGTTCAATGAACAGATCATAGGTAGATGAAGAGAAACATCAGAAAGAATAAAAGCACCACTCATTTCTTCACACAAAGGAGCAGTACATCTGAACAAAGCTGCTGTTCCATCACCATTCTGTCATCACTGTGGAGATTCCAGGTGGTTTACAAAGAAAAGAATAAAGCTTTAAAATAAAATAACATGCAAAAGCAGTGTGTTAAAAATAGGATTTCTTTTTTAAAAATTAAGAAAACTAAGGGAACAAAAATGTATTTGCCTGGTGTCAAAAAGATCCAGTTCCTTCTAAGATTCAGTATAAGCTTCTTGTTTTAACACTCAAAACATAAGCTAGCTCTCCACTATTTTTCAGCCTTCGTTGTTTTTTTTTACCAGCCTGTTCAACATATGTGCTCTAAGAACTCTAGACTTCCCACCCAAACAAAGGCCTCCTCTTCCATGGCTTGGCATTATCCTTTTTCACTAGCTGCTTCATACTCTTGGAATTGCCTCCTGAACATTTGCAGACTGCTTCTTCCCTCATTATTTTTGAATCTCAATGAAAAACATTCTTCTTCTCCCAAGCTTCTGGATCATCATTTTAATATTGTTTTATAATCATGTATATTTTGATCATATGTATTTGTCCATTTGCTTCATATTATATGTTATTCTTTGTATTTTATCTGAATAATTTGTTTTACAATTGTATTGTATATTTTTATATTTTTATTAGTTCTATCTTCCCTCCCTCCCTCTCTCTCTCTGTATAAATCTATACATATATTTTAGATTGTACGTGTTTGACAGGACCCACTGTTTTGGGTTGTTTTACTTGTAAAGTGTCGTGTGTATTGATGACATCATATAACAACAACAACACTTTTCTCTCTAGCAGAGAGCTCACACAAATATAGCTATATGTGCAAGGACCCCCCATAGATAGATTACTGAACTCATACATGCTGTGAGAAGAGACGAGAAGCTTGTCACTAGAATGACATCCTCCCACATATATCAGTTCACTGTCTACATATTAAAAGAAAATGGTTCATTGTAATCATATGAGCAGTTAAAATTATTTAGTTGAATCTGTATATTTTGAATTGTAGAGTCACAGAGTTGTATAAGACCACTGAATAGTCCACCCATCTGACATGTTTATTTATTATTTCTTTATTTCAAGGATTTATATTATGCCTTTCTCCCACAATAGGATTCATGCAGGAATACACAATCAAAGCACTCCTGATAAATGGCCATCCAGCATCTGTTTAAAAACCTCCAAAGAAGGAGACTCCACTGCATTCCAACGCAGCATATTTTGTTGAACAGTTCTTACTGTTAGGAAGTTCTTCCTAATGTTTAGGTGCAATCTCTTTTTCATTAATTTGAATCCAATGCTTCATGTCCTAGTCTTTGGAGCAGCAGAAATAAGTTTTCTCTACCCTAAAAATGACACCCCTTCAAATATCTGAACATGGCTCTCATGTTACCTCTTAACCCTTTTTCCCCAGGCTAAACATACCCAGCTCCCTAAGCTGCTCCTTGTAGGTCATGGTTTCCAGTCCTTTCACCATTTTGGTAGCCCTCTTCTGGACACATTGCAGTTTGTCAATACTCTTCTTGAATTGTGGTGTCCAGAATCAGCTGCAATAACCCATATGAAGTCTGACCAAAGCAGACTAGAGTGGTATATTATTTCCCTCAATCTAGACACTACACTCCTATGGATGCAGCCAATAAAGCACATGCATAGACTAAGGATGGGGAACATTCTCCAAGGATGGAATGTCAGTCTGAGAAAAGTCTTGAGGTTCACATTCTAGCACTGACTAGTACTAAGGACACAAGGCATGGAGTGGGGCTAAGGCCAGAATAGGTGGGGCCTAAACAAAGTGGACAGGGTAAAATGTAATCCTTACCAATTCTGATACCAAGCAAAACATTAAAGCTCAATTCTATTCATGCCTTCTTATGAGTAAGTCTCAGTGTAACAGTTTCCCTGTCTCCTCATTTCCTTATAATTTTTCACCTCAAAGCACAGTTAAATCCTATGCCTCTGTTTAAGAAGTACAACTCCAGTCAGAAAAGCTGCTATACCAGACTCAAGAATAATCAGGCTATAGTGTATTGGTATTGCTAGGATTCAGCTTGAATTTATTGGCCCTGGACATTACTGAGTTTAGTACATTCACAACCTTAAATGAATCTGATGGCTGGGCTCAACGATACTGGAGAAGTCAGAAAGAAGTAACATGTTCACATCCCTAGCCATTTTACTATACAATAGTGAGGCCAAGGCTCCAACAGCTGCAAAATCTTTAGAGGCAAACCAATATAAAGTGCACTCTGTACATATCATTAATCCAAACATGATTAGAAAATGATCTTATCCTGAAAATGAGGCTATAGAAACTGCAAACATTATGTTAAGTAGAATATATTCTATAACCTGGGCTGGGCACATGAAAACACTGACACATCCCTATGGTCATCATGGCAGCCATGAAATTCCACTCAGATCCTTTTATAATTGTCCCAGGTAGAACTTTCTCACTCCTAAATCATGTGGGTCACCTTAGAGAAGAAAATTGATTGATATGGCACAAAGAATCCCTTAGAATGCCTCTTTGATCGATTACCAGATACTAAAATTCAAACTGAGAATATGATAAAACATGTTTCCTTTGGAACAGGGGTAGGCAACTTTTTTGAGCCGGGGGCCGGGTTGCTGTCCCTCAGACAATTGGGGGGGCGAAGCACCAAAAATAAATAAATAAATAAATAAATATAAAAATTAAAAAATTAAAAAAATTAAAAAATATGCATGCACACTCTCTCAGCCCCAGAAAAGCCATGGCAAAACCCCTGTGGAGATTTTGCCAAGAAAACCCCAAGAACAAGTAATAACAATAATCAATATCATCATGGCGAGAGGCAGGGGGGGGGGACCAGCCTGGGGCCGGTCCAAAGTCCTCGTGGGGCCGCATCCGGCCCCCGGGCCTTAGGTTGCCTACCCCTACTTTGGAATCTTATAAATTACAGTGATACCTCTTTCTGAGACATGTAGCCAAAGCTGGTGCTGCAGTGCATAACCAGCTGAGAAATACCCTTTCCTCCCTATCCATCTACATATGTTTCTGTTATACATGCTAGATCAGCACCTTCACCTATGAAGAAATAATGGATATCATTAAAAATCATCCTGGCATTCAAGTCAGCAGCACAAGGCTAGAAGGCAAGATGACACACACCAAACAAAAATTCCCTGGCTGAGTAACATGCTAGAAGAGAAAACTCTGATATCTCACCACCATTCTGAATAGGCTTATCCAACTTCCTGTCTCCTTTCCACTTATGGGGTTTCTGATCTGCATTGCAATATTAGATACTGTAGTAACAATATCTGAACCTGGGTAGGCTGTTTTAAAAGAAACCTGTCCAGCAGAGGATTTGTACAGATGATGAGATTATCTCTAGATATCTTCTCTTATCTTGGGACAGCCTTTGGGTGAGTGGGTGGATAGGTGGTGTTCTCCTACTATGAAATGCCAGTGTTGACCCATTGACCAAAACAGGATGCATATTTGCATAAAATGTATATGTGCTAATTTATATACAGTATAGACATTTATTTAGAAATAATTGTTATTTTTCAAATGGCAATTTTTAAAAACCCTCACTATAACACAAAAGCCTGCTGTCTGTGTAAATGCTCAGCATGCACGGTGGTTGCTATTGATATACAACTTTTCCCTAGCCTGACTACTTATCCTGAAACTTAACATGGAATGAACAAATCTACTGTCCTCTAAAAGTCCTTCAAATAGAGGACTGGAATTATTGATGTAAGAGTCTTATGACCTTGATTTCTTCTGCCGTTAATGTACAATCATTGGACGTTTTCAGACTGTCCTCCTAAAGCCGGCTGGAGCCATTCCGGAACGGGTCGTGCCGCCGATTCCGGAATGGCTCCGCCGCCGAAAGGCTAATTCCGGTTGGACAGCCGGAATTACCTTTCCGCCGCTTCAGCCGGAGTTATCCTTGGTTCGTCCGGAGTGACGCCGGACTTAGGGCTCCGTGTGTTTGAACACACGGAGCCAAAAGCCGGCCGGACGCAGGGATGACACCGGAAGGGGCGGGGTTTGCCGCCGCGTGTGTGTAAACACACGGGAAATGGCGCCGGAGCGAGGCCGGCGGGAGGCCGGCTAGCGTCCTCCTTTTGCCAAGTGTGAAAACGTCCATTGTGTCAGTGAATTTCCAGATAGATGAAGTGTTACAATTTTAAGATGCAGGAAATATAAACTGCATTTTTAGATTTCTACTGAAAATGCTTCTAAATCATGCATGACATTAATTTAGAATAGATGCTTCTTTCAGGATAATATTCTTTTTTCCTTTAATACTTCAAAAGAAGTGCTTACTTTTCAGAGACTAAATCCTACTTTAGCTCTTACCATCACAAATCCTAGATTCTTTCAAACCTTAATCTACAAATGCTATGCATTCTTGATTTATCAGTAAAGAAGAATGGTTAGTTGCTCAAGAAAGGGACAATTAAGAAATAGCTAGAATTTAGATTATTAAACCCACTGTTTTTCATTTAAAATGTTAATAGGCAAATATGACTGTTTTCATTAACTAATATCTTCACTAATTAAAGCCTCCTGAGATATATAGACTTGAGTACTAGAGATAGTCTCATGAATTAATTATAATAATCAGGGTGGTATTTAATGGAGTGTATTGTTAAATTCCCTTCTAATAAGACATATGTCTTTATTTAATTAGTTAGGGTATTTTCAGTTTTATTTTTATTGATTCCACTTTCAATTCTTCATTCTCAAGGATGAAACTACATCTGTACACATTTATCATCAGCATACAATGATAACTGAAGCATTGCCTTTGGTAACTGAGTCAAAACACGTGGTCAATGGGACCCTCTTCCCTCCTCTGGTCCTTATCATACAATGTTATTATACCACCATAAGTGGTTTTGGTCCCGCTTTTGTCTCAGCATTACTGCATGATGTCATGGTTCTCCTGGTGCTATGATGTACAGTCATTGGGAACATGAATAACCTTTTAATGCTCTCATATTCTGCTTTGATTCAGTTGCCAAACTGAGTGTGGATGTCTCATTCCACTTTATTGTAAGAATGGTCTTTTACTGGGTGTGGTGTGGGTATGGTCTGGCTGTCCTTCAGCAGGGAAAACTTGGATTATTTCCAGTACTGAGGCAGGGAGGACAAATCCTCTCAAAAGAATAGCTGTGTTGTTTTGTGGTCTTGAAACATTTTTCAGATATTTATTTATTTATTTATTTATTTTATTCATTTATTGTATAAATGGTTTGTTGTTATAGTGCAATAACAACAGCAAAAGCACTGACATTTGAATTGGATGAGGGGAAACAAACTGAACCTTAATCCAGATAAGACGGAGGTGCTCTTGGTCAGTCGTAAGGCAGATCAGGGAATAGGGATTCATTCTGTGCTGGATGTGGTTACATTCCCCCTGAAAATCTCAGGCTCACAGCTCGGGTGTGCTCCTGGACTCAATTATGAGCCTGGATGACCAGGTTTTAGCAGTGTCCAGGAGCTGCACCCATTCCTTGAGATGTCAGAGCTGGCTACGGTGACACGTGCCTTGATTACACCACATTTGAACTACTATAACAAACTCTATATTTGGACTACTAAAACAAACAGCTTTTCGAAACTGTTCTGAAACTTCAGTGGGTTCAAAACAATGCCAACTGGGACCAGTTATAGGGAGCATATAACTTCCTTGCTGAAACAGGTCCACTGGCTACCAGTTTGTTTCCAGGCACAATTCAAAGTGCTGGTCATGACCTATAAAGCCCTACACAGCTTAGGTTCAGACTATTTGAAGGACTGTATCTCCCCACATGAACCAACCAGAGCCCTAAGATCTTCAGAAGAAGGCTTTCTCTCAGTCCCACCACCATCACAGGCTTGCCTGGTGAGGATACGAGAGAGAGCCTTCTCAGTAGCTGCTTCCACCCTCTGGAACTCTCTTCTGTGGGAAGTTAGGCTAGCTCCCTCCCTGTTCTCCTTTTGCCGGCAGGTAAAAATGTTTTTAAGCAGGCAGGCTTTTTAAAATCATGGTAAGGTGGCTTTTATATGGGGGTGGTTAAATTAGGCTTTTAACTTTTGCATGTTTTCAATTTTAATTTTGAACCATTTTTTGTTAGGTTATTTTAATTGTCTTTTATAAATTTGTTTTAATGTTTTTATCCTGTGAGCCACCTTGAGTCCCTTTTTTGAGAGAAAGGTGGCATAGATATTAAACAAACAAACAAACAAACATTTCTATGGCCTAATAGAAGCCTGTGTGTTTCATGAGAGATCTGTTCCTTGTTCTTTCATGCCATATGATTTTTGTGTAAAGTCTGCTTCTCTTATCTGAAATGAACAATGAAGTGTTCTCTCTAGGCATTTTCTAGGTCTTCCAGTATGATTTTGTGGTATGCTTATGCCAGATGTTGACCATAAAGTCATGCTCGATGGCCTCCAAAATGCCTGGAGAAGTGTTCTCTCTAGGAATCTCTAGATTCTCCAGTGCAACTCTATGGTCAACTTCTGGCAAAAGCATACCATATAATTGTGCTGGAAAATGGACCTGGAAAATACCTAGAGAAAACTTGTTTTTTCCAACACATGAAACTGAACCCACACCATATGAACTTGCATAATACATGGGCCATGTATACTTGTAGTTGTTCCCAAAGTAATTGTGGAAAAATAGTAAAGAGTAGTAAAGACTCTTTATACAGAGAGCAGCAGGGAAGAAACCACAAATTATTTTTCTAAAGTGATTGATAGTTTAATTCCTTTAAACTTCTAATTGAAAGTATATAATAATTTGGAGTTTAATGTTAAGTTTTACAAGCTGTAAATAAATACAGCTAAGCTTATTAAAGAGTACCATGTTGCCTCTGTTATCTCAACACTATGCCTAGAAATATAGTAGTACCCACTAAAATGGCTGTAACAATGGAAGACAATCACTGCCGCATATTTGCCCAGAGTTAGCAATAGCTGTTGTATCACAGTTGCTTGTATGGGGATTTAGCAGTCCCACAGTGTTCCTTCTGTTGTAGGAAAAAAAATATTGGTGGCCTTTCCAGGCCCTTTCATCAAGCTTAATAAAGCAAGGAGGAGAATAATAATAATAATAATAATAATAATAATAATAATAATAATAATAACCTTACTCACAATGCTACACTGTTTTCCTAATGTTGATCAGTGTATTCTGAATCTGAAGTCATAATAGAGGATCTTCAAATTAACTTCAGCATACTTAACTAAATGGAAGTGGAAAACATACTAAAGATAATCATTACTCCTTAAGATGTATGGATTTTTCTAGTGCCCCATGTTTAAATAGCTGTAGCCATTTCTAGTTAAGCAACAAACGAAAAATACATCCAGGAAAAATATAGCAATGAATATGTTTCTTCTACTCATGTAACACACACTCATTTAACGGAACAAAGAAAAAATGTTTGAAATTAAGAAGAAAACAGCCTAAAGGAACCAACAGTTCTGCACCTCCAACCAGGTAATAAAATATATAGCCCCTGAAATAATTTCTCTTAATTCTCTCTGACTCTCACATCCCACATCCTATTTTGCTGAGTAGGATTTAATAAATCTCTTAGTCTGGGATTAAATTTTACTGTTTTATGAACTGTTAAATTGCACTGTATGCTTATTAAAGCTGGTGTTCTCTCAGTTCCTGGCACATTCAGAACTCCACCCTGGGGTACAATTAAACAAGCAGCAGAGATTTTATTTTCATCACTGCAGTCCATCTCAACTGGGAGCAAAAGATTAATATCAGCAAGCCATCAAACAATTAAAAATGCACTTAATTTTCTAAATATGACTGGAGTGGCAAACGTAACTATTTTTTAAAGGGGAGTTATTTATCACATTAATATTAATTTTCGCATCATGGGGTAATGGTTATTTTTTTTTAAAAAAACTTCATGAGTTTCTCAGTTTCAAGTTTTGTATATTTAACTTAAAATTACACAGTAGAACTTTGGTAAGAATGCAGAGATTTTGTTATAGTACTGAATTTGGAAATATAGAAGTGCTAATAAAAATACCTTAAGAACACACCAATTTCCATGGGTGTGAAAGAGAAGTGTGTATAAAGTTCTGCCCTGAAATCAACAAGAAGACTGAAAACTGATTAGACTAGTGGAATTCTCTTCAAAATTAAGAAATAGTGTTCTTGCCTCACTCTTTTGTTTGCATCTGTATCAAAAGTAGTACATACTTACAGCCAGTGTGTTGTAGCAGTCTGAATGTTGGACTATGACCCTAGATACCAGGGTTTAATTTCCTGCTCTGCCATAGAAATCCACTGGGTGACCTTGGATGAGTTATACACTTTCAACCCCAGAAAACCCCATGTTAGAGTCACCATAAATCAGAAACAACTTGAAACCACACAACAAAAGAGTACCTACATTTTTAAAAAGTCACTGGGTCCAATCATGGATGAAAATATGCAGTGTAATGCTTCAAATGTACAGCTCCATGTCCTCCTCTACAAGTCAGGTGTCAGCCCCTAGGGTGCTGCTACAGCTAAATAATAGAACCACAGAATCATAGAGTTGGAAAAGACAACAAGGGCCAATCCAACCACCACCTGTCATGCATGAACACATAATCAAAGCATCCCTGACAGATGGCCATCCAGCCTCTGTTTAAACCTCCCCCCCCAAAAGGAGGATCTACCACACTCTGATGGAGTGTGTTCCACTGTCAAACAGCTCTTACTTAAGGAAGTTCCTCCTAATGTTTAGGTGGAATCTCTTTTTCTGTAGCTTGAATCCATTGCTCCAGGTCCTATTCTCTGGAGCAGCAGAAAATAAGCTTGCTTCATCCTTGATATGACACCCTTTCAAATATTTAAACAGGGCTATCATTTTTTAACCTTCCCTTCTCCAGGCTAAACATACCCAGTTCCTTAAGTCTCTCCTCATAGGGCATGGCTTCTAGACTCTTCTCCACTTTTGTTGCCCTCCTCTGGGCAGCTGTTCACTATCTGGGGGTTGAGGGAGGTGATCTCACAGTGCCAACCAGCAAGATATCCAGCAGGGAGGAGAAAGGAACCTGGAGATCTTGTTCACCTCATCAGTAAACAGATGAAGCAGTGCCCCCAGAGCCTGACAGCTGCCTTGGGGTTTCTTTTAGATGTTGCAAAGCAGCCAGAAGTTCCTTGGGCATTGTTTGGAAACAGTTACTGCGTTATGTGCACATATGTCACTAAAAGATCCCCAGCCATTATGGATTTTCCCCCCACAACATTAAAAATGTAATGAAAACAATATAGAGAGAATTTTTAGAGATAAATGTTTCACATAGGGTTATACCAACACAATGCAACAGAGTATGATACTGGCACTGCCACAGGAGCATCATGCTGGCATATAAATTTAGATCTGTTGAAGAAATAGGTTTTCTTCAACAAATATTCCTGCCACACATACCTGAGAATAAGAGCAACTGAGCTCTGAGCAATTTCTTTTCATGGAAATATGCATTAAATGCTTCATGTTTAAAAATGCTATACATTACAACACTCACTTCACCATTCTACTATGAAAAGGTAATCTGGATCACCTAATATGATCTTAAAATGTAGTATTTAAGAAGATATCTAAGCTCATTTAAATGTCTACATGTTACCTTTAGTGATCTTTCCTTCTGACAACAGAGAGAGAGAGAGAGAGAGAGACTTTAAAGGGGTTGGTTTTTTTAGCCTGCTGCAGAGGGTTTTTCCTTCTTCTTCTTCTTCTTTTCTTTTTTTACAAAAAGTGGATTAATCACTCCTTGCCTCTATCCTATTGTGATTCCTCTCTACTCTTATGAATCCTATGACATTTCTGTTCTCTCTAAATTACCAGGCAACAGGGCAGTCATTATAGCAGCACGCTTTTCCTCTTCCATCCTTCCATCTGATGGCTTCTGTTTTCTACCCTCCATGGATTCAGCATCCTGGGAGAACCATATTTCTCAGAACTTCTTTACAGCATTCTAGCCATTGGAAAGGGGAATTCAGTATCGTCTGGGTTCAGTAGGAGAAAAGAGGAAAGAAATGAAGACAATGGCAGACAAAGTTCTTGCCCCTGCTGTCATTGCTACCTCTCTTCCACAGAGAGGTATATTACCAGATTTGGCAAGTCAGATGTTACACTTTCATTAGGACTGAACCTCCATCTCTCTGACTTATAGCAGGTTTCTTAATAGTTAACACATAAAGAAACATTGCCAACTTAAACAATATAGCTTAGCCATTTATCAATTAAGAAATAATCTTTCACAAGGACACACTATGTGTATTCTCCTCTCTGCATGATGGAAACGTACAAAATGAATTGAAGATCATAGTGGACAAGAAGATTTTATTGGATAATAATTCACATTTTACACCTACACTTTCAAACTATACATTGTTAAATTTTGCTTGTTTTGTTGTGTATATTTGTGAATCTTGAATAACGTAATATTCAATGCCCATTAAGGATGTTTATTGCTATGTAACAGATGATGTTGGATTTAATAATACCCAGGGATATTAACTCTTTGGTTGCCTGTTACAGGTGTATAGTTCTTCAACAGAAAAGATGGTATTGCCGAATGGTAGCAATATACATGCTAAATGAACCTCTGAAGGGACTGAATTCAATATTCCCTCCCAAATTAAAACAAAGCAATACAAATGGCTTTAGTGCAAGGCATTTATTTATTTATTTATTTATTTAAATTACAAATTTTCAATAAAAGAAATAAAACCACCTTACTGTTTATCATAATGCTGAACTGTGTCTACTTTGTTTATGTATTGCTATATTTACATCTTGTGTTTCTTCAAAACAGCTCAAAATGGTTCATTGGCTTTCCTGTATGATCCTCATAAGAGTTTAACCTATGAAATAGGTTTAGCTGGGAGTGTTTGTCCTGGCGTCACCCAGTGAATTAAATGGCCAAGTAGAGATTGAACTCAGGTCTCAACAATATGATGCAAGAAATACCTCTCAAAAATTGTCCATCATCATTTTGTCAGTTGGAACTGAAATGCCAAGCATTCTCTGCTCTGATTAATATGAAGCAGTTTTTGAGTTCCATTAAACATTCAACCTTTTCCAATACATACTACATTCACTTCTACCATTATCTTTCAGAGCAAAATATAGTAATAGCCAAAATATTTTGTTGTTATGCTGGGAAACTTACTAAATTGTATTACATTTCCTAGGTATTTTGCAAGCTGAAAGTTGAATACCCATGAAATGTAAAAATATTAAAGAAATAAGCAGATTAAAAGTCTGGTTATTTTTCCCATGCTTCAACCCTATCTCTTAATACCAGTAGAATTTTTAATACTCAACAGTTTATTATTTTAGATTTGTCATTTCAGATTAATTCCCCATTGTCTTATAACTTCATATAATAACAACAGTTGTAATATAAAATAGTTATTATGTTCTGGAACTATACCCATACCACCTCTTGAATAGTATGGAAATCTATTATACCAGTGACAAAACATTTAGGCATGAAGGCAATACATTTTTCACATTTTTAGTTCAAGACAACTCAGAACTGTGATAAACCAATTATTACTGAAAAATTATGAGGAAATACCTTCTGTTAATAAGGCTTTATCTCACCGACTGTCAGCTGGTGCATCTGGGCCCACAACTGAATTGCAACCTGACATAAAATAAGTTGAAACAGCAGCACTGCCACCATGAAGCTAAACAATAAACAATTAAGAACTGGGTTCTTGAATTCATCTTTCTGCTAAAGATGAGCTTATATTACAAAAGCAAAGCAAAACAAAACAAAAAGCTGAATGCCCTGTTAAAATGTCTTTATTCAGCAACCAACAAAGTACAAAATCATGCAACTTTTTGAGATATTCAGATCCTTCATCAGGAAAGATGTTACAAAATTAGGAAGAGTTTATCTTTACTTTATTAAATATGTTGCTGTTTTGAAATGTATTGAGAAGCAAGTCTCTACAGACTAGGGTTATCATCTTTACTTATTTCATTTGTCTCTCTCAAACATTTTCTGCACAGTGGTTGAAATTATGAGTGTACTAGCACATTTCCTCATGTTTTTGAAAGGGACACCTCATGACCTTTTTTGCAGAAAAAAATGTTCAAATAATCTGTTGTTTTTTCATAAAAAAACCCCCTCAGGTTTTGTAGAAAATTCATTTTTCACAGAAGACAATCTATTTTGAACAAAATGAACAAAGTAAAGGAATCTTTTTGCAAAGAAGTTCCAAATTCAGAAAAAAATATGCATTGGTTGAGAATCTTCTTGAGGCAGAGTCTCAATGTTTTCAGACCTCAATTTTTCGGTGTATCTTTTTATACCATTACTGTAGACTCACAAATGAAACTTATGAGGTACATCTGTTAATTCTCCTCAAAACATCTCAAGACAACAACAGGCAGATAGATTGTAACATATCTCTCCTTGACTACTTTTTCAACATCTTGCCAGATGAAGAGATCTGAATAGCCCAAGAGCTTATACAATTTTCACTTATTTGTTGGCCTAATAAAGGTATTTTAAATACTTTTATTTAAAATAAATAATTTAACCTTTTTCTTTTTAAAAAAATGATTTTTGATGGTTTTCTTCAGCCAACAAAGCTAACCCTGCTTTATACTTTGTTATAACACACTGTTCTAGTTTGCACATAATATTAAACCTGGATTTAGTTTTATGTGCACAAGAAGGTATGTGTCCATATAACACAACAGGCTTATGCTTTTCCCTTCTCTGCTCCACTTCCAATATAGTTGAAAATCAACTCTAGTCAACAACCAAACAAACCAATCTCAAATTCTTGAATGTTTAACCTATTTAGCAAGTTCAAATTTCTTTTAAACAACCATTGTCAGAGGAAAGAACAACAAACCAGGAATCTGCTAAACTGAAACTTAGGGGGGATGCAGACCAGGGCGTTTGGAGCGCCCTGGTCCGGAGCGCCGCGGGGCTATGGCAGCCTCACCGCGGCGCCTCCCCGGCGACCCTGAAAGGAGCACCAAAAAGGCACTCCTTTCATAAGTCGCAAAAAGAGCGCCCTAAAAGCGGCGGGCGCCCTTTTTGCGACTTATCCTCCACAGCGCGTCCGGACGCTGTGGAGGGAGGTCACCCTGAACGCGTCCGGCGTGCAGTGGCCCGGAAGCGCTCAGGGCGACCTCAGGAAGAGGAAGGGCCGCCGCGCGTGCGGTGGCTCCTCCTCTTCCGGGCCTCCAAGACGACTGTTTTAGTCGTCTGCTTAGGCCCTTAATTTTGATTTATTCCTCCTCCTAGTTGGGATAGGAGATAAGATGGGAACACATGAGCTTGGCAGTTTGGCTGAACTATTCTTCTCCATGCCTGTAACACTAAATAATGGTTTCATGATGCATACAAACCAACATTTTAAGTGGACTATATATACCTTTATTGACTTTTTGCCAAATCAAATTAAGATCTCACCTCTGAAACCCATCTCCCATATAGATGCATAAATACTGCAACTTATATGCATCAATAAATATGATATGTACATAGGTTTATCAAATGTTGTCTTCCTAGCAGAATTTTGACTTAGACATAATTTTTGAAACAAGATTTAAGCAATAATCACTGCTTGAGTAGGATATGTTTTTCATGAGAAGCTGAAATGGAGCATGAACAAAATTTATCATATTGATAATATGATAAAGCTAACATGCATAACCACCATTAAAATTTTGAGACTATCTTGAAATGACTTATGGTTACATGCCTCATTGACTATGATAATGAACCGTGCTTTGACATCTAAAATCAAACAGTGATGGCTTCATGACTTCAGCTTTTACAAACTCACACATATTTTCTTTCAGCAAGAAGGCTTGGCAATCTACCACCCAAAAGTAGCCACTGGATTTTGCAGTTCTCCATGGAAGAATATTGTGACTCCAATGTCAACAAAGCACTCAGTTAATGGTTTGGAGTAAGATTATAATGTCCCCCTAGTCATCTGCATCTGAAATGTTTTCTGTATAGAAAATGTGTTTAGGGACTTATTCTGCACAAAATTCACACATCTTTTTTTTTTCCACAGGAGAAAGTGCTCTTTTCGTGAGGAAAAACAACACCCATGTGTCAATTTTGCATAGAATAAGATCTGAAAACTAAAGATTCTTATCAGTCCAGATTTCTCCTGTTAGGATTTCCCAGAATGCAAGAAACATTTTTTTTATCATTATTTGAATATTTTTGAATATTCTTTCCATCCATAGTGGGAAGCGCTGCAAGATAGGGACTGTCACTGACCACCCCATGCATGACAATCCCATCACAATCTGACACCAATCAAAGCAGGAAAAGTGGATGGTTGTCCTTATTTCTCTCCAATCATTTTGAAGGAGAAGAGTGGCAACCTAAGAAAAGGTTCATTCTCCTTAACATCTACTTTGACTCTGACAAACTAGGGTTGAAATGGAGTCAGATGACATCAGATATTTTTATTTATGTGTGATTTTACCATTTTTAATAAAACAATTAGGGGGAATGTCTATGCCAGATATGATTATGAATACTAATTATGCAACCTCTAAGTATATTCTGTGAATGCATTAGCAACAGTTTAAAGAGATGGGAGATTATCTCAAGTCCTTTTTCTGCAGGTGGTATAGGTGAGGTATTCTCTCTCTCTCCTTTGCCTCTCTGAATATGTATTGAGGTTATATTAATCAATGATATACTTCTTTAAAAAGATGATTCAACAAAATCTTCCACACTAGTGATTTAAACTGAGTTCCTTGGACAGGTGATTTAAATAATGATTGACTCGAATTAAATCAGCTCTGTCATAAAAAGGTGTTTCTCATATTTTCATAGGATATGGCAGTGATATAGACTTGAGGCATTTGACTCAGACTCAGGTCAGACTCAAATCGTTTCAGTAACTTGACTTTGCCACAACTCTGCCATAAATCAAGCTCTGACTCAACTCGACTCAAGACATATACATTTTTAGCTACCAACTTGCTGGCCTTGGAGGAGGAGGAGGAGCCTTCTAAAGCATTTTCTAGCAGCAAGCAAAACTCATCCTCAAGAGTGTGACAAGCATTTCTCTGAGGGAAACACAGCAAAAGAGTTCAGCTACAGGCTTGAGGCAGAAGGATTCTCAAAGGCTTTTCCTAAACTGTGGGTAAGACTCACCCCCAGTGTGTGGGAAGTCTTTTTCATAGGCTGCAAAGCAGACCTCACCCTCTGCCTCAAGCAGGGGTTTGGTTTTCTAGTTTAGTTTTCCCATTTGCTCCCATATCCCCCTCCTGCTTCTTCCTCAGTCCAAATAAAAGAGTCACACATGTTTGCACTTCCCCCAGCCCCTTCAGTGCCACTGATCTACTTCAATAACTTGTATCCCTCCTTTCTATCTCCCATTCTGTTAGACACCAACCACATGGTCTGTGACATTCATTTCACCCTTTCCCTTCTGATATGCTCAGATTGTTCTGCTCAAGTTAGCATCTCTGTAGCCAGCCTGCAACTTCACTGACTCCTCCTCATCTTTTTTCCTTTGCTTCACTGACTCTTCACCAGCTCCCCCTCTGGATTTCCACCCCCCTCCAATACTCAGCCAGGATGTACAATCTTTTGCCTAACTTTTCTATTAAAGTTGGCTCCCAGACTTGAGACTCAACTTGAGACTTGAATTAAAAGTAACTTTCAAGGACTTGAGACTCAAGACTTGAAGATAGGGACTTAACACTTGGAGTAAAAGACTTGAACACATCACTGGCATATAGTACAACTGACTGTATGAGAAAAGCGTCTGCCTCATATACTAAGAGATGACCATGATTTGACTGTTGTGGAGAGCCAAAGTCCAGTGTAGCTGGCTTTTTCAGAGGGCTTATGTTGAGTTATTCTTCTTCTCTCCCTAGTTTCCTTCTCTTCTACAGCCTAGTGGAATATCTGCAGGATAATAGTTGGAGATAAGCAAAGTCTAGTGGAGATATAATTTCTTCCCACATAAAATGCAGTTGCACATAAAATGTAACAACACATACTAGAAATATATGCTGTTTCTTAAAAGTAATACTTTCTTCTTTCTTAATTACAGCCTTATGTAAGATGTAACAAATATGTTTCTATGCCTCCATCATATCCACCTCTTATATCTGTTCCTTGTCCACCCACTCAGCAACCATATGTTTACTGTTTTCTTCCTTTGTAATTTATCTCACTCTAAAGGTTTCACAGATTAATTCCATTAAAATTACACAGGCAAGCATGTGAGGCAGCAGAAATGTCAGTCTCCTTTAACTATTAGATATACTAGTGAAACAATTAATCTAATGTTTTAAAGAAACTATAGAGATAAGAGTGCAGGCAAGCTGGCTGAGACTAAAAGCATGATAACTCTCTCTTTCTCTCACAAACACATACCCACTTACAGAGATACACATACATACACACATATACACAGACTGTTAGAAGGTGTGCTGTGAAATATACATATTTGGCTGAGATCATTCCAAAATTTTAGAACAAACAATAATTTAAACAAAAGAAGCTATTCAGTACCCATTAAAATAATGGTACTTAATGTCTGTGAATATTATCTGGGAAAGTGAGGCACTGATTCTTCTGAACTTCCCCCGTCCTTTCATATGTAATTCTGATTTACTTAGATGGTAGAAAAATTTATTAACAATACCATCAGTTATGTAAATCTGCCAATCAATCCTTCTTTCTGAAATCTGTAATTTTTGTTTTGCTTTGTTTTTGTCTACAACACCAGAATTTACCATCAAAATTTGAGTATTTTGTATAGTCCAAAATATTGCATCTCCAAGTTCTGGATTCAAGCCATGTCTCTGATATGAGATACTTCAGCTATTTCTAAATTACATGACGTGGTTGAATTTGCCATCCAGGTTGCATTTCCAATTATACAAGCCTAAATCCAATTGTCAATCCCAACTAAACTAAAGTAGACTCATTGAATTAATGGGAATGTGGTAAATCAAAAATTACAAAAGTTTCAATTATTCAATGAATTTTCTATAGATGGAACTTAAACTGATTACTTGGTTTAAGTCATACACTGAATGTGTATAAAATTACCAAACCATATGATCTCAATTTTTCTTAGTATTTCATCATCTAATACTTTTGTTCTTGATTCATAGGGCCTTTACAGACTGTCAGAAATAATGCAGCTTGAGGCCACTTTAACTGTCCTGGCTCAGTGCTAAGGAATCATGGGAACTGTAGTTTATTGTGGCACCAGATCTCTCTGACAGAGAAGGCTTAATGTCCCAGAAAAAAATACAGTTCCCATGATTCCCTAGCACTGAGCCAGGGCAGTTAAAGTGGCCTCAAGCTGCATTATTTCTGGCAGTCTGTAAAGGTCCTTAGTTTCTTAGCCTGTCAGCAAAACCATCCAAGCCCTGACCTGACTGAGCCCTTTGATCCACATTTTTCAATCACTGCATTAACTTAAAACTGCAGTTGAGCATATAGAAATACAGTTTAGATTTCCAAAGAAAAAGATATTATAGAATCCTGAAAAAAACCCAACACTAGCATTTTACAAATTTACTAAAACATTGCACATATACATGGAAGCTTTTGTATGCATACACATTTTGCATGCTGCAGGATTTACCTTTGATACATCCATAGATTTTTTTCTCAGAGAAATCTCATAGTAACAGATATCCAAACCTATTTTATAACTGATATCCAACCTCTCCCAGTTATTTTCTCTGTTCTGCCCCACTATTCACCCTGCTAGAGTCCATGCCTCCAGCTATATATTATCCTCTTGTGGACAGGTTTGCCAGATTTGACTCCAACATTGCTTTTGGTTTAAGGTAAGACATAACTTAATTCAAAGTAAAGAAGAGACCCATCAAAAAACAGGGCTACCCTAGTGGAATAAGGGTTGATATATGTTAGCCAGAATACTCCGAGCTGCACCTGGGGTATTCTGGTCCCAAAGCAGCCCCGATTTCCCCTCATTACCTAGGTACCCCAAAGTGACATCAGGTGGCTGTCTACACACATGTCCTACTTTGCTGCCTAGCACCATCACCTCTAGTGCAAGTCATTCCCTCTGAGGTTGGAAACAAAGTACACAGCATCAAGCACAGGGCTGGGCTCCTCATTGTGAACTCAGAGGGAGTAACTCACACTATTGGTGGCAGTGCTTGGTAGCACAGCCAAACACATGTGAGTATAGCTGCCCAGTATTGCTGTGGAATGCTATGGATTTTCTTGGAAGATCCAGGGCAAATGGTGTTGTTAGGCTCATCCCTTCTACAGATCTCTCTCTGTTTCTTAAAAGGTTATTGCCCAATTCTACAACTGCTTAACTGCTATGGCATGGGGGAAGAAGAGACTGTATGAGAAGGGTGATCTCTGTCCTCAAAATCTGTTTCATCCATGTTACCTCAGCTGACATAATCTGCAATAGCAGATGATGAAGAATTCCTTCCATTATGAGCCAGGGTATCAAAATCAGAAAACATGACACCACCTCTGCTTTAAGTCATCACTGTATTCTCTCACCACTTAGAGCCTTTACAGACTGCCAGAAATAGTGCAAATTGAATCCACGTTAACTGCCCTGCCTCTGTGCTAGGGAACCATGGGAATTGTATTTTTTTCTGAGACATTGAGCCTTCTCTGTCAGAGAGCTCTGGGACTACAATAAACAACAATTCCCATGATTCCTTAGCACTGAGCCAGGACAGTTAAAGTGGCCTCAATTTGCACTATTTCTGGCAGTCTGTAAAGGCCCTTAGGCACCTTGACAAGATAAAATAAAATTTTACCTATTGAAGAAGAGCATCTACTACAGTTGTCTTTTCCATGTGGCAAGGGGGAAGAAGAAGTGTAATCATTGAAAGCTTGGCAGAAGGATATACTCAGTCCAAAACAGCCAATCTGCTTACAACAGATGTTGGCAATAGCACAGTCCTCTAGACATTGTTGGACTGCAAGTTCCAGCATTCCTCAATATTGACTACCCTAATGGGAGCTGGCTAGGGCTGATGACAGTTGCATGTTAACAATATTTGTAGAGCTGCAGGATTCCTATCCTGGCTCATCAAGTCATGGTTGCTTATTTTGAAGTATCTATGTCCACTGAAATCTCATACGTTTAATATTACAATTAAGCATTGGAACACTTTGTGGCCCTTAGCTAGCTGCATAATTCTGGTTATGGCTAGCCATTCTGAAAATGCTATTAGATCTATTCCCATCAGAATTCACAGCTGGCCCTCTCCATGCAAAGGACATCATTGCAGCTGGATTTAGCAGTCCCCTATGCAAAATGTATATATAAACAATGAGCTATTAATTGTTTATTCTCAGTTTTAAAATCTGATTTTAAAATCAGAAAACCAGTTGCAGAAGCAGAGACAAGCCATTTACACAATCTGGAAAAGGAAACCATTGCAAAAAAACAAAACTCTTGTAACTAAATTAAAGCCATAAATATTCACAACTGCAGCATAGTTTTTAAAAGCTATCTCCTTCTGCAACACAGTCATGACCTGGCGAAAATTGAATTACTCTAGTAATATATGCAATCATCATTTTAGTTATTTTTCTGGGAACGGGATAGATTTTAATTTGTTTTAGTTCACTCTGCTGGCTCTGATTATTATTATTATTATTATTATTATTATTATTATTATTTAAAAAGTCAAGCTTGTATTTGGTCATTGCTTTGGAAATCCTTGCTAGGAAAGGTTATAAAATTTCTTTCATAAACAACTAATATAAGGAAGAGCTTATTGTTGCTAGATCTTAAAGGGATGGGAACAACACTGTAGTTTTAATTGGAAGGGAATCTCTGTTATTTCTGTGGAATTTCTTAGTAATAGTAGCTTTCAATGGTATAATGATAGAAGATGGGAAGAGGGACTGTCAAATGAATTGCACTTGCACTTATTCTTTCAGTGGTACACAGAACAGGACGATAGGAGAAGAAGAAAGAAGAGAAAGAGGGTACTATAGGGGATGGGATGGAAGAGAGGAAATGAAGGACAGGGGATGAGATGAGATGAGGGATGAGATGCCTATAATCAACACATTTCTTGCTTCTGCAAAGTTTGCTAGAACTCAGTACACTGTGGACATGACAAGAAGAAGCACAGCTCAAAGGTACTTCCTGTCCTGCTGAATTAGTATAATGTGCAAAGGCACCCTGAGTTGTTGGACTAAAGCCATTCTCTAATACTGCTTCCTCAGTACAAGCTTGTGACTTTCTGGTATGTGTTGTCGTCTCTACAGAAAGAAAAAAAAGATCATATCCTGGTATATCTAATCTTTGCTAGGATGCATATATCAGCCATAATATCTCTGTTGGAATGTTAATGAAACCTTCAATATATATACAACTGAGCACAATTTATTGACCTGAGCTGCCCCTGAAAAGTTGTAGTACACCACATTACAAAAAGAAAGTAAATTTCAGCTAAAACAGAAATATTCTCTTGAAGTATATATGTCAGGTTTGGCAGATCCAGACCTCAGGAACCAGGAGAGCATGGTAGTGATAAAAAGATTAATGCTTTATTTTGGATTCTTCTGACAGAGATATGCCACAGACGTGGTAGTGTCAAATCTGAATTGTCCCCAAAGCCATCAAGTCTTTAAGGATTCCCCTTCCAGCTTTCCTTTTCCAGCCTGCAGTCTTGGACTTTGAACCAGATCAAAAAATCCTTTGAAGATCCTCCTTTTCCTTTCCCCATTATCATAACATTTGTCCCAGAAAGGATGATTTGGTCAGAGTTCTACCTCAGAAAATAAACAAGTCATAAAACTACAATTCCCACTATTATCCATTTGGTTCCCAAGCCCCATTCCCCTCCATGCTTTGTCTCCTCCCTTTGTGCTTCCCTTTAACCATATCACTATTTCACGATATCAAATTATTTCTATTTCACCATATCATTATTTCACCCTATCATTTTTCCCCATTCCCTCATATTCCTCATCATGACAGATCCATACACTTCTGGATATGACAATATGACATGAACTGTTGCAAGACCACCATAGATCCAAAGGGACATGGATGATTTTAATCTAAACACACACACTTTCCTTTTTCCTTTTCTTTCAGTTCAGTTTAATGTTAAAAAATTAACTCTATTTGGGAGAATATATAGGGAGGGAATGTACAAACTGGAGTGGAAAAGAGAGGATAGGGACTAATAGAATGTGCACGGAAATGAAAAAAATGAGTGCATTTGAAAATACTTTTGAATACTTTTGTACCAGATTTAAAATCCAAACTTCTGAGAGATTAATAGGCAACTCAAGCCCATTCCTGTGAACAGCTTACATTTAAGTATCCTTCCACCTATAGCATTATTTTCATCATGAAACAGGGCAACTAATCTTTCCCCTCCCCCACCACTTTTTTTTAAGATGCAGATTTAAGGCCCGATTGGAGAAGGTATAGGAAATGCAGCAAGGAGGAAAGATTATCCTTTGCATTGGATTTCTTCCTATTATTTGAGTCCTTGGTTTTTCAAATGCTTTGAAGAATTCAGATGTTGGTGATGGTGATGGTAGAAGTGGACATCCCCATTGCAGCTCTTCTGGTATCCTGAAAATGCTAAACAGAGGATCTCAGAAAACACTGCTAAGGTTATTTTACATTTCTGTGAGCTAGAGGAACACTTCTGGGAGGGGACAGTAATATATCCTTTGTTACCCTCACTGAAATCTTCCAATTTTGGGGTGTGATTCTCTTCCATGGCCCCAAATGGACTCTGGACTGGGAATCGCCATAATCCTAATGACAGAGAGCCACGTACTCATTGCACCCAAAAACACATCAAACAGATTAGTTTGGGAGTTGCAATGAAGAGACATTCACACTTCACAGACAGGAAAGTAAGTGATCTACAAGCAGAATGCTCTGCAGAACAAGCCAGATAAGGCTAATTTACAACTTCGTTATCATCCCAGAACTTCCAGACCCTCATGTAGATTTGGTTCCCTTTGATGTAGGACAAACACCTTTGTGCTCAGGCCAGTTTGGGCTTATAAAAGTTCTCCAAAATCTATTGTTAGCAGGCTAGGTAGAATGCATTGAACACTCTGTCACTATGAATTCTAACTAGATCCGATACATCCATTCCCCACCGCTGACCATAATGGCTGTGTCCCATGCCACACAAACTAATTGGAACCCAGAGCCAAGCCTTGACTTGTGTAAGTATCACCATTAGTTCAGTCTCTAACTATTTCAATGCTAACTCCTGATTTCCTTTGTCCTCATATGTGTGTGAGTGAAATTGCTTGCTGTGTGATTTCCCCTTTAATAAAAGATACAATTCATTTAGAAAATTCTGCCTCTGTGAGATTCCTTAAGTCTCCTTTCCCTTGATATATATATGGGAATGACCTCAATAGCCTGTTATAGCCAGCTGAATAGTTAATTGAGTTAATTAAAAATTCCCCTAAAGAGAGCTTGGCTATACCTTCCACCAGCCCCACCAAATACACCTAAATCTGTACTGAATTTATATCATTTTGAATCTGGGAAAAAAAAAAGCATAGGCCTCAGGCTCTTAGATCAGAGATTAGAAACCTCTCTGGTCCTTGCATCATATGTTTTGTATTAGAATCTCTGTTTGGCCAAGTTGGCTGAAGTTTCTGGAAGTTGAAGTCTAAAACCAAAGTTTGAGAGCCTCTATTCCAGATGCATACTGGAGCCACATTTAACTCCTCGATTTGTGCATTGCGAAACAGCTGCAGGGATTTCTGATGTATGCACACAGCTTAAACGTGTGCATGGAAGCAAATATATATTTCAAATGTGTTCAAAAACACAGCACAAACTTGCTGTGTTTTTCAAGTATGTACATATTTTTCAAAAAAAAGGTTCAGACAGAAGATGACACAGGATCAAACTGTATGATATATTTTGCACATACGTATGTGCTCCCATGTGCTTCTTACAGTGATAAAGGGCCTTTGTAGACTGCCAGAAATAGTGCAAATTGAGTCCACTTTAACTGCCTTGACTCAGTGCTAGGGAATCATGGGAACTGTAGTTTATTGTGGCACCAGAGGTCTCTGATAGAGAAGGCTCAATGTCTCAGAAAAAATACAATTCCCATGATTCCCTAGCACTGAGCCAGGGCAGTTAAAGTGGACTCAATTTGCAATATTTCTAGCAATCTGCAAAGGCCTAAAGAGAATCAGCATGGTTTATTGGTTTGAGAGTTGACCTATGAGTCTGGAGAACAGGATCTGAACCCCTTCTCAGCCATGGAAACCCACTGGGCAAGTCAGACTTTCTCAGACTCAAAGAAAGACAGATCTTGCCTCTGAACAAATCTTGCTAAGAAAATCCCATGGTAGGTTCACCTTAAAGTTGCCATAAGTCAGAAATGACTTCAAGGCAGCAACAACAATGGTGATAAGAAATCTATTTGACATAGCAGTTATTCTTAACTACGTACAGCCCACCATTTCCAACTGCAGGCTTGCCATCCACATACATGGATGGCCCCATTCCATTCTCCCCAATTGTAGCATATGTACTTGGCTGTGCCAACACAGTCATGCACACGTCACACTGCCATTGGGGAGAATGGGATTTGAAGTCCTGTGTAATTTGCTATCTGTGTGTGTGTGTGTGTGTGTGTGTGTGTGTGTGTGTGGCATCTGGAACAGAACCCCCATGGATACAAAGAGCTGACTGTATCTTGCATTCAGTGTGCATTGTTTTACTATTCATTATTGAAAGGTAAACATGAGCTAGCATGACTGCTGAAGCACGTTATGTGTGAGAAAAGCTTGTTGTAATCAAAGGAAATACATGTGTTCATTTAGCAGTGTCTTTGTTGATTTCATTATTACAGGGAAGAAGAACATTTTAAAAATAAAAAACAAGGTCTCCAGTGCCCCCATAAGAGCATCTTTGATGCTCTTTCCCACATGCAGACTTTCCCACAGTTTAGGAGTTATCTGCCACTGGTACTGCTACCCTCATGACTTCACTCTCGAAGCCAACTGTGTCTCTTCCACTGGCTCCTCTCTGGCCCTTCAACCATTGCCCTGCTGGCTTGTCTCTGTCTCACCTTCCCTGATCCTTCCCAGTTTGTCCCCATTATTTTCCTTGACACTCCTCTTGTCTTACTTCTAGTTGCTCTGTCTCCATCTACTTTATCCCACTTTCTCTTCTTGACTTCCAATGTGCCTTTCTTCCACTGTCTCTTGCATCCTTCTGCAAACCTTGCACTCTTCCTCTTTTGGCTTTTCATTAATTCGTTCTCCTGCTGTCTCCTCTCTTACTCTATCAGAGAGCTCTGGTGTCACAACAAACTACACTTCCCAGAATTGCATAGCATTGAACCATAGCATCCAGAGGTGTCACACTGGATTATTTCTTCAGTGCAGATGTAGTCATATAGGATAAATGCCATCAAGAACTTTAAATAAGTAGAGACTTACTAAGAAAATACTGTGCAGCAAATTATTGGTGATGATAGAGACTGAAAACTTAACACACAGAGCCAGATAACTGATTCAGCCACTTGCTGGTATGGCAAAGTGGTAAAAATATTTTAAATAAATAGAGAATGGCAAAGCAGGAGAGCCAGTATCTTACCTATATGATGACTATATAAAGTAATGGTTATATATATATATATACTATGAATTCTTAAGTGTTAACATACTTGTTCCTGAGGATGATAAATTATAGTAGATGGTCTGATGTAATGCATGTTTTCAGTCTCAAAGAGCAGCCCATAACATCAAACTTGAATATGAAGTGTTACTGTTTACATTGGTTAGTTAATATAATATATTGCCTGTATTAGGACCATAGTTGCTCTCAAGTTACAGATAAAAACTGTCCTCTCGCCTCTGGTGGTTAAAGAAGTGAAAACAGGGCAGGAGGGAAATTATAAATTATCAATGCTCATCACAATCTTCAAGGAGCTCTTCTTGGTAAAAAATCAATATTGCATTTGCCACAATAGCTCATTTAATTATTTTCCTCCTGAATATCCTGTTGGCAGAAGGAAAGTCTTCTTGATTTTAATTAAAGTTGAAATCATTGATTCTTAGCCCTTCCTGCAGTGTCAATACAGACACAGGTTAGGGACAGGAAAAGTCACAACAAACACAAATCTTTAGATTGTGATGTATGATACACTTATGCAGATTATTGTTTTGTATCTTAGTGACTTGTATTTTAAAACTTGTCACTCATCAATAACAATGAATTCATTTCTACTTACTAAAAGCAGATGGGCCCAACAGTGAACCTAAAACTATATTTGTTGAGCAATTTTCAGCAAAAGCAAAATGATTTTCAAAAAATATGTTTATCAGTGCTGCATAACTTCTTAAAGAATAATTTTAAAAGACAAAAAAAAAATTAAAGAAACAGTTGCAGAGTCATTATGTAACAAGTAACCAAGGACTTGTTTACACTTGCCAATTCCTGGTTTGATGATTCATAACTGAATGCATGAATTGATGCCATGAATACGCATCATGTCTGAGGAAAATCCATACAAAACATTTTCACAAGACATTAATCTTTCACAAAAGAGAAAGATTTTTGCCACTTTCAAGGGTAGAGAATTTCACCAAATTGTTCAGGGAGACACACTGCAGAATTAAAGCAGAGTTATCTTGAAGCACCTTTGAGGTTAGTCTCAAAGGATTACATGATCTTTCTACATACTGATTCTACAGACTTAGAGCTTGAACAGACTGCCAGAAATCTTGAGACCACATTAACTCCCTTGGCTCAGTGCTAGGGAATCATGGGAACTGTAGTTCATTGTGTCACCAGAGCTCTCTGACAAAGAAGGTGCAATGTCTCAGAAAAAAATCCCATAATTCCCTAGCATTGAGCCAGGGCAGTTCTCAAGATGGATTATTTCTGGGAGTCTGTTCAGGCCCTAACATGGCTATATCTTATAATTCCAGAATTAAAGCAGTTTGACACCATTTTAACTGCCATGACTCTATCATACAAAATCTCAAACAAGGCACCAGAGCTCACTGACAGATTATGTAGAATGCCTCACCAAATGACAAATCTTAGAATTCTAGGGCTACACCCTAGTTTACCTTATTTTTATGAACTGGCTAAGTATTCTTTGAGATTTTCTCCCCTTTAACGTTTAAAACATTTTTTGCTATGCAGTTATGAAGGTTCTCCAAAGAAATCACAGTGCATTTCCCAGGAAAGGAAGTCCATGTGATAGTGTCATTCCAATTGTTCATCCAGAAAGGATACTAGCAGAAGCTCTGTGCACCTCTCGTCACTGTTATGAACATTGGTGAGGTTGAATAAATGTCCAAGGTTGTTGGGTTTGTTGGTTTGTTTGTTTGATGGGGGGTAAAATGGTAACCAAACACTCCATATTCCCCTCCCCATTTTTTTCGAGAATTTCTTCTATAGCTATCTAACCTTGCACTTTTAATCATGTTTTCTTTAGTTTTCAAATGATGATTATTATGATGATGATGGGGCAAGTCACATGCATTCAGACTTAGAGGAAGATAATGGCAAACCTTCTCTGAACAAATCTTGCCAAGAAAAGCCCATGATAGGTTCACCCTAGGATTTCCATAGATTGGAAATGACTTGGAGACACACAACAACAACAACAACAACAACAACAACAACAACAGCAACAATTGTTGAATAATTCCTGCCAACCACCTCTGGGGGACAATATTATTGTGATAGTGCAGATCTCTATAAACAAAAGAAAAATCATCTGGGTTATTTTTGGGAATATAAGACTGTCATATATCATTTTGGTGCTACATAATCTATGGAAAGATGGTTTCAGAGGATATATATGATGAAAGCCAGGGAAATAATCCAGAGTCTTTGGACAGATCACAGTCCATTGTTGGCAGAAATTTTGCAATCTGATCACGTAAAGAATAAAATGTGTGCTCAGAGAAAACTAATATTCCTGAGGCTCACAAAGCTGTTTATGTTATGCTGAAATCTACAGGACTGAAATATATTTATGGGCCAAAAATATACTTGTAGACCTCAATTGTCCAACAGTCTATTGTTCATTTCATATGATTTCATCTACTTAATAATGACCACACATCATATTAGTAGTTTAACATTTAATTACTTCACAAGCACATTAACTGAAAGGGGGAAAAAGAATAGAACCTCTTCATGTTTCTCAAACTATCAGTACTGAAATATGTTTTTAAAAATGCATGTATGTATTTATTGCTGGAAAGTCACTTTAGTTATGGGGATGTGGTGAGTGTATTTTTAGCATTATATCTTAGTGTTCACTTTTGTCACTTATTTAAAGACACACTCTTACACACTCTTGATGTGTAGCTGTTCTTAGTTAAGATGTTGCCACCCAAGTATCCATGCACTCTGCAACAATGCTTCTAACTCTTCTAGGCTGAACATATTGGGTGGGAACGATGAAAGCGGGGTCACCAGAATGTATTATCAACATCTAGGGTTGCTAAATCTCAGGGCCCATCCCTAGGTCTCCAGCTTTCATGGACCTTCATCTCCATGTGAGAAATGAGGGTCCAAGTTATTCACTTTTAGTGAGCTCAGTTCGAGGCAAGAGGAAAAGTCTGTATCCAGATCTCTAGCTCAGCTATTAAAGCAACTGCTTGCTACAATTTTCAAGGATTGGTTGACTTGTTTCCCCAGCTTGCAAAGACTCTCCAGGGTAGGTCTGTGTATTTACTTAGGGACTCTGCAGATGGCACAAAGCACCATCTTGTAGCCAGGGAAGAGGAGGGGCAGCTACATGCTGGGTGCCCCAACCCCTTCCTGAGGACATCATCAGAGCGTGCGCCATTGCACACGGCGAGTGCTCTGATGACATCCTCCTGGCACAGTGTCTGAACATGCTGTGCTGGAAGAGGTGCAAAAGAGCTGCATGGCAGCTCTTTGGGCACCCTTTTTGCTGCCTGGGAAAGGAGAGCTATTTTGGCACTCCTTTCCCAGTCACCAAAAGGGTGGATTGGGGCCGAGGCATGAGGCAGCCTCAGCCCCAATCCTCCCCTTGCCAGGGTGGCCCATGGCCACCCATCTGCATCCCCCCCCCCGCAAGTTAGCTTTCTCCTTCTCTCTCAATCATGGTTTTACCAGGACTGACCTTCAACTCTGCTTTGCATCCTTATTCTGGCAAGAAGCATATAGACGAGATTAAACATTCCTTATCCCATCTCCCTTAAAAAGTGAGAAGGAATATTCCCAAAGTTCTTGATCTGGGAACAGGCCCTTTCTGTCTTAAGGCTAGATTTCTGTCAATTTCCAAATAAGAAAATATGCTGTGCGTATGTGTGTGTTAGGTATGTTGTGTGTGTGTATGTGTGTGTGTTTGAATGACACACTGTGAGCAGCTGTTGCTGGTACTAAATATACATAACACTTAATAACACTGCCTCTCAGCTTTTGGCTGGGAAATCTCAGAATCTGGGATGATCTTGAATTGCCAGCCCTACTTGCGTTCTGTGTTTTCAACAGTAGCTAAAATTACAGAGATGAGCGGGTGAAAAACCTCCATACAAGAAAAATCTTAATCTGATTTTGTACACTAATCTGTTTTTAAAGCCCCAGAAGGAAGCCAGGTAATTTTATTTTCTGGCCATCTAGCAATGCGAGAAATGAGCACCCTAGCTATACAAGACACCCTAGCTGTGCCCAAACAAGTTTTTTTTCCAAGTAGAGAAAATGTTTATATCTAAAGGAGAAGCTTAGTCAAAGCCAAGTTGTGAGGCCTATAATTCTTCACTTCCATGCCTACTTGCCCTTTCCAAGAAAGCCATCTGAATTGCTGTTAGAAGTTGTAAAACTCCAGCAAACATCCTATTGTTTTAGAGAACATTCATCAGGGCAATTTGTTCTTCTCACCTTAGACAAGTGGGCAATGGGAGTTTGATATCTCAATGAAAACTCATGGAGAAGCAGAAACACCCTTTCTCAAGCCAAGAAAGGCAAAAGAAGATAATGTAAAGAGCAGGAGGTGGAGATAAGAAAGTCTATTGTGCACTGGATTTTTCCAGACCTTTCTCAGTGGTGGCAACACAGCTACAGAACACATTTCCATTAGTTATCTAGTTGTCTCCCAAACTCTTGCCTTTCTGGCACAAGTACAGTTAAAATATACGGTCTAGAGCATTTATATGGTGAACTTCCATAGAATCTTGAGGACCTAGAAATTATCAGAAAAATGTTCACCTAGATTTTAAAAAATAGCTTTCGTGATTTTAATTTATATTTATTTATATACATAGTTTTTCCACTTTGACAGTGGCAGGACTCTGCCCCAACTCTTGTGAATGTGGGGAGCCAACTGTTAGCCTTTGCAGACTGCCAAAAATAATGCAGCTTGAGTCCACTTTAACTGCCCTGGCTCAGTGCTAGGGAATCATGGGAACTGTAGTTTATTGTCGCACCAGAGCTCTCTGACAGAGAAGGATCAACCTCTCAGAAAAAAACTACAGTTCCCATGATTCCCTAGCACTAAGCCAGGGCAGTTAAAATGGACTCAATTTTTGGCAGTCTGCAAAGGCCCTGTATTGCATAGTAGCCACTGTTTGAAATTCAGAATTTTAGATGCTTATGAGGGAGGTACAGTAACTACAGCAACAAGTATACTAGATATTTAACTTGTGGGATAAATCAAGTTGTTTATCTGTGCTACATCAAACAGTTCCAAGTACATACAAGAATTATTGCATTGTCTGTGTAACTGACTCTCTTGGCCTTACACTTCATTGTACTAATTTCTAATACCTTTATCTTCATGTATATACTTTGATAAATGCCAAACTTCACAAGATACTGTTTTGGCTAAGGAAAAAAAAAAAAACACACACACACACACACATAAACCAGGATATGAATGGGAAGCCACCTCCAGTTTTGAAAAAGGTTCTTTTCCCCAAGGCCTAAAATAGCCCAGAGAATCAAAAACATGTCATAATTCACCTCTACACTCCCTAGAAGATAGTGGACAACTAGAGATTATAAAAATAAATATGACATGGGAGCCCTTGAGGGGCCACTCTGGACGTTATCACACGGGGTCTAAAGCAGCCCCATGCCTGCACCATCGCTGCATCATTCTGGATCCTTTGCCCCTGTGATCAGACAACGTCGCAGCAAACCCCGCCCATCCCTGCATCATCGCTGCATCATCGCTGCATCATTCTGGATCCTTTGCCCCTGTGATCAGACGATGTCGCAGCAAACCCCGCCCATCCCTGCATCATCCCTGCGCCATCGCTGCATCATTCCAGCTCTTTGTAATTCCTCTTTCAAAGAGGAATTACGGCTGCGTGACCAGAATCATTCCGGTATGGTTCTGGATTGATTCCATGCTGCTTTTCTTGCTGCTTTGAGACCCCTGGTGTGATAACGTCCTAAAGTGGAACTCATATCTGAGTAATCATGCATAGGACTGAACTGAAAATTGAAAGCTGAAGAAAATGTGGGTGAGCAATGTTATGCAAACATGAGTTGGACAAAATAATATAAACTCTTACTTTCCAGAATTTAATACTTCAGTGCAGTAGTATAGCTTTCCGTTTTATACTCATAACCATATACTCATAATCATATACCCATATCATACTCATGGATTTAGTTTGTTATCATGTGGCAGTCATGGAATAACCTGGAGAACCTATCCAATTATGATTATTTTGATTTGGTGTTCACTACAGGAAGCTTGAGAGCAAATCCAAATGTCTTGTACTTGAGAACAGAATGTTAATTGGTTTACCTAGCATCAGGTAAAAACATGCTGAACTCACTGAACCAAATACTTGGTTGTGCTCATTCTCTCTCTCCAGTCAATTCAAAGCAGTCTCCAATTTAAGCATGTATGGCTGACACAATCCACAACCAGAAAATACTCCTTCCAAACCTATGTTGCCTGATTTTAGATAGGAAGGGGATGACCTTCGCTCATGACGTTGCTAATGGAACAATAATGCCTTAAAAATCATAGTCATTTTTGACAACCCTTTATTAGAATCAAGTGATTAAATGAATTAAAAGCTGTTGTTTGTTCATTCTTTTCCTGCAAGATGGAATGCTGAAAAGATACATATGATATAATTATAGTTATCTGTTTTCCTCATTGTCCTGCTCAGGAATGCAGCTATAATTGTGGCAGACAGAGTATGTAGCTGGCTTGCATTCCTTCCACTCCAGATGTCTAATTGCAGGCAACCATTTCATTTCAAATGGCTCATTAAAGTAGAATCCATTTAGCATTGGTAACACAGATCTGCATCCATGATTATGCATTTAATTAGAGATTTCCAGGAGTGCCCCCCACACACTTTTGTCCTCTAGGCTTGAAAGATCAGTCCTCAGAAGTGTGTGCTGGAAAAATTGTAAGAATTTCCACTTAATATTTTTAAAGAAACATTTTTTAAGGATCTGACATTCATGCCCAAGCTTGCTGAAGCATATATCTACACGAGCATTTACTATAATTTTACTTTAAATGGTTCTGATTGCAAAGCTATCTTATGTATCTGCTTTTGATTTCTTTGCTAATCTAATCTAAGCAGAGGCTATTGAACTGGGAAAACAGATCATACATTTCTGTTCATTGTCTTTGTGCAACTGGTGTCAGTGTGAAGGCAGGAGATATGGTCATCCCTAGTCATCATTGAAGAATCCAAAATGTTATATGCTAGCCACTGGGGATCTGCACAGAGACCACAACATTCTGTATGGACCCACTTCAGCTGTTAGTAAAATTGCCCATTTCATCTTGGATGCAGAGCCAGTCCAGTTCAAAGTGGGCCCCAAACTTTAGTTGAGAAGTAGAGATCCATATTTGTAGCTGCCATTGATTATTAATGGAAATCTAACAACTGCTATATCCCAGTCCCAACCCCCATCCCTGCAGGCAAGAACTGGATGAAATTTATACAACTCCCCTTAGGAGTAAGCCAGACAACATGAAGAAAATCTGGTACATGAGCATTTTTGCTATTTGCCTTTAAATTAACAAGAAAAGGGGGGGGGGAACCAAACAGAACAAACAATAGACTGATGTTAATTTTATTTCTTGGCAAATTGAGGAAAATGAGTTCCTTCTCCTGAAGGAATCAAGACTTCCAAAATTCAATAGGTCTGAGACACTTTTCTGTTTGGAGGGTATCCTGAACCCCTCCCCCCAAATACATTGTACCCTTAGGGGGTTATGGTGGCAGGTGAGGGAAATGGGAGAAAATCAGACAGACACAAGCAATTTTGAGGGAATTAAATACTAACACTTCAAATTGGTCTGACGGTAGAGATTTCAAAATGAGTGTCATATGTTCATCCTTCAGCATCCCTGCCATCTGGGCAGCAGCACTTTGCATCAGCTGAAGCCTCCAAGCCATCATCAAGAAAGTCTCAAGAGCACTGCAATCATCCCGTTGGGACATTATGTCAGTGACAGCCAATGTGAACCTAGACTTTAAATACTTCCCTAGTCAGAGGAGAGGAGACAAGAAAAGACTTCCACCCTCATTTCATCAGGGAAGATACTGTGCTTTTCTTGGCATATACCAAATAGAATGATATAGATGGGAAGGGATGTTTAAGAGAGTGACTCCTCCCCACCAGTGTCAGCAAGGTATTCAGCAGCAATGAAATGGTTATTCAGGTAGCAGTGCAGGCTGCATGGTCTGCACCCATGATTGTAAGGTAGAATGGGGCATGGAAAATGTAAACCCTCCAGATGTTGTTGATCCATGTCAATCAGCTCTGATGGCTGGGACTTGATGAGGACTGGAGTATGATAACATCTGGATCAGGGGTAGGCAACCTAAGGCCCAGGGGCTGGATGTGCCCCCCCAAGGCCTTTGGACTGGCCCCAGGATGGTCCTGTCGCTGCCGCTGCTGCCCCCTGCCACTGCCCGCCATGATGATATTGATTATTGTTGTTATTACTTGTTCTTGGGGTTTTCTTGGCAAAATCTACACAGGGTTTTGCCATGGCTTTTCTGGGGCTGAGAGAGAGTGTGCATGCATATTTTTTAATTTTAAAAAAATACATATTTATATATTTATTTATTTATTTATTTATGGTGCTTCGGCCCCCCAATTGTCTGAGGGACATCAACCTGGCCCCCGGCTCAAAAAGGTTGCCTACCCCTGATCTGGATGGTTGCAGGTCTTCCCAGCCTACCACAATAAAGGAAGAATTGTTTTGTGAAAACAGTGGGAATTTAATGTCTATGCTGCCATTCCCAAAACGGTATGATTTAGCATGGGATCAAGTCAAAAAATGTCTTTCATTGAAAAACAAAACAAAACAGAAATGTTTTCAATGCAGGGGAAAAGAACAGGGGCAAGATCTAATCTTTACTTGCCAGTGATTGGTTAATCATTTATATAGTTCACCATCTATAATACCTCATAATTACATATGCATATGTGGACATGTGTGCACATAGATACACAATCACACACTCCACCCTTAGATGTTTGCCTAATTTTAATCCTTTTAAGAAAAGGAGCAGAGCACAACTGTCAGTTTTGCTGAGATGGATTTGTCTGAGCAGGATAACAGCTCCAATGGGAATTTTAGCATGTGGTAGAGTATTTTACAATTGTGCTTTGTGGCTGAAAGAGCTTTTCTGTCTTGGCCTTGTTTCTAGTTTTGAGTTCCCTAAGGACTGCCTGCTAAAAGTACATTACCTGTGCCTTCAAAGGCAGCAATGCAGCAAAACAATTTTTTAAAGTTTTATTCTTTTTAAAAAAACGTTTTGCATTTGAAACAGTAAACTATTTCCAATTGTATTAAGATGTGAAAGCATTATCATGTTCCCTTGTTCACTGTGGAGTATATAGATATAAATTCTCTGATTTTCGTTATTAAACTTTCTCTTGAATGCTAGTTAATGAGAGAATGAACACATATGTATTTGGGAAAGCTTTGTTTAACAAGTTTAACAAATTCGTAGCAGTGCTGAGAGTGGTGTTGATGTATCTATCCAAAGAAGGGAGAAGATAGACTCCTTCTCTCTCCCTCTCTCCCTCCCTCCCTCCCTCTCTCTCTTTTTTACAGTTGTCATAAAAATCACAGCCTAGTCTAATTTGTGAAGTGGAGAAGTCTAATACTGAGCCTTGGTTTCTGGGATATTCTGTTAGCTTGTACTATGGATATGAAAGGCACATTAATCAGATGTGCAGGATCCAGTATGTTGAGCCCAGTCTAAATAAGGGCCTAAACAGACTGCCAGAAATAATTCAGCTTGAGACCACTTTAACTGTTCTGGCTCAATGCTAGGGAATCATGGGAATTGTATTTTTTTCAGAGACATTGAGCCTTCACTGTCAGAGAGCTCTGGTGCCACAATAACCTACAGTTCCCATGATTCCTTAGCACTGAGCCAGGGCAGTTAAAGTGGTCCAAGCTGTATTTTTTCTGGCAGTCTATACAGCCCCTTAGTTGAGCTTGTGCACCACCTTTTTGTCTATCAAAGGAAGGTACTTCTCCTATAGAACATGACCTCCTTAAGGAACCCTGCTTTGTATCTCCCTTTCCTCAGAGATGGATGCAACTGGGACAAGAATCATGTTTTCTTTAGTGGCATCAACCCCCTGGAGACTCAGGCCAAATTGCACCATTGGGCTGGAATGGGATGTGTGTTGGAGAAAAGAAGCTTTAAGCTCCACAAAAACCTTTGAGGATGTGATGACATCTGCAGTTTAAGGAAACTGTCTCATTCTTCCTAAAGATAAGACTGAGCAAGGTGACAGGAGGTGCTTAACATGTACACACGTGTGTGTGCGCCTGTCTGTATATATGAGCTAGTGAGCCACAAAAAAAAAAAAAAAAAAGGACATATGGAAATTATAAGTGTGCCTGACCAAATACAATGTGCTTTCTCCTCATCACTGAAGAATTACAAGATGTCCCTGCACATCAGAGATTGGAGGTGGGAATTCCACTCAGGTAGAGGGGTGTTCAGAAAGACTGAGTATTCTCCTCGAGTCTAATCTTATATTGGTCAGGAGAATAGAGGAGCTCTGCTATAGTATATGGGTGAAGCCAGGTCCCTAAAAACCATATTATCACTTGGGTATCAGGACAATCCAGAAAAGGAGAAGGTGAGATTAAATACAGCAAGCCATCCAAAAACAGATGCAAAGTGCTGACTACCCACAGCAGCATTTTGGAAATCCAAGGTCAAGCCCAGAAGAACAGTCCAAAGGCAAGTGTGGCTAAGAATCAAAGCATTAGGTAAAATTCAGAGTCAGTAGAACATGGGGTAGGTCAGAGTTTGAAAAATAATCAGGAGTTAGACTATACAGAGTTAAGGATCTATGGACGTTATCACACGTGGCCCACAAAGTGATAATAAAGTGAAATAAGAATAAATCCAGTAATAAACCGGACGAAACCCTACAATACGCAAATGGCTATCACACGCAATTACCTTCATCGCGCTTTTAATAATAATAATAATAATATGATTTATTTGTATACCGCCCCTCTGGCAAGCCAATCTAGGTGGTGAACAACAACAATACATTACAACAAATTAAACAATATCATTCAAAGATAACATCAATTAAAACCCATCCCTCCTTCCAACCCCCACCCACCCCACCCTTCAAACAAATCAACAAATTAAAAGACAATTGTTAAAATTATGCAATATCAAGACCCTATACAATTTAAATACAGAATACATATGAAATAAAAATTACGTAGTTGCTGGGGAAGATGTTGCTGGGGAAGGGTTTTAACTCTTCCCAGTTTCTCCAGCCGCAAACTAATCACCAGTGAATTAGTAGGGAAGGTGTTAAGCCCTAACAGCTGCGGAGGGCGGGGCAGCGCTCAGCTGTGTTCCTGGCTGTGGGAGAGGGAAACAGTCCTCCGCAGCCTCCGGAGCACGCCTTCTCTGTGTGGAGCCAGGGAAGGTGGTGTCAGGCGGTGTTTTAAACTGCCGGTGCTCCTCCTGGCAGGCGCGGGGGGGTGGGGCGGCGCAGGCCGCTCAGCTGTGTTCCTGGCAGCGCTCAGCTGTGTTCCTGGTTGTGGGAGAGGGAAACAGTCCTCCGCAGCCTCCAGAGCACGCCTTCACTGTGTGGAGCCAGGGAAGGTGGCATCAGGCGGCGTTTTAAACTGCCGGTGCTCCTCCTGGCAGGCGCGGGGGGGGCGGCGCAGGCCGGTCAGCTGTGTTCCTGGCAGCGCTCAGCTGTGTTCCTGGCTGTGGGATAGGGAAACAGTCCTCTGCAGCCTCCAGAGCGCGCCTTCACTGTGTGGAGCCGGTGAAGGAAAGCGCTCCCGGGAACCGTATTTGCCGTTCACACACAAGTGAGAAAATCCCGCACATGTGCTAGAAATGCTCTTCTAGCACATGCGCAATACAGCCGTGGCTGTCACTTGCCGCGGCTGTCACCCCTTCCCAAGCCGGCTCTCTCTGGAGGTCCTCCTTGGAGCGAGGCCCCGCGCAGGGTCGGTGCTCCGAGGAGGTCCTCCCCGGAAAGCCGGCTCTCTGAGGAGGTCCTCCTTGGAGCGAGGCCCCGTGCAGGGTCCGCGCTCCGAGGAGGTCCTCCTCGGAAAGCCGGCTCTCTGAGGAGGTCCTCCTTGGAGCGCAGGCCCCGCGCAGGGTCTGCGCTCTGATGAGGTCCTCCTCGGAAAGCCGGCTCTCTGAGGAGGTCTTCCTTGGAGCGAGGCCCCGCGCAGGGTCCACGCTCCGAGGAGGTTCTCCTCGGAAAGCCAGCTCTCTGAGGAGGTCCTCCTTGGAGCGCAAGCCCCGCGCAGGGTCCGTGCTCCGAGGAGGTTCTCCTCGGAAAGCTGGCTCTCTGAGGAGATCCTCCTTGGAGCGCAGACGGGGAAATGCTCCCCAATACATATTGGGTTTTCATACCTACGGTAAAAGCAAAATGATTCTCGTCGCGCAATTGCAGTTCCTAAAGAAACCGAAATTCAAAAGATCTCGGTTCTTTCCGCATTCTGTCGGGGTTCTGTTGGGATTCTGTGAGACGTCGTGTAGACACACGGAAAAATAATACATATTAAGTCGGGATTTCGTTTGGATTCTGTCTGCATTGAGCCTCGTGTGATAAGGTCCTATGTTACTCCAACATCAGACCTCTACTGTACAGTGTGAAAGGGTCCTCAGACCCCACCCAAGCTCCAATGGAATTAGTTAGCCGCCTTTCTCTGCTTCCTGCTACTGAGTAGCTCATTCTTTTGAGGATATCCTCTGAACCTTATGACTTTGGAATGGATATGCAGCATTGGTAGGTGGCTCTCATGGCCTGGAAAGTAGTATCACTTCTCTCTGACTCCAAAATCAAGACAGCTTCTGGAGATGAGACAAGGATATTTCCCAGTTATGTTACATCAGCAGCTCTTTCACATTACACAAATTATAGTGCTATATTGTTCCTGTTGTCTGCCTTCAAGTCATTTCCAACTTATGGTGACCCTAAGGTGAACCTATCATGGGATTTTCTTGCCAAGATTTGTTCAGAGTGTGTGCTTTTGCCTTACTCTGAGGCTGAGAGAGTGTGATTTGCCCAAGGTCACCCAATGGGTTTTCATAGCCAAGCAGTGATTCAAACTTTGGTCTCCAGTGTAGTAGTCCACCATTCAAGCACTACACTATCCAGGATCTCTATTCCTCTTTAATTACCATCACAACATACTATGTAATCATAGCATCTGAAATTTAGGCTATATGTAGAATTATCTGCCAGAGAGCTTTAATGTCTCACCAACCAACAAACTCCAGGATTCAACAAGATCTTGCCATGGCATTTAAAGTGGAATCCGAGTACTACAGCTGTGCAGTGTGAAAGGGCCCAAGTTCTTCATCCAAGGATGAGTTATCCTGACTTGGACACAGGTCAAGTAGGGTATTTCCACTGTGGCAACTATTTTTTTCTGCTCTAACTAGCAAGTTACAAAAATTTCAGTAGCAAGAGCCCAAGTACAGAACTCTGGTCTTGATTATGATAAAATCAACAGGACTTGTGAGTGTGTAGCTTTGCTGGATTGCACTGAGCAACAATTATTAATGTTTAGTCTTTTCATGCTGTTGAACTTCATTCTTGTCTATATGGCTAAATAAATGCCCAAGTTATTATCAAAGGATTATTCTAACCAATTCAAGAGAACATTATGCAATTTAGTCCTCTTTAAGAATTAAATAAAATGTGCATCTGGATCTATTAGCTGCTCCCCTTTTCCACTGGTTTCTATTAACTGTTGTGAATGCAGTAGCATATTGCTTCAAAGTTACAGACAGTTGCTTTCACACAGATTTAAAGTAAGGCACAGTGAAGCAGAACAGCATTTAATGAGGATTGGATGTCTTCTTCAGATATTGTTTTCTTAAGGGCTTCTCCAACATACAGGGTCATTCCTTGCAACTTTTGACTAAGTAAAGCACAGTAAATGGTAAGAGTGATGCCTTTTTCTGAACTTCTCAGGCTGGACTAATTAACAATGGAAAAGACTAATGTCCAAAATGAACAGCTGTGATAATGTTTCATGTAACATTATCTCATTAAATGACATCTTTATATAGGGGAACTAGTTTCAAACATAAAAGACACAGGTAGGCTTAAGGCATAACTAAGGGCCTCTACAGATGGGCCCTTTGGGCCATCCTGGAGGCAGGGATGGGGAGGGGCAGCCGCACGCCAACCGCCTCAACCCCTCCCCAAAGACATCCTGACGCTGCATGCCATTACACATGGTGCATGGCATCAGGATGTCCTTCCGGCACAGCCTTTTGATGTGCTGTGCTGGAAGGGGCACCACAGAGCCATGCGGCGGCCAACAAATAAATAATGAACTACTTTGCTCACAGAAGGACAACTTCACTTTCAAATGTATTTATTACATTTATTTATATTCCACATCCTTGCCCCACCCACCCAAATGTAAACTCAACGTGGCTAAGTGTAGGTGAGCAGGACAGTTCCTTTACTCAAACAGTGAGGAAGAGAAAGCTGTTTGACAGCAAATAAGCAGATAGCCACAATCAATAACATCATAACTGAATTTCCACATTTCTTGTGACATCACCCTCAAAATATGGGGCAGAACTTCCTGCCACCCACTGATGAGTATGGAAGCAGGAATTGTGACTTTCTTTTAAACATCTATCTGTTTGTCTGTCTGTTACCTATTGACACACCAGGATCCCTTAAACACAGATATCAAACTCATAGTGCCTAATAGTAGCATTAGCCTAGTATTACAGATGAACAATATAAATCAAGTGGACCAAATGATGGTTTTTATTCAATGTCTACATCTTCCTAATACAATGTAGATACAATATTTTTCATTATTTCCAGTACAATAATGAATTAGTGCACTGTAAATAGTGGAATTTACCCAAATATCTACAGATATGTTAATGTCAGGTTGTCTACTTAGAATCATAGAATCATAGAATCATAGAATCATAGAATCATAGAATTGGAAGAGACCACAAGGGCCATCCAGTCCAACCCCCCTGCCATGCAGGAACTCCCAATCAAAGCATTTTTACTTCATTCTCCATCAATCAAGTAAAATTCTCCATTTTACTTCATTCTCCATCAATCAGATATTTTACTTACTGGAGATGAAACACAGTATCATCAATTATTCCATGAAAAATCCTACCATGTCATCTGGTCTGTCTTTCTAACAAGACAGGTATAGGCATTATACATGAGTCAAAGAATTTATTATTCAACCATTATTTTTACTCAACCATTATCCTGCATTGAAAGTACTGTATCCTTGGGGAGTGGGGAGGTTTGCTGTGGGGTCACATAATATTAACATCTTCGTTGCTCTGGGCATGATAAAGAGAAATAACTCTGAACACTAAAGTGAGGATCATCCAGGCCACTGTATTCCTCATCATCATGTATGGATGCAAGAGCTGGACAGTAAAAGAAAAGTCAATAGGAAGAAAGTCATGTCATTTGAGATGTGGTGCTGAGTAAGAGTGCTAAATATATCATGGATGGTATAGAAGACAAACAAAGGTGTTCTAAAACAGATCAATCCTGAACTCTCTCTGGAAGATAAGATGACAAAGGGCCTCTGCAGACGGGTGGCCATGGGCCACCCCGAGAAGCCACGGATTGGGGCCAAGGTACCCGCACTCCTCGGCCCCAATGCACCTCTTTTCGGGCCCTGGAAGGAGTGCTAAAATAGCACTTCTTCCACAAGGCGCTGAAGGTGTGCCACAAGAGGCGTTGGGCACCTCTTCGATGTCCCTTCCTTTGCAGCATGTCCGGACACTGCAGTGGAAGGACGTCATTGGTGCGCCCATTGTGTGGAGTGACGGGCACTCCGATGACGTCTTAGGGAAGGGGTTGGGGCGCCCAGCATGAGGCTGCCCCTCCCCTTCCTTACCTCCAAGACGGCACAAAGCGCCATCTGCTTCCCCCCTAAATTGAGGCTGTCATACTTTGGCCACATTATGAGAAAAATGAATCATTAGGAAAGACAATGATACTCGGAAAGGTGAAAGGCTGTAGAAAGAGAGGAACCATGTCAGATAGACTCAATCAGGGAGGACATGGGACTGATCCTATAGACCCTGAGCAGAGAGGCTGAGAACAAGATATCTTGGAGATGTCATAATCTACAGGGTATTGAGGTCAACTGAGGGTAGTTAAAAACAACAACAGTCTCTCCTGGGTACCATTAAAGATTGATGAAATTGGTGGTTTCATTTTTTCACACAATTTTTCTCACACTCATTTGCTCTTTTTTTAAAAAAAATATTTTTAATGACAAGTTGTTTTCACATAGATTATGAAGAAATTTGCAGATGTTGATGAGCTGTTATTAAGAAATGAACTAAACAAAATTCTTAACCTTTTGCATCTAATTAAATAGGTACAGATATTCTTAATAAAGAGAGGGGACTATGCTGCAGCTGGTTGACATACAGCTGTTAAGATTTCAACCCAACAGGGAAAAAAAATCAGTAAATCTTGATTCAGTAAAACAAATGAAGGATTCAAAGACAAACTTTGAAGAACTAAATGAAACAAAATCCAAAATCCAAAAAAGAGCAATAACATTATTGGTCAAACAAAATGCACAAAATACATCATGCAAACCTTCAAAGCCCACCAGTTTCTTCATCAGGCAAAAGATGTTTTAGAAATCATACAGGAGAAGTAATGATGGTATAGTCACAGGCCTATATTTTGAATCAGAAAATGATGATGATAATGATGATGATATTTATTTGTATTCTGCTTTTTTACCAAAATTGGGACTCAAAGCAGCTCACAATGCAATTAAAAACATGCAACCATTCTCACAATTCAAGCTACCACAAATAGCTAGGCTTGTCTGTCTGACATGGTAACCCCTTTGGGGTGGAATAAGTACATAAGTAATATGTTATTTCTGTAATATAGGCTGAGTGTCCCTTATCCAAAATGTTTTTGACCAGAAGCATTTTGGATTTTGGATGGGGGGGGGGGGGTTGAATTTTTGTATATACATAATGAGATAACTTGTAGATGTGACCCACTTCTAAACATGAAATTCATTTATGTTTTGTATAGATCTTATAAACATAGCCTGAAGGCAATTTTATACATAATATTTGTAATAAATGTGTGCATCAAACAATGTTTGCATACATCAGACAGAAAGCCAAGGTGTCACTATCTCAGCCACTCACATGGACAATTCGGGATTTTGGAGTATTTTAGCTTTCGAAATTTTGGATAAGGGAAATTCAACCTGTGCAGAATGTCTTGTGGAAGTATTTACCTCTTTTGGCATTTACACATTTTGACATGCTACAGCCTGAAACTGAAAAGGATTTATTTGCCATTGTTAACACCTGCTGATGTACCCTATATGGCTTGGGTCCAGGCTATTTGAAGGACTGTATCTCCCTGTATGAGCCCCCCACAGTATAGAGGTCATAAGGAGAGGCCCTTCTCTGTGTTCCACTACCTTCTGAGGTGTGTTTAGTGGGAATAAGAGAAATGGCCTTCTCACTGGCTGCTCTCAAGCTCTGGAACTCCCTCCCTAGGGAAGCCAGGATGGCTCCATCCCTGCTGTCCTTCCGGCGGCAGATAAAGATGTTTTTATGTCATCATGACATGGATGCTGTTTTGTTTTTGTGTATGTTTTAAATAATTTTAAACTGTAAAAATTTAATAATGTAATATTTTTAATTGTTTGAATTGTTTAATTGTTTTTTAAACTTTGTAATTTTAATGTTTTCTGCTGTTTAGCTTGGACTGTTTTAGATTTGTTAGCCACCTTGAGTCCCTGTGTTGGGAGGAAGGCGGGATATAAATAAACATAATAATAAACATAATAATAATAATAATAATAATAATAATAATAATAATACACAAAAAAACACAATATGCAAAGGTGCAAAATCTTTTCATTATGGCACAAAAGTTAACCAACAAAAACATGTAGACATTTACTGGCTGCATAAATATTCAGCCCCTCCTGAGCCAGTACTTAGTAGAAGCACCTTTTGTAAGAATTAAAGTTGTGAGTTTTGGGGATTATGTTTCTATCAGTTTTGTGCATCTGAATCCAGCAATGTTTGCCCATTCTTCTTGGAAAAATTGCTCCAGCTGTGTCAGGTTGATGGGCACTATTACCAAAGGAGAATGAGCTTTTAACTGGCTGCACTTTCTCTAACTTGTGTGGTAATAAATTGTAATTTATATCTGTTATGCTGACATTAGTTTTATGCATTAAATGTATTTGCTTTTCTACAGTTTTCTATTGCAAGTTGTCTTAAGACTCATTCCTGGAAAAAAACATAGGCTGTAAGCATAATTAATTAATTAATTAATTAATTAAGACATGTTCCCTGTTCTTTGTACCATTTTAAGGGCATAAGCAAAATGTGCTTAGTGTCTTCATGTTTGGTGTCTAAAAATGTAGGCTATCCCAAATGGTGTTAGCCACTTGAGAAAACAGTATATCAGCATATGGTGTTTTCTCACAACCATATGGCATACCCTCCAGTTGTCTCCTGAAATATATTTCAAAAAGATAAAAGTTTATACACAAAAATAAGCTACACAGCTTCTATACCTCAAAGAGTTACAATATCTTCTAAATGGTTAGTGGGAGATGGGGGGGGGGGGGAGACTCCAAAGCTCTGCATGAAAGAGGGATGTGCATGCATACATATGTGTGTGTGCATGTGTGTGTCTTCATCCCTTTCTTACTTATAATTAAGTTCAGAAAGGAAACTTGCTAGATTTGGCTAATGAGAACTTGGTTGATCCCAGGTTCTGGGAACTCACTGCCAAGAGACAGCAGACTAGCTCTGTCTCTAGTGGCAAGTTGGTAAGCTTGGTAAATTGCTTTTAATGATAATTCAGTGTTTATTTTGTTAAAGAGGCTCAAACTCACTAATGAAAAAAAAATGGGATTGATAAGCAAATTGTATGCAAACAATAAGTGAATTCCATAAAATACTAATCATTCTGCTCAAATTAATTCTAAAATGTCTAAAATTGCTGTCTAAAAGTAACTTTACAAGATCGAGAAAATAAATTTACTTGTTGCACCTACAAAAAATTATAATGTTGTTCTCACTTGTCTCTTTTGAACCTGTCTATCTGTAACTCACTGCAGCTAATTACATCATTTGTAGTTTATTACTTCCAACCTCTGGGCAAGACATTCTTATGCAGAGATACTTTCAGTTCTGAAGCTGATGTGCTGATGGAGAATGTTTTAATGAGCACTAATTTCAGTGAGAAGACAGGTTATAAATTTAATAAATATATAATATGGAGATATGTTGAGATCAAGGCTTAATCTGCACAGCAGAAATCATGTCGTTTGATACCACTTTGCCACAGCTCAATGCTATGGAATTTTGGGATCTGTAGATTTGTGAGATATGTAGCCTTCTCTGACAGAGCGCTCTGGTGTCACAACAAACTACAACCCAAGGATTCCACAGCACTGAACCATGACAGTTAAAGCTGTGCCAAACTGCATTATTTCTGCAGTGCAGATCAAGCCCAACAAGACTTGCACTTCAGCATCTGTATAGATGGCATTCTTTGAGGATAATGTAGGATCCATGCACCATCTAGTGCAATTTGTGACAGAGCCAATTCACACAATACAGGAATTATTTTTAAATTTGGTCCCCATGACATTTGCTACCAAGATCAAACAGATTATTTAGGTTCAGCAGTTCACCAGTTACTGGACCATTTTATCATGCAACCATGACAATGTGAGATTTTCAACAGTCATTAAACCTACCCAAGGCAAGATGCACATAAAGCACTTACCATGAGGGATAACTTGTTGTGTGAGGAGATTTAAGGTGATTTACATGTGAGGCTCTAATATGCATCACATTATTTCAAAAGATAGTAAGTTAATATTTGTAGGATCTAGTTTGATAATATGGTAATGAAAGGCAACTTTTTAATTTCCTGTTTATTGTTTGGAATCTATTAATTTCATTCATTCATTCTAATCAAATCTGTTGTTTGCTTCTCATTTTTACAATTCAACAAAATAAAAAAATATTTCAGATACAATATATAAAATGTAATTATATGGATCAAGAGAGATTACAAAAGGAGGATAATTTATTTTCTAGAGCATCCTTCCCCACTTTCTAGAGTTAAAATATTTCTGATGCCATATCTGTAGACAGTATTGATCACAATCAAAATATATTAGGATAGGCTAAAACAGAAAGCAGTTGGGGAAAATGAAGACCACATTAAAGGTGGATAGATTCAACCAAGGAAACCACAGCCCTGAGATTGCAAGATTTGAGTGAGGCTGTTGATGACAGGATGACTTGGAGGTGTCTCATTCATAGGTTGCCATAAGTCAAAAGTTGACTTGACATCATTTAACAACAACAGAACAATGGCCAAACACAGTTATATCTTTCCAAAACAGAAGAATATTCATATTGTTTTTTAAAACTGATTCCAATAATAGAATTCAACAACTGACAGAGATAAACTGATATCTCTTACTTAGCTATTCTTTACAGCACTTCACAACCAGCATTATCAGAAGAAAATAGCCACCTGGTGTTACAACCTTCTGAAAAGGCTATGGCTGCATCCATGCTGCAGAAATAATCCAGTATGATACCACTTTAACTTCCATGACTCAATGCTATGGAATTCTTGGATTTGTAGTTTGTTGTGGCATCAGAGCTCTCTGACAGAGGCAGCTAAATATCTCACAAAACTACAGTCCCCAGAAATCCATCACATTGAGCCATGGCAGTTAAAGTGGTGTCAATCTTGAAGCAGTAGTACTTGCCCTAGTAATCTCTCGTTTGGATTACTGTAATGCGCTCTACATGGGGCTACCTTTGTACCATGTTCAGAAGCTTCAATTGGTTCAAAATGTGGCAGCCAGGTTGGTCCCCAGAACATTTAGGGCAGACCGTATTACACTGGTACTGAAAACCTTCCACTGGCTACCAATTAGCTTCTGGGCGCAATACAAAGTGTTGGTGATTATCTATAAAGCCCTTCATGGCTTGGGTCTGAGTTACTTGAAGGAACGCCTCTCCCCACACAATCCGCCCCGCACACTCAGAACATCAGGGAAGAATTTATTGTATTATCATAATACTAAGTTGATATTTACTTCCCATAAATCATTCATGGCTGTGGCCCCTAAATTATGGAACAGCCTGCCGGAAGAGATTCGTATTACCCCCACGCTAGAGACCTTCAAGAAGGCACTCAAAACGAAACTCTTCCGATGGGCCTACCCACCTGATCTCCCTAATTGAACACAAGATTAAGGACCTCCCGGGTGAAGAAAGAACTATTACCACCCGCGGCATAGATTTGTATTTGTAATCTTAATGTAATTTTAAATTTTAATAGTTAATAATAATTTTGCAATTCTATTGCAATTTTAATAATTTAATTGTATTAGTTATTGTTGCTGTGTTTTTGTTTTTATTACTGTCATTTGTTGGGTTTTATTGTTATGTTTTAGCTTTGTTGTAATTTTTATCTTTGTACTCCTGCCTCGATCCGCAGGGAAGAGTCGGGATATATAAATAAACCATATTATTATTATTATATTATTAACCTAAATTATTTCTGCAATGTGGATACAGACTAAGTGACAGTGGAAGGACATTTACACCGAAGATAGAAACTAGTGACATTCATCAATGGCCAAAGTAAAATCTTGCTATATTTTACAGTACCTCCTCAAAGAGTTGTCACTAAAATGCTTATTTGAACTAAATCAAAAGTGTGACTGCCTCAAAAACTTTATTCCAGGTTTGTTATTGTTGCATGCCTTCCAGCTGTAAACCATAACAAAGAAGATCTAGTCTGATGATATAAACAGATAAGTAGAACAGGCAAATTATAAGCAGTCACCTAGTGATATCTTGACATGCCTATAAACAGCCTGAGCTTGATTGTGAATGAAAATACAGAGTACTGCCATCATGGTGGAGGTGATGCCTTTAGGAGGGAAGTCAATGGAGTATTAAATGGGAAATCATCTGTTTTCATTTTTTGTCTTTTGCAACTATTACGTTCCTCTGGTGAGCCATTATCTGGTAGAAGGACTTTAATCTTCTCATTTTCTGGCAGGGAATTTCATTGCATTTAGCACGGCTAGTCATATAATGTGAAATCACCCCCTCATAAGAAATCCCAGCTAAAATGTATGCCTGCCCAGCACGGCGTCTCCATTAGTGCATCTAACTGCCCACTGAACTCAAAATGCTTAATGTTATTCCATTACAGCCTGTTGAAGATCTCATTATTTAATCTTGGCCTATTTGATGGTTTATAGTTATGCAGACAGATTTTCTCCCCCCTGCCTCTCTCTATATCTTCCCAAAGGACATTATCCCAGTAGTATAAGCAATAAAACAAAATAGGTAAATAATATTATCTTAATGGCCTCAAAGGCCTTCAGGTTATATATACTGCTGTTTGGCCTTTTCTTTACTCTTATCTCTCCTTCCCATCAAAATTCAAGACAGCTGTTCTGGTTCTAAATCCTTGTCTAATGTCAGTGATGGGCTGAATGAGGAAGAAACCAGAGCTTGCTCCAAATGAGAGAAAGCTGTTCCTGCTTGACTGAAAAGCAGATCATGACATGAGGATTTCATGGATTCAGTCTGTGAGGGATGATATCATGGTCCCTTTGAAGGCCAGTTCACATTCTGCATACACTCCTGGATTCAGAATCAAATGTGAATGCCCTGAGGCCCTTTAACACTACACAATTTGTTGTTGTTATCATTATTATCCCACCTTTCTCCTAGTATAGGGACTCAAGATGGCTAACAAAATTTAAAACAGTACAAGTTAAAAACAATACAAACCATTAAAATGTAGATGCAAAGTTGAAAAAAAGAATTAAATAATTTTAAAAGGTTAAAAACATTATACATTAAAATTTAAAATATTTTAAAATGCTAAAATGCTGATGAGTTGCATGTGTGAATGAGCAATCAAAGGCAAAACTGCAGGTAGAGCTTTCAAACGGGAAAGTAATAATGCAACAGGGAAGCCCTCTTCTGTTTCCTATTTTTCAGAACAATTTTTTAAACAACTAGAAAAGGGCAAGAAAATGACAATTTTCATACCATTGAACAGGAAATAAGTTTTAAAATAAGAAGTAACAAAAATCAAAATAAATATAATATCAGAAATATGTTTTATTCAAAGTTATGCAAGCAGCAAGATCATTATACAACTGGTACAAACAGTTCTCTACAGACTATGTTGCAATCTTTTGCAATGGGTGGTTTAATGGATCTGCAAGCAACTTTTTAAGAATTAATGTGGTGCACAGAATACAAAACGGGCAATGAGGCACTACATTTTTGTGATTCCATGGGGAAAGAGATAAATGCCACATAGCTTGATGTCTAAGCAGTTTTGCTAAATGTTATACGGTCTGGCAGGAGGTAGCACAACAGAAGCAGCAGGAAATTGTCCCTACTTACAGATATGATGCTTCCCCACCAGTAACTACCTTACCTAGAAGATGCCTTTGCTGAATCTCATGCCAGAACTAACTGAGCAGTTATTACTGAGTAGCATCCCCATAGGAGCTATTAGGTACAAGCAAAAGTCTAATAAACCTGACGTTTGGAATTCTGACAACTCAAATTCTCTCCTGATACTGCTTTACTTCCTACAGCTTTATTGAATGACTTTCTCTCTTGATCTCACATGTAAATCAATACAGGCTCCAGACATTCCAACTATAACCGACAGAAACAAAAAGAAAGTCAGATAGTTGGGGGACACTTTGATTCACTAAAACAAACTGGTGGGAGTGGGGGGAGGGGTCAAAAGATAAAACTGTCAAAAGAACAAAGTGACATAAAGTTACATTTTGTTGTCATCAACAACAAAAAGATGACTTTGAATTCTACATATTGAGTCCACACTCAAATTAAACATTTTTAATGTTCATTGACTTTCATAGTTCTCAACTTTTTTCTTCTGAAATCAGGTGGATTTAAACGTGCTTACATTTAGCTGGATCATGTTGCAGGGAAGGGGAGATGTCTCAAGAAGGAAACACCAGGACGCACAGTTGGAAGGAAAAGGCCACAACTTTATTGAGTACAGCTGACAGGAAGGGCTGGCCCAATTGCATTAGGTCTGGATCTGGCATTGACCAACCTGCTTGTTGCTTGATGAATCATGTTGCCTGGTCACAGCTGGGCCTCGGGATGAAAGAAGGGGTAACCGACTGATCACGTTAACATCTTTGCCCCTTTCTCACCAGGGGTTGCTGACCAGGAGTTGCCCTCACAATGGCAACTCCTCATTGCTCCCAGCACCCCTGGATCCCCCATGGGACTCCCAATCCTGTGCTCCGCAGCATATGAAACCATGCCCACTAGATCCACGGTCCATGATACTACCCCTGGAAAGTTGTGATAGCACACCAAAGGCCCTTATGAACCCTAATAAAGGGCAGAAGGGTGGAGAAACCCAGGCTGGATGGCAATGATCACCCCAGCCACATGGCCTTAAATAGGCCAACCAACCAATCAGGGTGAGAGGAAGTCCCACCTCCCCTTGACCTCCCAACCAATCAGGGACACTGGCTGGGCTGAAAGAGGTGGTGCTTCCTCCCCTCTGAAGCAACTGGGCCAACCTGGTAAGTCGTGCGGCCTCATTTCTTGCTGTCTATATGAACATTTGACAAGATCATATTGAATCTCTCTCTGAAACAGTTTGGTAGGGAGTCCATTTTTCAAAATATTATTATTACATGCAAATATTATCTGATTAAGAGTACAAGAACTATCCTGTTGGACTGGGCCAAGTGCGAAGCTAGTTTAGCATCCTATTCCCACACTGACCAACTAGATGACTCTAGGAGATCATAAGCAAGATGTAGTGAAAATCAAACCCTGTCATTCATGTTCTCCAGGAATTGGTGTTTGCAGCCATGCCTACTTTGATGATGAAAATTATACAAAAAAGACAAATGTTTGTAACTTGTATTAGTTTGTGTCTTGTAGATAATCTAAGATATAGATGGAGTTCTTGCTACACATAGCAGGCTATGCGTCCTCCTTTATGCCCCCCCATTGGTTATATGGAATCAAGGGGTGTGGATTTTCATGGACTTCCAGATCCAGCCTCTCCATGGGATGAACATGTACTTCCCCTATTATATATATTTCCTCTATGTGATGCATACTAATAGGAAAAACAAAAGCTGTCCCCACACACATTGCCTCTTACCTCAACAAAAGAAATGCAAAGCATGTGTGTGGTCAGCATCCCAGTGTGTTATAAGGAATTAAGAGCAGGCAAAAGTAGAAAAACCTGCTGTGTGAAGATATGTAAGAAGCTCACAGGTCTCTGATTTCCTTTCATGGCTCTATGTTCTGATTGGGTGCATGCACAAACACATGACATGAACCTAGAGGATAGAGGGAAAGGATTGTTACCCTTTCAGAATACAGAAAGAATGGAAAGGATCTTCATGATGGATTCTACATGAGTAGTATGGTTCGTGAAAGTGAATACATTCCCTCTCTCTTTAATTTTTTTTTATATATATATATATATAAAACAGAGCTTACATCTAAATCAAATGTATTTGAAAAAGAAAAAGAAAAAATAATTACAAGTATTCTTGTTCCAGAGCAACATGAAGCAGAATGGGACTTTGAGGTGAAACAGAGCACCCCAAAACAGTGGATTGGGACTGCCACAGAGCCATGCACTGCGGCCCCAATCCACCTTTTTGCCAGCCCTAAAGGAAGAAATTGCCTCTCCTTTTTTGTGCTGGCAAAAAGCTGGTTTTTCTGCCCCGCCGCAGCCAGAAGCTGGCTTCATGATGTTCCAGTGGCATGTGGCATGTAAATGCTGTGCTGCCAGAGTGTCATGAAGCTGACCCTGTGTAAACAGCCTGGCTTCCTGATGGCTTGGGGGCATGCAGCATCTAAACACCACATCCCCAAGCTGCCAGGAAGCCAGCACAAAGGGGCGGTCTGTTTCGCCCCAGAGTCAGTCAAAATCCAGTCCCAATGTTCGTTTCTAGAGATTAAATTTAACAACAAATTAGGTGTTTTTTTTAAAAAAAAATTGACAAATTCAAGAAAATTATTTTGAAACAAACTAAGCTTTCCAGATAGTATCCTGGGCAAAAGAAAAAAAATCTTCACATCTTCTCATCTCTACATGAATACACTATGAATAAACCTCTATCAAACCTTTACTCTTGTTGCTGAGAGACAAGAGTAAAGGCACTTTGTACATGCATAACCACATTCATCTTGCTTTGTCCTGTACTTCAGAGTACATACACTCAGCATGTCAGAGGAAGTGGGGTGATCTGCCCATGCGCAATGCAATCATATCTGTTGTTGCATTATTTTGTTAGCACCATCTTCTTCAATCTCTTACCTTTGCAGCCCAGAGGAGGCAATGTTGTGTCCAAGATATTTTGCTTCCTGACATAAAGACAAGATGGCACAATGCCTCAGTTCCATATACAGAAGATAGAGATGGAAAAGGATTTCATTAGGTTGGGCAGCCCCTGATCTCATCTATGGAAGGCTTAAAGGGTTTGCTGAAGAGAGGGCACTCTGTACTACATCCCAAGAAATGGGCTTACAGCCACAAAACTGTATGCAAAATTAGTTTTTTAAAAAAGCATTAGTCTTAAAGGTGCTGCTGCATCCCTTCCCTTCCCTCCCCTTCCACTCCATTCCTCTTTTTTATTCATTTATTTATGTATTTTAAATCCTGCTTTTCTTCTTGTTTAACTTACAACAGGAATTAAAACAAAACATAACTAAAATCCAATGTCATAGAATTGAGCAATTTAAAAATACCTAAATAAGTTATCATCGTAAAATCAACCATTGAATTAAAATAATTTTAAAACATTTTCCAAAAAAATGTAAGAGGAGAAAATATAATGCATAAATATGCACACTTTTTAAAGACCTAGTAAAACCAAACATCTGATCAAGTGGGGAGCTTGTTTGAAAGCCATTTCCTTCAACTTGGATTTCCCATTTTCCTAACTGTAAAAAAGTGGACCTTTACTCTTGTTGCTGAGCGACAAGAGTAAAAGCACTTTGTACATGCATAACCACATTCATCTTGGTTTGTCCTGTACTTCAGAGGTCTGCCCTTTAGCATTCACAGGAGGTTGTGTGTGGATTTACATTCAAGATTTACACTCAGACTTGCAGATATTATCTCACAACCTACAGGATATGAGAAGGTATGGACTTGGTTGGGCTTTTGGTGTTATTTTGGTACATGAGGTGTTGGAATCTAAAGCAAATACAGACTTTCAAAAAAAAAAAAAAGCACAAGAGATCCTTTCGTCCATCTACAGTGGAAGCCATCTGGAAATTAGAACTTCCTATAAGTGCAGGGAGGCAGGAAGGAGGAGGAGAAAAAAGCCTCAAGATACACTTCCTCCCCTGAGCAGTCTTTAGTATTCAGGACTGCCTGCCAGCTTCTACAGTGCACAGTGTCCATTGTTTGCCAACACAGTTGCTACACTAACAGATTTTCATTCATTGATTTTTAAAGCACTGCTGGGAAAAACTCAAGTATGAAAACTGCAAGAGAAAGCAAGCTCTATCTAATGAGATCTTGAAATCTTTAGACATGTTTTATATATTTACCTACCAACATGATGGGGGGGGGGGGGGGATCTCAAAGGCCTACTGTCTGTTACAATACAAAATCCAGTGCCTTTTTGTATATGTTATAGTGGATATTTTTTTTTTTATTAATATAGCATTGACATATATCCTAGTCACTAATCAATCAGTTTGAATATGTAATGCATAAATGTGACAGAGCCACCATCCATAAACAGAGAAATGTGACTGAGGGCCTAAGCAGACTGCCAGAAATAGTGCACATTAAATTGAGGCACTGCCCTGGCTCAGTGCTAGGGAATCATGGGAACTGTAATTTATTGTGGCACCAGAGCTCTCTGACAGAGAAGGCTCAATGTCCCAGAAAAAAATACAGTTCCTATGATTCCCTAGCACTGAGCCAGGACAGTGCCTCAATTTAATGTGCACTATTTCTGGCAGTCTGCTTAGGCCTTGAGCTACCATCCATGTTACTTAGAGGGGTTGCAGACTGCCAGAAATAGTGCAAATTGAGTCCACTTTTAGGGTTAGGGTTAGGGAATCATGGGAACTGTAGTTTATTGTGGCACCAGAGCTCTCTGACAGAGAAGGCTCAATGTCTCAGAGAGGAAAAAAAAATTCCCATGATTCCCTAGCACTAACCCTAACCCTAAAAGTGGACTCAATTTGCACTATTTCTGGCAGTCTGCAACCCCCCTTAGTTTTCATTCTTTACTCCTGTCAAACACCTTAATACTTCCTCAAAAACCCATTCCCTGATTTCACTGTATTGAGCTAAGGTGTTCCTGAAATGAACACATGTATTTATTGTCTGGGCCTCTGATGGTGTGGGTCTGAGATTTAGAAACTCCCTTGAAAGAATCAGTTCAGGCAGGGGATGAGGAGGAAGAATTTTTTAAAAAAGAAAGAAAGAAAGAAAGATAAATAAAGAGAATATTTGCATCAAATGCAAGCACAAGATTAAAAAGTACATAAATGTGCATAGATACAACAGGTAACAATGAACAAAAAGGCACACAGCCATCATTGGCTCACAATTTTCTATTAGCTTTACAATTTGTAACTATACTTCATTCTTCCTCAACTTCAACCTCCTCCTTTCTTCCGTCCTTCTTCCAACAACTGCTGAATCTCCAACATAAATTGACACATAAACTGCCAACTCTTCCCCAACATCCCCAGGGCTATAATAGGCTAATCCATGGGTCAAGCAGGCCATCCAGCTCTGCTGTCTATCACAATAAGATGATAAAATCATTGTAGGGGGTGTAATTTTATAGTTTGCTGATGGGGCAAGGTGGAATCCAATCTTACAATTTACTGAAAGTTTAAATATTTTTTCAAAGTATACCATAAGTTTATGAGGGTCTGAGGGAGGAAGCAAGGAGGTACACACATGCAGAGAGAGAGAGAGAGAGAGAGAGTCTGAGCTGAAAATCTTCCACTTCTTTCATAGACATAAAAATAATAATCTTTGGCCATTGTAGAACTCAAAGTATAAAGTGAAATGTGCATCTCCTACTCTGCTGATGCCCAGACATCTATCCACAGTGAAACAAGAGAGTAATTTATGTAGATTAAAAATGGCAGACCCATTATCTGACACTACATGAATATATATAGTTCCAGCATAAAAGGTGGAACTTTCAGTTTCAATAAATGCAAAGGTTATTTGATCTAAATGGATATACAAAGTGGCTGGAAAATAAAATGAGGCTCCTCTAGAACCCTAATCCACAATCAAGTATAGCTGAAGTACTAAGCGTGACAATATATGCAATAAAAATGCATGGGAGTATTGCAGTAATACATGTTGTTTTTGTTTATTGTTTGTTAACTGCCTTCATGTCGATCTCAACCCACGGCTACCCTATGGATGAGACATCTCCATAGGTTGTATACATGTTGTACATACACAGAATTATATACAACTTTGTAATTTCTCATTTCAACTCCTCCTCCCCTAGGAGGAGTCCTATCAATGCCCACAGCCATGCTCAAAAGGCAACAAAGGCAGCTGCAAGCAGCAGTGGATGCAGCATGAAAATATCTTGTACAGATTACAAAAGATATTAGAGCAGTTGTCAAAAGGCGGTGGAGTTGTTTGTTTGCTTTTTAATTCTGAGAACAACTGTGAGTCTTCTTAAGGGCATTAGCTAAAAATATGTGCCAAAATTTATAAAAGAAATGAAAAAAACTGCAGCAGAATCTTGATTAAATCTGTTTTGAATTTATCTCCTATGTTTTATCTTTGGTTGTGGTGCATGGTTATTTTTAGAAATCAAAACTAGTAGAGTATCATGGAACTTTAAGTTGGTAATGGCCCTACTGTTAGGTAGAGTGCCATAAGGGCCTGGAGCAGCAGATGCTAATGGTCAATACTAGCTATCTCCCCTGCCCATTTCTCTTATGGTCCAGTTAGAAAATAAAACTTTCAGTGCCATACATCCTCCCCTGCACCCTTGTAAGCTAGCCTACATCCCTCAGGTACAGGTGTAAAATGCAAATAAAATTTAAAAAATTGCCTGTCCAGTGAACTCAAGTGGGGGCATTTGCTTGTACCACAGGCAAAAGAAAACCCCTGGAAAAAGGAAGTACCTTATTTTCCTGCGTATAAGACTACTTTTTTACCTGCAAAATCTGTGGCTAAAGTGGGGGGGTCGTCTTATACGCCGGATATAAGGATAATGAGGATAGAGATGCTAAAACTCTATATTTTGACTGGAAAAATGGGGGGTCGTCTTATACGCGGGTCGTCTTATACGCTGGAAAATACGGGTAACCATTTTTATTTGCTGGGCTGACAGCTTGGTTCTAACAGACAAGGGCTTTTTAAATTTTATTTTAACATTTTTCTTATTATTATGTAATTGTCCCTGTTTTATACTGGTAATACCTAAGGTTGTGAACAATACATTTCAACTGAACAAATAATGCCCTCCAGAGGACTGAAGTAGAATAATAGAATCATAGAGTTGGAAGAGACCACAAGGGTCACCCAGTCCAATCCCCTGCCAAGCAGGAAAACGGAATCAAAGTATGATGTTAGATAAGGCAGGAGAAGACTGTTGCTAACACAGAAATCCTGTAGGTAATACTACTTGTCCTCCAAGCCCAGTATTCTCTACATTGACTGACCCTCCAGGCTGTTAAGAATATAGACCGCCCTATCATCTTTTCTCTGGTCCATTCTCCTCTAAATGCTCTTCTACTGGTTCATGTGTTATATCCATCTATCCATTCAAATGTACCAATGGTTTTAAGAAAAGGATGGCTGGGGGGAAAGTGGTAAGTAGGTATGAAATCATATAAGTAGGTATGAAATCATATAAGGAGATGTTCCAATCATATATAAAATATTATTCAGGTCCCACTTCATTTCTTCTGTCTCTTTGTCAAGAATCTCAACACTTGTTTGGATATACATACTTTGTTCTGGTGGTTCTTAACATGATTTCAATCCACAGATTATGAGGGAAGCACCATCCTAGCCTCTCACTTCTCCCCCTACATCACCACTTTCCTCATGGAACAAGTCTGAAGACTGTTTGATGAAGAATCCCCATGAAAGCAAGAGCCCCAATTTTTAATCACCCTTGATCATGGGGAAACTCTTCACAAAAACTAGAGTTTATCCTGTCAGACATGTCACTTCCAAGGTGAGGAAAACAATGGAGGTGGTAGAACTGTGTGCTATTGCTACTTTGGTAATAAAGGCATACAGAGAAATTGTTCCAACAACATGAATATCATTGCCTATCATTAGCACAGGTCTGCTGAAACTTGAAAGTAACTATGTGAGGCTTTATGGGTCAAATGCTTCTGGAAGTTTAATATACTGGACTTGACTTTTTAAGAAATGCTCATAGTAGTTCTAGATTAATTCTTCAGCCCAGTAAAGAAAGAGTATTATTTTATATATTATTGGTAGGATTAGAATCACCATATAATTTTGAAGAAATCAACTTAAAAGTGAAATGATCTATTAAAACTCTTAGAAAAACTCATATCCTCAAACACAGATTGAATAAGAATAAGCCACAGAGCTTTGAATATATAGATATACAGAAATACATAAATTTAGACCAAAACTATAGGCCCTAGCAAGAATATAAGCATATAGCTTAATAGTTCTATTTGGTCTCAAACTAATCTTCCATGTACGTGCCGCAAGTCACAGCTAAGTATGCATAATTAAGATGACCTACCAAGTTCTGGTGCCTCATTAACATAAAGTTTTCCTTGCTAATTGCTTTTGCCTATCATCTGATATAGTTATCTACTTTCATCTTACAGTGAAATGAATAGGATTTTTCTCCCCTGCTCTAAATATTAATGCTATGCTTTAATGTTCACATTAGTAGCTGAATAAAGCTGGTGCAGGGAGGCATTTTGCTGGTTGGTAATGCTGAATTAGAAGCTCAATATAACCCTACAAAATTTGGGTTATATTATATACTTCCCAGGTGGCTAAACTGCAGAGAGGAATAAATCATGATAGAAACTGTTTTGCTGAACATAAGCATCTAGTTTTTCTCTTATTTTCTTTATCTACTTTACCATTCCTTTTTGCTTTTGCTTTTTTTCATTCTATGTATTTCTAATCCTGTTTTCCAGTCCAACTCTTCCCCATAAGAAGATAAAATAAAATACCTTGGCATCTGAGAGCTAATCATAACAGAAATGTAGAGCACAGGAAAAAATGCAGGGATTTGATAGATGCCATGATGAGCTTAAGAGAAGAGGAATACAGTCACTCCTCCATTCTTGCAGACTTGGGATCCATGTCCCTCACCTATCTGTGTGCAGCGAACAGAGGAGGACAAAATGGGGGGCATGCCATGACATCCCCCTGTGCACCCCATGCCTCCATTCCAGCCACAAGAACGGAGGGTCGATTATATATGTATAGGGTTTTTTTGCAGGTAAGAATATATATTATTATCATAAAAGACATAATTATGAATAGCACTGATTTCTGAATACACTGCTGAGAATTATTTCCTATACCTGACATATAATGGGTAACATATAGCCAAAAGGATGCTCCTTTAAAAAAGGAAACACCAAGTATGGCTGGATAGTAGTCTCATTTGCCAGAGCTGTAAAACAACAAGCCAACAATGAGCCAATCTTACAGCAAGATGTCAATGAATTTAGTATATTGTATTGGTTATTATACTGTAAGAAATGTGAACCTTTGCTTATTGTATATTGATATCATATGCAATCCTGTTTTGTATGAGTTTTGCTTTATCCTTTTCATTCCCTTTGGCTTAGTCATTAATAAATGTCATTCTGCACAACAAAAGTAAAAGCATTTCTAACATTTTCTTCTTGTCTTTTTATTTGCTTTTTTATGATGCCCTATTTATATAACAACAACAACAACAACAACATTTTCATCTTTATCCATCTCTCCTCATATATACTGAGGGCCAATGTGCATTCAACATATGAAGTCATGCCTGTTTTCTGGTGAAATCCAACAACTATTGGTAATTTGTTCAAAAGGTGTGTATAACAAATAAACAACACTGACTAGGCAACAAGATAATAACAACAAGTAGAGGGAGAACCTCTTGCACACTGCAGCATAAATGGACTTCCTGCACAAGGTCATCGTTTCTTTTGGGAGTAATGGGTCCCTATGCACTTAATTATTTCATTATTTTAATAATTAGTGCCCTGCCTCTCCCCCTCCCCCCAAAAAACACTCTCCCATGGGAGGTTGTTCCACAGCCTGGGAATAGCCACTATGTCTTTCTAAGGATAGACTGAGTATTCAATAATTTCCCAAATATGGTTGCAATTTGATGTTATCAACCATTTGGGAAACACTGATAGGATGAAAAACAGCACTTGGAAAGTTCTTTCAACTTGCAGGAATGTTTTGTTGTTGTTCTCAGCACAGCAAAACAGCACAACTTTTTCAATTTTGCACAACCTTAAAAGCTGCACAGTTAGAACACAGCACAGCAATCAAAGGCAAAGTTACTCATCTTTTCTAACTAAAATAGCACAATTTTTATAAGCATCTGAATGTTTCAACATCTGAATGGCACTTCCCTTCTTCCTTGACCTGCCTGTCTACTCTAATTCTGAGTAGGCAGCCAAGAAAAAGCAGGGGGGCAGCAGAAGAGGAGCATCCTTGGTGGGGTGAAACAAATTAGCAAGAATGACAAGGAATCAAGGAATTGGAGTAGACAGGGAGGTCAAGAAAGAAGAGGAGTGCAAACTCAGAGCCCAGATAGACCATTGTTTGGGGGGTTCTTACATTAGAGGAAGAAAGGGGATCGATAGTGATTTTTGCTGCATGTCTTGGCCCTTTTATCAAGCAAGATTACCAGCCTCCCAAACTACCTTTATTTATTAATTCCTGGCATCTAATCCATCCAGTCCTGTGCTGCCTTGTCCCTCTTTCTCAAAAATGTGTGCAAAATGAAACAGTCATGGCTGAAGGCAAACCCACACCTACACAGTTGTTCTTCTGTGCAGTTTTGACTAAAACTACAAGAGTTTCTTGAAAATGTGCATTGCTGTGAGTTTTCCATCCCTAGTGAGAAAAAAAAAATCTGGAATGTTTTGGCATTGCAGGAATAAATACCAATGCCTTTTCTTTCACATCTGTCAGGAAGTGGGAAAATCAAATATTACCATCCCTACATCACACATGCATGTGATGGTGTTGGGACTCATAGAAAGTCCTCCACTTAGGATCTTACAATTTAGGCAGGTTGTATTGGGAGATACAGTCTTTCAGATAGACTGAACCCAAGGTATGTAGACATTTTGGATCCACTGAAGTTTCTGATCAGTTTCCAAAGACATCCCCATGTAGAATGCTACATAGTAATTCAAATGGGAGGTAAGCATGTGTCACCATAAACAGATTTGACATTTCCAGGAATGGGTACAGCTGGCACACTAGTTTAAACTTTCTTGGCCACTGTTGAAACCTGGACATCCAGGCTGAGATTTAAATCAAGTATGCCCAAACTGCAAAGCTGAGATTTAGGGGGAGTGCCTCATCCTGCATAGACTGAATCCTTACTCTCTGACCTGACTTCTAACTGACCAGGAGCATCTCTATCTTGTCTGGATTAAGTTGCAATTTATCTGCACTGACAGAAGACATTAGTTGAGTAGGAAATAGTATCCTTGGAGTTAGAATGGAAAAGAAAGATCAAAGTGGCCACCAACAGCATATTGGTGGTATCAAAACTTTGAATACTCCCTTCTAGTGGTTTTGTGTATATATTAAATAGCACAGGGGACAAAACTGAGTTTTGGGGGACCTAACAGTCAGGGTGTCAAACAAGAATGCCACAGCTCTATCTTCTGAGTCAACCCCTCCAAGAAGGACAAGAATCATTTTAAAGCAATGCTCCAAGTCCCATCCCAGAGAGGCAGTGCAGAAGGTTACCATGGCCAATGATATAAAAAGTTACTGCAAAGTCCAGCAAAATCAAGAGGGACACAGTTCCCTGGTCTAGTCCTTTTGGTCAGCTACAAAGACCAAAGCTGTTTCCATCACAATAGCCAAGTCTGAAACCAGATTAAAAAGGATCTAGATAATCTGTTTCATCCAGAAACCCCTGGAACTGGGGGGACACCATAAACTCTAGAACCTCACCTAAGAAAGAAATATTGGAGACCAGCTAGTAATATTCCAGTATAGTGAGGTTCAGGGACGAATTTTCTAGAAATGGCCTCATAACACCTTTTTTCAAGCAGGACAAAAACTCGCATTGAGGCATTCAATTCTCCCCTTACCAATTAAACCAGCCCCTCTCTGACTGCCTTTATTTGTCCAGTGGCTCTCACCTCTCTGGGGACCCTATCTGGTGTAAATGTTTACACCACTTGTTCAAACTATAAAGAAAGGATAGTTGATAATACAGGAAAGGGTTTCAAGAATAGGGGGAATGGTTAAGGTTATAATCTCTTCTTTGGACCAGGTGCTCAAGTTTATTGCCCAGCACAGTATTATCCATGTAGGTCAAATATTTAATGAAAATTGGCATTCCTCCATTAATTTTGTTCTTTCCTGTGCAAGGCTATTGGACTGTTTATAAAAGATATCAAGCCTTAATGTTAACTTGGTATCTTTCTGTGTGTCCAGAAGCTAAATGTTATACCTATTAACACCTGACTAAGTGGCATTTAACTAATTGGCACTAGCTAAATGCACACCCATTACACAGATTTTTTGCTAATACTATTCCAAATAAGCAGCCATTGGTATCATTTAGGGCCTATACAGACTGCCAGAAATAATCCAGCTTGAGACCACTTTAACTGTCCTGGCTCTGTGCTAGGGAATCATGGGAATTGTATTTTTTTCTGAGCCATTGAGCCTTCTCTTTCAGAGAGCTCTGATGCCACAATAAACTACAGTTCCCATGATTCCTTAGCCAGGACAGTTAAAGTGGTCTCAAACTGGATTATTTCTGACCATTTGTATAGGCCCTAAATTTCCTGGGAGGCATGAAATTAAAACAACTTTCTCGAATTAACTTGTTCCTATTAAGTAAAAATATGTTCTAATAATAATGTATATTTAGAGCATACATCCTAAAGTGCTAAATTTATTATATATAAATGGTATCCAAAACAAAATTGTATTTCCAGTAGACTGCACTCACTGATGGATACTCTTTGATAGCAGAATGAGCAATTTCACTTACAAAATACATTATGAGCTCTTCAGTGGCCCCACGTGTATAAAACCTTCAGAGAAAATATACAAAATGATCTGCAGGGAAAGGCTTTCTCCCAGTCCCACCACCTTTGCAGGTGTGGTTGGTGAGGACGTGGGAGACAGCCTTCTCTGTAAACAATCCTAAAGTGCTGAAGGCTGTACAACACTCCTTCCATAGGAGGTTTGGTTATCCCCTCCCTGCTTTCTTTCCACCGGCAGGTGAAAACACTTTTTATTTAAGGAGGCATTTGGATGGTGGTAGACAGAGCTTTTGAATGTGGAGCAGGTGTAGAGAGTTTCTTACATTTTACATTTTAATGTTGTTAATTTGTGTTCTTAACTTGTTGTTTAAAGAAACAATAGTTTAATTGTATTTTAACTTTTGTATTGAGAGGTTTTTAAATTGTATTGTGCATTTTTTATTTTTTTAAATTTTTATTAATACAAACAAACCTCATACATTAAAACAACATATAATCTCATGACATTCAGAACAAACTCATCCTATTAACTTACATACATTTACATACTTCATTAACTTAGTAAACTTCATCCATATGCTACTTCTATTTCCTAATAAATGAATATTCACTCTTTCAATTAATCTCAATTGATCCCCTGTCTTATACAATAATTCCATAATTATAAATCCTATATATACATAAATATTTTCTATCAGAGTCCAATAATCATTCAACCCCCTATTTTCAATTGTTTATATGATATATTAAATCCTTTGAATATTTATTGTGCATTTTTAAGGTGTATACACTACCTTGGTTCCTGTACTGGGAGAAGTTGGAATATAAATCAAATAAATAAATAAGCATGTTCTACCAAGATGAGGAAATGTGAATACTTGAGGCCGCATCACAAACTTGTCTTGTCATTTTCCTTTATATTCTGCAAGACACTTCTAGCACTGCAGAAAACACTTCTACTGAGTACACAAGTTTCCCATTTTAATATGCAAATTCTTTCTGGTTACAGCTGTACAACTAGAATGCATCTGGAAGTGTGACAATTTGACTTCCTTATTAATAATGATACAGTGCTTTAGATTTTTAAGTATCATAAAATAGTGGCCAATTAATCTCTCAGACATGCTGTGGGGTAGACTAAGTGTTTGTACACTGTTGCAGTGGTTGGGGAAAATCAAAGACATGGGGAGCATTTAAGCAATTTGTCCATGGCAAATTAGCTTTAAAATCCTAGTTGCAAGCCATTTGTTGAATTCACATCAAGTCTACAGTCCTCAGCTTGCCTGCCGCAGTATTAGGGCTTTTTTGTCACTTGCAATTATAATAAGAATCCCTATATAATTCTAACCCACTAAGATCTTGATAAAACCTCTTCATTAGTTTCAAAGTGAAGAATATATATTGTCTTTTAGAAAATGTTTAAACAATATGCTTCCTCTAGAATAGGATGGGCAAAGGGTTTTACATCTCTTGACCACTCCAGAATGTCCAGCCTATTCCCCATCAATGAGTGATTTGCCTCTTCTGAAAGCTTCTCCATGTATCAATTCACTTTTTAAATAGACTGCACCCTCATATAGTTTAACATTTAAAAAAATTCCAGTTTTTCAATACCAGGACTCTCCTCTTTGTAAATAATAGTACATGTCACATCTCAGCTGATTCCCCCCTGAGAGAAAGGTGGAAGTCTATACCTGTGCTTTACTATCATGAGTTTTGTGGAAATGATCATATAATCAGTGAATGCAGTGATTTCAAAGCTTGGGAAAGTTATGGTTTGGGGTATGGATCCTTGCTTTCACCATTTCACGAGTGGTTGCATTTTCTGAAAGCTCACATGAGGAGGCATCCAGTACCTCTGGATTTCATGTATACGCTTCTTTCCTGCTGCTGTCACTGTCAACCAGACTTGCCCAGCCATCTCCTCTTCCTCTTTCCTGTATCGCTAAGGCAGCTCAGGCTGCACCCACTCCTTCATTCCAAAGTCAACTTTCTGGGAAGGTGGGTGACACTGTTATGTTGATAACAGTAGAAGGAAGTCTTGCAGAAGGTGGTGGTCATCTCATTATGGAAAGAAAGACATGAGGGGCAGGGAGGTAGGGCTGCCACTGCTCATCTTCCTCCTTTTGGTGCAGCTGAACTTTATCTTGGGACCCAACATAGAGACTTTGATTGGGTTTCATACTTTGTAGACATTATACAAGAGTTTAGCCATTGGGTGACTCTCCCAACACTGTCTGGTGACCATATTGTCTGATGGATTCTGGTATAGGTTGAGTCTCCCCTATCTAAATTTTAAAAATATGAAATATTCAAAAAAAACCAAAACTTTTTTCATGGATGGCTAAGATTGTGTGTTCTGATTGTTTAATGTATACAAACTTTGTTTAGTGTACAAAATTGTTTGAAATTATTTAAAACATTGGATAAAATTACTTTCAGGCTATGTGTATAAGGTGTATATGAAACAAATAAATTTTGGGCTTATACCTGTGTCCCATTCTCAATATGTACATATATGCATATACAACTATTCCAAAATCCAAAAGAAATCCAAAAAACTACTAGTCCCAAACATTTTGGAAAAGAGAGACTAGACTGTAGCTTTATTTAAAGAAATATTTTCCCAAGCTGTGAATGGCTTTATGGATGTCTTTTGTGTTGATTAAGTTAAGCACAGGGAGGGGGACTTTCTAACAAGTCTTCTAAACATGATAATGAGCTCTATTGGTATAAGAAGCACTGCCTGTCTTAGCCTGGCAGATCTCCCTCCTTCTTTCCTGAACAAAGCAGAGCATGATTATACACTGCTAGCCAAAACATTCCTATGAATGCTGCTCCTTATGCAGTCAAAACTGCACCATCCATCTGCCTAGGCAGTCTTGGCTCAGCAGTGTAAATTGGCAGGAAGCAAAGGACTGGCTCTCCTGCCAGCACTTGACCCATTTGACTGTATCCATGATGTCCAGAATAAAGGCATCAGGTTGCATGAGTGCAGGCGTTCCTTCATAAGGGTGGTTAGCTTGAAGCAAATCACCTCGTCTCTATGTGGTGGCTGCTGGACACAAAATGCAACAGGACTCCCTATCGCCACTAGTGTTATGGGACACAGTCCATATAGAGAAGCAGGCATTATGCCCCCAATACTACACCTCTTCTGCCCCCAACAGATACTGACTTCCATTCCATTCTAAAATTCAAAAGAGGAATTATGGTAGAAGTTCATCAGGAGCCCTCTCTACAGAGGAGTAACCAAGAACTCATAGGAATATACAGTAACTGCTAAGAGAACAATTCATATTTTCTGGCAGACAAAACCTATGAACTGTTGTCTGCAGATGTGAAGAAGATAAGCTTTCTGTAGCTAATAAAGCAACCTTGAAAATTCTTCCCTTTCACCATTGGCACCCTCTTTGTGCAGAAAACACAAAAACATTCATTATTGGGGAGCTGAATAGATGGACTCAGATGATAGCTCCTAGGAACCAATTAAAGGGGTTAACTGAGCCATGAGACTTCATAAACGAATCCAATTCTTTTTTTCTTTATTTATTTCTATAGCTCAGAGATAAAGCCAAGGGAACATGCATAAGCTCTAGGATCTTATATAGTGACAAATGACTGTGTTACCACTACCAATAATGGGTCTTTCTTCCAGACATAAGGAACTGTATTGAGCTTCCTACTGCCTTACAATATCATGAGAAAAAGGGAACATGAGATGTATGAGCAATATGAGCACCGTATATTAAACAAATGGGAATGCTCCCAGTGTTGGCAACAACTCTTTATCTAGTAAGCAAAAGTGTGACTCCCTGCCCCTGGCTCTTTTTTCAAACTGAAAGCAGAAACTCAAATGTTAAATTACAGAAACCACAAGTGCTTTCTTTAAAAAAAACAAACCTTAAGCTTAAAACAAAACCTAATTACTAGATTCAAATCCTGTTGGAAATACCAGCTAGAACAGACTTATTGAATGGTGAATCAATACCTATGTAAATCCCATTGATTCAATGAGTCTACTTTGGGATTCTACAATAGGGATCAGCTTACCATACACAGGTAGAGCCCAACAAGTTCTTCTCTATTTTCTAGACATTCAGTGTAACTCACAGGCAAATAAATGTTCAAGAGGGTGCTACTTGTGTTGGCACTGGCACATATGGCCCTTTCCTATACCCACCACTACCATATAAAGTGTATAAAAAAGAGAAAGTAGATCAGTGCAAGAGCAGGCAAAGTGATTGAAATAAAATATGTACATGCCACCATCAAATCCATATCTTCCAATCTTACATCAGATTGCATGATTTGAACTATACACTCTAGGTCAGGGGTAGGCAAACTTTTTGAGCCAGGGGCGGGGTTGCTGTCCCTCAGACAATTGGGGGGCCGAAGCACCAAAAGCAAACAAACAAATAAATAAATAAATAAATAAATTTAAAAAAAAATATTTTTTAAAAAAAAATATGCATGCACACTCTCTCTGCCCCAGAAAAGCCATGCAAAACCCTTGTGGAGATTTTGCCAAGAAAACCCCAAGAACAAGTAATAACAACAATAATCAATATCATCATGGCGGGTGGCGGTGGTGGCAGGGTGATGGCGGCAGCGGCAGTGGCAGCGGCAGGGCCGGCCTGGGGCTGGTCCAAAGGCCTCAGGGGGCCGCATCTGGCCCCCGGGGCTTGGGTTGCCTACTCCTGCTCTAGGTCTAGGTCTCAATATCCTTATGTAGTGAATGTATGAGAGGACAAGTAGAAATGTGTAGATATAGCCTTACTCCTTTCACAACAGTTTGAGTGAGACTGTCAGGGTCCCTATTGCCATTTTAGAAACCTTACAAAGATATAAGTTGCTCCATTAAAACTATGTGTGGGGTTGGCACATGAAGCAGTAGAATCAAGGTAGAGGAGCTAGCTGTGCAAATCCACATTATCTCTCAGATGTGATTGTGTTTTTTCTTGATGCTGTCACCTAAATTTCACTTTTTAGATAGTATAGATGTTGAGACACTTCATAAATGAAGCATAAAGGGGAGCACATTTCTAAATGAGAAGGTCAAAACAAAGCATTGAGAGGAAAGTAAGCAATTATTCCAGCTATATGACCAAAGGATGGTTTGGAATTCTAAATCATTTAGAGTTATGTACACATGAATTAAAGCGTAAATTGGTTTTCATACCGTCATGAAGCCATCCAGCAAGCCCGAATCAGGTTTTGGAGGAGCCTGTAATCGTTCCATGGACCATTTTTCAATTATGGATGCCACCTGGCTGTTTTCAGTATTCAAAATCCTGAATCCAGTCATGTTAACCCCGCTATACCGATATGGCTCCACATCAAGAGCAAAGAGGTCCTGAAGGGAGGAAGGAAAGATGAACATTTGAGGTTTTCACACATTTCCATTCAAATACATCTTTTTATCTAAAAAAGTAAGCATGGAGGGAGAGCTTGCTGTTTCTGGTTTTGCAGATCAAAGATGCAATAGAACATGTATATAGGGTATGGATATGTAAATATCTTTAAAATTATGATATAGCCAAACGTAAAAGCATGACAAGGGACAGTATGATTGTTTAATTAAATTACTAAGACCTCCTAGGACAGGAGTGAAGGTTTTGAAAAAGAGAAATGAAAATGGAAAAAGAATGTAAGAGATGATAGACTTCTGTGTTATTTTATGTGTTTTTTAATAATAATATAAAGTAAGCGTGATGACTGTAGATTAATTATTATTTTCAAACAAAGCTCTAAATCCTATCCATTGTATTAATTATTAATAATGCATACAAAAGTCTACAGTATAAATTATTCTTGTTTTTGCTGCTTCTGTTTATCTAGATATGCACTGAGAGACTGAATGTCTATTAATATGGTACATATAAAGAAACATGAAACAAAGTCACAGCACTTCATCCTCTGCTATTCACTAACAATCCATAACATTCCATAAACCTGCATTAGGGCACATGTTATGTTTTTCTCATTTAATCAGCCTTCTCCAATGCTTCATCAGATATTGTATGTAAGAAAATTAATAGACATCAGTGGAATACCACTGATAGATCCAACACATTTTTTCAGCACTAAAACATCCATAGTCACAAGCAAAACTAATTGTTTCCCAGTTACAATCCCCCCTTTTTAAATTTTTGCATCATTCTGCTGAATGATAAACATGGATAGTTTCAACCAATCATTCAGCCTTGGAAATCCCTTGGTTGAACTTAGGTGAGCCACACTCTCTCAGCATCAAAGGAAGGCAAAGGCAACTTTCTGAACAAAACTTGCCAAGAAAACCATATGACAGGTTTGCCTTAGGGTTGCTATAAGTCAGAACACAACAAAGTGCAGTACTTGGTGTGTCACAGTAGGACCTGTGACTCCAGATTCTAATCCCCACTGGCACAGAAAATGCACTAACTGATCCAGGGCCTGTCACTTTCTCTCCCAGACAAGCATACCGCACAGGGTTTAGAAGACACAGTGTACAGTTGGAAGGCCAAGTATGCTACTGTGAGCCCATTAGAACAAAGGTGGAATTTAACAATACAAATAGCACAAATAACATTAAAAATAATAAAATGGACAAAACACCCACAGGTATTATGATCTGCAAAGTTTTTATTTGCCTCACATGTCAAGATAATTTGGCTCATTTTAGACAGTGTTAATTTTGATTTGAATGGTAAAGAAATGTGTTTGCATGATCTCAAGAGAAAAGAAAAACAGAAGTCCTTCATTAGCTGCCACATATGTCTGGTGGGCTCCCATCTGATTGATAGAGTCAAAAGCTGTATATACTCTTGCCCCTTAGCAAATGGAACCTAATGTGAATATCTGACTTTGTGTATCTTGGAATTGCAATGGGAAAGGGAAACTGCCTGAGAAAAATGGATGGAAGAATTCTCCACTGGTTATACAAGGTGCATGTGTTCAGCAATTTGTGCCTTTTTATTCAGTTAAGATTCTGCCCTACCTCCTGGAGAGACACACACACCCCGACACGTTGGGAGGGGCTCTCCATTGTGGCGGCCATTAAATGATGCCGGACGCTTGATTGGCTGGGCAGGGGGGAAGTCCCGCCCCTTCCTTCGCCGCTCGGCCAATCAGGAGAGGGATCTTCTAGGATCCCATCTTGATGGTGGTCTCGCTTATCGTGAGATTACCAACGAGAACTGAAGGGGCTATAAAGCCCCAAGGCTGCCTCGTGGTGGCAGCCATTTTAAAGGAGCAGACAAGCAAGGAGCTTGTCTGCTTGGGTTGTTGCTGCGGCCTGTTGGGAGCCTGAGGCTCGGGTGGCAGAGCGAGCAGCCGCGGAGGAGGCCGGTTGGATCGGCCTGGGTGACTGGGCTCCAGTGCAGGCTGCGGCTTGGGGGTTTGAATGGCCCCAATTGTTCTCCTGCCCGAGGGAGGCCCGTTTGCCTTGGGGGGTGGCAGCCCGGGTGATGGGGCTCTCGGCAGCGGTGGCGCCTGAGTGAATAGAAGGCCCGGAGCTTTCTCCCGGTGAGGGGAGGCCCATTGGCCTTAGAGAGAGTGGCCCAGGTGGTGCGGCTTTGCTTGGCTGCTGCTGCCTGGGGTTTAAGGAGGGCCCTGATCATTCTCCTAGCTGAGAGAGGCTGCCAACTGAAGCTGAAGAGGGCTGTGTTTTTAAGGGCCCTGAGTACTACAGGGAGCCCGTGGAACTGTTTTTTTTTTTTAAAAAAACTGCCTGCATAGTATAAGCAGGGGGCCTTTGGAAGCCTGGGCAGTTTTGGCTGCAATCTGCCTGGTATCCTGGGTGTGTGTGCTGTCCCATGAACCATAACAATAAATAATAATATTATAATTACAATAATTAATAATAATTTTAAAAAAACCACGCACACACTGTTGACACACTTGCCAAGGGGTGTTGGCTTGGTTTCTATGTCCCAAAAAGGGAAGTTTTGGGCCTTTTGGTGTCCAAAGTAAGTGGTAGGCCCTTTGGTTGGGTCTCTACCTGGTGGTTCTACACTAGCCAGTGTATTCTGGTTGGGTTCTCATGTCCCACAAAGGGAAGTAATCGGCCTTTGGCCATTAACCTGGTCCTTATTTTGGAAAAGGCTGCTGGTTGGGGGCCACGTGCGCTTTACATAAGTTTACACTCTGCTCAGTTAAAATAATAATAATAATAATAATAATAATAATAATAATAATAATAATAATTTAGACCGATTTATATACATAAATACTTATTTTATATATATATATATATATATATATATATATATATATATATATATGACATAGAGTGCTAATTACAATTACTATTCTAAGACATTAAATAAATAAATAATATTACAGTCTGTTGGATAATTATACCCGAGTCATGCCGCGCAGTAAGCCACAGTCTAAGCGGCGTGTGGCTTCAGCTGGGCCCAATTCTGGGTGATCAGCACCGAAGAGACCAAATGATCCTCAAAATAGAGATGATGAGATTGCAGCTCAGTTAACACAATTAGGCCGCACTATGCAGGCATGTGTTGCTGCTTGTGAACAGCTAGCACAAACTAGGGTTCATGGTCATAATACAGGGTCCCAATCAGCTACAATGTCAAGTAGGGACCAAGTTTCTGGGCAGCAGGCTACTTTGGTACAACCAAGTACTTCATCTGACATGTCTTTTCAAGATGTGCCACGTGGTCCCCTGATTTCATCTGCTATGGAGGTTGGTCAGCCAACCGTAGCAGATGTTATGGAACTGTTAAAGAGAGTTCCAGGAGTGACGCAATATGGTGAGTCTGTTATTGGGCTTGAGCAGCCTACTCTGGCAGACTTGTACAGTTTGTTACAGAGGGCTGTGGTTTCAAGTCAGGATAGTGTGTCTGCACCTGAAACTATGCAAATTGCTAACAAGGATGGGGGAAGTGTTTCTTCTATTCCGCAGACTGGCACCCGAGCAGTTGCTGAGGCACACTTGGTGGGAGCATCACAAACATCGGGAGAGGCTGCTCAGCTATTGGCTAGTATAGGTTTGTCCCCATCTTTGAATGCTACAACTTTTTGGCCCATTTCAGTGTGGTCCTCTGGTAACCCAGTTGGGCACAATGTGGGTGGGACAAGTTCTGAAGATGTTTCTATAGCTGCACCTTCAACTTTATCAGGCACACCAGGGGTGCCTGACTTGAGGGTGCAAGCTGACCAGCTTACGGTTACCAAGGTAAGTGAGGCAAGGCCTTTGGTCACAGTGGGAGCCTTAGGTTTGGCTGGAGTCAATAGGTCAGTTGAGTGCAACCCCTATGCAGGGATGTCAACGCCCTTAGGATCTCACCTTCCCCTCTCTACCAAGGAGAGAATATGGAAAGGAGAATATATAGACCTGTTTTCTTTGACTTTTCGTGACCCTGAGCCGCAAATTATGGTCAAAGATGGGTTCGTGTTCAGTCTTCCTAAAGAATTTCAGGCGCACAAGTGTCCTAAGTTGGAAAGAAACTTTGTAAATTGGATGATGGGATTTACCATATACCATATACAGAGGTGTGATAGAACAAAAAGACCGGTGGTGATGTGGACCAAGTTTTTGCCATGACGTGCGTGGGTGGGAGAAAAGAAGGACTCGTCGATCAACGCAGCACGTCGTTGGCTGAATAGATTCATGGTTTAAAAGTTGGGAGTTTTGGGAATTGAAATTGTGGAACACAAGACTATTCAGAAAGATAGGCCACATTTGTACAGAGGTGATGGGGTTCATCTATCCCCGAGGGTTGTGATGTATACTTGGAGTCTATCTCTCGTCATATTGAACAAACTCTCCGGGGTGGGGGGAGGGGATGCCAAGCTAGGCTGGCCCCCTCCTGTGGCGGGCAGGATCCTCCCCCCCGGGATAAGTTAGTTAATTGAAATTACGACATTGGTTCAAATTTAAGTGGACAAAGAGTATACGTCAAGGGGTTAATCAAATTGTTGCTATGTCGTCACCAAACAAATTGATGACGGCATGGACAACTTACATCATGAGCTGAATTATGATGTCATTTTGTTTGGGGGGAGATGATTTATTCGATGTGGGGTTTATTTGGAACTTGATGTTCTTGACACATGAATTAAAGGGATAGATTGACACAGTTGGTTAAATTAGATATGTAAAGGAACACATGTGTCAAGAACAATGAAAATTTTGGTTAAATTGAAGTGTTAAAGAATTATTGATTACCCTGTACAAATAAAGTTATGGCCAAGTTTTACAACCATAAAGTTGAGTACGGTGTCATTTTTGTGTTGGTGCAAACATCTGTGCAGCAGAAGGGTGTGCAAGGGAAAGGATTGGTAAGGAAAGAGCATGAACTTGACTTCTGTTTGTGCAGTATCTGATAACACTTCGGCCAATATGTTTCAGAGATGGCATAGCACATTGCTCCATTGGCATAACTCCACAGAATTATTGTCAGCAGGAACTGAGATAGCCAGACTGGCAGTGGGAGAGCAGAGCTATGTCTTTGCATCACTTTGGGAGCACAACAGAATATTATGTCACTTGGGAGCACCCTTGCCTAAGGAGGTCTTGGATGGGGGGGGGTCTCCTTTTTGCAAACTGGCAAAATGTACACCCTCTATTCTAGGCTGGAATATTCAGTGGAATACCATGTCTTCTTTATAAATCACTCAGAAAATGTTCCCCAAAGATGACACTTTGTAACTTGGTGCCTCCTTGCCCCTTCAATGGGGTTACTTTTGAGACCTTTCTGGGAAAGAGAAAAAATGTATTTGGACTAATCTATTATCAGATATTATATGTCAGATTCTAAGTCATCTTTTAAGGGGGAACACTATTAATATTATCTACCCAGAAAGACATTTACATTGTAAGAAGCTGATCATTTTGATCTTATCCAGTATGATAAATGCCAGATTTGTATTTTATTAGGGGAGACTGAGGAGCCTGTATCAGTGGTCAATTCAGTGTGGGGAAGAGGAAATCTGGCAATAGTGACAAGGCATCCAAGGACAGCCCAAATTAAGGCCTTGGGGATGTAAGTTGTGCATCCCTACCCTAAGTGACAATTATAGTCTTGATCAGAGTTGATACTATGTGGCCCTGTTCTTGAATCACAATCACACTGTAACTAATAGTGCGGAATGCTGTGAATTGCAGTTCAACAAAATTTGGAGAGCTACGCAATTCCTGCTCCTGGTCTAGAATGCCTTTAAATTAGTTTTGTTGTGGCTAAGATGCCCAAATGCCAATCTTCACTAGAATGAGGTGTAGAGAATCAGGTGTAGGGGCAGGAATAGCCATCCTCCCAAGTGGAACACGATGAACAGGTACCTAGTCAATATATTTTTTTTAAAAAAAGGCCAGGATACTCTCAGAAAAAGTTAACTAATGCCAATTAGTGTTTATGCTATAAATATTCCTTATAGTACAACTTTTCATTAAGTCATATAGATGGTTCTTCTGGGTCTATGCTACAGTGTTCATTGTTACTTTTTGAAAAATCTCTGGTTGCCCTTGCACACTTCCTCTGAGGCTGCATCTACATTGCAGAAATAAGCAGTTGGATACCATTTTAATTTCACAGCTAAGTGCTATGGAATTCTGGGATTTGCAATTTGTGAAGTATTTAGCCTTCTTTGTCAGAGTGTTCTGGTGCCACAACAAACTACAAATCACAGGAATCCATAGGATGGCGCCACAACAGTTAAAGTCAAACTGCATTAATTCTGCAATGGGGCAGCAGCCTAAGATACTGCTTAGGTCTGCAAGGGGATGGGACACAGGAAAAAGAATAGAAAAGAAAAAGGGAAAAGTTAAGAATTATTTATTTACCAAGTGAAAATGTGCCTAGACTCAATTAGCTATCTGGCAGGCTATTCCATCTATAGATTAGCAGATGTTATACCTTAACTCAGTCCAGCTTGACCATCATAATTGTGAGGAGAGGGACAATGTATGTGGGGAGAAATTCCAGAACTTCTCAATATGAGTTTAATAAGATTATCAAGATGGCATATTGTGCAAGTGAACTGCACAAGACAGTACAGGTGATGGCAAATATTCCCACAAACTCTGCCTGTTGAACAATTTGGCCAGGAATAAAACCACTTGGAATAATGCCTCCAAATGGTTTTCCTATAAATTTGGGAGACCTCCAAAACATCTTGGACAATTGCATAAGTAATTATGTAATTTAAACACATTCCTGTTTACTCAAAACTACAATAAATATGCACAACAGTTCAGAGAGAATTAATGAGCTATTACATTAGACTCTAAATCAATCATGGAAAAGTACACTTCCAAACAGCCCAGCTAAACACTGTGACCGGAAAATTTATTGAACAAGACTTTCGCTGTGTCAGGTAAGAAGTAATTAATAAAGCAGAGGAGCCAAAAATGATACAAGTTACATGCCTCCATTGAGCATAAAAATCTATCATCTGCTGTTGGCATATCCCAAATTATCCCTAGTTGTCAGTAGCTAAAGTTTTATCTTCCATCCTTCAGAAAAAACAACCACCTCCCACCAACTTCACTCCCCCTCAGGTCTAATAAGCAAATAGGTATATTTAATTAGGCCAGAGGCCTGACAATTAAATATAAAACTTTTTTATGCCTTATTTATGTGATTACTTCATTCACTGAATTTATTTATCACACTGTTCCCTTCCCATTTCCCCAAAGAACTGAGAGATTTATTTTGGGTTTCCCTGCTGCCATTTCCCCTCCAGGCAATGGATGGCATTATCTCATCACTGAATTCAATCACTGGTGTATTCTTGAATGTACAGATTTGTCACTCAATACTCAGGATCACCCATGCCATAGTATTTCCAGTTTCTATGTATAGATGTGAAAACTGAGCAGTGATAAATGCTGATAGCAAGAAAACTCATTTAAAATATAGAGCTAGAGGCAAGTTCTACAGACACCATGGACCACTAAACAGAACAAATAAATGGGTCCAAGAGCAAATCAAGCCTGAAATCTGCCTAGGTGTCACAATGACTAAATTGAGGCTATCATATTTTTTTACATATCAGGAGAACACATGACATATTGTTGTTAAGAGAAAATGAATTATTAAAGGGGGGGGGTGACCATTCGGTAACATATTCCTGATCCAAAATAATTAATTCTTTTTCATTCATTCTTTTAATCTAATTTTATGTAATTTATTTGTTCCTTTTAGGAAAATTTTATATTCCTTAATAATACTCAATTTTAAAAAGAAGCATCTCCATCTGGTTACAAGAACCAAAGAAAAACAATGTTAAACAGTGCTTTGTGCCACAAATGATAAATTATGTACAGATTATTTTGAAAAACCAAGAACAAATGTGATTTTAAAAATTAAAAAAATTCATCCAAAAAAGGAGGATGAAAGAAGTATTTCTGTTTACTTCGACTATTTTTAGCACCTCTTAGTCCACCAGGACTCCCCAAACAATCTTTGAAAGTTAAATTATCAGTGCCACACAGTTATAAACAACCCCAAAAGTCAACTGGTTTTAAGAACAAAAGGCTATGCAGAACAAAATGGTCTTGGGAACCTTCTAGAAATTCCATAGGGATGGAACCAGCCTGACTCCCTTTCAGAGAGAGTTTCAACACCAACATGCTGCTACAAACAAATCACTGTCTTGTATACTTATCAACCTAGCCCCTTGAGACAGACAGACAGACTTGCAACAGAGCCTCCAGTAAAGATCTGATTCCAGACTTCCATATAAGAAGAGGCAGTCTTTTAGACATCCTGGCTTCAAGCTATTTGGGGTTCTTTAAGTCAAACCAGCACCTTGAACTGAAACAAATTAGAAGCTATTTGGTAGAAGACCAGTGGTGTGTGGTTTCTTGGAATGCTGCCACAGTGCAGAAATAATGCAGTTTGACACTGTTTAAACTGTCATAGCCCCATCCTATGGACTCCTGGGATTTGTAGTTTGTTTGGGCACCAGAGCTCTCTGACAGAGAAGGCTAAATAGCTCACAAAACTGCAAATCCCAGAATTCCATAGCATTGAGCCATGGCAGTTAAGGTGGTGTCAAACTGCATTAATTCTGCAAGGCAGATGCAACCTAAAGCACACATCAGACATCAGTTTGGCTGCCACAATTTTCAGCAGCTTTAGCCTCCAAACACTCTTCAAAGGCAGTTCCATACAAAGCACCTTACAGTAATCTAATTGGGAGGTAATTAAGGCATTAACCTCAGTTGCCAAATCTGCCTTCTCTTAATTACACACTGCAGTCTTTTTTTTTTTTTAAAAAAACAAACCCTGCAAATCACTGCCAGTTTTCCAGAATAATATTTCTAAACATTAATTAAACTATCCTCCAGAGCTTCCACTCCAATGTATCAAAATCAAATGGAGCACACATTACTTTGCCCCTCCTGTTCCTTGGAGACCACTTTCACTTTGTCAAATAATATAATTAAGAAAGCAAAGGCCTTTGTCTGAGTCCTTCAGCACATTCTTATAAGCTACTTACCAGTGTGGTAAAGATGTAATGATAGTATTCTGTCATCATTCCCATTGCTAAAGCCTAAAAGAAAGAAAGAAAGAAAGAAAGAAAAGAACCAGTACACACATTATTAACATTTTATAAGTTACATAACATTGTTTTTTATATCCCTAAGGTTACCCATAGACTGCTTTTAATCACACCTATATGAATAATGGGAAGCTCCCAGAGGAATACAACTGAGATGAAACTATAAGACTGGAATCATATGAAAATTAGGTCAAGCAAATCATTCCTTAGCAGTTAGAGAAGATTACTGACTATTAAAGAAATTTATGGACCAAATCAGCTGATAGAAAGATTATTAGTAGACTGTTTAGAGCTGCAAATGTGAAAGAAGCTTATAATTTAATGTATTAATGAGAGCATTTCAATTGACAACCAAAAATCTCAATGGAGGATGGTTCCACTAACTGTATTTATTATATTTCTTCACTAGAAAAGGGTATGGAGGGGGGGAGAGAATACATCACTACTTCAGGAAAACGAATGTTATTTAATCAAAAAGGCTTTAGAAAGGTATTGGCAGCTATCTTTGAACACCTCAACCTGCTATCACAGCACTATGTTTGTACACTGAAAGACATTTGTTAACATTAATGGATCATATCGAAATACCAGGGCTACAATTCAAGAGAAACTTTCCAACTATAAGTATCCTTTCCATCTTTCTAAACAGGATATCAACTGTAGTTATGTATTTCATATTTTGCATAATAGCTTTTTGATAAATAGGTGAAGCAAGTAACACAGCAGTGCTTAGAACTAGTAGCTTTCTTTGATCTTCATAAAGTTGTCACATAGTCATACTGATAGGGCTCACACAAGATATTTCACTGCTCCCTATTAACCCAAGTTAAGCTGGACAGTACCCGTACCACCTAAACAGAATTCAAAGATATAGCCGTGTTTGTCTGTAGAATCAGTACGTAGAGAGATCTTGTAACATCTTTGAGACTAACTGAAAGAAAGAAAGAAGTGGGCGGCATAAGGTTTCACAGACTAAAGTCTATTTCCTCAGATGCATTTGGGAAAATAGACTTAATGCATCTGAGAAAGTACACTTAAATCTAGGAAAGTTCATGCTGCCAACTTCTTTCAGTTAGACCTGATCAAAACAGACCTGATTGAAACGCCAGCTTCCTGGCAGCTTGGGGGCATGGTGTTTAGATGCCACATACCCCAACACTAGCATCATGCGTCATGCCTAACCACACATGGGCCAGCTTCACACGCACCCATGGCATGCCGTTTAGATGCTGCACACTGCAAGAGTGCCAAAAAGTCACAGCAGAGATGGAAAAGGCAGCTTTTTGCACTGGTGAAAAGCCGGCTTTTTCCACTGACAAAATGTCAGATTGGGGCCGTGGCATGCAGTTGCCATGGTGCATGGCTCTGTGGCAGCGCCAATCTGCTGTTTTTGGGCAGTCTGTTTCACCCCTTAGTTTCAAAAGTGCTACAAGATCTCTCTACATAGCCATCTAAATTGCCTTTGGCACCTGAGGCAGAAAATCCCACAAGCACTCCTAGCAGTAAAAATGCAATAAAAACAATTTAAATAGCTAACCACTGCTGCCCTTTCAAGAAACCTCAAATTAGCTGCCTAAGATGGCCAGTTAATTCTGTGTAATCATAGAGCTAACCCAGCAAATTGATGAAAACTGTTTGTGGGAAGAAAAGGGGATATTTGGATAAAAAAGCAAAAATAGAGCCAAATCCAGGTCAAATAGCATGGATAGTCTTGGTGACAGCCCCCCTGGGTTGAAAATGCTGCTGTTGAATGTCAGGTCAGCAAACAGGAACACAAGTACCATTCAGAATTTGACATAGCCTATATCACAGAGCCCTGGCTAGATAGGGTTAATCTCTCTCAACTCTACCTGCCAGGTTTTTCTGTGCATCTACATACAAGACTATTATTCCACCCCACCTAACCAAGTGCCCTATGCCACAGTCTGACAATTTTGAGTGTACAGACCTAAAGGTGAGTAGTCAGGACAGAATAAAGATTCTGTTGGTGTACCATCCACCTTGCTGCTCACAATACTCACTTCCTAAGCTAACAGGGGTGGTCTCAGGGTTGGTGTTGGAGTCTCTGCAGCTAATAGTGCTAGGGGACTTCAACAGGTTGAGACTGCCCTGTTGGAAATGGCTTATGACTTCATGGCCTCCATGACAACCATAAGTTTTTCCCAAGTGGTATCTGATTCTACTCATGCTACCAGGCACACTTTGGACCTTGTTTTCTATGCTGGAGGGGTGATGGTGATCTTGGTGTGGAAGAACTTTCTGCAGTTCCATTGTCATGGACAGACTATCTGGTCAGATTTAGACTTGCTGGGATTTGGAACCTCTGCAGGGATTGGGGATTGATTAGGATAGTTCACCCCAGGCAGCTGATGGATCAGGATGGATACCTGACAGTGCTTGGGGATTTTCCTGTCACCTCAGCGGGCATTCTGTTAAAGTTCTGGCTCACCTCAGGAATGGGGAAATGGCCATAATGCTGGACACAAACAGTTCTGAGTGTTCCTTCTTACAGAGTGGAACAAAACCAGCCCCTTGGTTTTTTAGGGAGTTGGTAGTGATGAAGCAAGTGAGTGATGACAGAAGACAGAGCAAATCTGACCAAACATGGGCTAGATCCTAACTGAAGGCCTAGTCCATGCCAGCTGGGCGGCAGCAAATAATTTGTTTTTGTTGCTACCATTGCATCTGCAGGGAGTCATCTAGCAAAGCTATTTTGAGTGGTCAAAGGTCCACACTGGTCCTTAAGTAGAAAATGCAGACCAATTGACAGCCTGCTGTGATGAATTTGCACAGCACTTTGCAGTTAAAATCACCGAGATCCACTCCAACATGTATGCTGTAGCTGATATAGTTCCAGTGGATGTAACCTTGGCTCCTGCTTGTACAGAGTTACTAGATACTTTTCAATTTGAAGATGTGCATAGGATCCTTGAAGAAGTGAGAGCCACCACATAAGTAATAGATCCTTGCCCTTTGTGGCTTATTAAACAGGCCAGAAAGGGACTGGCTGAGTGAGTGAAGGATGTAACCAATGCCTCCTTACAACAAGGCAAAGTTCCAACTTGCCTAAAAGAAAAAGCCATCCCTCAGTCCTTCTATAATGGATAAATTATTGGGCAATGTCTAAAATTCCATTTTTGTGCAAAATATTGGCTCATGTAGTGGCCTCCCAACTCCAGGAATTTCTGGATGAAATTGATTATCTAAATCTAAATCCATTTCAGGCTGGGGTCAGGCTTGGCTATGTGACAGAGACAGCTTTGATAACCTAGGCAGGGAACTGGACAGGGGGAGTGTGCCGCTTTTGGTGTTGTTGGACCTCTCAGTGGCTTTCAATACCATTGACCATGGTATCCTTCTGGGCCACCTCGCTTGGATGAGGCTGGAAACATTATTGCACAGTGATTCCAGTCCTTCCTGGAGGACTGAACCCAAAAGGTGGTGCTGGGGGACTCATTTTTAACCTCCTGGTCATTGCCCTGTGGCGTGCCTCACAGTTCTATTTTGTCCCCATGTCATTCAACTATATATAAAACCATGGGGATAGGTCAACTGGAGTACTGGAGAGCAGTACCAACAATATGTGGATTATAACCAATTCTATTACTCATTCTACCCCAAACCAAGGAGGCTGCCCTGTTCTTAAAACAGTGTCTGCCACCAGTAATGGACTGGATGAGAGGAAACAAATTGAAACTTAATTCAGACAAGGCAAAGATGCTCCTGGTCAGTCAAAGGACAGATCAAGGAATAGGGATTCAGCCTGTGCTACACTCCCCCAAAGATGCAGATTCACAGTTTGGATGTACTTTGAACCTGGAGGCCCAGGAGTGCTTTTGCATATTTGCACCAATTGTGCCTGTTCCTTGAGAGGGTGGATCTGGTTACAGTGGTGCATGCCTTAGTTACATCCTATTTGGACTCCTGTGATATGTTCTCCTTGTAACCTGCAATGTGCTGTACATTGGGCTACCTCTGTACCAAGTGCTGAAACTTCAGCTAGTTCAAAACATAGCAGCCAGATTGATTACTGGGACATCCATGAGTGATCATATTACACCAGTATTAAAATCACTCCACTGGCTGCCAATTAGTTTCTGGGCAAGGTACAAAATGTCCGTTATTACCTTTAAAGCCCTATATGGTTTAGGTCCAGGTTACCAACAGGATCTCATCCTCCCATATAAGCTGCCCTATACTGTCCTATATAATCCTCTGGTGGACATTTACTCCAGTCAACCAGGACTAGGCTTGCAACAGTCAGCCAGAGGACTTTTTCTTCAGCCACTCCTAAATTGTGGAATGACTGCTGGAAGAGATTCTACAGCTGAATACACTATCTGAATTTTAAAAAAGCATTAAAAACCAGTCCCTTCTGGCAGGCGTATCCAGATTATTTTTAAATTGTGAGTTTTTTAAATGATGAATTTTAAATGTGGATTGTTCTAATTTGTGTATATATTATTTGTCCTTTTAAATTGATGTATATTTTAACTGATGTGTTTTAATTGATATTATTTGTCTGTTAATTGTTTTTCCTGCCTCAATCCATGGGGATAGGCAGGTAAGAAATTGTTGTTGTTGTTGTTGTTGTTGTTGTCCAGGAACCCAATGGGCCAAAAGCTTTTATTAGGAAAAGGAAGAGTTGAGCACAGGCTAGATGAATTGCCATGTTCCAAGAGTGGTGCAGAATTTGAGCAGTATTTTCCCCCCATTTCTGAGGCTTTGAGGAAATGCAAGGTTGAAATCTAGGCAATATTAATATTCTTAAATACAATTATTTTCCTAAGATGTCCCTTAACAGTTAAGTGCATGGCATTTTTCTTAGATGTAAAATCAATGTTGCAAGGATTCCAGATGTTTCCAGATCAGGTTTTTATTGTGCTATCAGCCTGCCTTGTTCACACTGGATCCCTTGCAGGGGATCCAGACAAGTTTTCCCACCATTTCTTCTGTCCTTTTTATTACCACAAAAAACAAACAAAAACAAAAAACCTAAAGGAGAGGGACCCAGGATTTTGCACAACACCTTTTAACTGCTGGCACCTGTATGGAAGCCAAACCCAGAATATTAAACAGTCATCATGCTATTACACCCAGAATGAGTTGAAATAAAGATGGAAAACTTCTTTAAGCAAATTTGTCAAGTGATCTTATGTTCAAAAGCAAGGATGTTCTTAAAATAACTAGTATGGATGTCCTATCACCAGAGAAGAAATGTATTTTATATATATATATATATATATATATATATATATACACACACACACACACACACACACACACACACACTGAAATGCAAAAAGGAATGCTCCTAAGAACGATTTTACAGCTGCACTTTGAAGTCAGTATTCCTTTGGTGGAGTGGGAGGGGAGATGTTGAGGGGGTGTCTTGCATATGGAAGTAGCTCAAGCTAGTCTGTTTTGTACATCTGGAGCATTATGCAGAACAAGTCCTCTCTGTTAAGTAGTAAGATGGGAAAGCGATAATTCAGCAAAGAAAAGCCTTTTATTATGTATAAAGTAGAGGCATTATAAAACAAGGGCTCCATTTTGCTTTAATCCCCCTATACCACACATTTGTTTTTGCTGACAGGAATATTATTAAAAGCCACATTTGCTGTTCATCTACACTATGTTGGCACACTATAAATAATTTAACATGGCTGATGGACTAACTTATTGTTCAGGTGGCTGTGCTTAGTTTTGACCTTGATGGAACCAACCTTGTAAACATTTTGGACCCAGATGTTTTTAAGTGCATGGAATAGACCAGATGAAGTCAGCAAATTTGGTTTTACTTTTAAGTTATAGTTTGTTAAAAACTAGGGCTTAGATTCTAACTTTTTCCTGCATAAAGAAAAGTAACTTCCCCTCATGGAGGAAGAGTTGTTCATAACAGGTTCTCTTCTGATGATAAAAAGATCACTCCTGTGCATACAGCTCTCCTCCCATGAACTGAAGTTCCTTCTACTTGCAGAGAAAAAAGTTAGGATCTGCACCTATGTGTGGGAGAGTAAAGGAGACAACAGAAAACTGTGAGCACATCCTTCAACATCACCAGTTGAAAGGAAACTGCATGACACAAAAGCTTATTTTTTTAGCAAACAATTCAAACAAGATGAAGTTATGGTTGGTTGACAGTCCATCTGAATGGATGAGAACAATAGAGGTTTCCACAACATTGGGGTGGTGAATCTGCTCTGGGTTTCAGCCTGAACTTTAAAAGAGCCTACCAAGGTGCTGAATCTATTTTGATGGCAGGCTTCAGCATCATGGATAGGTTCTCTTTTTTAAAGTTCAGACTAACAGACAGAATGTATATTTTGCTCCACTGACATGTTAGCTCCCAGCTTCCACTGTGCTCTAAATAGGTTTTCACCCCACCAGTAAAGGGTGTCTATTCATTCAGCACTCTCACTAGAGACTCAAGTAATCTCTGAGGTTCAAAATGCCTTTTATCATCTTTAGCTAATAAGCCACCCAGAACCTATTTGGATGGAGATGATTTGGCCACCAATCATTTTACCACATTACCACAGCATCTAGTCACCTGTACTGGCTCCCAATCCATTTCCATGCACCATTTAAATTATCCACCATTCCCTGTAGGTGGATCTCTGAATTTTAAAATTTCCTTCAGAGACAATTTGAGAGCTTCCACTGAACAATGTGAGATGGGCAAGGCAATCAAAGAGAGGGCCTTTGCACTAATGACAACCCTGAGGGGCTACAACCTGTCAAGAGTAGCTCACCCATTCTCATCCCTGTGGTCTTTTCTGTTCACAGATAGTCTAGTTCTGATTAGTGTGTGTGTGTGTGTGCACATAGGAAGCAAATCAAAGCAAAGCAGCTTCATTTATATATCGCACTATGGGATGTCTAAGCGGTTTACAACTGTAAGCTCATTGCCCCCCCCCAACAGTTGGGTACTCATTTTAGTGACCTCGGAAAGATGCAGGCCTGAGTCTAGCCTGAGCCCTGGCTAGTATTGAACTCGCAACTTTGTGGTTTATGAGTGAGTGGCTGCAGTACAGGCATTTAACCACTGCGCCACCAGGGGTTGGTAACTTTATGGTGAATCTATCATGGGGTTTTCTTGGCAAGGTTTGTTCAGAGGTTTGTCATTGCCTTCCCCTGAGGCTGGGAGTGTGTGACTTTGCCGAGAGTCACCCAGTGGGTTTCATAGCCAAGCTGGAAATCAAACCCTGGTCTCCAGAGTTGTAATCCAACAGCCAAACCACTATGCCATGCTGGCTCATATATTTAAATTGTACATGCACAGTTTTGAAATATGTACATTTAATCTGAGGGAGTTGCAAGTTCTCCTTTTTTTGTATATTTGATGTTGTTTTTATTATATGATACTGCCTTTTTTAATGTTCTGTTTTGCATCCAAGTTGGCTTTCTTTCTCAAAAAAGGAGGGTCTGGTTTACTGTAGTAATTCAGGGATCTTTGTTGTAGGTGGTTTACGAATATAGCAAATTACATAAATACATGTAGACATTTGTGAGAAATGAAATAAAGTATATGAAATAAAATACAATCAAAATGAAATAAATTACATTTTGAAACACAGCCACTCTTGTACTGGTCACTTGGAATAACACACAGTGAACACTATACACATCAGGTCACATTAAACAAACAGAGTGCAAAGCAACCAGAGCACAGCAGCTCTGAGCACCAGGGTTTTGAAGGATTATATGTGAAATTAAATCATGAATGTGCAACAATAATGGCAAGAACAACTGAAAGAAGGAAGTTTGCAGCTGGGAGAATATCCTGCTTGTTATAGTCTTGTTGGAAAAGAATGATCCACCTGTACTGAAAATGTACAGCGACCCCTTTTTGAATATATTGGTTTGAAAATTGTGAATCTGTTCAGGAATAAATGTTTCTTGTTCTCCTTTATTTTGCTATTACCATAGTTCACTGTTACATGTGCTGTGACACTAATTATTGTTAGTGCACATTATGCTCCATGGTAACTAGGGATATTATAAACCTTTCCCTCAAGATCTGCACAATAAAGGTGGGGGGTTAATACTTAGCAAAAAGGTAATTACCTGTTTTAAAATGCCTGCTGCCATCTCATGACTGCAGTCAAATATGACATGGAATTCCTTGCCTCTTTTCATTTCCTTGAGCAAGGGCTTGGCATCTTTTGTGTCAGCTGGTAACTGGCGGATTTTGAGGCGCAGGTTGTATCGTGATGGAGCTTTAATGAGTTCTTGTAATCGAATGAGACCTTTTTCAGATGTAAAGAGAAAAAAGAAAACGACACCAAAAGATAAGTTATTGAAATGAGAATATGACTTTGAAGTAACACTGGCTCATCATAACCTCTAAACTCTTCCCCTAAACACAATGTATCATCTTATCCATGTACTCACCGCTATGTGCATATGGAAATTTATGTTTAAAAATAGCATTCTGACTCCTAACACTTCCTTGTTACAGCTTTTCTCTTCCTAGTTTGCTAATATTGATAGACATTAAGCAGCCTGAGTTGGGATTACCTTCTGAGATATGGATAAATCTTCCTTTTCTGAGAGTGAAAGCCTTTTCCATCTAAGAATATGTAGCATTACTCTAATTCACTTACACCAATATGCTACACTAATAGTTTGTAATCACACTATTTAGTCTAAATGACTAATCTATCAGGTTTACAGACAAATTCAGTTTGTTAGACCAGCATGGAACATTCTCACATAATCTGCATCAATGTTCTGGAGCAGCTTTGCCTCCTTAATCATGTAATTAGGATTGCTTGATTCATTACATCAGTTCATTCATTTCAATCTGCATGACAGCAGTTGGAATCAGGCACTATGATGACACAGAAAGAATGTTTTGATGCCCATTGTCCCAGATGAGTGGAATGCTTTTACAGGCACAATCCCAAGTGGGTGAGGCCAGCCCATCCAAACAATGAATCACTTACATAAAAACCCTTTCCCATAAAGAACAATTTTAGCATTTTCTGGGGTATATTACAGCACAGCTTTAACTTCACACTATATTCATATCAAATTATATTAACTCCACCATATACTATACCCTCCCACTGTCCTGATTTGGTAGGGAGAGTCCCAATTACTCCTTTACATTTGCTTTAAAAATGTATCAATTTCTCTCTCTTTCCACTTTCTCCTTTTCTCTTTAGCTTACTTCCACTGTAGCAAACTGAGTTCAAAGTGAGTAGCAGGGGAGAAGAAGGGGTATCATGGCCTTTCCAGTAGACTCTGGCAAAAGCAAATTGTTGCAGTTTCTCCTAGCTTCTTTGTTCTTTCTCATTAATAACCTTTGACATCTTTTTAAAAACATTTTATTCAAGAAAAAATGCAAACATATAAAACCATACATATACTATACATTCACTCATCTCTATAAAACAATCAAATCTATATTTAATAACCTTTAACACTTTGACACTCAGATGTTGCTTGACACATGTCCTGGTTTTCATCTATGAAATGTTAGGGGTTATGCGTATACATTTTGAAATATCAACCCATGATAGATTAAAGCCTTAGCAGGCTTACAACTACTAAAATTTCAGTCTTTAGTAATACCTATTGTTTAATAATAATAATAATAATAATAATTTGGTGTAATGTATTGCTGAAATACATTAAGGTGATTTCTTGTAACAGACAACAAAATTCCAAATCCACAACACAATGATACCTTTGTTGGACCAACTAAAAGCACAAAACATATCATACAAGCCTTCAAAGCTTCACTGGCTTCTTCATCAGGCAAAGACATTTAAAAAATCATACAGGAAAAGAAAAGTAATGATATTAAAATCACAGCCCTACATTTTGTCTCAGATGCTATGTTCTGTTGTAAGTTAAGATGATCTAGAGAAGTGGTTCCCAAATTCTGGTCCTCCTGGTGTTTCAGACTTCACCTCCCAAAAGTCCCAACCAGCCTGGACAACAGTGAGCAATTGTAGGAGCGGAAGTTCATGACACCTGGAGGATCAAAGACTAGGAACCATAGGTCTAGAAGGATACCAATGTAGGTAGAGATCACTCCCCTTCTTGTCCATGTGGTGACTGGGATTTTACCTATACAGTATCCAAAAAAAAATTCCAGATGTTAACAGTATAGAAACTTCTCAAGAAATCAATGTCTTCCTAAGAAAAGGGCAGTTAACTCTGCACAAAACATAGATAGCTTGGATCTCAAAGGATGTTACTTCACTGCTGCTAATGGAGCTGAAATGTTATTAACTTTCACTGCCACTTGTCCCCAGTCTCTACATGGCCAAGAAGAGGAATGACCACTGCCTACAATCCTTCCACATTATCTTAACTGACAACTGTCTTGCCAATTGAAATTTAACCCATATGCTGATGACATATTGACTTTATCGGGGAATCCAGATTTGAAAATTGACAAGGAACCATTTTTACGGATGATATGGGCCGATAATGGGATTGCCACATTAAATTAGCTACTTGGTATTGATTATAAGCTTTTGCCTTTTTCATTTTTGCAAGAGTAGTTTTAACTACCTCTGTTAGCTAAATGGCAATATCTACTAAACCTTTGGTACAATCCAGATTTGGCCCTGAAGTTTTCAGTGTATCCAATGTTCCCTTAATATTAAAGACATAAATTGAAACCAGCCAAGTATGCAAACCAACATTACACACACATACACACACACATTTCTGTTATCTATAAATATGATGAAGGTAAAAGTTAGAGATTGGGGGATAAGGAGCAAAGAACTGGGGCATTTTTCAACAACTGTACACACCACTCATTTATTAAGAAATACAACATTAATTCAAATTCTTGCTTAACATACATACATATGACACTAAAGACCTTGGGGGATCAATTCCCTTGAAAAGTACACCGCACTTTCAACTAGCCTGAGCTAGATATTGCAAAATAACACTTTCAATCCCCTGGGAAGAATAAATGACTTCATCTTTAAGAGGAAAACACACTATATGGAAAATAAAATGTATCTTTGTAACATTAATTTTGGCTCCAATATCATTTTTTTAAGTTAGTAATAGCTGTTGAACAGAAGAGGTTCTTTAACAAATTCTCCCTCTTCTCCCCCTCCTTTTTTTTTTAAAGAAGGGATTGCCTGGAGCCCTATAGCTGAATGGCTAGAAAAATGTCTGAGGAGTTCCTCTTTTCAGAAGCTGCCATCAATTCACATTTAAGGAGAAACAGGAGCAGCGGTTTCCAAGCACTCCATCTGGCAGCTTCTTCTAAAGAGATCAATCACATCAGCTCCTCTTCATGCTCCACTTCCACCAACCCTGGGAAACAAGCATCCCAAATTTGCTCCAAATACCCAGGTCTCCTGTTCAGCAACCTTACATGCCACAGCTATGCCACCTGGCCAGTCTGTCATGCTATTTATCATTCCTATTTATTCAGTACAGGAATACTGTATTTCACTTACAACAACTGCCTGCAAATGTGGTGGCATTTCTCAGTTCAGCTAAAAGCTATTTATGCACAACTAAATTTATGCACATTGAATAAAACCCTTACATTTGTCCCTACATAAAAGCAGTACTTCCTAAACTTAAACATCATTCCTTATCTTGAGTGTCTGTGGGTGTGTGAGGGAGAGAGAGAGAGAGAGCAGAACCATTTAACTATTATAGATTAGATTCCACCTTCTTCCAATGCTCAGAATAAAAGTGAGCTGTGAGCCTAAATACCCCCACAGGGGCTAGATCCTGTCTGATCTTGGAAACTAAGCAAGGTCAGCCCTGATTAATGCTTGGATGGGAGACCACCAATAAATACCAAGTTCTATAGACTATATATTATATATAGTCATGTATAAATTTAGGTAAAAAAAATTGGCCCAAAAATCTACATCAACTTATCCACGGGTCAATGTAAATATTGTATCTTAACTCTTATTTAAAAGAAGGAATCATCCCCTGGTGAAAGGCAAGAGTACAATCTGTCCTGGAAGCACTGATCCCCTCTACTCTTTCACATCCATCCAGCCTTAAGTGTGAGTACAAAGAGCTATGTCTTCTGGACTTTTGTAGGTTCTTTGACATTGTTTTGCTTTGCTTCATCCTTTAGATCCTTTGCTATATGCCCCTAGGTTTTACCTTCGATTCCATGAGTCATATCAAAATCCATAATTTTGGCCCCAAAACTTGCCCTTGACTTATACATGAGGTCAACTTACAGTCGAGTATATACAGCATATTTCATAGGAAGGAACTGGCAAAGCCACCTCTGAGTATTCCTTGCCTAAGAAAACTTTAAGAAATTTGTGGAGTCACCAGAAGTTGGCAGGCGACCTGAAGGCTCATATACACACACATACACACAAGGACAAAGTGTTCCAAAGTGTCTGATTTATCAACCAGGTTAAGGTTGTATGATATTAAGGTTTTCAGTCTATAAATCCATAAATCTCCCATTTTCTCCAATGTACTTATAATAGAAATCAGTTCTGCTCTAAAACCTAATCATTTAAAAAGGCTGTCATGGTCCAAACTGAAAAACCTATGCACTGGCTGTTCCAGCTACCTGATTAGGACTGAAAGCTTGTGATTTCTGAAACATGTACATAGAACTGTTGTTGTTTTTCCTACATACTGCAGATGGCATCCTCTACATCCGCATTCAATTACAGAACCAAGAGGTTTAATAGAGTTGGTCTTGCAAAACACTTTGCTCTAAAAAGTGGCCATCTTCTTGAAATACGTACAAGCAATGCAGCACTTGGAATCCCAAAGGTATGATCCAGGATTGCTGACTGATAGTTTGAGAAAAGTTTTTCTAGTAATCACCACAAATTAGGTGAAATCTAGCAGAAAGCATCTCTCCTACCACCACCCATCCTTCTGTGATTACCAGGATTTTCTATATCAGGAGTGGGCAAAGTGCAGCCTTTGGACTGCATGAAGTCCTCTGGAACTCCTAATGTAGCCCATGAAGCTCATAGAAGCCTCGCTGACATTTACCTTTTCGTCCAAAATCCAGAGGTTTGCTTCCCTTAACCTTCTCCACACACACGCCTTCTAACCCCCAACAAACAAAAAGTCTTAAAATGGAAATCAGAAGTGAGATTGCATTATTTTGGGAATGTCAAAATGCTATAGAGTTGCCTGCTAGAGGGGAAATAGTGAGCATGACCCCCATACCCTGCTCAGTTGCCCTCCACTGTCTATATTTTGGCAAGAGACATGGCATTTCTCTATATATTTTGGGAGAAGATTGCTAGCTCTTAATTATAAAAAATTCAATAAAGCCAACAATATCTAATATTAGGTAGGATATAAAAGGGAGCAGAAGCCATGGTCTTGTCTTAGTGTAGAAGATATTGGAATTATCCTATGTTGATACTTGGATATTCCCTGTATTTTGATTATTTTTACTATCTTGGGCTGTGAAAATGAAGAGATAAATCTTCATTTATCTCTCTGAAGGCTCCTGCCACTGCCTATGACATCAGAATGGGACGCCTCATTTCCAACTTTACAAGCTGCAGCAGGTGCCTTCAGAGAAGATGTAACAGTGCAAAAGCAAAGCAAAGCAAAGCAGCTTCATTTATATACCGCTTCATATCATGCTATGGGATGTCTAAGCCATTTACAACTGTAAGCTCATTGCCCCCCAACAGTTGGGTACTCATTTTAGCGACCTCAGAAGGATGCAGGCCTGAGTCTAGCCTGAGCCCTGGCTAGTATTGAACTCGCAACCTTGTGGTTTATGAGTGAGTGGCTGCAGTACAGGCATTTAACCACTCGCAGGTATGAGGCATGTGGCGACTGTGGTTCCATCATGCAATGGCAGATACGGGTGTAAATATTCACCCATCACTGCACTGGTCCAGGAACTGACCTGGGTGGGAAATGCCAGCAGGATACCACAGGGTTGCCCTGTGGTATCCTACCCATATATTTAGGCCATAGACTTAGAGTTTAGAACACTAACCTAGGAATAAGATCTTGAGAATAAACATGAGAGAGAGAGAGAGAGAAGGAGGGCACAGTGTGTCAAGAAAGGCTGAGAATGTAACCATCTCCATAAAAGACACAACAAGCATTCTGAAGAAAAGTTCATAACTCTGCTTAGGTCCAGATCTTTATATTCAGGAAGGCTCTAAGGTTCAAGCCCTTCATAGCAAGGTAAGAATAATTTGCATCAGCTATATTACTGTTGTTATATTTGTTATATCCTACCTTTTCCCAGTTTGACACTCAAGTTGCCTTATGACCGATTAAAAAAATAGTTTAAAATTCACAAAACACAAAAGTTAAAAGGTTATTAAATTATCAAAAAATAAAACCAGTTAGAAACATGAACCATAAACACAGCACAACAAAGTAATAGATAGCAAATCCAGCCCATTTTACAAGGCCTGTCCCACCTAGTCTGCAAAGGCCTGTCAAAACAGAAAAGACTTCACTTGTTTGGTGTTTTAAATTGAATTTGGATGGTTTGGTGTTTTAAATTGAATTTGCTTTGATTTTAATTTTATGATAGTTTAATTCTGTTTTAAGAGGTGGGTGGGTTAGTGATGGGAGTATGGAACTGTTTTAACTTGTTATATTTTAATCTGTTGTACGCTGCCCCGATTGCCAAGCAGAGGGGCAGGTTATAAATAAAAAAATATTATTATTGTTGTTGTTGTTGTTGTTCACAAAAAGAGAGTAGGAAAGGTGCCCGGATGTGGGTGGAATCACACTCCTGTATCCCCACCAGATGTACCAATGAGGGTTATGGGACAGACAGAAGGACCTCCCCGGCAGATCACAAAGCACAGGCTAGTTCCTAAGGAAGAATTATTGTTCTTGCTGTTGCTGCTGATACCTCTGTTGTTGTTCATGTGTGTCTTCATGTCATTTCTGATTTTTAGCATTAGCGATATGATGGGGCATAAACAGTTTTTGATTTTTGATGACCCTCAGGCATCAGAGTTTGTATGGCATGATTTTTTCAGAGCTTTGTGAAAGAGTGTATCTTTCACAAGGCCAACCAGGGAGTTTACACAGCTGAGCAAGGATTCAAACCTTGGTCTCTGGAGTCATAGTCCAATACTCAAAACTCCATACCATGCTGGCTCTCATGTATATGGTGCTTCAAATAACTTGTACCTGAGCTATATAGGGCTTTATAGGTCAAAACTATAACTTTGAATTGTGTCCAGAAATGAACCTGCAGCCAGTGGAGCTGCTGCAACAAGGGAGTTGTGTACTCCCTGTAGCCAGTTCCAGTTAGGAGTCTGGCTGCAGCTCTTTGAAGTTTCTGAATAATCTTCAAAGACAACCCCAAACAGAGTACATTCCATTAATTCAACAAGGATATAACTAGGGCATGTGTTATCATGGCCAGATATGTAGTCTTGCTGGTGTTATTTCTAGGAAATGGTAATATATGGAGTATTATAAACATCTATTTGTAAACTACAATTCCTACATGTAGATGTTTCAGGTGCATTCCTGCCAATATTTCACAGCTGAAACCTGGGACATGTTTGGCCAAGCAATATCAAAGTGTGGCCAAGATGGCAAAAGTTATTTATGAGGAAGAAGACACACGCTAACGGTTGGCTTTTTCCTGTGCCCAGTAGTGTCCCCACCCCTGGTGTCATCTGGTGTAGGAGGGCCTGTCAGGGGGGAGGGGGTTGCTGGGGGTGGCCAAAATGGCATACTTGGTCCTCTCTTTTGCTATTGCTGTGCTGCCACCACATCCAAGGCAGGAGGAGAACCACTTGGCTTCTCCTTCACTGCTGTGGTGATGTGCTCCTCATCTCACTGCTGTGAGATTCTCATCCTCACTGCCATGGCTCCTCATGAGGAGACTGGCACCACTGCAGTGAAGGCAGGAGGGGACCACTCAGCCTTCTCCTTCACTGCAGTGACACCGGCAGGAGGAGGGCTTGACTGAGTGTCACCCTTCTTCTGGGACATCACCAGGTGCAGGCTGCATTTCCTCACACCCCTAGTGACATCACTGCCTGAGCCTACTGGGAAGGGAAAGGTTCTCTAGATTTGCTAGGTTGAAGGATGGCAATTCTTTTGGCTGTACATCTAGTTATACATCTAGGTTTTATTATTGTTGTTATTAGTATTGATGCTATTAATGTTGTGTTGTTTGTTGTAATCATAATCTCTGATCCCAATTTTCTTATTCCCCAGTCACGCTGAGAACAGAGGAGGAACTGACAAGTCACAAGAGCATAAGGCATTGCTTGGAAAAAGTATTTATTGTTACAGGTGAAAGAAAGGGGTTACAGGGATTTGTGGTTTATATATATATATATATATATATATATATATATATATATATATAAATAAATATGTATATAAATATATATATATAAAGTTAAATAAATATAAATATATATATATATATAAGTTAAACATCCTTTCTTCCCTTCCTTCTAACAACCGAGCATGTATCTACTGAGCTACAATATTAAAGATCTGGGAAATCAGCCATGACACAATGTATGTTTGCAATGTGGTCCCTAGTGCCTCTTCCTTTCCTGAACCCAACCTGGAACTCTGGGATTTCTCTCTCCATGTGTGGTTGGAATCTATGTTGCAGAATTTTGAGCATGATTTTGCTTGCGTGGGAGATCAGTGCTATGGTTCTATAGTTACTACAGTCTCTTGTGTCTCCCTTTTTGTGGATGGAGATGTATATTGATTGCTTCCAATCTGTTGGCCATCATTTTGTTTTCCATATCTGTTGATATATATTGGTTAGCTCTAGAGTTGACTCTGTCAATGTGGATTGTAGTAGTTCAATTGGAATACCATCTGTTCCTGGTGATTTGTTTTTCACTATTTCTCTTATTGCAGTTTCCACCTCACTTTTTAGAATTTGGGGTTCATCTTCATATGGCTCTTCCTTCCATTTGTCCTTCATTTTGTCGTCTCTTTTGTATAGTTTTTCTCTGTGTTGCATCCAATGTGTTTTTATACCTTCTTGGTCTTGAATTATATTATTTTTATTGTCATAGATCATCCCAGTCCTTGGTTGAATTTTCCCTTGATTTCCCGAATCTTGTGAAATAGATCTCTAGTTCTTCCCTTTTTGTTGTTGTCTTCTATTCATGCTGCTTACTTGGCACAATTTTTTATATCTCAGAATCCAAATATCAGAACAGCTTGTTCTGATATTTGAAATGTGGTGCTGGAGAATAGTTCTATGGATACCATGTACTGACCAAAACATCAACAACAATAAAATGGTCAACGAATGAAGCCTGAACTGTCACCAAATTAACTAAACTGTCATACTACAGATATACTGGCTGATTCAAACAGAATGGTGCAAACATTAAGCTGTTGTTATTTGATTTTGCACCATTCTTTTTGAATCACCCTGTATCATGAGATGTGACTCACTGGAAAAGATAATAATATTCTGTAAAGTGGAGGGCAGTAGGAAAAGAGAAAGACCAAATTCCAGGTAGACAGACTCAATAAAGGAGACAGAGGTTTTAATAAGAGGGTCCCTTGGAAGTCTCTCACTCACATGGTTGCAATAAGTCAAAGACAACTTGACAGAAAATAACAACAATGAAGAGAAAAGGGGACACAGAGATTTCAGATTTGAAATCACATCATCAATGGAAGATGTGGAACCAATCAGTTTGGGAAAGCACCCCAGAATTTCCCTTTTACAGAAACATCTCACTATAAGGTGGCTTGCTTTAGAGCACTTCACCAATATGGTACTTTTCAATTAAACAGGTGCGGCTTGGGAGTTCATGAAATCCATAACAAACATGGGCCTATCCCGTGTCGGGCTCACTCATGGGCCTGTCCTTGAGCTCACTCATTGTACAGGTCATACCATCAATGTGGTCTTCAGTACACAACAGGAATATCTGTTGGGCAGTGTTATTAAAACCACCACATTGTCATAGATGGATCATTTCCTGATCAAGGCTGAACTAAGAGCTACTGTCCGCCCCACCGGGGATGGAGGACCCATTAGAATGGTTTGCCCTCGAAGGCTAATGGAACCAATTGGATTCCAGAAAGCCTTAGAGGGTCTAATGGTTGGTAACACTGGTGATTCTGTCAAAGCTTTGATTAATACCTGGAACACTGATCTCGCCAAGGCTATCAACACAATCATTCCCAAGCGTCCTTTCCAACCTGCTTCAAATCGTAAACCATGGTATACCAAAGAACTTAGGAAGATGAAGCAGGTTGGACAACAACTAGAGTGCATTTGGAGGTCTTATCTGACAGGACTTGTAATAGGAAATTTCTTTGTTCTTATAGAGAGACAATACGTGTAGCGCAGAAATCATTTTCTTCTGCACGTATTGCATTTGCAGAGTCCCGTCCAGCAAAGCTGTTTAGGGTGGTAAGGGTACTGACATAGGTTCTGCCTGTGCAGAACCCATTACTTAACCTGACAACGGCCTGCTGTGATGCATTTAACAACTTCTTTGCAGATAAAATCTCTCAGATAAGAGTCGACTTAGATGCCAGTGTTGTAATAGAATCAATTGACGAGGTGTCCAGTAACTCCGTTGATGAAATTATACTGATTCAGTTTCAATCCGTGAGTGCTGATGATATGGACAAGCTCCTTGGTAGAGTGAGGAAAACAACCTGCCCTCTTGATCCTTGCCCTTCGTGGGTGGCCATCCAGGGGGGAGATGCCTTGAAGATGTTTCTTAGAGACATCATTAATGCATCCCTTAGGAAAGGTCATGTTCCATCCTGTTTGAAGGGAGCAGCAGTTAGGCCGCTCCTGAAAAGACCTTCCCTGGACCCCCTGGACATGAACAGCTATAGGCCAGTCTCTTTATTACCTTTTCTGAGCAATGTGATCAAGAAGGCAGTTGCTCATCAACTCCAAGCTGTCTTGGAGGAAACCGATTATCTAGATCCATTTCAAACTGGCTTTAGGACAGAATATGGAGTTGAGACTGCCATGGTTGCCTTAGCTGATGACCTTTGTCTGGGCATCGACAGGGGTAGTGTGACCCTGTTGGTGCTATTGGACCTTTCAGCGGCTTTTGATACAATAGATCATGATATCCTCTTGGATCGCCTGAGCAGATTAGGAATTGGAGGCACTGAATTGCAATGGTTCCAGAGGGTGATGCTCGGGGACAGTCGCTCTACAAGGAAAGAGCTTAATTGTGGTGTCCCACAAGGCGCCATCCTGTTCCAAGTGCTATTCAATATATACATATATATATATGAAGCTGCTGGGAGAGATCATCTGGAGACATGGGGCGGGGTGTTATCAGTATGCTGATGACACCCAGATATATTTCTCCATGTTTCGGTCTTCAGCTTTGACTTTAAATGGTGTCTCTCCTCTCAATGATTGTCTTAAAGCAGTAATGGACTGGATGAAGAAAAACAGATTGAGACTTAATCCAGACAAAATGGAGGTACTTACAGTATGGCCCCAAACCCAGGTATTGGGTTGCAACCTCCATCCTGGATGGGGTCACACTCTCCTCTAAGGACTGTGTTCGAAGTCTGGGGGTGTTCCTGATCTGTCACTTCAAATGATAGATCAGGTAAATGCGACGGTCAGAGTGCCTGTTATCAGCTTCGGCTGATACGCCAGCTATGCCCTTTCCTGGAAGCTGGGGACCTTGAAACTGTGGTGCATGCACTGGTAACCTCTCGTCTCGATTTCTGTAATGCACTCTACATGGGGCTACCCTCATACTTGGTCTGGAAACTTCAACTAGTACAGAATATGGCAGCCAGGTTGATATCAGGAACAACGAGAAGAGACCACATAACACCAATCTTAAGATCACTTCACTGGCTGCCCATTAGTTTCCAGGCCCAGTACAAGGTGTTGGGTATTACCTTTAAAGCCCTAAATGGCTTGGGTCCAACCTATCTTTGTCACCAGCTCCTCCCGTATAATCCACCCCTTGCTTTCACGTTCTCTGGGAGGAATCTGCTGCAGCCTATAAAAACTAGACTGTCTGCAATTGTCCAGAGGACCTTTTCGGCAACCACTCCCAGATTATGGAATGGCCTTCCAGATGAGATCCATCATATTACCACCCTGAACAGCTTTAAAAAGGCTATTAAGACGGAGCTCTTCTGGCAGGCCTTTCCTGAATAGATATCCCGGGCATCAAGAGATAGCCCAACCTGCTCCCCTGATTCTGCTGCAGTTATAGTTATTGGTTATCTATGAGGCAATTGAGATGGATAATCTTACACAATTTTTAAGAACAGACAAGAACCGAAGTGAGGACAATACCTGGAAACCAATTCTACAGTACCTGAAGACATTGTGTGGAAGCGTAGCTATAATAAGTTATTAGGAGAGAAAAGAAAAGAAAGAGGGTATGAATATGAAAACAAGTTAAAGGTTATATTAATTTGAGAAAAAAGGGGATAGATGTATACAAGAAAGAATACATAAGTTAACAGAAATGAGAGTATAGGAAATAAGACTAGGTAACGACAAGATTGTGGTTATAGAAAAATATTAATAGATTTTCTTTAAGGGTAGGGATAGTGAAATGCTATAATGATTGTAAAGAAGGTATGGTACTAGTAAAGAAAGGAGTGATCGACAATTTATTTTATTTTATTTTTATAGAAACAATACAAGTATGGTTGAAAAATGCTATAATTAAAATAATTGACCACTTCAGAAATGTAAATTAGTTTGGAAAGGTTAAAAACACAAATGGAACAATGATATATATATTTAAGAACAAGCTGCCAACGTGGCTAACAAAGTTAGGGAAAAGAAGGACAAGATATAGTAATATACAAACCAGTTAGGGAGAGTTCAAGAGGGAAGTACAAGGAAGAATGTTAGATATGTCAGGAAGTATGGAAGTAATTGAGTAATTGAAGATAGGAAGACTGAGGGGAAATGAAAGTCGAAGAAGTTAAGAGTAGGTAGAATAGGTTGGAAGGTAGGAGGGAAGGTGAAGGGGAATGAGAGAGATGACATAGGAAAGATAAAGGAAGGCATTAGGAAAGGTGGGAATAGGAAGGTGAAAGGACTAAGAGAAGGTATAGGAGATGTGAAAGTGGTGCATGGAAGTGTAAGACTGGAAGTAAAAATAATTGTAATAATCCACAATGTTATACTAGATTAATTCAAGACAAGGCTATATAGATAAGGAGGAATAATACTGATATACTGTTTCATGAATGTATGTGTATTTTAAATGTTTTTATATACTAAAATCTAATTAGTAAAAAAGAGATAGCCCATCCTGCTCCCCTATATAGCTATTGGTTATTGGTTATTTGTATTTTAAGTGTGTTTTAAATTGTTATTGTTTAATAGTATTTTAAGGAGTGGGTGAGGTTGTGGGATATGTAATGTATATTTTTAATGTAAGCCATCCCTGTTCCATTACGCAGAGGGGGAGAATAAAAATAAATTTTATTATCATTTATTATTATTATAACAGTACTATACAGCTTTGCTGGATGGAATCCTCTATGGCAGTTACAAATGTCTGATCTAGAGTTGCACATTCATGACTGTTGCATATTCATGACCCCTATGTTGCCCATGAATGTCCCGTACTCCCCCCTTTACCAGGCAGCAGCCACTACAACAGACAGGGGTCAATTCCCCTTTTGACATGCTGTAAGATGATATTCACATTTCAGTGGTGGTCAGGATCCTAACCCACCATATTAGGGAGGTATGCTTGACTTTCAAATATACTGCTGAAGCAGTCAATAAAAGCAGTGAGTTCCCATAAAGATTCCAGTTCCATAATCTACCTTCTTCTTCTTTTTTGATTAGCATACATGGCCTGTTAAAGAGTCCTGCTGTTTATGGAAAGTGGGGATTGTGAGGGTACTGGATCACATGTCAGTGGGTTGGTGAATCTGCTCTGGATTTTAATCTAAATTTTAAAGGAGCTGTCCAGGGTGCCAAAGTTATTTTGGGTATAGGATTGGACTCTTTGGACTACTCCTTTTATATTCAATCTAAACCTTAGATTAGATTCACTGTAAAAAGGTAAGGAATGTGGAGAATAAACAAGTGGGAAAGGCTGAAGAGCTAAAGTGTGACTGCCTGCTCTCCTAATAGTACAGCCCATTTAACCCTTGGAATTTCAGTCTAGCAACACTAGGAACAGTTGTTCATGAATGCCCTTCACCCATTTTTTAAGTTATTAGTTCACTAAAGTGAGAAAAAATGTTCTGGTTATGTTTTAGAAAGGTCACTACAAAAAACAAAAGAAAACCCTACAGTGGCCATACTGGCTGGGGAATTCTAGACATTGTAATCCAAAAAAAGTAATATTGTCAAGCTCATCAGAAAGCTCTTGGAACAGAAGACTGATATTATCTTACTGCATTTTCTTATATTTTATTTTTATTTAATTACTGTATCTGTTTTAGTTATGTTTTTACACTTGTTGAGAGCCACCTTCAGGACAATGTGCCCTCTGGTGGGTCCATCTTTTTATTTGGTTCTGGTGAGCTAATGTGGCAATACTGGGCAGCAATAGCAGCACTTTAGATGGCTCTATGTGCCATTTTAATTTCACACAATGCTTCTTAAACAGCCTCACACTGCAGACTTGTGGCAAAGGGACAGTAGAAACAGCTGTGCCCCAGACCAGGAAAAAAGTCAACAGAGGATATCCACTACTGAGAGCAACCTTATTTATTTCATGATTTGAAAAGTACAAAAGCAGTCTAGAAATATTTTTAAATAATAAGTGAGTCAACCAATAAATGATTATTCATAGCCACATCATCCATGTGAGAAGCACAAAGCTTTCAGCATGCAGCCACCAGCTAACAAATATAGTGCTCAACGTACTGCATTACACCAAATATGATTAAGAATATGACATATCTATGTGGCATCTAATTGGCAAATAACAGTATTGGGAAGAATAAATGGTACCACTATGGTCCAAAATACACTGCAAAAATAATCCAGTTTCAGACTGCTTTAACTGCCTTGGCTCAATGCTAGGGAATTCTGAGAAGTGAATGTTTTGTGAGACATTTAGCCTTCTTTGTCAGAGAGCTCTGATGCCACAACAAACTACCATCCCCAGGATTCCCTAGCACTAAGCCAGGGCAGTTAATGCAGTTTCAAACTGGATTTTTTTCTGCAGTGTGTTTTGGACCATTGAGGACTATTGCAAAGGAACAATGGAAATGGTCAGCAACATTGAAAGAAATAGGATGACAGGAACAAAGCAAAAGAAAGGAGTAACAGAGGTGTCGGCATCAAGTATTCCTGAGAAGAATGTGCATACTGTAAAACAATTGTCAGTGTGATGGCAGCAGTTCTATCTGCTTACAGACAGATCTGACCTAATCACATAGTAAGAAAAGTGCAGATCTTGATTTTAGGAGGAAAAGGGACAAGCAGAAAAAGTAGATTTTGGTTCATATATTTGAGATAACTTGAGGTTAAATAAACTCGAATGTGAGACAAACAGAAATAGATAAATCCTCCCATCTATACAGAGGGGATTTAAATGTCTTAAAATGCTGACTGTGAATTTATCCCTGTGAATCCCTGTGAATTTAATTTTGTGGTGCTAAAGCAAGGTCACCACCTCTTTTTTTCTTTTTCTTTTTTTTTACTCTGACATACGCTTCATCTTTGACAGCTATTTGGCAAGCTGATGCAGCATGATTCTGTGCATACTGGGAACTGCTGTACCTATTAAATTTGGATAGTACAAATGGTTCAGAAGTTGGTTTTTTATAAGAACTTTACAAATTGTGCTATGTTTTTCATTAATTCAGCAGAACAAACTTGAGACTGAACTATCTGCATGTAGATGAATGTGAAACAGATTCATCCACTTCTGCTGTACAGTCCAAACTTTCTCTCTGATTGTAATTCAATATTGCATATCCCTACTACCAAATAGTTTTGTCTCACAGAATCATAGAATCATAGAGTTGGAAGAGACCACAATGTCAATCCAGTCCAACCCCCTGCCTTAAAGAAATGCACAATCAAAGCACCTCTAACAGATAGCCATCCAGCCTCTGTTTAAAGACCTCCAAAGAAGACTCCACTATTCTCCAAGGCAATGTGTTCCACTGTGAAACAGCTCTTACCATCAGGAAGGTCTTTCTAACATTGGGGTAGAATCTCTTTTCCTGGTCTCTGGAGCAGCAGAAAAGAAGTTTGCTCCATCCTCACTATGACATCCCTTCAAATATTTAAACATGACTATCATGTCACCCCTTAACCTTCTCTTCTCCAGGCTAAACATACCCAGCTCCCTAAGCTGCTCATAATAGGGCATTGTTTCCAGACCTTTCACCATTTTGGCTGCCCTCCTCTGGACATGCTCCAGCTTGTTCACATCCTTCTTGAATTGTGGTGATCAGAACTGGTGAGGTCGACCAAAGTATACCAGGTGAGGTCTGACCAAAGTAGAATAGAATGGTATTAACTGACCTCCAGTAAGAGAACATCAAAGCAGAGAGGAGTACTTGAAAAAAAGAGCTCTGGATTAGTAAGTCATTAGGAATGGGATAAGAACTCGATACTGAATTCCTTTCAGTATTGGAAAACATACCATACAGGTGTCAACTTTGGAAGGATATTTAGTCACCTTTTAACAAAAATGTGCAGATATATGTGAGAGCCTGTGGTGTAGTGGTTGGACTACAACTCTGGGTTCGACTCCCAGATCAGCCATGAAACTGGGCAACCTTGGGCAAGTCACACTCTCTCAGTGGAAGGCAATGGCAAACCTCCTCTGAACAAATTTTGCCAAGAAAACACCATGATAGGTTTGCCTCAGGGTTGCTATAAGTCAGAAACTACTTAAAGGCACACAACAAACAAACAAACAAACAGGTATACATGTTGCTTGTTGTTCTTGCTATTGTTGTGTGCCTGCAAGTCATTTCTCACTTATGGCAAAGCTATCATGGGGTTTTCTTGGTGAGAATTATTTAAGGTTGGCATCACCAGGTGTGGTAACCTACGGTGTCACACTCCCCCATTGACTTCCTCCCTTACCACACCATACAAAATCTTTAGTAATTTTTTTTTTTACTACTGTTACTCTTTAATTATAATTCCTGCATATCACTGAATGTCATGGTAATAGCTGTGACATAAAACAACTAGCAAAATTAAAATTGCACCTTTAAATTACAACATCATATGCACAGCCTCAGTGCACTTACATATGCAAAGTTTCATGTCATTGAAGTGAAATTTTGGTAAAAAGTGATGTTTTTAAAGAAATTTTTAAAATAATTAATTTGTTTAAATTAAGTTTTAAAAAAAAAAATTAAAAAACTGGGACCTGTCCTTTCTCCTCCCACTAAGCCTCACCCCACTCACATCATTTATTCAGTATTTTAATGGGACACAGGTGAATGCCATGGTCCATTTCTGCCAAAAAGATGTTTCAGGAACAGTGATGTCATGTTTCCATAGGGTGTCACCTCTTGCTGTCCGCACCCCCTAGTGGCACCATAGCCTTCCTTGGAGACTGAGAGAATGTTACTTGCCAAATCTCACCCAGTTGGATTTCCATGGCTGAGTGGGGAGTCAAACCTTGGTGTCCCAGAGTCCTAGTCCAATGCTCAAGCCAATATATAGCACAGGCTCTTAAAGGTATATGTACACACTTTGAAGTTTTGTGCTTCTCTTTCTCTTTGTCCTCCATATGTTTTTTTGCAAAACAAAAAAGACAAAATTATCAAATCACAACTATTTAAATGAAGTATTTAACAGGCTCTCCTCAGTACTATTACAAGGTATGACAATGTGTGAGTCATTGGTACTGAGGATTTAAATGGTAATGATTTTTTAAACTCCATTATTTCATGCATAACCTCAATGAGCATTTTTCTGTGGAGATACAACAGTGAAAAGAGGCCTTGACAGCAAAATATATGAGGGTTGTTAACTGAATACATGTTGTGAAAACTGTTCCATAAACTGCCAAATATGGAGGATGAGGATTTATTTCTATGCAGCAAAAAGTGGAACAGAATCCCAATGAGAATGTTCTCAGGCATAGAGGTTGATGGAGGGGAAACAATGATCTTCAAAATGGTTGACATCCATGTGAAAAATTACTTAATGCATGTGGGGATGTGGCTGATAGAAGAAACCAGAAGTGATATGTTACTCTGGCTCCAAAAAAGAATCACAAATCTCTTGAGATCACTGTTTCCAGACTTTATGTCAAAAAACCATGAGGAAGCATATAAAATGATCCAATCTCAGCAAAAATGCAAGTTATAGGTACAGTCAGCAATATAATGAATATTATGTAAATACATGATGAAAATCAGCAGCTGGGATTTGGACTGTCTAGCAACATACTAAATAGGTTTAATTAATTTGTCACCTCTTCTCAGGCTGAAGGGTGTTTGTTTGTTTTTCTTTTAAGTGGTTTACCGTTTTCAGTTTGTTTCATTCCAGTACAGTCCTACAAGGCAGATGGCTGAATAGTAATACAATATTTCTAAACATGAACTTGTAAAAAGACACATCTAATCTGTTTTATTTCATTAATCTATTTATACCCCTCCTCTCTCCCAAAGCTGGCACTCTGTGTGGCTTACAAAGCAGAAAGAATAACAAATAAAAACACATGCAGCAAAAAATGTGCTAAAAGTAATGATTAACGTATTTTTAAATTGTCAACAGCATTTAATTTAAAATATTGATACCTATTTCTATATTTTTTGTAGTATTCCTATATCATCTCCCAGCCCACATTGGCTCCCAAGGCAATGAGAAAGTAAAAATCAATTAAAACAATACAAGGATAAAAATATTTTATAAACACATTTAAAATGCTCATTAAAAACCTCTAAAAGCAGGTTAAAACCAATCTGAGAATGCAGTTTTGAAACAGGTAAAACAGCAATTTCAAACCTTGAATGCCATGTTTTGGTTGCCCAGCAGAAGCTTAAAAGAGATAGGGCCAACCTAACATCCTTGGGCAGGGAGTCCCACAGTTGAGGCACTGCTACAGATAAAGTCCTGCTATGTGTACCCACCAGCCTAACTTTACTGGATGCTGGGAGTGTTGTTTTGTGTTTTCAAGTCATTTCCAACTTATGGTGGCCCTAAGGTGAACCTATTACAGTGTTTTCTGGGGCTGAGAGTGTGCATTGCCGAAGGTCACCCAGTGGATTTCCATAGCTGAATAGGGATTTGAACCCTGGTTTCAAGAGATGTAGTCCAATGCTCAAACCACTACATCATGCCAGCTCTCATAAATGTAATACAACACACTAAAAAAACTATTCTTCTAAAACATACACTTTTGAAAAAAGTTAAAAAATAAACTAGTTTTATATTTAAGTCTAGATGGTGGTGATACTCCACAGCTGGAAGATATGAAAACTGAACAATCCAAATAAAACAGTTGTTCAAAGGGCTTTATAAAGGTGACTGTTATATCCAAGATTACATCTACACTGTAGAAATAATGCAGTTTGACACTTTTAACTGCCATGATTCCATCCTATAGAATCCTGGGATCTGTAGTTTTGCAAGGCACCAGCACTCTTTGACAGAGAAAGCTAAAGACCTTGTAAAACTACAAATCCAAGGATTCTACAGGATGGAGCTACAGCACTTAAAGTGGTGTTAAACTGCATTATTTCTACAGTGTAGACGCACCTCTAGTCTCCAAGGGCCATAGATAGGGACATAGATGATGGAAGCTTACTTATATATATCTATATATCTGTATGAACATAGATCCTGATATCAATGAGTTTGCCCTGTCTCTGCCACAATCCAAGGCACTTGTATATAAATGACTATTGTTATCTCAACTTTGGGCCTCGGCAGACGACTAATTGAGTCATCTGCGAGACCCGGAAGAGGAGGAGCCACCGCACGCGCAGCGCTCCTTCCTCTTCCTGAGGTTGCCCTGGGAGCTGCCGGCCCTCCGCATGGCCGGAGCTTCCGGGTCAACCTCCCGCCGCAGCGACTGGACGCGCTGCGGCGGAAAAGGCAGGGAAAGTGTGCCCTACGCTTTTAGGGCGCACTTTCCCTGTCTTGTGGAAGGAGCACTGATTTAGCGCTCCTTCCAGGGACGCTGCAGGAGCGCCGGGGTGCGGAGGCTGCGTTCCCGCAGTGCTCCGTCCGGCGGCATCTCCGGCACCTCCGTCTGCTTCTCCCCTATGTGTACCTTGGATAGTGACAGAGATGGAGAGTGTGTGCATGTAGGGAAGGGGGAACCTACTTACATATAGGGAAGGGGGAACCTACTTTGGAGTCCCTACATTCCTTTGGCCTTCCAAAGGCTGAGTCAAGATAGAAGAAATCAGCAAGTTAACATGGAGAAGAAGACTTGAAACCTGATTCTTCCCATATGGGAGTTGGCTTGGGACCTTCAAGGTAAAAGCTTTAATCCTCTGTTTTGGCAACACACCAGCCACCTTAGGTTTTTCACTCTTGTATAACCACCCACTTTGAAAAGACAAAAGGCACTATAGAGAGGACATCCAGTAACCCTGGAAGTCAAAATTACACAACACGATTCTATTTTTTCTCTCAAGGATTCCACAAACCATCTTGTCAGTGGCAAGCTCTCCTCTCTGTTCAGTGATCACTCTTGCACATAAGTTCTTTACAAAAAAAAAATTACTGAGAAACTCAATACCTTGTCAGGCTGGCTTTGTAAAATATGATCTTACAGACACTCTGTCTTGTTATATGGGATTTTATAAGTACTGTTGAAAAATAAAGTGGTAGTCAGCAAAGCTGTTGTAACAAGGAACTCATGTAGTCCCTCAGCAGCAAAATAGGTCCCAAAATCTGGAACAGCTCAACTTTCCAAAGGAAAGTTCTCAAAGGAAGCTCCACATACAGCATGTTTCTGTTGCCCAAAACAGAGACCAAACAGAAGGAACTACAGCCATTATTCAACAGTGTGTGTTTCTTCTCTTTATTTCCAAGCCAGTCTCTCTCTTTCTTCAGATTCCCAGTGAACTTTATCTGATTTATGTAGATAAAAAGAGCCGAATAAAAGCAAAGCAGCTTCATTATTAAACCGCTTCATACCATGCTATGCACTGTCTAAGCAGTTTACAACTGTAAGCTCATTGTCCCCCAACAGCTCGGTACTCATTTTAGCAACCTCAGAGGGAAGCAGGCCTGAGTAAAGCCTGAGCCCTGACTAATACTGAACTCGCAACCTTGTGGTTTATGAGTGAGTGGCTGCAGTACAGGCATTTAACCACATACATATTTAAGTGTAAGTCAAATTAATGTTCACAACCATGAGAGAATATTAATTCAGAGAGGTTAAAACCATCAGAACAATAATTAAAATATAAATTTTCCCAGCATTTTAACACTGAGAAACAAATACAGTTAAACATTCTTAAACTAATAAAACAATAGCTTTCCATTAAAGGAAAGCATCATGCAGTAATTAGCTTTAGCATATAATTACTCATTTTATTTGCCCTTGGTGTTACTGCATAGGTCACTTAAAATATTTTGCACTGAGAGAATACATAGTAATGTGACACCGCCAAAAATCAATATCCTCACACCCCACAAAATGGATTGGAAAGTGTTATATGCTAATAAAATATTTTAATTGTTCATTTCTTGATTACTAAAGTTAGCTAGAGAATGTAGAATTTATGTTTTTGGGATCTTTTGAAGCTACTTTTTATTAAACTGCACATCTTTTGAAAATACTGTTTGCATTTCTATTTGAGCTCCCATCGTCATCAAAAATTGTTTCTTTCCCATCTCACAGTAATAAGCGATTTTGTGTTCCATACTCAATCTATATTATTGTAATTGCAACTTTTGTAACTCTCCTGCCCTGGGACTAATTCATAAAATATGCAGGGAGACAAAAGTAACTATTATGTTTTCCCTTCACTTTATACATAGCCAACTGAGGCTGCAGTTTACTATCTTAATGAAGGTTGCATTGTAATTGTTAGACAAGCCAAGTAAACCCAAGCAGTTTTGGGTTCCTGGTCTCACAATGATCATATGTTCCATTAATCTTGATTTTTTGTAGTTTTCAAATGTACTTAATAATACAGAGAATGACTATTTATATGACTACACACAATAATAATAACTACAGTTGTAATGTATAATAACAGGAACCACATGGTACATCAATGTAGTTAGAACTCCAAAATTACTGGCACCAAGAAGGAAAGGGCCATGATGTCTAAGAATCACCTGAGCTGACACTAGGCCAAATGACACCCTATTGAATTTAACCTTTCCCACTTTAGGTGTGTTGGGAATTACTTGGGACTACCCTCATCCTGGTCCTACTTAATGTTGGCACCCCAGACCAGAGAAAGCCTGGATCAGGCACACCTTGTTTCTTCCTCTTCCTACCTGCACCCATCCCACATTTTTTTCTTCTGCCAGCAGATGGCTGGAAGATCAATCTGTGGGCAGAACTCTGAGCTCAACTGGCAGAGACCAATTTCTGCTATCAGAAGAGTTGTTGCTTTTAATTGACATCAAGCCGGCTTTGACTCATGCTGACCACATGAAGGAGACACCCTGTTATTAACACCCTGTTACAGTTTTGAAAATTCAAGGCTGTGGCTTCCTTGACTGATCCACCTGTAAAGCAGTCTTCCTCTCTTCCTACTATTTTACATATTGCTAAGCATTATTGGATTTTCCAGTGAATTGTGTCACCCCATGATGTGCCTAAATTATGAGAGATTCAGTTTAGTCATTCTGACATCCAAAGAGAGTTCAGGATTGATTTGGTCTTGGACCTTTTTGGCAAACCATTATCTCCATAGAAGTCTTCTCCAGAATATTATTTCAAATGAGTTGATATTTCCCCCTGTCAGTTTTCATAGAACCATAGAATCACAGAGTAGGAAGATACCTCAAGGGCCATCCAGTCCAACCCTCTGCCATGCAGAAATACTCAATCAAAGCACAACCTACAACAAAGCCAATAATAGATTTTGTCCACCCTCACATCCAAATATAGACATCAAAAATACTGTGGCATAGATAATTCTCACATTCGTATTTAATGATACCACTTTATGCTTTAGAATCTTATCTAGTCCCTTCACAGCTGCCCTTTAAAGTCATAGTCTTCTTGTTTGTTGATTACCATTTCTATTTTGATTTATGATCAAGTCAAGGTATAGGAAATCTTTAACTATTTCAATGTCTTCATTGTCCACTTTAAAGTTATATAAATTGTCTGTGCTCATTTTGGCTTGTGCCTAACCCACAAAAGCCAGTCCTTATAAGATTATGCTGAATGATCAGAAAGGTCCCTGTCAACACATACATCTTATATAAGTGACAATTTCATGTGTCACAGAATGCAAAGAGGCAGTTCTACTTGGAAGCAAACAGCTGAGATAGCACAAGGATTATGTATGATTTTAAGGACTATAATATCTACATCTGCAAACATTTTAAAAGGCACACAAAATGTGATAATTGTCATTACCTAGTCAATAACTTTCTTGTAGATTTTTAGAGACACCAAGGCACAGCTCACGAAATGCCCTACAGTGGATGACCAAATTTTGGCTTAGCAAGTCAGATATACATGAACACCTGCTTGTTCCTGCATACAAGTGGTGCATTTCACCCTGCATCCAAGTGATGAAACAAGCCAGGAATTAGAAATTAGCCATAGTTTCTTCTTATGTGCAAATTAGAAGCTTTGGTTAATGTCTTCCAACAAACCAAGATTAGGAAGCCAACTTGAAACCATGTTTTAAAGCTGGCTTCCAAGCCCTAGTTTCTTTTAAGTTTTCATAAGAAACTTAATGGGAAACTACAGTTAACAGCAGCTTCTTGACTGGCGTTAATAAAGCAAGGCAGCAGTAAAGGGGCTATATGTAAGTGTACTGAACTTGTGCATATTCTGGCTTATTAAACCAGAATTTGACCATTTGGATTGGAATGAGAACTTAGATATAAAGCACTCACTGACATTATCATTGATTATAATACTTCCCTCTGTAATCAATTTGCACCTTGTTCACACACTTAATATTGTTTAAAAATCTAGTCTGTTTCCTTCTTTGATACATATTTATGTACCAAAGTATAGTGTGCAGAGCAACAGCTAATGCTTGTGGGCCTAAAGCCAATTCTTCATACCAACTGAAAAAGACCAATGAATCAAGGGGAATTTCATAAGTCAATTCTTATGTAAAATTAATGGGTCTACTCCAGTTGTAACTAATAATTGTATTTAGGCCATAGTCAGCATCAGTGCCAACATGAAAGAATGTGACCTACTAGTTTACAAGAATATTTTTCTGATAGAATTTGTGCATAGAATGGTTGTTGCTCTTGTTATGCCAACCTTATCATAGGGTTTTCTTGGAAGATTTCTTTAGAGGACATTTGTCATTGCTTTCCTCTAAGGAGATTATCACATGGAGGGAGAAAAAGCAAAGCAGCTTATTTATATACCGCTTCATATCACGCTATGGGATGTCTAAGTGGTTTACAACTGTGAGCTGATTGCCCCCCAACAATCTGGGTACTCATTTTAGCGACCTCGGAAGGATGCAGGCCTGAGTCGAGCCTCAGCCCTGGCTGGTATTGAACTCGCAACCTTGTGGTCTGTGAGTGAGTGGCTGCAGTACAGGCATTTAACCACTGCGCCACCAGAAGGACGGGAGCAAAGCGGATTGCTCCCATCCCATTTGTGTGATCAGGGCAAAGATTATCACACATCATGTGCTTATCCTGACCTTCTCCCATCTGTAAAGTGTAATGGGCCCGTCGCTTGGTATTAACAGAAACTCCCATTAATACCAAATGATGGGGCAATTATGCTTCACATACAGCAGAAGGGTGGGAGAAGTGCATGGTGTGTGATAATTTTTGCCCAGATTGTGCAAACGGGATGGGAGCAATCCACTTTGATCCTGTCCATCTCCCTCTGTGTGATAATCTTCTTAGTCTGAGACAGTGTGACATGTTTTTCCATGGCTGAAAAGTGATTTAAGCCTGGTCTCTAAGAAACCTAGTCCCAAATTCAAACCACTACGCTATACCGTCACACACTATATGCTAACAAAAAGCAGGTCTTCAGGGTTATGTGTTATTAACTTGCTGTTTCACCATTCATATCACATAATTATAAATAGTATTATGTAAAGAGACACATAGTGGCATCTAAATAAATAGTATATAATTGAAGAAATAGTGAATGATTAATAAGATGTCTGAGCTTCAGATATGTAAGGAAACAGTCACTGTAACTTACACTGCAGTCCTATATCCACTTAAATTACAAGTTTCCTTTGCCTATCAATGCCCATCCCTAACGAGGAAAAAAAATCAAAACTAAAACATGAATGAGCCCTACAGTATATTTGTGCTTTCACTGCAGTTTGTAAGGGTTTGTCTTGCTTTATATTTTTTTAAGTGTAGCATATAATCTTGAAACATATCATTTCTGGAATCAGTCTCTTCTACCTTTGGCTTTCAGTTAGAGGCACAAAAAGACTCTATGGTGCTTGAATCTTAGAGGTTCTACAAATGCTAACAGGGAAAGTAACTTCTGCTTTGAGCAACTCATTTGCATATTCCACTAGATGCCTCTGAACTATGTAACTAGAAGGTACTTGCAAGCACTATACACTATACACCATCATTTTTAAAAAAGCAAATCTTACCTCTTACCCCCACCCCACTCCCCAAAAAAGCATTTCTCTAGCCTGTGCTATGGGGCAAAATGTGTGACCATGATACTGACATTTTCTTTGCATGCAACCAGACTTCTAATTTTCTGCATTCTGACAAATTAATGAATCCATAGCAATAACTGACAGACTGACTGGAGAAGAAATATCTTGCTGCATTTTAATGCCTTTCATTTTCATCTTTCCTAATAGGAAGTGATAACTACCCCCAATAAATAAAGACAGACAGAGAAAAAGAGAGAGAGAGAGATCCATTTTTCCCTAAAAACAAAAGGTGGCAGCAAGGGCAAGAGTTCAATATCATTCTAATTTAGAACTTATTCTTACTTCATTTTTAAAAACTCTGTAAATACAGTAGCCCTGCCAATCAGTACAGCAACCCTTCAAAGAAGCCCAGTGTTGTTTTGCTTTGAGAAGTTAGAGTGGTATATTACAATGCTAAAATGCATCCAATATAGTTCTTAAGTTTCCTGGTGTGCCGTATGAGTGGCTACAATAGTGAATGTCATCTATTCAAGTAGAACATGTATCAACCCTGAAGATATCCATCTGGATTGTCAAAATCTGAGGACAGCATTTACTAAAGTCCAAAACCTGCCCTCTGGGATTTTTGCAGGGAAATGCAGGCTGTGACATTGATTGCATATTACTAAGAAACACAGAAGGTTGTTTTGTGTGTATCACCGGAAGGTAGGATTTAATATTTATTTTCTCCTAGTTGCATGAGTGGGATCTCATGCCTTCTGTCTTTAGCCTTGGAGGTTAGGCAGTCTGCCCTTTGGCTTCTCAAATGTTTTATTCTGTTCTGCAGTAACAAAGAGCCCTCTACCCACTTTGGCTTTTACTGACTAGTGTCTGCTCAATATACCATCTAAACTAGTGTTATATACACACACATGCTCTCAATCACTTTTCTATCTAGTATTTTATATCTATCATGGAACCTTACAGACCATTTGGAGGATAGCCAGAGGTAGTTCTGAGCAACTTGAAATGGATGCTTCTACTTAAACCAAAGTTTAGAGTCTACAAGTCAAATGAATGAAGTAGAAAAGGATAAAATCACATCCAGAGAAGATAAGGGATAGAATGACATGGTGAGTAGATGGTTTGGAAGTGGTATCCATGGTTAATGGAATCATGATTAAATACAGCAAAACAACACCTTGGCTTTACACCTGAAAGCACAGGTTACAGCTGTATCTAGGAAATGCCTTCTATTAGTTATACCTAGCAGTAATACTGCATTCCTTCTCAGGCACAAAAAAGGGGGTGGGGCAGAATTTGATACTGGCTTATTCATCTGTACATGTCTTCAATTTAATACTCCAATGTGATTCACATGAGACTGCCACTGAAGATGACCCCAGGAGCTTGTCCTGAACAGCCTCAGTGCCAAAGTATTCACTGAGGCAATTTAAAATAGTAGAACAAAAGGTAAGCCCTCACTTGCTGAAACTAACAACCTTGCCAGCAACTGCATCAAACTCCATTAAAATAAAACAACCAATAAAACAAGTTAAAATTATTAGCTAAGAGGGATTTTAAAAAATACAAAAGAGCACAAAACTAGAATAATTCCAAGCACACACAGATAAAAAGATAAAAGGCAGCAGAACATCCAATTATGGAACATAAATGACAAATCAGAAAAAGGCCATAAAATATTAACTTTCTTCTAAAAACAGAAATAATTTCACTAACAGCTAGAAAATCCTCAAGTAAACCACCCTTGACAGTATACATATTGTACAAAGGAGGCCCTCCACTGTACCTAGTCCCTTGCTGACTATAGGCCTAAGCAGACTGCCAGAAATAGTGCACATTAAATTGAGGCACTGCCCTGGCTCAGTGCTAGGGAATCATGAGAATTGTATTTTTTTCTGAGACATTGAGCCTTCTCTGTCAGAGAGCTCCGGTGCCACAATAAATTACAGTTCCCATGATTCCCTAGCACTGAGCCAGGGCAGTGCCTCAATTTAATGTGCACTATTTCTGGCAGTCTGCTTAAGCCCTTTATCTGCATTAAAGATAGAATACTGAGGGCTGAAGTAGACAATACTTTAAAGATATGTGGATTAGATAGATTGGGAGCCCCACACTTGCAATTTATATTATCTAAACATGAGCTATTAAAAATAGATCATATTTTGACAATAAATATTATAGATGAATGGGCTGTCACCCAAATTACCCGCATTTTCCGGTGTATAAGACGACTGGGCGTATAAGACAACCCCCAACTTTTCCAGTTAAAATATAGAGTTTGGGATATAGGGCCTAAGCAGACTGCCAGAAATAGTGCACATTAAATTGAGGCACTGCCCTGGCTCAGTGCTAGGGAATCATGGGAACTGTAATTTATTGTGGCACCAGAGCTCTCTGACAGAGAAGGCTCAATGTCCCAGAAAAAAATACAATTCCCATGACTCCTTAGCACTGAGCCAGGGCAGTGCCTCAATTTAATGTGCACTATTTCTGGCAGTCTGCTTAGGCCTATACTCGCCATATAAGACAACCCCTCTTCCAACTGGGGAAAATGAGAAAGTGTTGGAGGGAAGGACTGCCAACATACTAGGTGATGCATTCTGGGGTATGTACAATTTGCGGCCAAGTAAGTGAACCTGTGCATGTCACACACTCTCACCCTCAGGGGATGATAATGGCAACCCCCATTTGAAGAAACATGCCAAGAAAACCCCATGATAAGGTTGCCTTAGGGTTGCCATGAGTCGGAAAGGACTTGAAGACTCACAAGAATAACAAAAAATTCTGCAATTGTTTCATAGGTAGTACATGGGATTAGGAGCCAGTATGGTGTAGTGGTTTGAGTGTTGGACTACCACTCTGGAGACCTGGGTTTGATTCCCCACTCTGCCATGAAACCCACTGGATGAACTTGGACAAGTCACATACTCTCAGCCTCAGAGGAAGGCAATGACAAACCTCCTCTGAACCAGTCTTGCCAAGAAAACCCCAGGATAGGGGTTCACCTCTTATCCGCTGCTGCTTCCTCCTGCTGCCTCACACCACACCATGCCACCCCTTCCTCCCCCCTCCTCCTCTAACCTGACTTCCTCTCTTCTTCCTCCTCCCACCTCGTGCCACGCCACCCCTTCTTCCTCCTCCTCCTCCTCCACCCGGCGTATACGACGACCCCTGACTTTGGAGAAGATTTTCCTGGGTTTAAAAGTAGTCTTATACGCTAGAAAATACTGTACATTAAGTTCAAAAGATTTAGAATGCACCCACCTAACCCTCATATGAATGTTCTGATATGAGTGTGGTCCCTGCATTTACTTTGGAGTAAGTGAAAAAGAAATGTATTATCTCAACCCCTTAGCTCTTAAGGAATGGATTAGATAGAAGGTATTGCATTAAGGCAAGAGCAAGCAACTGTGGTCCTCCATATGTTTTTGGATTTTAATTCCTATCATCCCTCATTTTTTGCTATACTGGGTAGGGTCGATGGGAATTGTAAGCTACAAACATGTGAAGGACCTCAGCTGCACATCCCTGCAAGGGCTAGGAGATGGCTTAGATGACAGGCAGGAGGAGAGATTAGGTAAATGGATCCACATCTAGCCACAAAGATGGTTGTGATTTCTTAGAAGCAAAGGCAAAGCATTTTTCAATGGCCAGAAAAGTGGCCAGAATCATTGTGGAGAGACAGGCTAGCCTAGCCTCCAATCTGAGTAACACAAAGTTTGTCAGTCAGTCTGGAATTCAGTGTTATGTCAACATAGAAAGCAAGTGCCCTACAAACATTGAGAAAATGCAGGGCTCATTCAAAAGTAGAAGAAAGATTCTTCATGAAAGATAGTAACACAATGGATGGATGCAAACAAAAGTTCACCAAACAGTGATACCTTTATTGGCCAACTGAAATGCACAATATACTTGTTGCAAGCTTTTGAAGCTCCAGAGGCTTCTTCATCAGGCAAGATGTTACAAACCAAATGGGAGAAAAATTGGATATGTTAGTAAGATGCCCACATTTTGTTGTTTCTGTCTTTAGTTAAGATGGTATGGGGAGGATATCTTTTGCAGGTTGGCTCCTCCTCCTTCTGGCCAAGTAGCAATTGGGAGATTTGCAAAGTCCAGGAACGTTAAAGTCCATTGGCATATCAACGACTTCTCTCTTGCAATCCAATATGTCTCCATTCCTGTGAGGCCACAGGCCTCTTTGTAGGCAAAGAACACTGGATTTCTCAACATTTTGGTAGATGTAGAGGTAAAACATGCCAATATAATCCAAATTTAAGAAAAAATGTTTAACCTTGGTTGAAGGTCCCAGTCCACTGGCTCAGTCTTTAGGGTTCCCCTATTGCAGCTACAATGTGGTATCTCACAATCCAAAAACATGCAGGGGTAACTGTGTTGGCTATTTAGCAAATTAAACAAAAAAAAAATCTAACAAACAGTGACACCTTTATTGGACAACCAAAATGCACAATATACTTGTTGCAAGCTTTCAAAGCTCCACAGGCTTCTTCATCAGGCAAAATGTTACAAACCAAACAGGAGAAAAATTGGAGATGTTAGTAAGATGCCTGCATTTTGTTGTTTCTTTCTTTAGTTAAGATGGTATGGGGAGGATATCTTTTGCAGGTTGGCTCCTGGATGATTCAGAATGGATGGTTCAGATGGAATAAGGAAACAACCTTTGGCAAAAAAGATATATCGAGTTGGAGTACCACTTTGTCTCAATTAAATCACAGGTAAGGTTGGTCAACCTGCAATGCACAAAATTAACTCAGGGGCTCTGCAGACATTGCAAAGTGCCATCTTGGAGTCAGGGAAGGGGAGGGGCAGCCGGATGCCAGATGGCCAAACCCCTTCCCGAGGATGTCATCGTAGCGCCCGTTGTTGCACATGGCAAGTGCTCTGATGACGTCCTTCCAGATCAGAGTCTTGACATGCTGGGGTGGAAGGGATGTGCATTGTCTCTTCGGGCGCCCCTTCTGCCCGCTCTGGAAGGAGTGCTATTTTAGCGCTCCTTCCAAGGCTATCCAAAGGGTGGATTGAGGCCAAGGCGTGGGGCAGCTTCGGCCACAATCCTCGGCTTCTCGGGGTGGCCCACGGCCACCTATCTGTAGAGGCCCTCACTCTCCTAGCTGAAGTGATAGCAACTAAAAAGGCAGTTTTCCAGGTAAGCAATTTCAGGTCACATACTGTTCATTTGGTCTCTTGGACAACTAAGAAAGGACTAGTTCCAAACTCAAGGCTGGAGTTGACCCCGAAACAGGAGGCGAAAGATACTTATATCCCTTGAGGAATCTCTTGATTAGAGTTTGTTGAAAGAATGACAACAGACCTTACAGCTGATAATGCAAAGAAATAGCTGTGGGTAACATTTCGGAGATGATAGTGAAATACCTGAATCTGACAAAATCACAAGGAAATCATGAACCTGATAGACACCAGCTGTGGATGATGAAAGTAATTTCTGTGACCCCCCCCAAAAAAAGTCACAAACTTGTCGCATTTATAGTGATATGACTTCTGAGTGAAGGACATATGGGCAGACACTATGATACTGTGGACTGTGTCCAGAAGCATCTTCATGGATGGATCCTCCACTGTACCAGACAAGAGGTTTCTAGGTCTGGCTGACAAACCCAGTTTCTCTAAATGGTCAACAAGTTGGACTGAAGAGGTAGTGAGAAGTAAATTTTGCAGGCTAGATAGAGAAGTGGTGCGAACCACAGTTGCCTCAGCCACCATAGAGCAATCAGAATGGCATTTGCTTGGTCCATCTGCAGTTTCACGATTATGATCAGTAGGAAGAGCAGAAAGGCATAGATCATCCAACCACCCCAGCAAAAAAGGAAGGCATCTCCACAGAACCTGTGGTGTAGTGTCCTAGAACAGAATTATAGACACTGAGTTGCACAAAGATCTATCAGCAGGAAGCCCCAATGTCCAAACACCTGCTAAAGGGTGCTAGGATGGAGCATCCATTCATGGTTTAAATCTGATGATGGACTGAGTTCATCTGTTATGACGTTTGCCTCCCAAGAAGGTGAATCACATTTACAGATATCTTTCCTGCAATGTAATAAAGATCTATCAGCTGAGTGTTGAATTTGAATCATTTAACTGGACAAGTGTAATGGACCTTGTACTCTATTGTTTGCTTAAATAATACATCACCATTGTGTTGATAGTGACAACCAGAATGTTCCTGCCTTGAAGAAAGAATTTGAAAGCCTTGAGAGCCTTCTCTATAGCAAGCATCTCAACCACCTTGATATGGAGAGACAACTTGCTGGCAGTACACTTGGCTTTGACAGATAGGCCATTAGCATGACCCACCCCACAACCTCTTAGCAATGCATCCATGGTGACTGAAAAATGAGATTGCAGTGACAAGAAGGACATGTCTGCTCAGGCATTTGCATGGTCTAGTCACCATCTCAGGGACCTGTGTACATAATGAGGCATGGAAATCTTCTTCCAATAGATTGAAAACAATCAGGAAACAGCATTGTAGTAGTTGAAGCCAAAGGTGGAGCATCTGAGTGGCTGCAGCAGTGAATGCCATATGTCTAAGTAGAAGTTGGATCAGCCTTGAAGATGTCCACCTGGATTTTTGACATTTCAGGACAACATTTACTAAAGTCCAAAGCCTGTCTTCTGGGAGATAGGCTGTGGTTGAGATTGAATCTAAGTAGCACCAAAAAAACTCACTTTTTCCCAGCTGTTGTTGTTACATCCTACTTTCCCCCCAAGATTGGAAAATAAAGTGGCTTACAAATTAAAAAGCACTACAGCTAAAAACATAGTTTACCAGCTGATCACTAGTTCTAATGAACTCAGCAGTTCTAATGTTTGATCCACATGTTGAATCAACTACTGCTTGGATTTTGCAACTATTAACCAACAGTCTATGTAGGGGGAAACTATCACACCTCTTTGACAAAGTCAAGCCACCACAACAATCATACTTCATAAACATATGCAGGGTTCTGGACAGACCAAAGGGAAGGACACAGAACTAGAACACTCTTCTCCTCACAGTGGGGGGGGGGGGAAGAATTGCCTGTGTGCTGGTCAAATCCCAATGTGGAAATGTGTATCCTTCAGATTGAGTGTGGTGAACCAGTTCCCTCTCTGCATCAAAGGAAGAATGAAGGATAGGGTCACCATACAAAAATGCCTGTGAGGGATGTTGACCCATCTGACATCTAATGTAGGACAAAGTCCTCTGTCTTTCTTCTTTACTCTGAAATAGTAAATAAGAAAGATGAACAACTAATTTGGAAATGGGTTCGATAGCACCTTTACCTAACAAAGTAGCTACTTTGTCAAATAGGCTGCTGAAAGGTGAAGTCCCATGAATTATCTCCCTTGGGGGATACTCCTCAATTTCAATGGCATAACCCCTGCAGATGATGTTGAGAATCCATGTTGGTGGTAATTGCAGATCGGGATGAATGGAAATGAGCCTGTCTGTTTCAGAAGGTTCCAGAAGGAGTGGAAAGGAGATGGCCAGATGAGTCAAAGGCAGCCTTGGTCCAGACTCTTCTTCTTGAAGGTGGAATATTTCAAGGAGGAGGGTTGCCTCTTTCCCAACAATGTTGAAGACTGGAAAGGGTATTTGTATCTCCTCGCAAAGGAAGGACTAAAGAATCACCTTTGGCCATAAGTAGATCTCTGTCATCCATATTGAGATACGAAGCCATGGTATGTGTGGAGTATTCCATATTTCTTTGCTGTAGATCTATTTTTTTGTGAATTCTAAATTTCCACCCACGTCCTTATTTAACAAGCTGAATTTATCAAAGGGCATGTCCACAATGATTGCCCTTGCTTGTGTAGAGAGATCCAATGGACACAGCAAGCATGTCTCCTGAGAACACCAAACCTGCTAGGATCTTGGCTGTATGATCATCCACATGGCATGTAGAATTAATTTGTTGTCCCACCAAAGAATGTGCCTCTCCCTCCAGAACACTGATTAAACACTTCTCTTCCTCTGGGAAATAGTAGCAAGATACTCTCCCACAAGTTCTGTTGATAAGTCCCCATACAGGCAATATAGTTGGCGATATGGAAGCTCAAGGCAGAGGCAGAATAAAATTTCTTCACCATAAGGTTTCAATCTTCCTTATCTATAGGGGTTGATTGGGTCAATGTGCTGACGTCAATTGGAAAGCTGTGACAATGACCAATTTCAGCTTTGGGTGTTCAAAAAGCCAGCTTGAATCTGAGTCAGTGATTTGCTACAGATTGTCTTTCTTTCTTGAAGTAGAAGGAATTGATAAGGTTTTTTTCCAAGAATGGTGAGAATTTTTAGAAGTGATGGCGAGAGTGGAATAGATGCAGAAGTTGAAAACCTTGACTGAATGAGTCAATAAACCAGATCCAACAGTTCAACCTCAAGGTGTCTCATCTGGATATCAAGTGTGTTAGCCATCTGTAGTATTTGCTCAGAGAAAGCCCAAACATCATCTTTTGGTGAAGATAATTCATGTTCCATCAATCTATGGGATGGAGAACTCTCTGCCAAATAATGACAATGATAAAGATATAAGGACTTAATAGTCCAACAAGGTGAGAGAGATAGGTTCAGAATAAAAGAACTGTTAAAGGTAGGAATATACATTGGTATATATTAAGATAACTAACAGAAAGATTTAAACAAGACTATAAAGAAAAGGGATTAGAATTTAAAAACTGAATTAGAGAAGATATTAGAATTTAAAAATAAAGGGATGATGTCAAAATTATATAAATTCTTGTTACAACTTGAAATGGAAAAAGAAACAATAAAAATCATATGATCAGTTGGACGCAAAATATAGGTCATCAAATAAATTTGGAACAATGGACAATTATATAGACTAAAAGGTTAAAATATACAAAAAGTCAAAACATTAGAGAAAATTATTACAAAATGTTTTTTAGGTGGTATCTTACACCAGACAGACTTTCTAAGATATATGGAATTGGCAATACCTGTTGGAAATTTTCAAAAGAAAAGGGAACTTTTTTCATACTTGGAGCTGTAAAAAAAAGTTAAATAATATTGGCTAAAAATACATAAAACATTAGAAGAGATTTTCAAAATTAATATAGAATTTAAACCAGAATTGTTTTACTGAATATTGTCAATTCCAAAACAGATACATTATGTGGAAGGATATTATTTCATTTAATTACAGCAGCAAGAATGATCTTCACTCAACTATGGAAAATGGACAAGATTCCAACAATAGAAGAATGGATGCTAAAAATATACGACATTGCTGAAATGGACAGATTAACAAAATTAATGACTGATGGGAATTGAGAGAATTTTATAAAAGAATGGAAATGTGTGATTTCATACCTATCAGATAAATGGGGCTTAATGGCAACAGAAGGATTTAGAGATTAATTGATGATGATAATTTGTATTTAGGATATAGATACATAATTAAATATTCTGGTTTAAAGCCACATTTAATATGAGAGTGTGTAGAAATAATTATTATTATTATTATTATTATTATTATTATTATTATTATTATTATTATTATTATATTTGCAACCCGCCCCTCTGCATGGCAATCAGGGCAGCATACAGCATTGTTAAAACAAAGAACAGTTAAAACATTCCTATATCCCACGCCCTAGCACTCCCACCCCTTAAAACTGAAACTAAATTGAAATTAAAACTAAATTACTTAGCATTAACTGAGTTAGTTCACAGTGCACGAAAATAAGAATGTATGAAATGAGAGGAATAATGATATTGGTATAAAGAGAACCAGAACTCTAGATAAAGGAAGTGTAGTACACAAAATGAAAGTTTTCTCTTTTTCTGAAGGTTATTATTTGTTTTATTCATAGTAATTTAAAAGTTAATGTTTAATTAAGAATTGAGGATAATTGCATATATGTCAAGGATGATTAAAAGGGAAGAAAAGGAATGATATGAAATGAAGATATAGTAAGTAGTTAGAAGGTAAGAGTAAATGGTTGGAAGGTAAGATACCATAGATCAGAAAAGATTAAGAATGAAGAAAGGAGAGAAAGAAAGTATTGGAATGGAAGGGAGGATAAAGAAATGAAGGAAGGAGGTGTATAAGAAGAAAGAAAAAGGAAGGAAGGAAGGATAGAATAAGGAAGGATATGATGGGATTTAGATCAACTAATGTATCCTCATTGCCTCAGGAAAAAATAGTTTTTGATATCTGATTGAGTATTTTAGATGTTTTAAACATGTCCTATGTATGTATGTATGTTATAAGTTAGTGCAGGGGTAGGCAACCTAAGGCCCGGGGGCCAGTTGCGGTCCCCCGAGGCCTTTGAACTGGCCCCAGGCCGGTCCTGCCACCGCCACCGCCCCCCCCCCCCGCCCGCCATGATGATATTCATTATTGTTGTTATTACTTGTTCTTGGGTTTTTCTTGGCAAAATCTCCACAGGAGTTTTGCCATGGCTTTTCTGGGGCTGAGAGAGTGTGCATGCATATATTTTTTTATTTTTTTAAAAAAATTAAATTTTTAATTTTTAATTTTATTTATTTATTTATTTATTTATTTTTGGTGCTTTGGCCCCCCAATTGTCTGAGGGACAGCAACCCAGCCCCCGGCTCAAAAAGGTTGCCTACCCCTGAGTTAGTGTGATAAATACATGTATGTAGTTTATATGTTGTTTGTTCAGATTTACTAATAGAATTTATAATACTAAAAGCTTGTTCATAAAGTAAAGTCCTAAAACAAGGCTCCCAATTTTTACACACTTGAGGCATAAAGGCTTTACAATGGACACAGGTACAGACATTGTGTCTCTCACTCAGGCAAAGAAGGCAACAGGAATTACCATCACAGCCAGGAAGCTTACCCCAACAATCACCACACGTCTTGAAAGAAGAGGAAGACACCATCTCAAACAGTCATAATAGTCAAGGATACTTCAGTTATATTAATCTCCCTGTTTGAACTGCTCACTTTCACAACTATTCTTGACAATTTGGGATTGAAATTAAAGCTCATGATCTCATCCTAGGAAAATAACTCAATAATAAATTGATAAATGTGGGTGTGCGTGCGCACACACAAAAATCTATCTGTAAAGCACATTTGCACAAACATTTCCCTTATTTCAGGACTAGATAGATTTCAGTTTGCAGAATCCATGTCATGCTGTTCTTGTTTACAAGAATCCTGCAATGTACTACACTGGAGCCTAGTGAAAAAGACATCCATTCAGAATTAAAGAATTCTGGGCTGAATGGAACTGCTAGTCCCATTATTCATTACTCATATAAATTCTGTTGTTTCCATGGACCTTTTCTATTTGGTATTAGTCCAAGATTTATGTTGCTGAGCCCAGGCATTTGTTCTCAGGAACAGAACTGGATAGATTCACAGTTCCTCTACACAAGCAGAACCCTAAGGTTTCTTCACTGCAGCTGTGTAATGCAGAGTGGCAGCTGGTATTGTTTGCCCATCTATTGATAAGCAAAACACCCCAAGCTTCCATGCCTGCAGTGCCAATATTCTCAAAATATCTGTTCAGGGATTATGCAGAACATCTTGAAATTAAGATCTTGTTTTCCAGGGAGCTGATAAACAATGCATTTTCAACATGCTCATTAAAAATTAAAGAGATAGTTATAAAGTACAAGAGATAAAATCCCTTTGTTATAGCTATAGTTTATCATTCCCATAACAGGTTCTTACTCTGTTTTTGAAATAAATTGCCCATAAATCAGGTTTTTTTTATTATTATTATTTAATTATATTACACCCTTATAGTACACAGCACTTTATAATTATCCAGGTCAGTGCCATGCTTAGTTATAACCATATTTTTCTTTGTTTATTACAAATTATTTCCTATAAAACATTTATAATACAATTTTAATATAATATATGGTGTGTAAATTGTGTTAATGGATTTTTAAAATTGAGGCTCTCTCTTCCCAAGTTTCATTTCATTTCCTTTCCAAGATGTGAAGACCAGCCCTTGATAAAAGCAATGTTCTTCAGAACTTCCGTGTTATGTATTTTTAAAAAAATAGCAGTCAAATATCCTTGTGCACAGGTCTGTGACTTCTGTGAACTTAAGCAACATATGCACCTTTGTTCCATAAGACCTAGAAGAACTATAAGCTCTTGGGCAGCTTGAAACATATTGTGAAATGGATCAATGTTCAACATTCATGCTCCCTCCCATAACATCTCTTCATCCAATCAATACATTTCATCTAGATTTGAGCATGTCACAAACAGGAAAGAGAACAGATTGTTAAATCAACTGAATGAAGTTTTCCATTGATACCATAAAGCTGAGCTCATATTGCAGATAGACTCATGCATACTTAGAATATGAAACAGTGGGAGAGACACACAGAATTTCATACTTGTTTTAGGGAAGCATTCTGTTAGTAGAGATCTAATACCAAAACTATTCATTAAGCAGCTATTATCTGGGAAACAGGATGTGTTGTGCAGCAGGTTTACCATATAGTGGCTCTTAAACTTCCTGGTGCTCAGTCAAGGTAAATAAAAAACTAAAACTAATTCTGAATTAAGGATTGAAAGAAAATTAATATTTTAAATTTGTTTTCCTATTGAGAAGAGATTTCTTGATGCTTTCTCACAGGTAAAATAACAACAGCTACATGATTATTCACATTTTGCATGATGTATATTGATGTATATTCAAAATAAATATAAGGCGAAAGAGATATTTAATGATCAGGAAGGACACTATGTGGGAGTAGAAGTACAAATAGAAGATGAGAAATATTTGATGATTGGAGTATATAGTCCAATAGAAGGACAAGTAAAATTTTACAAGAAATTAAAAGAAGAAATAAGAGAAGCGGACTATGGAAACAAGAAGATTGTAATGATGGGAGATTTCAACGGGGTGGTAGACCCCAAAAAAGATAGACTGTCTGCAAAGAGAAAGAAAAAGAATCAAGGGAAACTGCCTAATATTTTTTTTGATTTAAGCGAACAATTCAACATGAAAGATATTTGGAGGGAATTATACCCAAAAGAAAATGGATTCACCTTTTTTTCAGAGAGCCATAAATCATCCTCCAGATTAGATATGTTTTGGACTATTCCGGAATTGATTTTAAAGATAAAAGAAATGGATATATGGCCAAGAACAATATCAGATCACAATCCAATAACGTTAAAAATTGAAACCATAAAGAAAAAAGAATTTTTTTGGAGAATGAATGATTCCTTGTTCAATGATAAAAATTTTGTCATACAAATAAAGAAGACATTGAAATATTATTTTTTGGAAAATATGATAGAACCAACCAAACCGAAAGTTGTATGGGACGCTAGTAAAGCAGTTATAAGAGGGCTCTTAATTCGAAGAGGATCAGAAATGAAAAAACGTAAAGAAAAAGAGATGAAAGAATTAGAAATGAACATAACAAAAGCAGAAAAGGAACTGGCGGAAGATCCTATGAGCGATAAGAAAAATAAGCATTTAAAATGGTTGAAAAAACAATTAGATAAGATACTGGTAGAGGAAATAGCAAGGAAAATGAAGTATATTAAACAAAGACAATTCGAATCTGCTAACAAATCAGGAAGATGGCTGGCCTATAGGTTAAAAAAAGAGAAAGAGAAAAAAATGATTACAAAGATAAAAGATGGAGATAAGGTATTACATATACAAGAGGACATTCGAAAGAAATTCCAGGAATATTACCAGAACCTATATAAAACAGAAGAAATACAAGACAAACAAGTGGAGGACTTTTTAGGAAAACAAGCGTTTAGTAAATTAACACAGACACAACAGGAAATATTAAACATGGACATTACAGAAATGGAAATACAACAGGCGGTAACAAAGTTAAATACAGATAAAGCTCCGGGGCCTGATGGATTTACAGCAAAGTACTATAAAATATGTCTAGAAGAATTAAAAGGACCATTACTTAAAACTTTGAACAGTATTAACAAAGACGGAATTCCGGATACTTGGAAAAGAGCTAACATTGTATTATTGCCTAAAGAAGGAAAAGATGAAAAAGAAGTGGGGAATTACAGACCAATATCCTTATTGAATACAGACTATAAAATTCTTGCCCTGATTATGGCAGAGAGACTGAAAAAGATATTGACTACTATTATTTATGATGACCAAGCAGGGTTTTTACCTAAAAGACAGTTAAAAGATAACATCAGAACAATCGTAAATACTATTGAATATTATGAAAAAAATAATGATAAAAAACTGGCTTTAATTTTCCTCGACGCGGAGAAAGCGTTTGATAATGTAAATTGGAACTTTATGATGATGGTCTTAGAAAAAATGCAAATGGGAAAGAAATTTATCGGATGGATTAAGCAAATATATACAAATCAATTTGCTAATTTGAGGATTAATGGAGTCAGTACAGAAATGTTTAAGATAGCTAAAGGTACAAGACAAGGCTGCCCATTATCACCCTTGTTATTCATTACAGTTTTTGAAATATTATTGCAAAGTATAAGACAAAATACAAAAATAAAAGGAATGAAAATAAAAGGGAAAGAAGAAAAACTTCGTGCATTCGCTGACGATTTGGTTTTGATTGTGGAAGATTCTCAAGAACAAATCACTGAAGTATTTCAAACATTGGAAGAATTTGGTAGTATATCTGGATTTAAAATAAATTATAACAAAACAGTAATACTCACTAAAAATTTATCTAAAAAAGAGGACTCTGTATTAGAGAAAACCACAAAATGTGTTATACAGAATAAAGTTAAATATCTTGGAATATGGATTAGTAAAAGAAACGTAGATTTGTTTGAAAATAACTATAAAGTTAAATGGAAGGAAATTAAAATGGACTTAGAGAAATGGAGTAAATTAAACTTGTCGTTAACGGGAAGAATAGAAGCAATCAAAATGATAATCCTTCCGAAAATGAACTTCTTGTTTCAATGTATACCGATAATACATAACATGAAAATATTTCAGGAATGGAATAAGGACTTGAAAGGGTTTGTGTGGAAGGGAAAAAGAGCAAGGGTGAGATGGAAAGCTATGACTATGGGCAAAAAAGATGGTGGTATGAATTTACCAGATTTGCAAAACTATCATAAAGCTAACGCACTTGACTGGTTGATAGATTGGGTACAACTAGAAAGGACAGATATACTAAATGTGGAAGGATTCAATAATAGGTTTGGATGGCATGGATACTTGGGATATGGGAAAGTAACAGTACACAAGGAATTCAAACACCATGTCATAAGAAGATCTTTATTGAATATATGGGAGGGAATTAAAAAGACCATGTACAGAAAGCTACCGCTATGGTTATCTCCACATGAAGCCTTTTTTGGGAGATGGACAGCAGTAAAAACATGGATGAGATATAAGGACATACTAAAAAAATCAGAGGAGCAAAGATTTATTCTTAAATCAATAGAGGAAATGGAACAACTGGACCCTAGAATGCACTGGCTTTTATACACCCAACTGAAAGAGAGATTTAAGATGGACTTAAAATTGCAAGATTTTGAAGAGGACATTACAGATTTGGATAAACTGTTAATGCAACCTCGGATAAAAAGAGTAAGTAAAATCTACAAATTTTTAATGGAAAGGGAGAATGAAACAGAAAAAATATCTGAGAATATGATAAAGTGGGCAACAGACTGTGGAAGAATAATAGAACTCGAATGTTGGGAGAACGCAAGGACAAAAACTGGGAAATTTACTTGCTCACAAGACTTGAAAGAAAATTACTGGAAAATGGAGCAAAGGTGGCACTTAACTCCTTTAAAGATAGCAAAAATATACAATGTAAAATCAAGCAATTGTTGGAAATGTAACCAGAACGTAGGCTCATGGATGCACGTTTGGTGGAAATGCTCGAAAATGAAAACATTTTGGAAGAAGGTGCACATCTCAATACAAGAAATTTTGAAAATCAGATTCGAACTCTGTCCAGAGCTTTATTTGTTAAATATGACGAATAAGTTAGGACAGACACTTGAGAAGAGATATTGGAGAACAATACTTTATATGATAACGGCTGCTAGATTATTGGTTGCCCAAAAATGGAAGAAAGAGCAAACTCCTACAATAGAGGAATGGTTAACAAAACTAATGGAAATGAAGGAAATGGACAGGTTGACGGCTTTAATTAATCAAAAAGATATTATTAAGGTGGAAAAAGAGTGGGCTCCAATTGATGAATATATTAAAGCAATTTGGGGATGAAATAGCAAAGTTAATATATAGAGTTGAAATTGATTTTATTTAAAGGTATAAAATGACTAAAATGATAGTAGAATAATGAGAGCTAATAGATAGAAGGTATATGAAGTAGAAGAGGTGACAAGCTGAAATAAATCTGTACATACTGTCAAAGAACTAAGGAAGTTTTTGTTAAGTGGTGTTATGTGGTGTTATGTTAGGTTGTTAGATTAGTTATGTTATTTTGTTTATTGTTAAGTTATGGTTTTTTTATTTGTTTGTTCTTTTTTTTTGTCTGTGTTATGTATGTTATATATGTTATTTTAATAAAAAATCTGTGGAATAAAAAAAAAAAAAAAAAAAAAAGAAATATGTTTCAGCACAGATGAAACCACATGTATTTCTGCCCTGAAATGGTTGGCAGAGCATGGATAAAGCTGAAAACTGTGTGTGTGTGTGTGTTTTCTGTTCACACACACAAACCAAACACATACACATTTGTACAGGGGGAAGAAGAGTAAGTGAATTATTTGTTCCTGCTTGTGTAGGTGAGGAATACAAAGGTTTCTATTACTATTCGAAATATAAAGCATTACAAGAGGTAGTGTTTCCCTGTGTAGCAATTTCATTATTGCACAGGATTATCAAAATTATTTTTGGGATGACTTTGCCTTTTGGACAGCCTTCCAAGTATTTATATTGCATGTTCCAAGGACAAGCATTCACCAAGAACACTGTTTCGAAGTGCAAGCTATGGAGAGGGGAGAAAATAGAATAGATGGAACTGGCTACTTGATCAGCAAACCATATGGTTATTTCTAATATAGGACACTATTATGATATATTATATTTTTGTCTGGTCATATTTTACCTGGCCATATAGCTATTGATCTGCAAATATAATATTGCTTTAAAGGTTAAATATTTATTGTGTTCCAGAACATTTAGCACAATTATACATTTAAGCTCAGTATTGCCTTTAGTGTTTAGGGAAGTGTCATTTTTCCATTGCATGTGGACCCTTAAAATAAGAAAACTGCCCATGAGGAAGCATTGGATAAGTTATTATGGAAGAGAACAAACTGTCTTATTCTAAGGCAGACCATTGGCAGCAGTTCTCTGGTGCTTCAGACGTAAGTCTTTCCAACCATATCTGGAAGTATCAAGGATTAGAACTGACATCTTTTGCATACAATGTATGTATTCTACCACTAAAGTAGAACTCCTCTCCATTTCTTTATATGTTGTGCTATATAGATGTGAAGCAAACACATCTAAATTCATTTTGGTAAGGGACATGATTCAAATGAAATATTCACATCATCAGATATGCTTCTTCCTGAGTTCTTTTAAGATTTATAGCATGCAAATTTCTGTATCTATATTTTTCCATTTCCCTTTTTAGCCAGCTCCAGTACTGACTTGATTGTCAGGAATAGCTCTGCATTTACATTTGCATTCAGCACACAGAACTGTTACTGACACCTAATGAAGTGAATAGGAAGTTGTTGTGATAACATTGAAGCTGCTTCTATGCACCTCCATGCATGCCATAATGTACATGCCTTAAATCCTTCCCCATATATCATGGATGAATATCTCAGGACTGGCTGGCTTTCAGCATTTATGAAAACATACTGTAGGTTTAAAATTATATATATACACAATCTGTAAATTCCACAATTCAGAGAGTCTTCTGTAAATAGACACATCAGGACACAAAACAGAGAACTCTCCCTGATTTTGTTTTCTGTCTGAAACAGCAAAGGGGGATTGGATTGTTCTCATGAAATTTTCAGATGTTTTCTTTGAATCAAGATGTCTAGATATTTGGATAAAATGTTAGCTTTTAATGCATTGATCTCAAGTCTCTCTCTGCTTTTTTATCATAAAAAATATAAACAAATACATTATGCATAATGAAAGAGTTGTATGCAGCATGAATATATTTTAATGATTTTAAGCAAAATCTCACTAAAGTATCCTCAGACTAGCTGACTGCCTGTGTTAAAAACCTGTTCCTTGCTTTAGAGGATTATATTATTAAGGAACCCACCAATACTACTGCATAAAGTGCTACTGAATGCTTACCTGTGCTGTCATCGTAAACAACTGTGACAGTTTTCCACTTGAAGAACTGCACAAGGTCAAGGATGGCACGGCTGAGTGAAGAGAAATCTGGGTAAAGGCTGACATAAAATGAGTCTTTGTTGTCTGAAACCTGGTGCTTCCACCGTGTCTGTATATGTGGAACCCCCAGCGCATTGCAGATAGATTGCACTGCGTTAGCTGAAGAGCTGTGCGAGGGCCCAAAGATGGCTGCCACTCCAAGAGAGAGCTGATCACAAGCTGAAATAGGACAAAATGCAATTAGCTGCTTGCAAAGAACAACAGTGCAAAGAACAGCAAAAACAAAAACCATACTAGTTTTGCAATCACCTGCCAGTCCATCTTTCCAAGTAAAAAGCAACTGATTATATCTTCTAGAAATACATGCTTAGCGTGAAGCTGTAGAGTATGTCTCCAGTAGTTTCCTTCAACTAATAGGAGCACTCCTGGAGTAGAATTGCAGGGGAAACAAGCAGAGGAGAGTAGATTGCAGCACGTGGACTGCATGTGACCTCTGCATGCTACTTCAATGATCTCTGAAGCTCCCACCAGTTCCCCCTAAGCCTCCAACATGAAAGCATGCAGAAATGCCCCTGCAAAGTACCCCAGATCACTGTTGTTCTTATGTGCCTTCAAGACTTATATCAAGGCTAATTCAACCTTATCATGGGGTTTTCTGGGGTGAGAGTATGTGACTCACCCAAGGTCACCCAGTGCTTCCATGGTCATAAAGAGAAGTGAATCCTGATGTCCCACGTCAAAATCCAACACTCAGACCACTACACTACAGTGTACACTGTAAACACTGTATTTCACCCAAATACCTGCTTTGTCCTCTTCAGTCCTTATCAAAATGGTGACAGGAAGTGACTTTACTTCTTCTTGCCATTTTGAGAGAACTGCAAAAGAAAATGCAGGTATTTGGACTTGCTGTATGAGGTCCAGTCTGGTGGGGAGGGAAAAATTGTCCCCTATGCAATTGCCCACTCCTGCCCTACACGTTCCAACAGACCCTAAAGTCTGCTTCAGAGGGATGGGTGAACTCTCAAAGGGATGGAGGAAGCAATGAAAATTTATTTCCTCCCAATTCTATTGACTGAAGTTTTCACTAGGTCAAAGATATTCCTGTCAGTGAAAGGACACAATTTGGACACCAACAAGGCCAGGGATGGGGATTGCATGGCCATCTGAATGTTTTTGGATTGCATCTCCCAGTCTTCTTTGCCATTAATTATGCTGGCTAAGGTGCCCACAATCCAAGAGAACTGCAATAAAACAAGAGTGCTAGAGGGCTGTACAATTACCAGCCATGGCTTAGGCCCTATGGAGGGAACTGTTATTACTTGGATAGCTAGGAAGGAGACAGAGATTCTGTCAGAATCATGACAGGGGAAATATGGAATCAGAAGCATTTAAGGCACCTTGCTGACTCACTCATTGACAGCATTTTGAATACTATTGACCTTGAACATGATTGCTTCAGAGGTGCTTCACTCTCAATTTCATAGGTTCCTGGAGAGAACCAGGCTGAAAAAATCCCCACTTTGCCTTGACATTATTTTTTTCTAACACTTCTGCTTGTTATTAGCTAAGCAAACAGAATAGCCTTGGGCCATCAGATTCATATGCTGTTGTTTGCACTTTGTTACTAGTTGGCACTGCCTCCATAAAGACTGTATCACTGCCTGGTTCTAAATTTGCACCAGCTTATTTGCTTAGAGCATTATTTCCTTGCCATATAAAATCATGGCTCTTGACAAGCTGCTGGTGCTGTAAATCAGTATACCTCCTTATATTGAACATTCATTTCCCTGCATTTTGCTGCTATCACATGGAATAAAAACTCAGTAAATATCAACACATTTCTACCACAGCAGAAAAGGTGAGGCAGAAACTTAGGCGTGGTCTCTCTTGTTTTACTGAGAATTATGAATGTGAGATTTAGGCCAAGTAGATCTCTGATTGGTGTGTATACAAGATGTCTAGAGCAATCCATCAAGACTGTATTTATTTTGCAAACCATTGATATTTCAACAATAAAGTACCTTACTGCTATGCTGTTTGCACATTTTTGTGTATTCATCTTTTCCCTTTAAAGAAAACAAAGCTCAGTGGAGGTAACTTTACATTGTTACCCCTTAAATTCTTTTCTAAATACACAATATCTATACTCTACACAAAATATCCACAGAGAGTCGCTTCATAAAATAATGATCTACAGAGACAAGGGTCTAAACAAGCTACTCTTTGAGGTTTCTATTTTAATGAATTTAACATTAAGCAGTGAGGCTATACTTCTCTGAAGATAATAATAATAAAAAAACTATTCTAGCAGTGAATTTTGTGTAAATAACATGTAGAGCTTACAAAGAACTAGTTACACATAATTCATTCTTCTCAACAAGAAGAATCGCTACATTATTATACAACTTCTCAGTGGCTGCTTCCAGACTTTGAAACTGCCTTGCTAGGGAAGCCAAGATGGCTCTCTCCTTGCTCTCCTTCCATTGGCTAGTAAAAAAACACTATTATAATGTCAGGGCTTAGAAACTGAGAGTCGAAACAGACTGGCTCAAAGGGGCAGTGTCAATCCACCCCAGCCGATGCAGGACTGGGGCTGCAGTAACCGCACACCACAGCTCCACTCCACCATTTTTCTGGTGCAAAAAGTGGCAGAAAGCCAATCCTTTTTGTGCCAGTAAAATACCAGCTTTTCCACCATTGCAGCAGCTTTTTGGCTCTCCTGCGGCATGCAGTGTCTAAAGGCCACACTGCCAGAGCACCAAAAAGCTGCCCCTTGTGTGGTCAGGCAGGCAGCTTCCTGGCAGCTTTCCGGTGGCTTGGAGGCATGTGTTATCTAAACAACATGTCCCCAAGCCGCTGGGAAGCCACCACAAAGGAGGCGTCTGTTTCACCACTCATAAAGGGAGCATTTAATGGTGTGCAGTGATTTTATTATTTGCATATAGTTTTTTTACTATCAATCAATCAATTTTATTAATGCTTAAGCCAAAGGCCATACGCATTATTTATGTTTAAAACCGATAACAAAATTTCAATGTTATAAAATGCTCCATCAGATAATTAAATGATTAACATCCGAATTTTATACTTGAAACATAAAAAATTCCAGACAATTAGCTAAAACAACATTAAAAACAACTTCATAGATTAGATAAGATCATCCACATGGCAATCAACTGCAATGTCCACTATGACTCTAGCCCAAATTTTGATTGCCACTGAGGCAAACAGTGAAACCTTATAGGTTACCTTGGTATCAATATCAGACAAGAGATAAAATATATTTTCCGAGATAGTATTAAATTGTAAATTGGGTAGAATAGATCCCAAGAATTTAGTCCTTGGATCAACATAAAGTGAGCAGAAAAGCAAATAATGAGGCAGATCCTCGATTTCTGGTGCTCTGCAAATACATAGATGGGAGTCCTTAGGTGTATGTAGGTATCTGCCATCAATAATGGCAGAGGGCATTATTTGAAAATGGAGAGCTGTAAAAGCCTGCCTAAGCTTTAGGAATGTATGGGGGGTTGCAGACTGCCAGAAATGGTGCAAATTGAGTCCACTTTTGGGGTTAGGGTTAGTGCTAGGGAATCATTGGAATTGTTTTTGTTTTTTTTCTGAGACATTGAGCCTTCTCTGTCAGAGAGCTCTGGTGCCACAATAAACTACAGTTCCCATGATTCCCTAACCCTAACCCTAACCCTAAAAGTGGACTCAATTTGCACTATTTCTGGCAGTCTGCAACCCCCCTAAGCTTCCCTAGATAAATGGCCATCTGATGGTCTAGTTTATATAATCTAAACCATTTATAAAATTTTGAATTGTTAATAGTATCCAGATACACACCATGGTTAAAAATGTGTTCACGAAGCTTCTCTCTTGAATTCCAAATAGAAGGATTTTCAATTAGAACAGGATATGATTCAAGCAACCTATGATATCTTAATCTCCAGACTTTGCAGCTTGGTAAATGTTGGAAACATAACTTAGGAAAGACCTTAACCGGAGAGTCTTTTACAGATATGCAGTAATTGAATAAAGTAAAATGAATACAAGTTCTGATGGAAGGGAAGCCAACCGCTGCCCGAACCAAAGCTGCCGACGCACCAGGTGGAAGTATAAGCAATTTCTTAAGAAATGTATTCTGGAGGGCCTCCAGTTTGACCAATTGGGAACCATCCCATTCCCACACAGCAGCGTCATAAAGAATCTGGGCTATAACTTTACTCTGAAATATTTTTAGAGCTGGTGCCCTCCCAGAGAAGCCAGCAAGGAGCTTCCCATCTTCTCCACCTTCTTCTCCTCCCTGATGGGCTTCCTTTGCCAGGGCCTTAAGTCCCATGAGAAAAAGGAGATGCAGAAGGAGATCCTCTCCATGCTGGGTTTGCCTCACTGGATGCAGCCAGTGCACAGGATCTGGATGGAGGAGGAGGATGGTGGAGAGGTGACTTCCCCAAAGCAACTGAGGCTGCCACTGCTACAGCCACTTTTAGCCTCTCCTCCACTGGGGAGACTCAACTCTGCTCCCTGGTTCATGCTGGAGCTGTACAATACCCTCTCCAATGAAGAGGAGGAGGAGGAAAAAGAGGGAGGAAGAGCCAGAGAGAAGGGACTCAGCCATGGTCTTGCTTCTTCTCCCACCCTGGTAGGCTCCCAAAATGGCGCCTTCCTCAGTGACACCGACATGGTCATGAGCTTTGTCAACTTGTGTGACTGTTACTTTGGTGAGATGCTAATCAGATCCATCATTTACACTTGTTGAACATGCTTCTGAATCTCTACTTTTTAAAAGAACTGCCCAAAAACTAGTGTCTGAAAACATTTGTCTCATTTCCAAGCGAGTCCAAATGACTGCAGTCACATCTGAAACCATTTTCAATGGGGACAAGACACATTTAAATTATCAGCAATTTGCTTTAAATCATAGTGGGAATGAGTCTTAGAATCAGAACCAGGGAAATGGGCTCATATCCTACCAGGTAATTCAAGATCTTTTTGGGGGGGGGGGGAGTTGGAGGTATTGGAATGTAATCTTTATACTGTCAAAAGATGAGAGGGTTTTTAAAGAAATAAGTTCAATTAGAATTTTTTGTAATCACCAGGCAGTCACCCTGAAATTAAATATGGCATTTCTAAGAATATTTCAAGATCCTAATTTAGAGATATCCAATATCTCCCATCACCTTTGTCTTGCTTAGCATCAGACAAAAAATAGCTTTTAAAAAACCTTAGAAAATGGTCAGTTTGTTCTCTCTGAATCAAACCATAGTATTTGGGACTGAGAAATGTTGAAGAAACTGATACATGAGATACAACAAAAGCAGAGTCAAAATGACTTAAAATCAGATTCATTAGTGGAAACATGGTTCATTTTTATTTGTTTTGAAAATCATAACACAGCAGACTTTCACTGCCTCCCTGATTAAATCTAGAGAAACACATTTTGGTCTCTTTTCCCTATATCAGGGGTAGGCAACCTATGGCCCGGGGTCTGGATGCGGCCTCCCAAAGCCTTTGGACCGGCCCCAGGCTGGTCCTGCTGCCGCCGCCGCCGCCACTGCCGCCCACCATGATGATGTTGATTATTGTTGTTATTACTTGCTCTTGGAGTTTTCTTGGCAAAATCTCCACAGGGGTTTTGCCATGGCTTTTCTGGGGCTGAGAGTGTGTGCATGTATATATTTTAATTTTTTTGAAAAAAAATTAAATTGTATTTATTTATTTATTTATTTATTTGGTGCTTCGGCCCCCCAATTGTCTGAGGGACAGCAACCCAGCCCCCGGCTCAAAAAAGTTGCCTACCCCTGCCCTATATCCTTCAACAGATACATAGTGTGTTTTTGTTGTTTGTTTTTATAGTTCCTCTTTGTGTTATGTTTCTAACTTGCAACCTTAACAAACATTTTTAGGTTTTCTTTTTTAAAAAAGAATCATTGATTCTCTCACCAGGAGGTGAAAGATAAAGGGCTTAACTAGGAAGTAACCAATATCTGTAACCAGTAACCAGGCACTTGGCAGCTCACCAACAAAACTTTTGTAAACTCACCTTTTTTGGATGCTTCAAAACTATCGTAGAGATTTATTTTCTGGGTATCATAGGTTAATGTGGTGTTTGGTAACAGAGTTCTGTTTCTGTTTATTGTGTTCACAGCAAATCGGAAGGCCAATTCCTCTGCTCCCATTGCTCCTGTTGGGCCAGATTCCACACATTCGAAAATACCCCCTGGAGAAAGAAAGAAAAACAGAAAGAGAAAGGAAGAGTTACTACTTAGTTGACACCTTGGATCATCATGCTAATTTTTAATGATGAGAAATGTACAAGTTGTCACAACTGAAGTCTGACTTTAGAACTGCCACACAGAATTCTTACATTATAATATACGATCTATATAGATAAGAAGGGATGTGGTGGCTCAAGTGGTTAAGATGCTGACTCTGTTGATTGCAAGATCAGCAGGTTGGCAGTTCGAGGATGGGCATGATAGGATGGGCTCCTGTCACTAGTCCCAGTTTCTGCCAACCTAGCTGTTCAAAAGCAAGCAAACGCAAGTAGATAAATAGGCACCACTTTGGTGGGAAGGTAAACAGCTTTCTGTACAATCATTTTGGCCACATGATCATGGAGTAGTCTCAGCAACGCTGGCTCTTTGGCTTAGTAATGGAGATGAGCACCACCCCCTATGCTTGGACATGACTTGACAACCTTGTCAATGGGGAATACCTTTACCTTTACATCTAAGAATGGTATATGGCAGCATTCAAGAACTGAATCCCAGCATATATTTGGGACTATAACTTCCATTGTCATTGAACATAAATCATGCTGGCTGGAGCTGATAGGTACTGCATAGTCACATATAGTAGTATTCCAGACCCAGGTCCTACCAGATATTTTTGACTATATTGGCTATGCTAGCTAGAGTTTATAATTCCATAGGGATGCCAGCTATGCATGCCCTTCCAAAAATGAGGAAAAAAGAAGGCACAAATGTGCATACATTGATCTATATCAGGGGTTGGCAAACTATAGCCCGGGGGCCGTATCCGGCCCCCCGAGGCCTTTGGACCGGCCCCAGCCCAGTCCTGCTGCTGCCGCGTGCGCTGCCACTGCACGAGCCGCAGCCGCCATTTTGTTTTCCAAAATGACGCTGCGACTCATTTGCGCATGTGCCAGAGTACTGCGCATGTGTGAATGAGTCACGGCCACCATTTTGGAAAACAAAATGGTGGCCACAACTCATTTGCACATGCGCAGTACTCTGGCGCATGCGTAAACGAGTCGTGGCACTATTTTGGAAAACAAAATGGTGGCTGTGACCACTCGTGCATGCACAGTACGCCGGAAGTACTGCGCATGTGCGAGCTAGCGTGCACGTACATGCGCAGTACTTTCTGGCGTACTGCGCGTGTGTGCGTGCGTGCATGCACGTGCATGCATGCACACGCGTGATCATGCAGCACCATTCCCCCCGTCAGCCTGCGGAAGACCTCGGGACCAGCGGACCGGTCCCAGGTAGGAAAAAGTTGCCTACCCCGATCTATATCAATAGATTCAGATATAGAAATAGTTACTGCAGCTTAAATAGAAATACATAAATAGACTACATAGTGAGGAAGGCTGTGTTCTCCAGAATCCTTCAGAGGGCCAAATTTAAACACTTGTGCACATGCGCATGCACACGCATACAAACACACGCCCCTTTACTAATCAAAGCAAGCCAGAAAGAGGGAGAAGCTAACATGCATAGAGAGAGGCAAAAGTAAAAAGGTTGTTCTGCAGCCAGGTTTATTATTTTTGACTTGAGGAAGCAAGGGAGAGAAATATAATTAAAATGTCTATTGTCTTATAAAAAGGGTGCATAGACCTTTCTAGTTCAATCAATCAATTTTTATTGCTTTTGGCCAATGGCCATTGCAAAGACCATACGAAAAAGTACACATAAAATTTCCATAAAACCAACATACAATAAATTTAAACAATTGCATATGAAATATGTAACATAAATACATTAAGATTACCGGCTAAACACTTTTAACTAAAGTCATCCCCATTACAAGGAACAGCTATCTCTGCTATATATTTCTTCCTGGTCTTTTTGGCAGCAAGGGCAAATAGGGCTACACGCCAGGTCACATATTTATCTATGTCCATTACCTTTTCTTGGGAAGTCAAAAAAACTCTATTTCCAATTAAAGGTAAAATAAAACGCTCCCTAGGATCTTTATGTAACGGACAGTAGATTAAGTAATGTACCAGTTTCCCTTGATTATTTGTTTGTGGCCCTTGAAGCCAGTGAGATCAGTGGGATCCCACCCATTAATTAGATAGTTTGCAAACAAAAATACTATTTCCTGGCTTCCAATATGGCAGAGAAACAGACATCTTGGAAGACACAGAGGGTAAACAAGAGGCATAGGGGGAAGATCACAACAGCAGTGGATTTTTAGAGGAAAGAACTAGAAACTAGATAGTCCTTACAGCAGAAAACTCTAGTCAATCCAGAGTAACAGTCAAAATATCCAGAGGGACCCAGTATGGGTACAGGATATAAATGCAAATCATGCTGCTCTTAGCAGATAACCATAGCAAAGCTGTCCCTTGCACTCCCTGCCCCTGGCTATGCTACTACAGGTGTTAATTCAAAGAAGAGCAGAAAGAGAAGGCAAAGAAGACAGACAACCTGGATAGGGCTTGAGCCAAACCTGAGGTATTCTGAAGACCAATAGATGAGAAAGAACAATCCACATGGAGCCTGAACTGTCCATGGTTCCCCATGTCTGTTGCTGTTTTTACAAAATACATTTCATAGGGTATTCATGGTGTCCCAGGAACACCAAGAGGCAGTTGAAAAGTTGCTCAGTGCAAAATTGTGGCTTCTCATTGCATGCAGCTTCTTGTATACAGATTTCAAACCAGGCACACCCACCAAAAAAATTCTGGTGGTTATTTCTCCTTTCACATAGGCTTCACAGGCCTTTTCTTTATTGCTTATTTTGTTTTCAAAATCTCACTTGTGTCAATTGCATTTCCCACTGAAATTTGAGATCTTGGAGCAACCTAATGTGGCAGAAGAGCAAGGCAAACAGGAAATAATAGGCACTTCATAAATTTAGCATCACTCTCCTAATTAGTATATTATCAAATCCCCAAAAGGTTTAGCTTTACAAACCATATCCATATTTTCTTTTGTCTCATAGCTAGAGGAAAAGAGGTGGATATTCCTCCCTCTCCAACACCACCACTGTTGAGCCTATACAAACTCAGCCCTTGAGAAATGGATGCTCAAATAATTGGAAAACAGAAGCTTTACATACTGAGAATGAAAGTTACAAATGGCTGCCTAAAATGGTACCAATTTAGATCTCGCAAAGATTCAGCAATTAGAGTAAGATGCTGAATACATGTAGATACACACACTGAGTTGGCTGGAAAGAACACTCTGTGAATAATAATAAGAAGCAGTATCACAGGGACCACTTTCCAAAAGAGGAGCAAATAGGCAAGTTGAGATAGCAGGCAGCATTAGTGTCAGTGGTACAGAGTATCTGGTCCAGGGTTTAGTCTGAACTTTATCTTCCAGGCTACCTATCCCAAAGTAGGTTCAGCACATTAGATCAGGGGTAGGCAATCTTTTTGAGCCGGGGGCCAGGTTGCTGTCCCTCAGACAATTGGCGGGCCGAAGCCGAAGCACCAATAAAATAAATAAATAAATAAATAAATAAATATTTTTTTTAAAAAAAAATTAAAAACATTTTAAAAATATGCATGCACACTATCTCAGCCCCAGAAAATCCATGGCAAAACCCCTGTGGAGATTTTGCCAAGAAAACCCCAAGAACAAGTAATAACAACAATAATCAATATCATCATGGCAGGCGGCAGCGGCAGGACCAGCCTGGGGCCAGTCCAAAGGCTTCGGGGGCCGCATCCGGCCCCCGGGCCTTAGGTTGCCTACCCCTGCATTAGATAGTATCTTTAAAATTGGTATGGGAACCACTAGCTGCCACTGGTTGGTATTAGTTTTCCTGCATTAGGTTTTTTTAAAAATGTTACAATGGTTGGCATTCCATTGGTAACATACACAGCCGGATGTTCACTTATGCTTATGTGCCTTTCTTTGCAGTCATTATAGAGCTTAATATTCTCTTCCACCTTACATAATAGCCAAAACCTCCACTCAGACTTGTCATTGTGCTGTGATGGCATCCATGCACATAACCATTCCATTGCTGTTGGAGAATGGAGGGGATCAGAGAAGAATCAGGTATGTTCCCACAGATGCAGGCTGATAATGTCATCATCTGCTGAGATCTCCAGAGGACCCTGGTGGATATCTGAGTAAGATGTCTTCGTTTGTGTTGGAAGATTTTTGCATTCTCTTCCCCCTCCTTAGATAAATAGGGATTTTCTATATGCAAACTCCTCCTCCTCTCTCTCATTCAAAAACTAACCATGTGACTTAGGTCACACCCTCTTTGAAATTAACAGACTTTTTCTCTCTGAGCCATCTTCCAGCTCTCTCAACTTTGTTTGGAAAGATGATGAGATAAATATTTCTCTCTACCTGAACTATTTACTAGTTAGATTAGGATTTAGCCTTTTATGTAAATATAGATTAAGACATTGTTTTTTTTAAACTACAAACTACATGTTTGTTGTTTTTTGAGTTAGTGTCAGTTCTTAGGGAAGCATAGTTAGGCAAAGTCACTCTTTTGCTACTCTGCTGTTTTAAAGCCAGATCCTAACAGGCTTGGCTTTTATATTTTGATATTTAAATATTTCTGTGTCCTTAAAGTCTGAAGCCTTAGGAAACTTAAATTAGCCCACAGTTTACATCTGGCTATGTCAGCACAGTCAGATGCTTCTTTGATCCCTTCCGTGCTCTAACAACACTGGAATGGCCATGGGTGATGGGGGTGGCTATCATAACAGTTAGCCATGAGTTGGTAACAAGGGAGCCTTAGCAGAGTCTGCCATGAGAACTACTTATGATGTGCTGAACTATGTTGGATCTTGATCTAAGTATGAACTGTAGGGTATTTTCTGACTGCAATGAGAATACCAGTGTATTGCAGAATATATAAATGCCACATGTCCAAAGGATATTTGTGTTTTGGGAACTGAGTGGACTTCACTCAAACATCAAGTGAAATAAAAATAAAATCAGATGCAATTTAAAAAAAGTCAATTTTTTAAAATAAATGATATGCTACTTCTGTTATAGAGTATTTTCTGACTCTACCTAGGACAAATTTCAGTTTCTCAAAAACAAGATCAACCTATTGACAGCTCCAATATATTACTTCTGTTTCACTGCATCATGACTTTCTGAGAAACAGCATGGAACTGTTATTATCCTAAATATTGTCTAGGACACAGTAAAAAAGCCAATGGCAGTTGGTATGCTGAGATGTTCTTTTGACCTAGCCATTTTTTTCCCCAAATAAATAAATAAACCTCAATAGTGGGCAACTGCCTTTCTAAATCTTTTCCTTTATAGTTTGAACACTTTAGGGCATAAATTGTGTGTGTGTGTGTTGGGGGGGGTTTGATGGGTTCTTTATGGGCTGATGGGACCACCAAGAAAGACAAAGGTTGTAGAGATTAGCACACTCTCTTTTAACGTGCCTTATCACAGGTGGGTTTTATCGCATTCACCCGTGAGCTGGCAAATGCATCTCGTTTACAGCCTGGATGCCAGCTGGGCTTATCTCACACCTTTTCAAGAATAGGAAAATTCCATTCTTGAAAAGCTTCAGAATAAGCCTGACTGGTATCTGGGCTGTATACGGGATGCATTCATCTGGCCATGGGCAAATGCAATAAAGCCAGTTTTAAAAATAAATGCACCTTTATCCTGTCAGGGATAAGGCACGCTAAAAGAGAGTGTGCTAATCTCCTGCATCTGTACTGAATAAATAATGTGGTTTAACACCATTTTAGCTGCCATGGCTCAATGCTATGGAATTCTGGGATTTGTAGTTTTGTGAGATATTTAGCCTTCTCTATCTGAGAACACCAACGCCAGAACAAACTACAAATCCTAGGATTTCTTAGCATTGAACCATGGCAGTTAAAGCGAGTATCAAGCTGGATTATTTCTGCAGTGTAAATGTAACTTAAGTTTATCGCACTGCTTATAAAACCGTCTTATCTCTCCCAACTTAAATTTTAATTTGTGTGGCATCTTGATACTATCACATGGATTTTGCCACAGATTCCACCACCTGGGTCCAGCCTGCACCCATCTCTGCTCCCAAGAACACTCCGGTGGGCATTTTCTTAAGTGGAAAACTCCTGGTTTCAAAAAGAGGTGCGCTGAGTGCCCCTGGGAGCAGGGATGGACCCAGGCTGTATCCGGGTGGCAGATTCAGCAGCAAAATCCCTGCAATAGTATCAGAATACAGCCTGAATTAAAATTTAAGTCAGGAGAGGTAATACGGTTTTATAATCAGTGAGATAAGTTCCATCGTTTGTATTTCTTCCACCCCAGTGTATACGGGGAAAATGGATATGGTTGGTGACTGTGTTTTGGAGATATTGTTTACTACTTTGCAGAAGACAATGCTATAGAATTATATGCATTGCAGGCCTACCTTTGACTCCATTCTGCAAGAGAAAAATGTATCTGGAGAACAAATTTAATATATCAGAACAAAAAGAAAAGAGATAGTGATGGCAAATAACTAAAACTGATGAAAGAATTCCAGTGAAGATAGGCAGGCTAGTATGATGCCATTGAATTGACAGTGTTGTGTTCAAGAACCAGAATCATACAGTTGGGAGCGGGAAGTCTTATAGACCAGTGCTACTCAAAGTAGTAGTCCATTGCCCAATGTCAATCTTTGAGCCTCTAGATACCAATCCTAACAGGTTTGCGGGGCAGGGGGAAGGAACCACCATTTGAGCCAATGGGCACATATATGTTGCCAGTTGCTGGCACATTGGGAGGTGTGTTTTTTTTTAACAACAACAAAAAAAAACCTGCTTTGCCCCCCTCCCCACACACAGACACACACACTAGCATTTTTGTAGACTATCTTGTCTATCCCATGCTTGATATAAAGAATCCAAAGTGAAATCATGTTCTCAGAAGATGGCTGTCCCTAGATCATAATAAATAATATTATAAATATAATGCTATTATATTATAATGATAATTATAACAAAAAAAGAAAACATTTAATGATTTCAGCTCTTGCTTGAAAAATGCTGTCCTGGTATCACATCAATTTTAGATTAACATTATGAACCCCTGACTTAATAACAACCAAATGTAGTTAAACTTTAAATTTTAACTCATTTAACATGTACAATTTTAATAACCAGTTATGTGTAAATGACACAATAAAAGATGGAGCATGCATTACAGCAGCAGGGGCTTCACATAGCTGCCAGTATAGAATGCATGATTCAAATCAATCTAAATTAGGTGTGATTTATGGTGACCCCAAATTGCTGAGGAGTTTCTGTCTCTAGAAATTTAAAGTCATATATTTTTAAATGAAAAAATGAGTAGCATTGTCTTCACTTTCATTCTGCTATCTATAGCTATGGAAGAACTGTGTGTACTTTTGGTTTGACCTGCAGGATTATCATCAGCTTTTCTGCCAAGAAACCATCTTATCAAATTCTGCAAGTAAGCTCAAGTAAGTCATAAAATAAGACTTCCAAGTGTCCCTAGCCCCAAGGAAAATTGATCTGAGGTCATGATCAACAAATAAAACTTTGAATAGTCATCAAGAGTTATATTAAGACAGATGATCTAAATGTTAGCCAAGCTTGGCTTTCACTCTAGTCTGTCTCTGGACTCCAGGCATTTTGTTCATTTTGCATAATCCCTGTGCAGTTGCTTGACTGCTTGTGGTACTTGTTATTTGGAAATAAAACCCTCACATTTATATTGTTGCATCCACATACCCTCCCACATTTCACAGATAAAAACCAGGACACATGTTGCCAATTGACATCACAAAGTGGTAAAGATGACAAATGTTATTAAACATAAATAATGATCGAACTAAGAAAAGCTGCAGCAGTTTGTTTTTTTCTGGAACCTACCAGAAAAGACAAGATTCTGTCCTCTCTTATCCTCTCCCTCCCTGCTGAATTAATTGAATGCAAACTACTTTTGTACTTTGAACTTCTTTTGCAATAACTGAAGTAAGTGCAAGATAAAGAGGGACAGTGGGAAGAAGAGAAGTAAATTGGGACATTTTAAAAGCAGCTGAAAAAGTGGAACAACAGAGAATTAATCAGGACTGTCCCTGCCAAATAGGAAAAGCTGGTCAGTATGGATCCATCATCTTTTGACTGTGTGCTGCAGTAAGCATAATTATTGTTTAAAATGCAGCTCAAGATCTAAGTAGAAAAGTCAACAAGTTGGAAATATATGTAGGAGCCAGATATGAGACTAATGTTGATGTGTTTCAATTAATGTATGGTAATTGAAAATGATCTTATGATAATGATGCAGGCTTTAATCAAATTCCTGCTCCCAACTAAACTCAATCCATTGAATCAGAAAGATTTACTTCCTATTCAGCAATTGAGTCAAAGGGTCTGCTCAAGGGAACTAGCAGTTGCAATGAAACCACATTGTCCCATAGAAGTTGGGGGGAAAACACAATCCTAGTCTTTTCCTTCTTGCTGAGGATGTAATAAAAAAGCAGATCTGATACCACTATTGGGGGCATGTTCTAAAAACATAGGTTCTAACATTATGTCTTAAAGAAGGAGGCCAACCAAACTGGTGAAAGGTCTGGAAGTCATGCCCTAAGAGGAGTGACTTAGGGAGCTGGGTGTGTTTAGTCTGGAAAAGAGAAGGTTAAGAGGTGACATGATTTCCATGTTTAAATATTTGAAGGGATGTCATATTGAAGAAGAAGCAAGCCTGTTTGCTGCTGCTGCAGAGACTAAGGACGTTATCACACGGGGGGATCTGTAGGTTATCCCACACAAATCCCCCCCCCCAAAAAAACGCACTTGCGCCTGACGATTTCACATGACATCACAAAGAAACTGGTCAGAAAGTGGACAGAAAGTGGTATTATCTGAGATCTTTTTAATTTCGGGAGTTTAGAGGAAATGCATTTGTGAAATTACAGTAATTGCGCATTTATTTTAATCTGAAAAGCAAATACACACGGACAATTCTCTTTTATAGTTTTTTTGTGGGTTTTTTTCGGGCTGTGTGGCCATGTTCTGAAAGAGTTTCTTTCTGACGTTTCGCCAGCATCTGTGGCTAGCATCTTCAGAGAAAACTGAAATGGAAAAGCCTGGTTGTATATATACTGTGAGATCCTGGGTAGGGAGGGGTGGTTCCCAGGTGAACTGTGTGTTGTTCTGTGTTGAATAGGTATTGTTCTGTGTTGATGGCTTCGCTTCAGGCTATGCAATCCAGGATATGTCTGCTGTTCCCATGTAAACTGTGTATTGTTCTGTGTTGAATAGGTGTTGTTCTGGTGTTAATGGCATGGCTTCCAGGTGAGGAATGTAATCAAGGAGATTGTCTGCTGTTGTCTGCTGACCCTGGTTGGTCTTCTCTTTGCATTTGCTGAGTGCAGATTTTCTTATTTTGTAGGACTGGTAGCCATATCTTGTTTACTTTAAGAGTTTCTTCTTTCCTGTTAAAGTTGTCTAAGTGTTTATGGATTTCGATGGCTTCCCTGTGCATTCTGACCTGATAGTTGTTGGCATGGTCCAGAATTTCAGTGTTTTCAAACAGCATTTTATGCCCAGGATGGTTTATTATGTGTTCTGCTACTGCTGATTTTTCTGGCTGGCCCAGTCTGCAATGTCTCTCATGTTCCTTGATTCGTGTTTGGACACTGCGTTTGGTGGTCCCTATGTAGACTTGTCCGCAGCTGCATGGTATGCGGTAAACTCCTGCAGCTGTGAGAGGGTCTCTTCTGTCCTTCGCTGAGCGCAGCATTTGTTGGATTTTCTTGGTTGGTTTGTAAACAATTTGGAGGTTGTGTTTCCTCACTACTTTCCCAATTCTGTCTGTGACTCCTTTGATATATGGTAAAAATACCTTTCCTTTGGGTGGCTTCTTGTCTTCAGTCCTCTGGGTTTTTCTGGGTCTGGTAGCTCTTCTGATGTCTGAGCTGGAGTAACCATTTGCCTGTAGAGCCCGGTCTAGGTGCTTCAATTCCTCTTCCAAGAAGTGGGGTTCACAGATGCGTTTTGCCCGGTCTACCAGTGTTTTTATTGTGCTTCTTTTTTGTCCTGGGTGATGGTTAGAGTTCTTGTGCAGGTATCTGGGAAGCCAGATGTGCAGGGAAGCCATCGAAATCCATAAACACTTAGACAACTTTAACAGGAAAGAAGAAACTCTTAAAGTAAACAAGATATGGCTACCAGTCCTACAAAATAAGATAATCTGCACTCAGCAAATGCAAAGAGAAGACCAACCAGGGTCAGCAGACAACAGCAGACAATCTCCTTGATTACATTCCTCACCTGGAAGCCATGCCATTAACACCAGAACAACACCTATTCAACACAGAACAATACACAGTTTACATGGGAACAGCAGACATATCCTGGATTGCATAGCCTGAAGCGAAGCCATCAACACAGAACAATACCTATTCAACACAGAACAACACACAGTTCACCTGGGAACCACCCCTCCCTACCCAGGATCTCACAGTATATATACAACCAGGCTTTTCCATTTCAGTTTTCTCTGAAGATGCTAGCCACAGATGCTGGCGAAACGTCAGAAAGAAACTCTTTCAGAACATGGCCACACAGCCCGAAAAAACCCACAAAAAAACTATGGATGCCGGCCATGAAAGCCTACGACTTCAAATTCTCTTTTAAAACCTGGAGGAGGGACAAGAGGAGGAGGAGGAGGGGCCTCTAGGGAGGGAGAGTCCCGGGCTCCTCCTCAGTGCCATGCAGGGAAGGGTAGGGAAGGGAAGGCAGCCCAGGAGAGGGAAGTTTGGGACGGAGGAGAAGTTTGGCATTTGGGATGGAGGGAAAAGGAGGGGAAAGAAGGCTTCCCTCGCAGCAGCTGTGGGTGGATGTGGGTGCAAGTGTGGGGTGTGCTTGTGGAGCAACTTGGAGCTCCATCTCACCATGAAGTTCTGCCCTGCAGGTCCTACAAAGGGGAAAGGCTTATGGGGGGGGGCATGGGAGCTACCTCCAGTTTCCCCCTCCCCTGGGCATCATCCAAGGCTCTGGCTCTCCCCAGGGAACACCCAGCCCTTCCTTCCTTCCTTCCTTCCTTCCTTCCTTCCTTCCTTCCTTCCTTCCTTCTCCTTCCATCCTTCCCTTTCCTCCTCCTCCTCCTTCCCTGCCAGCTCTGACTGTGATCCTGCCCTCCTTGCCCATCTCCCCAGCAGCTGACAGCCTCCAATGCCAGGAAAGGAGATAGAGAAAAGGGAGGGTGAGCCATCCCAATCCCTCCCTTGCCTCGGCTTGCCTCGCCTTTCCTTTCCAGCCTCCTCCTCCTCCTCCTCTGCTCTCTTGAAAGGTCCTAACCCCAACGGAAGGAAAAGGAGGAGTCTGGTCACGAAACACACCCATTTCCAGTACATGTACAGATTCTTTTCACTTGTGTATGAAAGTTAAAAACATCTTTCTTTCTTTTTTTGCTTTTAACTTAATTCCGTTATTACTGTAATTACGTGTGAAAAGCCTTTGCGCAATTAAGCTTTATTTTTGCTTTCTTTTCAGGATGCTTCATTTCCACTTTATTATCTCTTTAACAATGAAACTGGCCCACGTGTGATAACATCCTAAGACACAGGGCATGGATTCAATGGTGTTATTTCTTCCAACTCTGTGATTCTGTGCTTTCGTTTTCACTATGATTTAACTCAAATTGCTGGCTGGGTTATATGTGCCTGGTTTCAATCCTATTGATTTCGGTTTCAGTCACAATGAAGTGAGGCAAATGCAAAAAACCCACTATTTTCTGACAGTAGTTTACTGGCAGTTCTTTTTGTATTCAACAAGTGGGAACTACAGATCTGAATTGCATCATTCTGGAGAGGAGGGACTAATGGCAGAGGGTGTTGGCAGAGGGTTGTTTACCATTCCACCTCAGTTTTTGGGAAATCAGCCATCCCCATGCCCCTCAACACTGCCTTTGCTTTACAGTGTGACCTATGGATGATTTTCCTCCCTTCCCCACAACTTTTCCCAAGGCTAATGATGGCTGGCCAAAAGGAGGACACAGATCCCCAATTTTTCCCCCCTTTCCCAAAGGCTGATGATGGCTTGAAAAAAAGAGGACCAGCCCTGTCCTTACCATGTTGCTGCATGTGTCACCAATGATGTGCAGGTGATTGACATGCATTTTGAAGGGATACAAACTAGTGGGAACAACAATTGTGCCAAAAAAGAAATGATTACAAGGGAATAATGAAAAGATCTGCTTTCATAGTGGGAACAACAGACCTTTTGGAATCGATTCACTGACATGGAACAAAGGCGAATTGCAAACTGGTTTAAATGTAAGTGGAAATGAGGCCTTAGATTCCCTAGGTAATTTTCTTCATTTTCCCTCATTTTTGAAGTGTTCTTCCTATCAAGTTGTTTCTTATGTTCTGCACAAAACCTACCTTCGTGTTTCCTGTCTATTAGCATCTAGTCCGACCTGGACATTTGCACTTTGCCAAACCTCATATCACCAAAACCTTTACAATGGACTCCAGCCTGAAGATGGATTCCATTTTGAGTTCAGCAGGGTCTTTTTAAAAATGCTGAACACTGGAGATTACTACAGGTTCCTGCTAAATCTAAATATACACTGGCAAGGAAAGTTTTTTTTTAAAAGTGTTGAATTCGATCCAATCAATATTTTTAAAGATTTTTGGGGGGAGGGGGGTGGGGGCTTTCTTGACTCAGTTGTAACCCAGTAACTTAAATATATTTGAATAAATAGGCTTCAGGAAAACTGCATGAGCTATAAAATAATCTGTTACATCCTAAGAGACAGCAGACTTCTATCAACAAAATTGACAATTTAATATATTTTTCCTATATGAGATGTATATCTTGTGAATGGCCTTGCACCTTTTAACATCCTGTGCAATGTTCCTGTCTGCTCATGTACACACATAACATTCTTTCTACATTTTGATGTGTTACTGCTTCTTTTTTTACTCAAAGTGCAAGCAGCAACAAAATGAGTGGTAAGATAATGACTTGGCATATTCCTCTCCTGTGTTAGAAGGTACAGATGAGCAGCAAAAAGCCAGATTTCTGTTTGTTGCAATAATTAAAATAAAAAAAATGATCCTTTTATACTAAAGCTTAAATTCAAGAACTTGAAGATTCCTTGCAATTGAAAATGGGACTGACTCTGATACAAGACTTTGGTGTCTCAGTTCTGTAATGAACTAGATGCCTAAGTACACTGAAAGCACCAGCTCCTGTCTATCTCAGGCCTGAAATACACAAGCCAAATAAAGCGACTTCCAGACACAGTGGGAGTGTAGCATTCAAAGAATACATGTCCCCTAAGTGGTCAGAAGCCACTTCAATGCGGGATCCAATCCTTTGGACCAAATCAAAAAGAAGCAGATATAATCTGGTTCCTGACAGCAGCTGGCTTAAGACCATGGTGGTGGCCAGCATTGGAAGCAGGTTGTGCAGTTTTCCTGACGCACTCACGGCTGGAGCACTCCTTGCTGCCCATCTGCTTTGCCAACCAGAAGCTAAAGAGGGCCAGGCCTGGTTAGTACTTGCAAGAAAGACCACTAGGGAATATTAGAAGCTGTAGGCTATGTGCAAAGGAAAGCAATAGCAAACTGTTCTGACTAAATAATGCCAAGAAAAGCATACCATAGAGTCACCATGAGTTGGAAATGACTTGAAAGCACATAACAACAACAAATAGCCTAGACAGCTTCCAAGGAGAAACTGACATATTTAGTCATAAAGGATCCATTGGAAAGCTAAAAGCTAGTGAAGTGAGGATGCACACAACAGCCAGGAAAGTCTGGTAGGTCTGATGCCAGGGAGCTGGTGAATCCACTCTATAAGTGAATTCACTCTGTCAAATTTCCATGAAGGTCATTCTTAGGGGAGGGAAAATATTAGAAAATATTTTTCAAAATGGTCAAAAAAACTTGTTTCTTGAATACAGGAAATCTTCATATGGAAAATATGGCGGCCAGACTTGTATCTGGAACATCTCGGAGGGACCGCATTACTCCGGTTCTGCGGTCCCTCCACTGGCTGCCTATTGGTTTCCGGACCCAGTACAAGGTGTTGGTTATTACCTTTAAAGCCCTAAATGGCTTGGGTCCAAACTATCTCAAGGACTGCCTTCTCCCATACAATCCTCCCCACGCTCTTCGGTCCTCCGGGAGAAATTTACTGCAACTTCAGAAGTCGAGACTTGCAGCTACCTCCCGGAGGGCTTTCTCAGTTGTCGCCCCTAAACTCTGGAACGACCTGCCGGACGAGATCCGTCTTTTAACATCCTTGGACAGCTTTAAAAAAGCGGTCAAGACGGATCTCTTCCGGCAGGCCTTTCCGGACTAGTGACTCCCACCTCGGACATAGCCCCACCAAGCCGATCCTCTCGTGGCCCCATCAAATCTGATGGTGAGGATCGTGGTGTTCAGGCTTTTATAATCATTGCACTGGGCTTTTAATTTGAATTGTTAAATTATTTGTTTTAATATATTACTATTTAATATTTTTTAAGGGGGAGGGGGGTATCTTCTATTTTTATTGTATGGGTTTTATTGATGTATTTCATGGATTTTAATATGTAAGCCGCCCGGATTGGGTTTCCATTGGGCGGGGTAAAAATAAATTTATTATTATTATTATTAAAATCTGGGAATAAGGGAAATCTTTGCAGTTCAGGACTTATTCTGCACTAAATGCAACTTCCTTCTGTCTTCTCAACACAGATCAACACAGAAACTTTCAGCAATTCTCACACTATGTTCCTGTTCTTCCCCAGCTTTTAAGCAAGTATCCCATCTTATTTTTGAAAGAATAGAATTAAATTTAAATGTTTTGCATTATCTTATTTTTTTAAAAAAAATCTAGTTAAATTTGCTGTAAAACAATTGTGATGATAAGGGAGAAATGGAAACATGTTGTGGCAAATACAAGCCACTCTGTGCTGTATACAGCCAGCACTTATTGAAACTGGCAGCAGCAAGCTAGGTCCAGTAGGGAATTATATACAATCGTACATAAAATACATCAGTGGTAGTTCAGTCTCTCAAATGCTGTACAACTCTATATCACCTTAGAGCCACTTGTCTCTTCCAACTTTATGATTCTATGGAACAGTGTAAGGTTTTATGGACTATAGTATTTTAGGCTGTGGTTGTGTGTCTGAATAGCTTCAATAAGAAGTTTCACTGCATGTGAGGGAGGAAATATCACAGAAGACAGGATGAAAATTCAAAATGACCTTAATGGATTAGAAAGCTGGGCCAAAGCTAACAAAATGAATTTCAACACAGAAAAATGTAAAGTACTGCACTTAGGACCAAAAAAAAAAAAAAAAAATGAAATGCATAGATATAAGATGGGGGAAACCTGGCTTAATGAGACTACGTGTGAAAGGGATCTAGGAGTCCTAGTAGACCACAAGTTGAACATAAGTCAACAGTGGACGTTATCACACGTGGGCCACAAAGCGATAATAAACTGGAAATGACAAATTCCGAAAATAAACCGAAAATAAACCTTGATTCTGCAAATGTTTTTCACACATAATTACCTTAATTGCGCAATTAAGGGAAGCTCCCGCTGAAACTGCATTTAACGTTCATATACAAGTGAAAAAATCCCGTACATGTACTAGAAATGATCTAGCACATGCGCACTATGCTTGCCGTGGCTGTCACTTGCTGCGGCTGTCACCCCTTCCCCAGGTCATCCTCAGAGCACGGGCCGTGCAGAGGGTCGGCGCTCCGAGGACGACCTGGGGAAGGGGTTGGGGCGTCGATCGTGTAGCTGCCCCTCCCCTTCCCTGCCCCCAAGACGGCTCAATTAGCTGTCTGCTGAGGGGGAAGGAGACACTTACGCTGCTTCCAGGACCCCACGGAACCATGGGAAAATGTGGGGAAATGCTTCCAAATGCACATTTGCTTTTCACATTACGGCGAATTTACCTTAATTGCGAATTTACCTTAATTGCGCATTTGTATTTCCTCCAAACAACCGAATTTCAAAAGATCTCGGTTAACACCAGTTTCTGTCCACCTTCTGTCCAGTTTCTGTACGACGTCGTGTGAAAACACGGGGCAGTAATTCAGTTTCTGTTTGGTTTTTGTGTGGATTAACTACCAGATTTGCCCCCGTGTGATAACGTCCATTGTGATGCCGCAGCTAAAAAGGCCAATGCAATTTTATGCTGCATTAATAGAAGTACAGTATCTAGATCAAGGGAAGTAATAGTGCCACTGAATTCTACTTTGGTCAAGCCCCATCTGCAATACTGTGTCCAGTTCTGGGCACCACAATTCAAAACAGATGTTGAAAAACGAGCATGTCCAGAGGAGGGCGACTAAAATAAATAAAATAAATAAAACGTATTCATTTCAGTTGGCATTTCCACCTTAAGTAATGGTATTCTTTCTTTCTCTGCCCCATGTGTTCCTTGTTGACCCCGGACTGTTTGCAATTTGATTCATCCACTTCTTGCCTCTGATATTTGTGGCTTCTTTGATTCCTGTTCCTTCTCCCTGCACCGATGTTTTTAACCTTTATATTGTAACAATTTTAACCTTTGTAAGCCGCCTTGATCATATCTATGGAAAGGCGGGGTAAAAATAAAATTTATTATTATTATTATTATTATTATTATTATTAAAATGATGAAGGGGCTGGAAACCATGTCCTACGAGGAACAACTTAGGGAACTGGGTATGTTTAGCCTGGAGAAAAGACAGTTAAGAGGGGATATGATAGCCCTCTTTAAATATTTGAAGGGAGGTCATATTGAGGAGAGAGCAAACTTGTTTTCTGCTGCTCCAGAGAATAGGACTCGGAACAATGGATGCAAGGTAGAAGAAAAAAGATTCCACCTCAATATTAGGAGGAACTTCCTAACAGTGAGAGCTATTCGACAGTGGAACACACTCCCTCGGAGAGTGGTGGATTCTCCTTGGAGGTCTATAAACAGAGGCTGGATAGCCATCTGTCGGGGATGGTTTGATTTTGAGTTCCTGCATGGCAGGGCGTTGGACTGGATGAACCTTATGGTCTCTTTGAACTCTATGATTCTGTGAAATCAGAAAGCAACCAAAGGCTCTTTTCCCCTGATACATTTATTTTCTACATGCAAGAAGCGGGTTTTGCAGTAGAAGAATTCCATTTGCAACCCTTTACCTATGAAGAGAACTGGTATAGGCCAGGAAAAGCATTAATGTCTGATTCAGTATAAGTTGTCCCTTACTTTTTAAAATAGTAAGTCAGAAGCATTAACAGAACGGATACTAGATTTTTCCAGCACCTAATCAATTAGTCAAATTTATCTGCTCACATATTGTAAAAAATAGGTAGATAGAGGCATAATACCCCACAGTAGCCTAGGCTGCCAGATTTTGCCTTCCAGTGGGCTGTCGTGAGTCATACTGGTTCATCAAAACTTGACAGTTGCTCTCCTAACTGTTGTTGTGCCTATTCAGAATAGCTTTATTAATAATCCAAGTAAGGCATGCAACACATGCTGTCTGATAAGCAGGGAGCGGAGTAATAAATCTTGTCATTCAAAAATAGACAAACTACCAAACCTTGGTCTATCTCTGTCTAACAGCTTGAGGAAGGCAGATGTGAGAATTGACTGATTTCCAGCATTTGGGTCTGAAGTTCGAACCTACCAAACTGACTGGCACCAGTTCATGGAAGTGAGTCCTTTATCCAGAACTGACTCAGCTCAAAGTATTGAAAATATTTGCTTTGTTTACCCTTTGATTCCACCTCCACCCTATTCAGAGCACTTAATGTAACACACAGTTCTTCTTGCAATCAAAATCAGTGAGGGACTAATATCAGTCAAGTACCATTAAATGTGCTACTTATAGATTGTCTCCATGTAATTGTGAGCACCACACCTTACAATATGGAGGGGGAAACAGGTGTCTGTGGAATATGCTTTAAGGTTTGTTGTCACGTTAGAAGCTGTTTGGCAAAACCTCTCCACTTAATGGAATGTACTTGTGTCTTAACATTTATATGATTCTTTCAAGACTATTTAATTGCAGATTCACACACACACACACAAACACATACAGATGCTCCTTGTGTGCCCCTGAGGTTGCTTAACAACAATTAAAATCACACATAACCACATTCCAAAAGAGAGAAGCATGACATATGTCATATTTATGATAAACAAGTTGCCCCTGCAGCAAGCAGAGCACCGCTTTTAGAAAATGGAAGTTTTATGCTTTCATTTGTGAAAATAAATTACATCAAAGTAACTGAACATCCTCATCAACTGTATGGTACTCAGTGGATATATTCACCTAAGAAATCCTGAAAAACAATTCTAAAATGAATCAGTGCAGCACAAAACTGCCCATTGTACAATAGGAGTTGAGTAATAAACATGTAGTGAGCATTAAATTGAATTAGTTTTGCACATAGAACACAACCCTCTTTCCCTATCTTCACATTGTGAAATATCCTTTTGAAAAGTAGAAGCAATTGGACTAAAACAGAGTCTCAGGGTGTATTTTAAAAAGTTTATTCCACAAATTATCACAAGTTGTGCAGCTCAGTCTCTTGCATCATGAATATTTCTTTAGCCAAGGAAGCACAAAGTGTTGCCATGCTGGGTAAATTCAATTTTAAAAACCCAGATGATTTAATAAACCAATCCATGTAATGAAAACCAAAAAAAGCAGGAGAGAGCTGCATGGATTTTCCAGAAATGTTCTTACAATACTGACAGGGAACATGAAACCTGAAAGCTGTTCCTTGAGGAGTTTACACAAATAAATTCCCTATGATGCTAGCTAGAATAGAGATTGCCAGAACAGTCTGGTACAAGTATTTTTATATTTCCAGAAGTATGCCTGTTGTGTTTCTAACAGCGGCAACCTACTAAAATGCCTAAACAGAAGACCATATCATGTCAGGTTCCAACATAATGATAAACCAGCAGGGTTAAAATTGAATAAATGATGCTAATTCACTAAATAAAGAAATAGGACTACATTGTTAGGAAAGAAATATCCATTCAGCCATAATGTCTGAAAAATCGTTTGTCTACACATGTTCATAATGCAAAAAGAATGTGAATTACACATACTGCACATTTAGCAATACAAGACTCAGTAAATGTGTTCTGTTAAAGACAATAAAAAAAATCTTATCCCCTCCCCTTCACCCATGCCACTCTGTTTTCACTCAGTAATGTATATGCATACAGTTACACTGGTACTGATGTAACTAAACTGTGATGATCCCCTGTTGAAGTTGGCTGTACCATTCCAACCCTTGGCCTTCTATCATTCATCTTGCCCTTCTGTCCTTAAACCCTCTCCTGTATCTGGTTCTAGGTCCCTAGGATGACACTTTTAAAATTCAGATTGGAATATCAGTATACAAAGGGTTCTTGTAGCACCTTCGAAACTGAGTGAAATAAGTTGTACCACAAGCTTTCATAGGACTTTATCACATGAGAAAAAACTGGAAGTTTAAAAGGGTCAGAACGTGTGATTAACTCACAATTGCGCAAATGGTTTTCACACACAAAGTGCTGTTATCCCATGCAGAATCCAAGATTGACCTGCACTTGCACGCAAATGAGGGAATGGTTTTCTCATGACAGGACCAAATGTGCCTCCATCTCGATAATGATTAAAGCATGTACATCCATAAAAGCAAGCAATTATGCAAATTATATTCAAACAGACCACGGCAAGGACACAGAGAAGGAAAGAGAGAGAGACAGAGAGAGAGGAGAGTGAATGAATGATAACTGCACATACACCATTCCTCACTCAACCCGACTCTGCAGCCTTTGCTGTGAACACTATAGGCTTCGATTTCTTAAAAGGGCTTACTGCTTACTGGACTTAATGCTTGCCTTCCAATCTGAGCCAGCAGGACAGAAGGCTGACTCCATTAAGGGATTTTGGACTTCATCTCCCAGAAGCCTCAGCCATGTTGGCCAATAGTCTGAGTTTCTGGGAGCTGAAGTCCAAAACCCCTTAAAGGGGACAGTTTAGGGATCTCTGCAGAGCCATTCATTCATCCACTCTCCTCTCTCTCTCTCTCTCTCTCTCTATATATATATATATATATATATATATATATGCCCTTGCATCATTTGGTCTTTTAAGAGCCCTGGCAAGAAGAGAAGAAACATTCACACAGAGAGCGCTGCAGGAGGAAAGAAGCAAGCATTTTCTCTTGTGTGTCTCTCAGCCTTTGCCTAAGGAACCATGGGAAAATCTGGCAACAAGAACAGATGTGGGAGAATCCTGCAAATGGCTTTCACACTACAGTAATTGTGCAAAGAAAGCAACTTCATGAAAGAAATGGAAATGAAATCATGGTATTTTTCCAAAAATGGTTATTCCCTGTTTCATGTCACTTTCTCATCAGATTCCAAGCGGTTTGCATGCAACATCTGAAAATAATTTGCACAATTGTGACTAATATGTTGGATAACTCCATCTACCCCAGTTTTCCCCATGTGATAAAGTCCATCGACTGATTCCTCAGATGCATGAGTGAACTGAAGAAGAAGACCAAGTGTATGAAAGTTTATGCTACAATTTCTTTTCCTGAGTCAGTTTCAGATCCCTTTGCATACTATTTTTAAAAGGTAGCAAAAACTTAAGACTATTTTACTTTTCAATATTTGTGTCTGCTACATTAAAGTCCGGTGTTGGAAAGCAAAACTACGTATATTTATCCACTGAGCTAGTGTAAATATATTGCAACTATAATTTTCAAAGAAATATAGCTTTTCACCACTTTTAGAGTCCCTGTATGTGCTCTGAGCAATATAAAAGGGATTTGGGGCAAACTAGAATTAGGCAATAAATATTTCTGAGCATTACTCATAATCTAAACAAGACTAATATCTATGAGTTGAAGAATGGAGAAAAAAAGGGCAGAAGAAATCAACACTCTGGTATAGTACTGCAGAAAGCATACACAACTTCACTGCAGATTTTCAGTGCTGCTAACTTTTATAATTCAACACTTCCTTCAGCTAAGATGTTAATGGTCCATGACCACAGAGACAAGACAAAATAGGAACTGTCTACGTACTTATTTACATTATGCAAAATAGGTAACCTCATATATTCTAGTGTTTCACTTCACATATAACAGTTTGTGAATGGCATGTTTACAGCTAGCCATTAAATTGCCTACTTGCCTGAATGGCAACCATTGTCTGCTGAACATGCACCCAGAAACGACATCATTTTGCTACTAATAAAAACACCATTTCACCTCCTATATTCCATTTCCTTTTTTGTTCCTTTACAACATGTATTCAGTGGCACAATTTTTTCCATACTGCTCTAATAATGTTAGTTTAGCAAAGCAGCATTCGTAGCATCTACTCCTAACAATACAATGGATCACTCTGAATTTTAATATGATTTGATGTTGCTGTAACATATTTGGATTGCCATTTTTAATTATTTCAGCTGTTAGTCTTTTAAAGGTATGGTTTGTGAAGCAATTTTTCTAGATAACTTGTAACTGCTGATATGAGGGGGTTGTAATATTTATATAACAAAATAAAATAAAATAATATTGTAGTTCATAACAAAGGCGAGTAAAATGCTTACAGGAGACAAAAGCCACAGTGTTGTTGAATTCATCTCTAATTAGCTTGAGTCCAACAGTACACCATAAATAATATATACATATAATGATGTAGGCAGAACATTCTGTCTTTCTGTCGGGGCCTTTTTTTAAGGAAATAAACATTGCCATCCCATTTCCATTTTATATTTAGCCATATGGGAGAAGTGTGTGCATATGCATATGTGTGTAACTACTCCTTTGAAGGGGGAAAAGAAGTAGGTTTTCATACACAAAAAGATAATTTAGATATTAATTCATTCTGAGTGAATCAATTATTGTTATTGTTATTATTTTATTTATTTGTATACTGTCTTTTGCCCAATACTGGGCAGCCTTACAAAATTTGAAACATGCACATTTTAAAATTTCAAGTTTCAACAAGATGTGGTTGATCTGAGCTGAACACAAAGCAAATATCTGCAGCAATCACTACAAGAATTGAGAAAGCTGATTAAAATTGGTTATAATATCAGTTTCATCATGTTCATCAGAAGGGTCATTCTCATGCCTTCCTAGAAAAAAGACCTTTCTACAGACAAGTATGGGGCAAGCCAGGCTCAATCACATGGCTCTTCTACATGGACATAAAGAGATCAGCACAGTTGTATTGAAAGGGAAGTGGCAAGATGTTTGGGGACATTATTCTTTAGCTTAGACCATAATATTTTGAAGAGGGCTTTTTTTTTTTTTTGAACTACCAGAGGAGCTTGAAGACCTTTGCTACTATTTCAAACAAAAATAGTGTCCAATGGTAAGTCTCCCACCACCTTCCAATAGTGTCTTGACAGAACTTTGAAACTGACACAGTAGTAGGAAGATACTTTGGGACCTAAAGATTCATCTGAACAATGTTCAGTCAGGATGGTTTCAGCATGACATTATATCCATTCTTTTTAAAAGTAACTTTTCAAGCTGTGGCAGGAGAGTAGTGGGGAAACTTTGGTCTTACATATGCTTGAAAACCCCAGCCAGTACATCTAGTGCCAATGATTTCTCAGATCTTTAGCCCAAAACATCTGAAGGAGCAAAGGTCCCCCATCCCTGGTCTAGGTGTAGTTACTCTAGGTACTTATCTAGAATAGCAGCAGCCAAAGGCATGAAAAAGGACTCCCCATATAATAAGAATAACATGAGTAATGCTAAGCAGTTTACTCAGAAAAGCAAAGGTCCCACTGGGGGAGTTTCAGTTTGGTTGGCATTTATGTGATTCAGATAATGGTTGACCCACTCCCAGATATTTATTTTTGCATATCAGTTTTTACATGAATTCAGTAAAGCAGATGTCCACTTTGAGGAACAGTGTTCTCTGCCCCCCCCCCCCAGCCCTTTGAAAGAGCACAATAACTGGGATAATTGATAGATGAGATGCCACATAAAAATAAACAAGACATTACTACTACCTGTCTATGGTACTTCTAAGCACTTGCTGCAGATGTTGGATAGCCAGAGCCATTAATGCTCACACAGAAAACAGGATTTTGATTACCAGTCCATTACGATCCGTTGGGGAGCCCTTAAGCATCAGACTTCTCTGTCAACACAGCATTTTCCCCCATCAGTGGGAAAGAGTGAATTTCAAAGCAGACTCTGCTGAACTACTTAACTTGGCAATCTTTTCTTTTCAGGCCATAATGGTTTTTGATATGCTTGCAAAGGGGGTAGCCAGTTATGTTTTCATTGATAGACCATTTCTCTAAGTATCCATTTCCCAGCCCACAGAGGATTCTTTAATGCTAATGAGGCTTTTTGTTATGAAACCACAGAGTGGTATTTACATTCATGCAAATGGAGGTAATATCATCTCACGCTTAAAAGACAAACAGGACAATCACTCAAAGCAACTATCTCAATACAACAGTACATACTAATGGGTGCTTGACGGTGGACATTTTAAGGCATAGCAGACTAATGGCTTTCACCTGATACAGTTAGGGTAACTTCAGATATTACTGTTTGAATGAACATGCTTTATAGAACCATAGTGCATGCCTATTAAAATAGTAATGCCTGAAGTTGCTGCCTGTTTTAAAAAATACTCTGTGGGTAAACATGACATTAAGTCATGATCAGTCATGGATCAAGTACACACAATGACGTTCACATGTTTTAGATTTGTAATATGTGTCTGCTAAATACATGATGGCTAGAATCCTTTTGGCTAGTCCGAACTAGGGTAAATTCTGTTGATTGCAAGATAAGCAGGTTGGTATTTCGAGGCCCAAGTGTGCTGCGTGATGGGGTGAGCTCCTGACACTAATAAATAATAATAATAATAATAATAATAATAATAATAATAATAATAATAATAATAATAATAATAATGTATTATTATTATTATTATTATTATTATTACTGACACTAGTCCTGTCATTGCCAACCTAGCAGTTTGAAAGCATGTAAATGCCAGTAGATAAATAGGTACCACTTTGGTGGAAAGGTAAACAGTGTTCTGTGCAATCATGCTGGCCACATGACCACAGAGTAGTCTCTGACAACTCTGGCTCTTCGGCTTAGTAACGGAGATGAGCACCACCCCCTATGGTCAGACATGATTTGACAACCTTGTCAATGGGGGATACCTTTACCTTTTTAACTAGGGTAGACTCATTGAATCAACTGCTGAACAGTGAATGAACACATAGGTAAATCCATTGATTCAATGGGTCTATTCAGGGCAGAAAAAATAGGATTTAAGTTAATGTGTGAAGGGGCCCTTAAAAGGGAGCATAAGAATATTTATTGTATCCATTTTAAAGCAGGCCAATGGCCCAGGTAGTCCAGCTGGTTATTTCTAGAAAAGTCCAAACATTATACAAAAAAATTGCCCTTCACCTTGAATAGGTGACAAACTACTTTAAATCATGTTTCAATTTAGCTAACCATTTGTGAATTTGTATTACCACCTGCAATACCATCTAAACTTTCTTATGACAGTGAATTCTATATATTAAGTATACATTATGCAAAGCACCACTTTCTTTTGTCTTGCTCTTAAACTAATGCCAGTGAATGTCATTGAAATCTAGAATTGTGGAGAAGAGAAATTTATCTCATATTTATTTCATACCCTATGTTTACAAACATTTGGCTTACCTCTCCTTTCTCCAGTCATGTTTTATTTCACCTAGAACTCTCCAAACCCTTCAGCTATTCCTTTTGGGAGGCTGCACCAGTTCCCTCAATAATTTAAGCTGATCATAACTGTAAGCAGTATTCCCAGGCTAGGCATACCACAGATGATAAAGATAATCATATAAAGAAACTACACTACTGACATTTTTATTTTCAGTTCTTTTTCTAATAATAACTATTTGCCTTTTCCCCCCCAGCAGCTGCACACAGAGCCAATTCATATGTAACAATCTCAACTTAATTAACTGGTTTATCAAGCACTGAATGTCCTGCTTGTGTGCATGCTCCTGTCTTCCACTTACATTATAGTTTTGATGGGTCTATCATGGTTTGTTAAAACCACAGTTTCCTGTTATATCTGAAATGAGAAACTATAGTTTGCTTTCATTTTTCTAAGCAGCATGGGATGCCAGGATTTCACTCTTCCAAGCTGCTGCTCACTCAGATATTAATTAACCTTTCTCTTTCTATCAGCTTTATAACTGGTTATGTTTAAATCCAGCACCAATCATGTATAGCAGTAAACAGTTTTTCCTCTTAACAATCTCCCTTCGCCCTGTGATAAGTGATTAACTTTTGCAAGCTTTTCCTGTGAGCTGTAAGGAGCAAATAAAAACATATATTAGATTTTGAAGATAATTGTCAAAGCCATAGTTAAGAAGAAATTCTGATTAGCGTAACCAGGGTCAAGAAATAGATGAGAAATATGGATTTTTGCAATCCAGGCCATCTGCATTCCAAAATTAATTACCTCTTCTCTCTTTTCCAATGTATGGGCAATTCCTTAAGTGTATGACGAATACTGATTAATATTTGCATTTCAAGGAAAAACATGAGTCTTGACACTCAAGACATCACAAGAGGAAAAAGGAAACTAGCCATAACATTCTTCAGGGCTTCTTAGGATGGAGGGGGGCTGATGCATCTTGTCTTCATTTACAGAAACTGGGGGGGGGGGCAGAAAACCTGTTAATTGCTGTCATGTCACCTTTAACTTAATGGCATCTACATGGATAAGAGACCTCCCAGTCAGCCCATCATGAAAAGCCCTGTTCAGATCTTGCAGACTCAGGGCTGTGGCTTCCTTGATTGAGGGGCCGTACAGATGGCCCCTAAGGGGTGGCTCCATGCCGCTCCTGGGAGCACCAGATTGGGGCCACAGCAACCACACACCACAACCCTGATCTGGCAGTTTGCCACTCCTTTTTGGAGGGCAAAAAGCCACCCTTACTGCCCCCGCCTTCTGCACTCTTTTGGCACAGCATGTCTACACACTGCACCAAGGGAGCACCCTGACACCACATGCCAGTGGGACATGCAGCATGACGGTGGCATCAGGGTGGAGTCGGGGCGGCTGGCATGAAGTTGCCTTACCCCAACTCCACGCCCAGGCTGGCCCTTTTGACCAGTCTGTAAAGGCCCAGAGTCTATCTATCTGGAATGCAGTTTTCCTCTTTTGCTACTGCTTTCTATGTTACCAAGCATTGTCTTTTCTAGGGAGTCATGTCTTCTCATGATATGGTCAAAGTACGACACTCTCAGTTTAGTCATTTTGGCTTCTAGGGAGAGTTCAGGCTTGATTTGCTCTAGGAACCATTCATTTGTCTTTTTAACAATTCACAGTATCCTCAGAACTCTTCTCCAGAACCACATCTCAAACGAGTAGATTTTCTTCCTATCAGAGTCTATTACTGTCCAGTTTTCATAACTATACATAGAAACTGGAAATTCAATAGCACAGATAATCCTAACTTTAGTATTCAGTTATCTATCTTGAAACCTCAGGATCTTGTCTAATTCCTTCAAAGCTGCCCTTCCAAGTCTTAATCATCTTTGTACTTTTTTGACTGCAGTCTCCATTCTGATTAATGACTGAGTCAAGGTATGGAAAATCTTTCAGTTGTCAATGTCTTCATCATTTACTTTCAAGTTAACTTTAAAGTTAAGTAAGGGCCTCTACATACTGGCCAAAAGAGCCAGTCTGGAGGCACAGTTGGGGCAGGGCAGCCGCATGCCAGCCACCCCAACCTCATCCTGATGCTGTCCTGATGCAGCACGCCATCATGCACAGCGCGTGGCATCAGGACACCCTTCCGGTGCAGCATTCTGATGCTCTGCACTGAAAAGGGCAAGGAAGAGCCGTGCGCCAGCTCTTAGGGTGGCCTTTTGCCACCCCTAAAAGGAGCAACATTTTGCCATCTTTTTAGGGTGGCAAAAGGGAGGATCGGGGCTGCAGCGTGGGATAGCCGCGGCCCAGAACCACCCGTCTGCACACCCTCTAAGTTACCTCTGGTCATTATTTTTGTTTTCTTAATGTTCAGTTGCACTTTCTTCCTTGACTTCTTTAGTAATTGTTCCAAGTCTTTACTGCTTTCTGCAATAGAATAGTGTCGTCTGCATATCTTAAATTGTTGATGTTCCTTTTTCCAATTTTCATGCTTCCTTACTGCAAATCTAATCCTGCTTTTCATATGATATGGTCAAGGTATAAATTAAACAGATAAGGTGATAAAATGAAGCCTTGCCTGAATGCCTTGCCATTTGGAAACTATTCCATTTCCATTTCTCCATTTTCTGTCCTAACCTCTTGTTCTAACTACAGGTTACACATCAAGACAATCAAATGTTTTGGCACAGCCATTTCTTTAAGAGCAATACAGTTTTTCATGATCTATGTAATCAAAAGCTTTGCTATAATCTATGAAGTACAGACCAATTTTCTTTTGAAATTCTTTGGCATGCTCCATTGTCCCAAGCAGTGCCATTGGTGGGGAGAAAACATGTAATTTATGCAAAATACACTCATTCCAATGAAGAAAAAATCCCACAGTAAGCACATGCAGGGAAACTATCCCATTTCCTGTATAGGAATGCATTTATTTATGCAAATTGTATAACTTTTATGAAATAAGAAGTGTAAATTAACTCCTTGAAATCCAAATGTAAGCTGAGTACCGGCATGGTACAGTGGTTCGAACATTGGACCAGTACTCTGGGAGAGTGGGGTTTTAATCCAAGCTCAGCCATGGAAAACCATTGGGTGACCTTGGACAAATCACACTCTCTCAGCCTCAGAGGAAAGCAAAGGCTGTAGATAAATTATACAAAGAAAACCCTCAGATAGAGTTAACCAGGAAGGGATATTTGGTGAGAAAGAAGGAATTTGTGCCAGTTCAGAGAGGAAGTACACAATCCCATGTCTTATTTACCTTTCAAGAATCCCCAGAACTACATCATAAACATTGGTCCTAGACCCAGTTATTTTGCTATTAATAGAACTTACTTTCAGGTAAGTGTTCTTAGTGTGCAAATTCAATATTTTAGGTTCTGATTTAAGGGTGAACCTTTTCACCCTTAAATAGTTATTGAATTTTTAGAGATTGGAATAATGTTTATTTCCAAAATATTTAGTTATCTAGTTACTGAATTTATGTAATTTTGGCATGCCTTCAAGACATGTCTGACTTATGGTGACCTTGAGGAAAAACTATTACAGTTCCTTCTGATGGCTGAGAGAGTGTGACTTGCCCAAGGTGACCCAAAGGGTTTTTGTGGCTGAGCAGAGATTCAAACCCCAGTCTCCATGGTCATATTTCAGTGCTCAACAACTACGCTACACTAGCGCCATATTGAATTTATATCCCACCTTTTCCCCAAGATGGGATTCAAGGCAGCTTCTACAAGCTGCAATAAACTCAGCTGCCATCTTGCTTCTGACTTTACATCCTTGTCATTTATGGGAGGCACTGTAATGTGTCCAGAGGAGGACAACCAAAATGGTGAAACCATACCCTATGAGAAGCAACTTAGGGAGCTGGATAGGTTTAGCCTGATATGATAGCTATGTTTAAATATTTGAAGGGGTGTCATATTGAAGATGGAGCAAGCTTGTTTTCTGCTGCTCCAGAGACTAGGACATGGAGCAATGGATACAAACTACAGGAAAAAAGATTCCACCTAAATATTAGGAGGAACTTTCTGACAGTAAGAGCTGTTTGACAGTAGAACACATTCCCTTGGAGGGTGGTGGAGTCTCCTTCTTTGGAGGTTTTTAAACAGAGGCTGGATGGCCATGTTCAGGGGTGCTTTGATTGTGTATTCCTGCATGGCAGGAGGTTAGACTTGATGACCCTTGAGGTTTCTTCCAACTCTATAATGCTGTGATTCTATGATTCATAAAAGAGTACATGCTTTTGCACATAGAAGGTCTTAGATTCAAACCCTGATATCCCCAATTGAAAGGTGACAGAAAAAGATCTTAACCTTGGACTCTGGATAGTTATTGCTCATGAGAATAGACAACATGGGGCTTGATTGGCAAATAGATAGAGATATTTACAATGAAATAAACAAGCAGATTTATTGAGCCAATGGGCTACTTCTTCATACAGATAGTAAGTGTTCCTTGAGATGTGTGCATTTTAATTGGCATCAATGCTGGGACATGAACAATTACAAAATTACCCATATACTTGGAGAACACTCTTTAACAATGAAACAAAAGGCATGTTTTCCCAAAGTGTTTCTAAACAGGGAAGAAAAATAAGACACAGCGTGCCTACTAAGTCAAAGTATTTGCTTGGTTTCATCTATCCAGGGCACACTGTACAGGGAGAATGCCGAGTCTTGGATATCTTTCTTTTATTAAAACAATCTTTCTTCCCAAATGAAGAGAACAACCAAACAGTATAACAACTAATAAGCAATCATTCTTTGGCTTAATAAAAGCATTTCTTGGATCCCTGGTGTGCAGAAGAATGCTCTAATTGTTTTTGTTTGTTTGTTTTTAATTCAGAAAACATGCATTCCCCCACCCCTTGCAAAAATACAACAGAATATCTGTAACAATAACAGATGAAAAACATCTTATCCAAAATAATGATATTATATCCTGACACCATAATCTCACTGATTTTGTGAAATACCACATTGGGAAGTTATTAACTACCAATCAAATCAAATTCTTACACTGAAGGAAATGCAATCCCACTGGTGTTAAGACTAAACTGACAAATCATACACACAGATGCACTTCATTATACCAAAATGGCCTCATTGGTTTAAATCATTTTAAATAATTTTGTGTTTCAGGTTTTTTTTATAAATATTTATTGTAAGCTGCCTTGAGCTGTTGACTGGAGAGGTTTCAAAACAAATATGGATTATACAATTTCTGCAGATCAGAAGTCTGAAGAATATTATAATCGGTAAATCAAAATTATATTAACCAAATGGTTCAAATTCTGGTTGGGCATTTGAGGTTGTTACTATTGTTGTTCAGTGTTCAAAAGTTTCACCCATCACAGCCAGAACCCTGAAAATTCACATTTATCTTTAGCATACCATGGTAAAATTACTTTTTGGCCAGTGGATTTAGGGGGTTTGTAGTAAAAATTAAAATTTAATTAAAAATTAAATTTCCACTACCATTTCTTCACCCCACCAGCCAGATTACTAGCAGTCTATTGTTTTCCCTTCATTGAAATTATCCAGTCATTTAACTTAATTTTTGTGTCTTCTAAAGTGCTTAGGTGAGAAACAACAGGCTATTCAGGGGTACACTGGTTCAGAACTGCTTGAAATAATTGAATAATAAGCCATCTTTAATGTAAAATATCACACTTTCAGCCTTTGTAGAAGATATGAGACTTCAGAAGCAAACCAAAACACATTTACCCCAAGAGAAATAGTAATTAGAACCTAATTATCATATTAGCTGTTATTACTGCATAATAATTATATATTAGCTGCTACACATCTTAAGCATTAGATTTGTAATGAAAAAACAACTCTGAATTTAAATAAGGATTAGCCTGAACCTAAACACTGCATTTGACCAGCCATTTATTTGGAAGACATTAGGCTCTGACCAAGAATCCCAGATTGATTGCATTGAAAAGATCTAATTTTAAAAAGAGAGGCCAAGTATGGCAGAGATGCAATGCATGTCTAAAAAATGTCCTCTTCGGATTGTCACTTTATTTTAGGGATGGAAAGAAAGCCACACCCTCCAGAATTTCACAGACAAAAACTGGGATATATATGGCAAAGCAAAATCAGCATATGGTTAAAATGGCAAAGGTTATTAATGAAGGAGCACACACAAGCAAGGAGGGGCTGCTTTTGCCTTATTAGTCTAGAGATGGGCAAGATTCTGCCCCTCTGCTGCTCTCTCCTGCTGATTTAACTGAGTGCAAATTACCTTTAAAAGCCAGTGTGGAGTAATGGTTTGAGTGTCTGGTAACCAGGATTCACATCCCTGCTTGGTCTTGGAAACTCACAGGGTGATCTTGGACAAGTAACACACTTTCAGCCTCAAAGGAAGGCAAATCTTTCCAAGAAAACTCCATGATGGGTTCACCTTAGGGTCTCCATAGGTCAGAAATGACTTGAAGGCACACAAAAACAAATTTTGCACTTTGAACTCAGTTTGCGGTTACTAAAGTAAACTGAGAACAAAAGGGGAAAGTGAGAGAGAGAAATTGGGACATTTTGAAAGCAACTGAACAAGTGGGACAAGACAGGATTAACTGAGACTGTCCCTGCCAAATTGTGACTTTTGGAGGGAACAAATTACTTAATAATAATAATAATAATAATAATAATAATCACATGGTTGCCTCCCTGTGTGTGCATGCATGTGTGTTTTACAGAAAATAGTATTTGTGTGTTTCCTGAGCATAATTTTTTTTTGTGTGTGTAAAAACAGTTGTGAATTTTACACAGAAAAAGTTTAACTGCAGCATTGTCTATGCATAAATATAACTTACTACATAGGACTATTACTTTCTATGAAATGAATTTGCAATGTTCTACACAAAAAATGCACACATTTTGCACAGAATAAGTCCTGAATTGTGGAGATTTTCCCAAAAAACTTACACTGATTTCTTTTTTTTCCTTTTTTTTAAAAAACTTTATTAGAAAATTTTAAAAACACAAAATCCAACAAAATAACAATAACAATATTACACAATCAACATAACAACATAAAGAACAAAGTACACTTAATACACAAAACAAAATACACAAAACAAATAAACATTTAAAACACATAACGTCCATGACTTTTGTATGGATCCCTAATTCCATTCAGATCCGGACCTCTAAATAACACGTTTCTATATTAAATCATACTAATAACTACATATCTATAACCTTATACCTTATATATATCTTAGTCTATTCTCACTAATTCGTGCAATCTTTCTTTCTTTCTAATTTTCTTTTTTCCCTATCTGCAGAAAGAGTTTTCCTCATCTATTTCCTTAAGTCGGAAATCCAAAGTTCCGCCTGATAGTCTATTGATATAATATTCTAGAGCTCCTATTCTTATACTCAAACTCTATTGTTCTTTATCCTTATTCCAAATTACTCATTAATATAACCCTTAAGAATTCCCACTAATTATTATATTATTCTTCATAACAATATAATATACCATACAATTTACATTATAATATACAATTTACTATACAATCTCTTTTAACCTCCACTTCTTCTGAACATTTCCCCCTGCTACCTTCTTCACAATTCACTTTCTTATGATAATAATCCGTCTACCCACTTAATACCCTTATACTAATTTAAACTATTTGGAACAAAATCGAACATCCAATCTTTTCTTTTCATAGCTATACCACGGGTTCCAAATTCTATGGAACTCCTGTAAAAATTTGCTTCGGAGTAGCCAAGTTAATTTCTCTAATTCATATATTTCGTAGACCTTAATTCTCCACTCTTCCACCTTTGGTATCTCCCTGTTCCTCCAGTATTTGGTGAAGAGGATTCTTGATGTGGTAATCAAGAGAAAGAGAAGGCGTTCTTTTTCTTTTCCAATTCCCCCCCCCCCCAATGTTTAAAAGGTATATTTTCGGATCCAAACCAATGTTTATTTTAACTATTTCTCTAATTTCTTTGTTAATTATATTCCAATATTTTTGAGAAACCTTACACTTCCACCAGACATGAAAATAGAATCCAGTTTCTTCCCCACATTTCCAGCAAGTAGGATTACATCCTTTGTATAGTTTCGATAGCATGTACGGTGTAAGATACCATCTACTCATGACCTTATATGCGTTTTCTCTTTGATCAATATTAATTGCCCATTTTTTGACATTTCCCCAGCATCTTGTCCACTCGTCTAAATTTACATTTTGGTTTAAGTCTTTTGCCCAGTTTATCATATACGTTTTAACAGTATTTTCTTCCAATTCCCAGTTTCTTATTAAATTATAATGTTTTGAGATAATCTTTTTATTTTCCCCAAATAACACTCTTTCAAAATTTTTATCTGCCAATCCAATCCTCCTTGCTTTATGATCCGTTTTAAATTGTTCGTGAATTTGCATGTACGTAAACCAATTCATATCCCATCCCAATTCTTTCAATTCCTCTCTTGTTTTAAACCTAATTTCATTACCTTCCCCCTGAATTAAGTCCTTATATTTATACCAATTAACATCTTTATAAACACTTTTCATCAGAACTGATTCAGTGGGGGATGCCCAAAGTGGTACCTTTGTACACCACTTTGCCTTATATTTTAACCAAATTCTTAGGCAAGATTTGCGAATATAATGATCTTTAAACCTTGCGTCTCCCTTAAATTTGTCATAGAACAAATATGAATGGAACCCATACAATAAATCTCCTCCTTCCAGCTCTAAATTTCTTGGATTTTTTAAGAGTAACCAGTCCTGAAGCCAATCAAGTACACAAGCTTCATAATACCACAAGCAATTTGGTACCGCTAATCCTCCTCTGTTAACTGTATCCTGTATGTCTATTGCTTTAACTCTATGCCTTTTGTTTTTCCAAATAAAATTTAGTATATGCTTGTTCCAATTTTTTAAAGTTTTCTCATTGTCAATTACTGGTATATTCTGAAAGTAATATATTAATTTTGGAATAATCAACATTTTAACAAGAGCTACCCTTCCCATCCACGATAGAGTTAATTGATTCCACTTAACCATACTACCTTTAATCTCACCCCAAATTTTTTGATAATTATTTTTAAAAAGCTCTGAATTCTTAGTGGTAAGACATATTCCCAAATATTTACTCTTATCTTCATGCTTAAAGCCAGATATCTCCTTTAAATCTCCTATTTCCTTCTTAGCCAAATTCATAGTCAACATTACTGACTTGTTTCTATTTATTTTATAACCAGATACTTTCCCAAATTCCTGCAAAAGTTCCAATACTGTCTGAATACATTCCAATGGATTTGCGATTGTTAAAACTAGATCGTCTGCGTAAGTCCTTAGCTTATAAGTTTGTTTTCCAATTTCTACTCCGTAAATATCCCTACTACTTCTTATTTTAACCAACATTACTTCCAAAATTAAAATAAACAATAAGGGAGCCAGGGGGCAACCCTGCCTGACCCCTTTTTCAATTGCAAATTTAGTAGACAAGTCACCATTTATTGATATAGCTGCATTCTGTTCAAAATATATCTTTTCAATCCAATTTATAAAAACTCTCCCAGCATCTATTTTTTGCAGAACCCCAATCATGAAATTCCAGTTAACATTGTCAAACGCTTTCTCCGCGTCCAAAAAGATCAATGCCAATTTTCTTTGTATATTCTTTTGATGCAAGTCAATTATATTCAGCAAATTTCTAAAATTTTGTTTTGTCCCCCTGGACGGAAGAAAGCCATTTTGGTCATCATGTATCCAATCCCTTAAAATAACTTTCAGCCGATTTGCCAAGATTGATGCCAAAAGTTTATAGTCAGTATTTAATAATGAAATTGACCTATAATTATTAGGGTCTAATCCATCCTTATCTTGTTTCAATATCAATGAAATATTTGCGGATTTCCATGATTGGGGAATATTCCCTGGGACTATACAGTTCATAGTAGAGAGAAGGGGTTCTATTAACTCTGAAGCAAATGTTTTATAATACTCATTGGGAAAGCCATCAGGTCCGGGAGATTTGGAAGATTTAGATTGTCCAATTGCATTCTCCAATTCTTTATACGTAATGGGGTGGTTAAGTTGATCCTGTTGTTCCTTCGTAATTTTAAATAGCTTTGTTTCATCCAAATATTTCTTAATTTCTGTATCAGATGTAACATTTGCTTTATATAGATTACTGAAAAATTTCATAATTTTTTTTTTAATCTGTTCTTGCTTGGAGAAAATTTCTGAACCTTTCTTAATTTTAGTAATTGTTCTTTTAGCTCTTTCCTTTCTAACCATATAAGATAACAATCTTCCCGACTTATTTCCAAATTCGTAATATTTTTGTCTAATAAATTTAATTTTCTTTTCAATTTGCTCCATGGTAAAAATTGATAATTGTTTCTGTATACATTTAATTTTATCTTTGATTTCCAATGAATTTGTATCCTGTTTCAATTTGTCTTCTAATTCACCCAATTCCTTAATTAAACTCTCTTCTTTTTTCCGTTTCTGCCTCTTCCACTCTAATTTGCCCTGAACACATCTTTTAATTCTAACAGATCCGTTAAATTAAAGAAATCATTTGGTAATTTTCCTCTGGCTTTTTTATTAACTTTTTGTGCAGAACGATCTATTGCCGGATCAACAACCCCATTAAAATCTCCCAGCATTATTACGTTTTCATATGACAAGTCTAGCAATCTTTCTTTCAAATTTTTATAAAATTTATTTTTATTCTCTAACGGTCCATATATCCTACTATAAGGAAATGTTTGCCCTCCACGGTAATTTCGATCATTAAACAGTATTCTTCCAGATCACTGTAGATTAGTTTGGGCTCATAAGAAGGATTTACATATAAAGTGACACCTCTTTTCTTAAATAAACATGCAGCGGTAAATTCTAATCCTAATTTTAAATTCCTTAAATACTTCACATCTTTCCTTTTTATTCTACATTCCTGTAAACAGCAAATATCCAATTTTTGTTTCTGAAGATAGTGAAAAAATTTCTTTCGCTTTTGTGGTGTATTTAATCCTTGCACATTTAAAGATAAAATTTTAAGCTTCTTGAAATATGTCATCTTCTACACTTAAAATGTCAATGTTGATTCTGCAAATTAAATTGATCAGTCAGGAAACGGTCAAACAACCCTTATCTATATCTTATCTATATCTTTATTTATATCTAAACTAAATACTTCCCCCCAAAAGTAAATACCAAACAAGCAACTATTATAAACTGTCACCTCTTAATCATCAAAGTATTCTTCTATGCAAATTGGAGACAGTAATGTCAGGCAACTGTTATCAACTTTATCTGTGGCTTGCCTAAAGCCTTCGATTCCAGCCACATTGTTAACAATGTCCTCGTCATCGTCTTCCTCTCCATCAACGTCGTCATCGTCACCCTCTTCATCCTCGTCTTCATCATCCTCTCATCCAGGTCGATCGCCCCTAATTTCACACAAATCAAAATCCTGACAGGAGAGGGCGACCGCCCCTTTAAGTCGCATTTCCTTGTCCTGCTGATTGTCATTGGGATTCCTCAGAGTTCCACAATCATCAATGTCATCAATATCGTCGTCATTATTCTTTTCCCCGGGCTTTGAATCTTTCTTTTTCCCCTTGTCCTTTTTCCTAGCTCTGCCCATTGCTTGTTTTATAAAGTCAGTCGCCTGCTCCATAGTTGTTATCCTAATTCTTTTCCTTCCCCACCAAAATGTTACTCCTTCGGGTATCTCCCAACGATATTGTACATTTTCCCTTCTCAAGAAGAATGTCAATGTGGAGTAGTTTCGGCGCTTCCTGAGTATTCTTCCAGGCACGTCCTTTAGGATCCTTAAACTTTGCCCCTCAATATTGAAGGGATCTTGATTATGTTTTGCCAGAAATGTATCTCTGGTCTGCCTTCTAACAAAGTTAACAACCACATCCCTAGGCAGCCCTTTTTGTTTTGCTACCACGGAATTGACACAAAACAGGGTATCAATTTCCGTGTACATGTCCTGTACATTCTTAGCCAAGAACTCTGCCAATTTTGGGATCAATCTTTCTGATAAGTTTTCCTTTTTCTCCTCTGTTAGGCCTCGAATTTTAATTGCCTTTTCTCTAATTTTTTGTTCTAAAGCCGCCAATTCATCCAGATCCTGTTCTCTTTTAATTTCCATTTTGGTTATTTGCCTCTCTGATCTTTCAGCTGTATATTCTAATATTTCTACTCTCTTCTTTACGCTCTGCATTTCTCCGAGTAGAACATCAACCTTTTGACCAATTTCTTTAAGGTCAGACCTGATCTCATGTCGGACCTCTTTTTTGAAATCATTAAATTGGGCAGTAAATTTATCAGATAAAGAGTCTATTTTTTCCAAAATTAATTGACTCATGTCAATATTCTTGACTTTATCAATAGATAGTCTTCTTTGATTCTGTGAAGCTGATTTCTGCACCTGCGATCTTGTAGTCATTTTTGTCCTTGACTTTTCCCCCACTTTCTAGCAGGTGTACTGAAGGTCAATTTTTGTTTATATGACAAGTGACTCAATTCTCTCTTGTTTCAAGGACAACTAGCTGCAGGCAAGATATTCTCCTTTTAAATATGCTCCCAGCACTTTCAATTTGGAAAGCTATAATCAGCTATCCCAATTTTCAATATCTTTAGCCTTTCCAGAACCAGAGCAGAATCAATGACAAGTAACAGATGGCAAAAACATTCAGGCAAACAAAACAAAATTAACAAACTGTAAACGGTGGTCAAAGAAAAAATCATCAAAATTCAACAATGGCATGAGGATGTCCAGAAGATCAAATAGCCAAAAGTTCAAAAATTCAAAAGTCAAATGTCAGATATTCACTTATTTAGTTACAGTTTTGAGTCTCTAACGTATCAGGCAAAGTCACTGTAATGGCATATCCAGAAAAGGACTCCTTCGCTCCGCTTTTAACTTTCTCCCTTCCGATTTAAACTTTCTCCGCTCCGTTTCTCCTTCTGCTACTGCAGCTACAAACAGCACCTCCGAAACTTCAAAACTGGACTAGATATCTTCCTCTACCAGGTCTCTAACTTAATCCAAAAACCAAAAGCCATCTATCGTCTTCCATAAAAGCTTTAAATTGTTAAAATTGGTGGCTCCCCTGCGGCAACAACCGACCTGCTGCGGGTCCGTGGTTTGCTCTTTAAGTCCGACTGGCTCTGTTTCTTGCCAAGCGATCCTCGTTCTTACTTTCCAATCTCGCTCCTTCAGAGCCAAATGGACCTCCTCCGAGCCCCCTCTGAGCTCCCTCATCCAGAGAGCAATTTCTGGACCCCTTAAATCAAACGACCAGGGCTCCAGGGTCCCCACAGCATAAGACGGGCACTGGAGAACTACTCATGCACGTCTTGACGGGGAGCCATAACCAACCGGAAGTTTTCAAAACTTACACTGATTTCAAAGACTTCCTCACAGCAGAAGAAATTAGCTAAAAATTACTTTTTGCTTCCAAAATTAAATTACTGAATTACATGACTAATCCACATGTGTTTTTCATTTGACAGATTACTGTGGTCATCTCTTAAAAGTCAAAAATGTGTAAGAGTACATGCACACACACACACAAAATTTCAAAGTAAGCAGCACACCAGTGTTGCAGACCTGTGTTTTTCCATTAACAACACACTCTCATATTCTAATTCCACTTCTCAAAATGTATGTCCTATGCCTCTAACCACTCCACAATTGTTTTCTTTTTCCAGCTATAGATTACATGGCACTGGGGATTGGATTGGTTTCCTAATACATGTATAAATCTCTTGTGTGTTTTTTAAATTTGCTCTAAGATCCATTTACCTTAGAGATCAAAGGTCTGAGTAAATGTTTCAAAAGATTAAAGCATATATTCAAAATAAAGAAACATGAAATTAAGGACTTTCCAAAAGAACTTCAATTTTTTATTCTTGAAATTACAAGAAATCTCAGCTCCACAGCAAACATCTGTCTTAATCCAACAAGTTTCTCTCCCTCCAATTATCTTCTCTTTTCCATGTGGAACTACTCAGTTCAGCTCTAAAGAATGCTGGGGAAAATAACATGGAATTTACATTTTTCTGAAAACCCAGTAAAGATTGTTGTGTCTGTTCCAGCAAATATAACAGATTCCATAGTACCTTGAATACAAGGGGGTATCATAAAGTAATAATTATCACCTGGAAGTTATTAAGGTATATTGATTAAATTTTGTCAGTGTCATCATTGGTCCTGAAGTGCATGATGTTGAGAAAACCAGCTCATTGTGTCCTTTAGTTTTGTTACAGGTTGTGCCAGAAGTAACTAAAGTGTAAGATGGAGAAGTACAAGGGGGTATCGTAAACTAATAATTATCACCTGGAAGTTATTATGGTATGTTGATGAAATTTTACCAGTATCATCACCAAGTGACTTTTTCTTTTCCCAAAAATGAAAAATCCATTGCGAGGTTGCTGATTTGAGAAGACGGATGATGTCATTCATAAAATGGAAGAGTGATTTAAGGTGCAATCTGCAGACTTCTACAATAACGGTATTTGGAGGATCAAGAAATGCTGGGGAAAATGTCTAAAACTGGATGGTGACTTTGTAGAAATAAGTTAACAACTACAAACCAAAACAAACTTTCTGGCAATTTTCTTAAAAGGTGATAATTACTTTGTATTTATTCCTTCCCATGTATTGATTGATTCTGCTATTTTCTTTCAACTGTATTCTGGTACCTCTGCAAGAATTCACCTTTGCTTAAACAGGTTAAGCTTAAACTGCAACAATTGACCCACCGGTAGAAGGTCAATTTACATCTCAATGATGCTGAGATATTTCACTCATTATCTAAACACTAAAGGGTAGGAGAAGGTCTTTTCTTGCAAAATAATGCGATTGCACTCTTTGCGGTCCAGAAGAGCTGGAGATTTATTTATTTATTTATTCTTAATAAAAGCTAATGGTCCAAATGAGTGGTAAGGAGAAATTCTAGAATCCAGGTAAAATCCAGATAGCCTGGTCATATGGCAACCCTACACTCATCATGAGCAAGGACAGTATTTAACAGTTTAGGATAATAAGAACCTTTCCTGACAGAGGGCTCTCACTTTTCTCCTCAATGTTTATCTAAGATTTTCCAAAGTGAAATAGAACCATGATCCAAAATTGACAAAATCCTCTAGTAAACAGTGTAGCCTAATGCATAATGCATCTTGTGGTGTCTTTGCACCCATCACATTCATTTCATAAACATGGCAGTTAAATGCATTTGTTTCCCTCAGAAAAGGGTAGTTTATCTCTAATATCTTGAGCAAATCACACCCAGTTTACAGATAAAAGTTTCAGTAAATATGTCTTGGAGAGAAACTATAGAATAAAAATATGTTATTAAAATTTATCAAGAAAGAAAAGGTCACAGACTGCATTATAATTTGTATTTGGGCAATGTCAAAACATACCCATATTTTTCCTAGGATGTAGATAAAATGCATTATTTAATATAATCTCTGTGTATATTTGCATTCCAAATGGTTTTTTGTTGTTCCTCTTCCTCTTTATACACAAAGGATTTCACTAAGAATTTTTTTTTTATAAAAATGGTCTTCAAACCAAAAGTTACACTTGATACAGAGTTCAGTGAAAGGAGGTTAAGGTACAGTTCGGCCTCTTGCTCTAAAGAAATGGAGTCATGAGTGGGAAGAACTTTAAGTCCAGTCAGATCTTATGGTCCAAGCTATAACAGTTTCATCATAATTTTATACATTCCAAACAGCAAAGTCAAAAATAGCAACAGAATGAAGACAACATCAACAGTCATTGCCAACTCATCCATGCCAATTCTGCCACCATCCAAGATGGCAGATTAATTAACAGAATGTACCAATCATTGCACCATGACATTGGAAGGCTTCCATTCTATCCTAGTTTTGCCTGGACCAGATGTAACCAAACAGCCAAGGAAGAGAGAAGGACAACTCCTTGCTCAAACATACTAGTGCACAATGAAGAGAACAACAGTGACAGACACCTAAAGGCAGAATGTCAGGCTTCTTTACTCATAAGAATAAAGATACCCTGAGAACTTTTATAAGATCAACCTCCTAAGCAGATGCTTTCCATACTTAATTGGAGGTCTGCATAAAGGCTGGGCAGGTTTTGCTATTAGAAAAAGGCTCTTCAGCAGTCAGATCACCCCACTACTTACAACACTGCACATGTACTAAACTATTAGGAAGAACTTGCTTATATGTAAGACTTGTTCAGCTGTGGAGAAGTTCACCTTGAATGGTGGTAGACATTTCTTTATTGGTCACATCTCAGAAGTACCATATCAGTTGATTCCTTCTTAGTGTGGTCCCTTCCAGCTCTATGGTTGTTTGATTCTATGATTTTATGTCCACATGAACAAGGATTTTAAAATAATTTTTGGTTGATTTATTTGTAACTTTTAAATCTTTTTGTGAATCTCAGCACTGGGTGGGATAAGGTGGGATAATAAACAAACAAACAAATAAAGCAAGTACTCACAACACAAGTGCAGAAGCTCACAGGGATAACCAGAAGCAATCCTGTAGCTGCTCATCAATGCAATGTGGAAAAAGGAAATTAGGTATATACCATATTCTGAAACAATGTTGAAGTAACTTCCCTACATGATAGTATTTTTTTAAGTGGCCTAACAACAATTATGTTTCTCGATGCAAGAAAGAGGAACAAGTAGCTCTAGAACCCAAAGCTCCAAGAACACACAAATACATAGATACAGGATTAGAAAGAGCAAAGAAACATGACAGGGTTTTTAGTCTCACAATAGCGAAGGAACTTAATTAACTAATTACAACACAGACAATCTAACAAACAATAATAGCTTGTTTGTTAGATTGTCTGTGTTGTAATTAGTTAATTAAGTTCCTTCGCTGTTGTGAGTTTAGTGTAAGCCTGCTGCTTGGTTTTTTAGGGTTTTTAGTCTCCCTGGCCTATATAGTCCAGCAGGAAAACTTAAGGTTGTGACACAAGATGTCACAAGTAAGAAAAGTCTGCCAGGAGCTACAAAAGGTGGGAATACTTTATCATTCAATGAATGGTGAATGGATCAGATCACCAGATTATTCAGGTCAAATGCTAGCATTTTGTCCATCCCTCTGCAAAGAGTCAAGATATAATTCCCCACATTCATTTTGGCTGCTAATCTCCTAGAATGCCTTGTTCCCACTCCTCACTTCCACGTACAAACACATGCACACTATGACTCAACATCTTTCGCATAAAATCAGATCATCTCAGGCAAGTGTCGAAAGTCCTGGGTTTTGCTTATGTACAAACCAATTTTATTTTGGAGATCTACATGACACTTTCCCCATCCTGAAGTATTCCCAGGGAACTCCTAGCATTACCAAGGACTTTTCAATCCTGCTCAGGCTGCATCTGCACTCCAGTTTCATACCACTTTAACCACCATGGCTCAGTGATATGAAATTCTGGGAATTGTAGTTGTGAGAGCACCAGAACTCTGACAAAAAATGCTAAATATATCACAAAACTACATTTCCCAGAATTCCGTGTCACTGGATTACTTCCACAGTGTGGATGCAGCCTCAGTTTAAATGACCCAGTATTTCAAAATGAAATATATCACTCCACAGCTCCCTGTTTGTGTTATACCAGAACTAGCTAAAATGGCCATCACCAAGAAACATAGCAATTGTTTATATGACCCAGATTTCCAAGTGAGGAAAGGGGGAATGCTAGCAATAAAAGAAAATGTTCATAATGCTTAACTAGTGTAATCTTGCTAAAGCACTGAAACACTTTGACTATATGACTCCTCAATAATAATTAAAAAGGGCTCAGTGGAGATGGGTGAAAGTCAATTTCTGATACATTGCCTAAATCTAGATGTGATACATAATCATTGGGAGGTGAAGGGTAAAGAACACATGGGAGGGGTGGAGTGACAGAAACTCGGGATATTACAAGGTATTCCCATGTTTCCTCACACTTGTGCCATTTGGCTAATTATCATGCTAGCAATGACAACCATCTTTTTACCCCCAGGCTAGAAATCTGGTCCTTAAAGCTCTTGGAGAGACAGGGACCTAAGACCAACAAAAGATGGAGGTGGCAACACAAAAGCAACTAAGCCAGGGACTGGCAACCTATGGCCCGGGGGCCGGTTAAGGCCCCGGTCCCTGGACTTACCGGCCCAGGCCGAAGGTTGCCGCTGCCGCACGCTGCCGCCGCAGCACATTTTTGCCGCTCTGCGGCCGCGCTCACCGCGACTGCCATTTTGGAAATCAGAATGGCAGTCGCAACGCGTTTGCACATGCACAGTACTCTTGCGCATGCACAAACGCATCGCGGCCACCATTTTGATTTCCAAAATGGCAGCCGCGACATGCGCTGCATGGCGTAGCTGTGCATGCTGCGGCAGCGGCAATGCCGGCCGCCGCAGTGGCAGCATGCACGAGGCGCGCGCGGGGCGGCCGAGGGGCATGCGCGCGAGTGCACGCGCCGCTATTCCCCCCCCCCCTCGGCCCTGCCGAGACCTGGGCTACGGGAGACTGGCCCAGGTCTTAAAAAGGTTACCTTCCCCTGAACTAAGCCTTAAGTTACCAATCAATATGTATCATTATTTTAAATCCCAGAGTATCATTATATTAAATCATTATATTAAATCTCAGAAATCCAAGTGGGGTTCAAGAAAAGCTATGGAATGCCCTTAAAGAAATCTGATAGTCCTGATGAGGAATCTGTACTCAGGACAAGATGCTACTGTCAGAACAAAACATGGAGAAACAGAATGATTCCCAATTGGCAAGGGAGTCAGACAAGGCTGCATCCTTTCACCCTATCTGTTCAACTTGTATGCAGAACATATTATAAGAAAAGCAGGCTTGGACACAGAAGAAGGAGGAGTGAAACTAGGAGGAAGGAATATCAACAATCTAATACAGGGGTAGGCAACCTAAGGTCGCTGCCGCCGCCCCACGATGCCCCCCACCGCCACCGCCGCCTGACATGATGATATTGATTATAGTTGTTATTACTTGTTCTTGGGGTTTTCTTGGCAAAATCTCCACAGGGGTTTTGCCATGGCTTTTCTGGGGCTGAGAGAGTGTGCATGCATATATATATATATATATATATATATATATATATATATATAATTTTTTTTATTTATTTATTTATTTATTTATTTATTTTGGTGCTTCAGCCCCCCAAAGCCCAGCCCCCAGCTCAAAAAGGTTCCCTACCCCTGATCTAATATATGCAGATGACACCATAGTACTAGCAGAAAACCTCACAGACCTGGAACACCTACTAAGGCAGATCTAAGACGAAAGTGCTAAGGCAAGCTTAATGTTGAACATAAAGAAAACAAAAATAATGACCACCAAGGACCTTCACAAGTTCAACCTAGACAATGAATAAATAGAAATAGCAAAAGAATTCCCACACCTGGAATCAAACATAGAAATGGGGACTGCAGTCAGGAAATCAGAAGAAGACTAAGAATGCAGAGGGTGGCTATGAAAGAATTAGAAAAGAACTTAAAATGCAAAGATATATAACTCAGCACAAAAGTTAGAATCACATAAGCCATTGTATTCCCTATTATCATGTACTGATGTGAGAGCTGGACAGATAAGAAAAATGATAGGAAGAAAATAAATTCATTTGAGATGTGGTGCTGGAGAAGAGTTCTGAGGATCCCATAGACAACCAAAAGGACAAACAAGCGGATGCTAGAGCAGATCAAGCTGGAAACCTCCCAGGAAGCCAAGATGACCAAACTGAGGCTGTCATACTTTGGGCACATCATGAGAAGAGAGGACTCATTGGAAAGACAATAATGCTGGCAAAGGGGGAGGGAGGGAGGGAGGGAGGGAGGGCAGGCAAATGCTAGATGGATGGACTCTATTAAGGAGGTTATGGGTATTAAGGGGTTGTAGGAATTAAGCAGAGCAGTGGAGGACAGAGGGTCTTGGAGACGTCTCATCCATAGGGCTGTCATGAGTTGAGATCAGTTAACAACAACAACAACAAAATTCTATTATTTTCATTACAGAAATGAAACTACAGAACAGAGTTGCAATCATGCAGCCCTTCAGATATTATTGAACTGCAGCTGCTAGCAGCCCTAGACACAATGGCTGATGTTTGAGAATGCTCTAAATCCTTTTAAAAAAAACAGACCCATTTCTCCTCCTGCCAGTGCCTCTCTTCAGGGAGGAAATGGCAGAATGTGGGATGTACAAGAAGCCCTCAGAAGGCATTTTACTTCAAATTCACTCAAAAATAGCACCACCATCACCATCAGCTATGCTGGAGCTCCAAGGACTTGGCCAGAAGCTGCTGGTTTTTAGCACTGATGGATCCTCCAGAATTTGAATATGCCCTTCCAAACTAAATATCCCATCCAGAAGATAGTAGAGAAGGGGAAACATCTGATCACAACTGTAATGTGAGGGTTTATCACAAACATCATCTGCTATAAGTGTAGCCAGTTCCTTAAATAATCAGTCTTCTAATGATCTGTATGTGGGGTGTATCTTCATTGTGGAAATAATGCAGTTTTACACCACCTTAACTGCCGTGGCTTCATCCTACAGAATCCTGGCATTTGTAGTTTTGTGAGACACCAGCACACTTAGACAAAGAAAGCTACAAACCTTGTAAAACTACAAATCCTAGGATTCCATAGGATGGAGCTACGGCACTTAAAGTAGTGTCAAACTCTGTTATTTCTACAGTGGAGATGCCTCAGTTTCTTAGGCCCTTCCCTATTTTTCTCCAACTAGCAGGAGCTCAGCTGGTAGAAACAAGATAGCATTTTATTTTATTTGGCTTGCAACCCTAGATGTTTGGAACAGCCTTTCAAGGAATGTTTCTGTGTGTGTGTGTTTGCTTGCTACATTCATACAAAGCTTAATAAGCAAAACTCTAGGCCAGACCTGCACAATAGATGAGTGAGGGGGGTTGCAGACTGCCAGAAATAGTGCAAATTGAGTCCACTTTTAGGGTTAGGGTTAGTGCTAGGGAATCATGGGAATTGTGTTTTTTTTCTGAGACATTGAGCCTTCTCTGTCAGAGAGCTCTGGTACCACAATAAAATACAGTTCCCATGATTCCCTAACCCTAACCCTAACCCTAAAAGTGGACTCAATTTGCACTATTTCTGGCAGTCTGCAACCCCCCTGAGTTTGTCCATTTCAGCCAGTTCATATAATTTGTTGATCCAATCTTCTAGCTCAGGTATTTTTTCTTCCTTCCAATATCTGGCTAATACTATTCTTGCTGCAATAATTAAATTAAACATTATTCTCCAATTTTTTCCATATTTTCATCTAGTATATTTAACAAATATATTTCTGGTTTGCATTCAAATGTTATATCCAACATTTTGCAAATTGTTTCATGAATTTCTCGCCAATATTTTCTAATTTTTTTACAGGTCCACCAACTATGAAAAAAATACCTTTTTTTTTGACATTTCCAACATTTATTTTCAATATTATACATTTTTGGCAATTTTTCTGGTGTTATGTACCATCTGAATAATATTTTATAATAGTTTTCCCATAAGCTTTGGCTTCTCATATATTTTAATCTCATTTCCCAAGTATATTCCCATTGTGCTAGTTTGACAATATTCATTTCTCAAAGACCTTTTTTTTTCAACAGCAGTACCAAAATATCAGCTGATAAGTGTAACATAAGTAATAAATGTTAGCAAAGAATTGTCTGGAAATATGTTACATGTATTTCAGCAATTTCTAAATATTCTAAAACCATGCAACTTTCAAAGTCTATTTGCAATTTGGGACTTATTATGTGCAAAATTTGCATGTGGTGATTTTGCATATAAAATGGCATTTTCTGCACTAGAAACAGCATTTTATGCATGGAAAATAATGATTTACATAAGTTTAAAGTAAACAATGAAGACATTGAAATAGTTTGAGATTTTCCATACCTTGGCTCAGTTATTAATCAGAATGGAGACTACAGTCAAGAAATCTGAAGAGGACTTGGAAGGGCAGCTATAAAGGAACTAGACAAGACCCTGAAGTGTGAAGATATATCACTGTATACTGAAGTTAGGATGGTTCATGCCATCATATTTCTTATTTCTATGTATGGCTATGAAACCTAGACAAGATAGGAAGAAAAATGAACTTATCTGAGATGTGGTGACGGAGAAGAGTTCTGAGGATAGTGTGGGCTGCTAAAAAGACAAATAAATGGGTCTTAAAGCAAATAAACCTAGACACCAGAATGACTAAACTGAGGCTGTTGTACTCTGGCCATATCATGAGAAAACATAATGAAAAGATAACAATGCTAAGCAAAGTAGAAGGCAGTAGGAAGAGCATGACTGCATTCCAGATGAATTGATTCAATCAAATACACTGTGGGCCTGAGTCTGCAGAATTTTGTGGCTGTTGATGATAGGGTGACTTGAAAGTCTTTCATTCATAGGGTCACCATAAGTCAAAATCGACTTCACAACAGTTAACAACAACAGCATGGAGTGCACCTGAAAAAGAAAATGCACACAAAACAGTGCATATATCTTAAACTATAAATAGTAAAAATGACATTATTGAATATGCAGAAACTTCCTTTGGACAATAGGGAAATGTTGCAAATTAGATAAACATGTGCAAATTAGGGAAATGCCTATAATGTGTGCATCAAGTTCATTATGAAAATCTTACAACACAATACAAAACAAAGATGGGAAGAAAATGCAGGTGAGATACAAAGAAACTCAATGAGATTTGGAGCTTTTTACATTACTAGTTTGCAATCCCCAATCACTTGGTTATGTCCATGTAACATAAAACTATAGAAAAGAAAGGATATAACTTTCAAAGACTGGCCAGCAGAGGTTAAAAGGAAAGACACACAAAGAGTTTGCAACCCCTGGTTTACTGGGGGCCACTGCATGTCATCTAAACTAGACAGGACCAATGAAAATACAAACAGATGGGTCCTACTTATCCCAAATTATCTGGCCCAAAAGCAGCATGCTTGCCTTTATGCTTACACATAATAATAATAATAATAATAATAATAATAACTTTTATTTATATTCCGCCCCTCTGCTCGGCAATTGGGGCGGCTTACAGCAACTTAAAAATATACAACAGTTAAAACATTCCAACAGCCCACGCCCTCCACTCCCACCCCCAAACCCTCCCACCCCTTAAAATTAAATTAAACTATTGTAAAATTAAAATCAATTTAATCATAAAATACAAAACCAGTTGGCAAACATGTCGTGGCAGCCAGAGGGGTGAGAACAGCAGATTACCTCCATTTGGCGGGACAGTTATTCCGGGAAGACCTGCCGGAAGAGATCCGTCTTTACTGCCTTTTTAAAGGCAGCAAGAGTGGTAATAAGATGAATCTTGTCCAGCAGGCCATTCCACAGCTTGGGAGCAGTCACAGAAAAGGCCCTCTGGAAGGTCTGTGAGAGCCTGGTCTTCATAGGCTGCAGCAGATTCCTCCCAGAGGACCGAAGTGCGCGGGGGGATCATATGGGGAGAGGCAGTCACTTAGATAAGATGGCCCCAAACCATGTAGGGCTTTAAAAGTTAAAACCAACACCTTGTACTGTGCCCGCAAACTAATTGGCAGCCAGTGGAGGGATTTAAGCACTGGTGTTATGTGCTCCCTCCTAGATGTTCCTGTAATTAACCTGGCTGCCATATTTTGTACCAATTGCAGTTTCCAGGTTAGGCACAAGGGTAGCCCCATGTAGAGTGTGTTACAGTAATCCGGACATGAGGTTACCAGAGTGTGCACCACAGTTTCCAGATCCCTCATGTCCAGATAAGGGCGCAGTTGGCGTATCAGCCAAAGCTGATAACAGGCACTCCTGACCACCGCATTCAACTGACTAGTCATGTGAAGCGATGAGTCTAGGAGCACCCCCAAACTGTGAACACAGTCCTTGGAGGAGAGTGTGACTCCATCCAGGACTGGAGACTGTATTCCTAGATCTGGTTTCGGGCCTGTGACTGTCAGTACCTCCGTTTTGTCTGGATTCAGTTTCAATCTGTTTTTCTTCATCCAATCCTTTACCGCTCTGAGACAGACATTAAGAGGAGAGATGCCATCTGAAGTCCGAGCCGATGATCTGGTCATGGAGAGATATATCTGGGTGTCATCAGGGTGGTACTGGGTGGTACTGATAACACCACGCTCCATGCCTCCGAATGATCTCACCCAGTGGCTTCATATAGATATTGAATAGCATCGGGAACAGGATGGTGCCCTGAGAGACACCACAATTAAGCTCACTTTTGGAAGAGCAACTGTCCCTGAGCCTCACCCTCTGGGATCTATCCGAGAGGAAGGAATGGAACCGCTGCAAAGCAGTGCCTCCAATTCCTAACTCTCTGAGGCGATCCAAGAGGATGGAATGATCTATAGTGTCAAAAGCCACTGAGAGATCCAAGAGCACCAGCAGGGTCACACTACCGCTGTCGATGCCCAAGCGGAGGTCATCGGTCAGAGCGACCATGGCAGTCTCAACTCCATATCCTGTCCTGAAGCCGGGTTGAAATGGATCGAGATAATCGGTAACATCCAAGACTGCCTGGAGTTGGGAAGCATCTGCCCTCTCGATCGCCTTGCTGAGAAAAGGGATCAAGGAGACTGGTCTATAATTATTTCTATCCAGGGGGTCCAGGGAAGGTTTTTTCAGGAGAAGCCTGACAGCCGCCTCCTTCAAACACGATGGTACAATAACTTCCCTGAAGGACGCATTGATTGTATCCCGTAGAAATACTCTCAACGCATCCCCCCCCCCCCCCCGGACGACCAGCCAAGATGGACAAGGATTGAGAGGGCAAGTCGTCTTCCTTATTTTTCCAAGGAGCTTGTCTACGTCATCGGTACTCACAGATTGAAACTGATCCAGTAAATCACCATCAATCGAGTTGCTGGACACCTCGTCTACGGATTCTGTCAAAACAATGGCGTCTAAGTCGGCTCCTATCTGAGAGATTTTATCTACAAAGTAAGTATTAAATGCATCACAGCAGGCTGTCATTGGGTTAAGTAGGGGACTCGATGCTGGGGGAGCCTTCGTCAACTCCCCCACCACCCTAAACAATTCTGCTGGATGAGACTCTGCAGACACAATGTGTGCAGAGCAGAAAGATCTTTGCGCTGCACGCAAAGCCTCCCGATAGGAATCAAGATGCTTCCTATGGCGAGTTATGTCAGATAGTAGCCGAGTCTTCCGCCATTCGCACTCTAGTGGTTGTCCAGCTCGCTTCATCCTCCTAAGTTCCTCTGTATACCAGGGCTTACAATTAGAAGCGGGCTGGAAAGGACGCTTGGGAACGATTCTATCAATAGCCCTGGCAAGATCGGTGTTCCAAGTGTTCACCAAGGCTTCAACAGAATCACCCACGCTACCAACCATTAAACCCTCTAAGGACTTCTGGAAACCAATGGGCTCCATATGCCTTCGAGGGCGGACCATTCTAATGGGTCTACCACCCCCGAGGGGGCTGATAGTGGCCTTTAGCTCTATCTTGACCAGGAAATGATCCGACCATGTCAATGCGGAGGCTTTTATAACCTCCGCCCACAGATTGGGATAGGCCCATGTTTACCATGGTCTCCATGAACTCCCGAGCTGCACCAGTTAGATTGAACAAGCCAGTCTCGAGAGGGATGTTGAAGTCATCCAAAACCAAAAGTCTGGGCGACTCCAGCAACAGCTCTGAGACCAGTGAGGACAGCTCGGTTAGGGAGTCTGTTAGGCAACGGGGCTGGTATACCAACAGAATCCCTAAGCTATCCCTGGTTTTCAGGCTAAGGTACATACACTCGATGTAGGTTGTTTTCCAGATAGGCTTCCTGGCCAAGGTTAGGTTGTTTCTATGAACCAAGGCCACACCGCCCCCCCCCGCCCACTTTGCCTTATCTGCTCACTTACCGTATACCCAGCTGGGAGGGCCTGCGCCCACGTAGCGGTGCTAGTGTCTCCCAGCCAGGTCTCGGTGATTAATTTGTAATCAACACATTTGAATGCTAGACAACTGTATATAGCTTACATGCAATTGCATTTTCATACATGATTACATTATTTTTTTTCACATAACATTATGATTTGCTTGTTATTCAAATCACCACTTGTTCTACTACTGTAGTCTTTAAAAATTTTATAAAATTAATAAATGTGTTTAAAAATAAAACACAATTTGTTTGAAAGAAAATGATTAAAAACTATCTGAGAAACATGGATAGAGCCTAGAAATCTGTTTTGTCCTCATAATGGTATCTTCCTTAATGTTGTTCTTATGTCAATTTCTGCTTTAAAAAATAACAGAATATTCTTACTATAAGAAGAAAGATACAATGACTTCTCCTAAATGATGTATTCTCCCCACTCCAAACCAAGACTCCTCATTTTAAAAAGAAAACTTCACAAAGAGGTGAAAAGCAATTGCTTGACTTCAAGGGTGTTGAGATTGTCTAGTGGTATTTATAGTTATCGAGATAATTTAAATTAGATTTAAACAAAGTTGTCTTAAGTTACAAGTCAATATTTATTAGCAATCACCCTAAAGAGAGAAGCTGGTTTTCTGATGCAGGATATTGATTTCCTCACCTACTACTCAGTCCCAGTCTTGTGTCTCGATAATGCAATTCCAGACTAGAATGAGTCAGAGCTGTAGAAAGACCTACTCAGAACAAGTATCGACAGGTTGCTTGATATGCTGCTCATGCTTTGGAAACAATGAAGTGTGACATTTTGTGCATTAAGGCTGGCTGAAAGTTCTCAGAGAAATAAAAACAGAATTGTTGTATTCTCCTCCATCTCACCCGAGGGGGAGGGGTTATGGGTATTTCCTTAACATCTGTTCTATCCCACCAACTCCAAGAGGCTGTCTAGGAATCTGAAATAAAATACATCATATACAGATTTTTAAGGGCCAAATTCCATAGAATATACTTTACAAGCTCCTCTCAAAGGTTTTTGAATCTGTTTGTGTTGGTGATGTTGGGCAGTGCAAATTATCATGAGGTTTGGAGGGAAAAGCTATGGATCTTCTGTCTGATTCAGAGCCCCACTAATTCACATTGGTCAGCGCAGGATGGCCATTGCTTGTTCCTTGATTTCTCTGGTGGTGCAGACTCTATGCCCCATAGGTGGGTACAGAGAGAGAAAACAATCACATGTTAGCTACTTGGTGAAAGAATGGAAGCTGAAGAGGGGAGGATCACAATAAAATTCAGTTCCCCAAGTGTATGAAGAAATATATCAGTATAAAGAAAGCAAATAAAGAAAAAATAAAGGCATAGCTGCTAGCTACCTTTTAAAACCGATATGTAGTTTACCCTTTAATTTGTGTTGTAATTCTCTCTCTCTCTCTCTCTCTCTCTCTCTTCAGGGCACTATGAAATCTTGAAATGTTCAAGTCAGGCCAATAACCTTGGCTGTGGTTTAAATTTTGCATACAGCCTAAGAGTTTACATGCATAGTGTACATCTGCTATTCTCTGCCTCCTGGGTCTTTTCTTGTAAGCCAGCAGGGTAATGAAATTTACAAATTCAGCTCTTGACTGTGGGCTGATCTAGTGTTTTTTGTTTGTTTTTTCCTGCTCAGGAGAACAGCTGGCAGGCAGAATAATAGAACAGGAAGAGTTATACAGGGATGTCCAAACCAGTCATCCACGGTACATCTAACAGTTTGGACTTGTTAACAGTGAGTGTAGTCAAAACAATAATCCTTTTGGGGGGTTTTCGACTATCCCCATAACTCTGATATGTTTGGAATATTAAGCATTTCAGTCTAGAGTGGTCATGCTGGTTAAAAGTGATGGGATTGTACCCCAACATACCTTGAGGATATCAAGATGAAGAAGCCCATTATAAAGTATTCAAAGTAAAACCGTTCTACTTTTTTCTCACATTACAGTGCTAGTTGGATCCAACTGATAGGCAGATCAGAAGACTGAATCACTTAATAGTCCAGCTTGTTACCATAATCAATGACTTCTTATAAGCAGGAAATACTTGCATACTACTCCTGGTTTATCAGAAACACTATGCTCAAGGCAAGTTCTCTAGCACTACCACCACTGGGATTTCAAGTTAGATATTTTGAGATGGAGGACACCTTGTCACTGGCTGCTGGTGGCTTCCATGTTGGATCTCCACCAGGTTTTGATTTCAGCTGTGAAATAGCTATCTGATGTGCTGAACCGATTTTGAGATAGGCTTCAAAACCATGAGTAACTTGTTTAAAGTTTAGACTAAAATCCAGAACAGATTAACACCATCCTGATACTAAAGCCACCTGCTACTAATTTTGAACCATCAAGAACAACTACTTCTTAGCAAAATATGTCTTGATTCCTGTGTTCCTAGACTGTGGAATGCACTCTTTTGTGATTAGTTCCTACTTTAACCACTTTTAGGAAGTGTCAAGATGCTCAAACTGTCTTTTAAAACTGTTTTACTGTCTGCTGCTTCTGTTTTTGATGGTGTTAATGTTTAAAATTGTTTTGTAGTAATGATTTTAACAGTATTGTTCCTTACTTTGCTTTGAATTATATTAATTGCCTCCTTTAAGCTCTTAAAAAAAAAAAGGGAAAGGCAAGATATGAAGTCGTAGGCTTTCATGGCCGGCATCCATAGTTTTTTGTGGGTTTTTCGGGCTGTGTGGCCATGTTCTAGAAGAGTTTCTTTCTGACGTGATGTTTCGCCAGTATCTGTGGCTGGCATCTTGAGAGAATACTGGAATGGAATGAAAAGAAAAGAAAAGAACGAAATGAAAATGAAAATGAAAATGAAAAGACTAAGAAATGAAAATGAAATGAAAATGAAATGAAAAGAATGAAAAGACTAAGAGCCTCTACAGATGGGTCCTTTGGGCTGTCCTGGAGGCAGGGATGGGGAGGGGCAGCCACACGCCAGCCACCTCAACCCTATCCGAAGACGTCCTGATGCCATGCACGATTACGCATGGCACACGGTGTCAGGACGTCCTTCCGGTGCAGCCTTTTCACGTGGTGTGCTGGAAGGGGCACTAAAGAGCTCTTAGGGCTCCCTTTTTGCCGGCTCTGAAAGGAGCAGCATTTTGGTAATGAAAGAGATGAGAGGGCATGAAGACATGTTCAGTTGTTAGGGCACATCTAACCCAACCACTTAAAATTGCTCCATGTGATTTTGAGAAATGTCTATAAACCTGTTCAGGGACTTTTGGGAAAGAATGAAGGAATATGGTAGTGGGCATGTGCAAAGTAACTTTCTCCATTTATGCCAGTGTGTGTGCTGGCCTCAGCCATGGATCTGTACATGACTGAAGACAGTCTGAAAGTGCATGTGTTTCTATACATTTGGGGTTTCCTCCACAGAGAAAGGAATTCCGATCAATCAGGGTTCCTATGCTCATTGAGAAAAGTCTGTCCGCAGAGCAAATGCCTGTTCCGCCTGATATTGGTCATGTGTCAGTCCCAGGAACACATCACTAGCATGTAACACTGGCATCAAGGGCACACAACCATTCTATGATATCCCTGATGCCTTTCATACATTTGGTATCCAAGGGCACCAAAAGTATAAATAGGGATTTATGCCACTAGTGCTCTTTACTTGGCTGGAGTCAAATCTCTGCAGGGTCTGTTGGGAAAAGATGGATAGCTATGCAGACATTCTTGGGCACTTTCCAAACATTGCCCTGTCTTCTTTTTCTTTAATAGACATAATCACTTGGGGTACTCTCAAGAATATACATATTTAGATAAGATTTGTTTTTAAAAGACGCCACAGACTGACTTGTCAGTGGGTGTTTGACTATAGTGCAAGTGCATGAGAAATAACAAATGGGATATAGGCTGCACCTACACAACAGAATTAATGCAGTTTGACGCCACACTAACTGCCATGGCTCAATGATATGGAATACTGGGATTTGTAGTTTTGTGAGATATTTAGCTTTCTCTGTCCGGCAGCTCTGATGCCACAACAAAGTACAAATCCCAGGATTCCACAGAACCATGACAGTTGAAGTAGCATCAAAGTGCATTAATTCTGAAGTGTGGCAGCAGCCTTAGACAACTGAAGATATGCCTTTTCAAGATGTCACATGTTTCAATCCTCAGTATGATTAGGATCAGGACCTTGATTAAGTCTCCGAATTAGAAACACCAGGCTGTCTAACCAAGGTACACATTTTAAACACAACTGCCTTAAGATCAAATAATACCCATCTGAAATGTATATGTGATAAGAATTAACACAATAAGGATGCCTATATACCGTATTTTTCGCCCTATAGGGCGCTCCGGCATATTGGGCGCACCCAATTTTTAAGGAGGAAAATCCAAGAAAAAAGGATTCCTCCCTTTAGCCGGAGGCTGGTTGTTCAATGGGCTGGTGCTGGGATTGGAGAACTTCTCCGATCCCAGCACCAGCCCACTGAACTGAGGTCGCGGGGGGAAGGAGGGCTCCTTCCCCCCGCGACCTCAGTCTTTGAATGGGCTGGTGCTGGGATCGAAGCGATCCCGGCACCAGCCCATTGAAAGACTGAGGCCGGCGGGGGGAAGGAGCCTTCCTTCCCCCGCCGGCCTCAGTCTTCAATCGGCTGGGGCCGGGATCGCTTCGATCCCGGCCCCAGCCGACTCCAAGACCGAGGCCGGGGGGGGAAGGAAGGCTCCTTCCCCCGCCGGCCTCAGTCTTCAATCGGCTGGGGCCGGGATCACTTGGATCCCGGCCCCAGCCGACTCCAAGACCGAGGCCAGGGGGGGAAGGAAGGCTCCTTCCCCCGCCGGCCTCAGTCTTCAATCGGCTGGGGCCGGGATCGCTTGGATCCCGGCCCCAGCCAACTCCAAGACCGAGGCCGGGGGGGGAAGGAAGGCTCCTTCCCCCGCCGGCCTCAGTCTTCAATCGGCTGGGGCCGGGATCGCTTGGAAGGCTCCTTCCCCCGCCGGCCTCAGTCTTCAATCGGCTGGGGCCGGGATCCAAGCGATCCCGGCCCCAGCTGACTCCAAGACCGAGGCCGGGGGGGAGAAGGAAGGCTCCTTCCCCCGCCGGCCTCAGTCTTCAATTGGCTGGGGCCGGGATCGCTTGGATCCCGGCCCCAGCCGACTCCAAGACCGAGGCCGGGGGGGGAAGGAAGGCTCCTTCCCCCGCCGGCCTCAGTCTTCAATCGGCTGGGGCCGGGATCGCTTGGATCCCGGCCCCAGCCGACTCCAAGACCGAGGCCGGGGGGGGGGGAAGGAAGGCTCCTTCCCCCGCCGGCCTCAGTCTTCAATCGGCTGGGGACGGGATCGCTTGGATCCCGGCACCAGCCGATTCCAAGACTGAGGCCGCGGGGAGAAGGAGCCCTCCTTCTCCCCATGGCCTCAGTCTTTCAATGGACTGGCGCCGGGATCGCTTCGATCCCAGCATCAGTCCATTCAAAGACTGAGGTCGCGGGGGGAAGGAGGGCTCCTTCTCCCCACGGCCTCGGCCCCTTCGCCCTATAGGGCGCACTCACTTCCCCACGCATATTTAGGGGAAGAAAAAGTGCGCCCTATAGGGTGAAAAATACGGTAGATGTAAAGAGCAAAATATCTCAAACTACCATGTACAGTGGGGCCTTTAGAATCTGCTGAAGGTTTGGTCCAGAACCCATGTGGATAGCAAAATCCATGGATGCTCAAGTCCCATTATGTACAATGGTGTAATAAATGGTGTCCCTTATAAAAATTATAAATGTAAAGTTTGCTTTTTGGATTTTAAAAAATATTTTCAAGCCATGGACATTTAGATCTATGGATGCAGAATCTGTTGAAACAGAGGCATCACTACTATATCACAGAAAGATGGCACATCTATGTGCATGCATGGAAAAGCTTAACTAGAATTCTAGTGTATATGTGCATATCTATCTATCTCCAACTCTCCATTTCTTTCTCTCTCTCTCTCTTACACACACACACACACACACACACAATATGAAAAGGCTTTACACTACAACAATTCAAGAAAGAGGATAGAGCTACTGTTCTGTGCCTGTCACTTGCATTGATAAAAAGTGAAAGAGAAAATTCTCTGTTGTTAGGTATGCCTGTTCTTTAGTTCTCTGTAATTCTTATTATATAAAGAGTTACAGTGAATACTTTTCCAATATACTCATGCTTTTTAATAGCTGTTTGCTTCTGCTTTGATCTTTAACAGCCTTAGATATAGATTTTTAAAAAGTCAATGAACCATGTAATTAGAAGTTCAGTGGTGTTTGTTTTAAGCCTACAACTGACCAATTATTTTACACAAATTTGGCCAGCATAGCTGGATCTGTCCTGGAAGCAACATTTTATCCAGTCCTACTGCATACAATGATGTGGTTCACTCATATTGCTCTTCAGAGGGGCAAGGTAAAAATAAATTATGTTGTTGTTGTTGTGATCTGTAGTCTGTGATCTGCTGGAGGCTTTGGATAAAAACAAAAGAGATTACGATGACTTCCTCTACATTCCCTGTTCTCTCCTTTGAGAAGATATTATTATTATTATTATTATTATTATTATTATTATTAAAGTGTATTTCTAGAGCGCTGTCGGTGTACTCAGTGCTGTACAAAAGACAATCAAGGATAAAACAGAATAAAACCTGCCAGAGGCGTACAATCTAAGTAAAACAATGAGCAAAATAATAAAAGTCAATTAAAACAAAGACAATTACAACAATAACGACATCCACTGTAAACCCAAGTGACAGAACAAGTAAATATCTCATGCCTAGCAGCTATTCAGAAAGGCTGTGGGGAGAAGGAAGATATCTATAGAAGCTGGAGAAAAGGTAGCAACGGAGTACCAGTTATCAGTGGTGTCCCTAGGATTGGTGTCACTCAGTGCAATAACCTATGGTGTCACATCCCCCAATGACCTCCTCCCACTAGCCTACTAATAATGAGTTACCCGCAGATTATGGAATGGCCTGCTGGACGAGATCCATCAGATTACGTGCCTGAGTAGTTTCAAGAAGGCGGTAAAGACAGATCTCTTTCGGCAGGCCTTTTCTGATTGATCCCAGCCTTAGGAGTTATACCCTTGCCCTTTTTCTGTCTTGATAGCCGCTGTCTGAATTTTGTCTATTTATTTTTACTTTTTAGTGTATGTTAGTTTGATCTATTTGGTTTTAATGGATATTGGTTTAATAGGCTTTTATGGGGGAGGGTGGGGGGTTGGGGTTTTTAGATTGTACTGATGTATTTTTAATTGTTGTAAGCCACCCCGATTGTTTTAACAGAGGGGCGGGGTATAAATAAATTTTATAATTTATTTATTATATCATTTATTATTATAATAATAATGATGAGTTCTGTTCAGAACTCATGTGCATTAAAAAATTTAAAAAAATTCTCATAGCAGTTTATCACATGGGGGAAATCCCGTGCAGAAACGGGATTTAAGAGGTGGGGGAAACCCGCAAAAGCGGTTAGTTTTTCACACACATCGCTGTTAAAACGGGGTTAACCCGAACGGAAAGTAGTCAGAAACTACTTCTTTTTACTTTCAGTATTTTCCAAAAGTAAAAAGAAGCAGTTTCTGACTACTTTCCGTTCGAGTTAACCCCATTTTAACAGCGATGTCGTCTGAAAAACTAACTGCTTTTGCATTTTTTTTTCTAATTTAAAGCCCCGTTTCCGCACGGGATTTCCCCCATGTGATAACCTCCGTAGAGTAACTGTGATCCATTGTTTTCACCATCTAGCATTCTGAGGCATACTGCTTTGGAATATGGAGATTCCATTTAGCACACTATAGCTGCATCTGCACTGCATAAATGATTCAGTTGACACCACTTTATGTCAAGGCTCAATGCTATGGAATTCTGGGAACTGTAGTTTTGTGAGACATTTAGCCTTCTCTGTCACACAGCTCAAACTACAGTTCCCAGAATTCCATAGCATTGAGCCATGACACTTAAAGTGGTGTCAACTTCAATTATTTCTGCAATATGGATGCAGCCCATGGCAAACATGGCTGTTAGTCCTGTTCTCCATGACTTTCATCTAATCCACATGGAAAGTCAATTAAAGCAATGATGATAACATCAAATTAATTTTGTGTTGTGTGAGTACTTTGATGATGTATCCCTACATGGCAAGGGGTTGGACTGGATGGCCCTTGTGATCTCCTACAACTCTGTGATTCTATTACAAGTGCTGTCTCTTAACTGACCTGAACCTATTGTCAGGCAGTTTGACCATATGTCCTCATAAACCATTAAACTCACTTGGATCACTCATTTTCTCTCAGCCTGACCTACCTCACATGTTTTTGTGAGGATAAAACTACTGAGGAAAAGGACTGCGTAAACCATATTGAGCCCAAAAGTGTAGTGTAAAAATGCATAGCAATTGCATAGGGACAAATATTAATCAACTGCAGTTGGCAGACTGAGACACAAGATTTAATGCTTTGATATACAGTCACCCCTCCGTTTTCATTGACTTGATTTTTCACAGAGGGGTGAGCCCCATTGGCTAAAATGGTACATGTGCCTGTGGTGCACACACAGGGCCATGCACAAGAGCATGCAGCCTTTCAAGCCAATGGGGCTTGAATATATGCTCATTTCCATTTCCATGGGGGGGGGTCTGGAATGGAAAGCACATTTCTAGTGTTATTGAGTATTACTGACAGCATTATTACTGTTTTTAAACTGATAACCCTTTAATTTGTTTCTATTGTGTCCCCAGTGCCACCAGACACACAAAGTCCTCACCTCATAAACTTTACAGTCCTCATTTCTGTCTTCTCCTCCCAGTTCTCACACACAGAGACACAAGCAAGCAGGGAGAGTTTCAAAACAGAAACAAAAACCTGTTGTGTGTGTGTTGCTGCTTGGGAGGGGGCAGGGGGGAGCTTGGGAGGGAGCCTGCTAGCAGCAAGGATTGCACAGCAAAATGGGCAACTACAGTGTAACTCCAGTACAAGAGGAGGAGGAGGAGGAGGTCACTGAAAACACAGAAGCTGCCCTTCCTAGATTCTTCTCCCCTTTCCTTTCTTACTAGCAGCAGCATTTTGTCCAGCTGGAGGGGAAAGCAACAGAAAGCTTCCTTGGAGCTCTTGAGTGTCTCCTGTAACTTTTGTGCTGAGAAAAAAATGAGAGGGAGAAAGAATGTTGAAGGAAGAGGTGGAAAGGTGGTGAATAGCCATGCTTTCTGGCCCTTTAAAGCCTGCTGCTGTGAGACATGCTGACAGAGAGAGAGAGGAGGGGGTGCAATGGTGTTCCTCATTCTCTTTCCCCTTTTTTCTCACTAGCTGCTTTCCTTCCCTCTAGCTGCAGCAACAGCTCAAAATGTGTGAGTGAGAGAGAGAGAGGTAGGATACCCTCTCTTCCACAGCCATTTTTTAACAATCTTTCTCAGCCGGCCAGCAGAGCGGCCAGAGCTGGGAGGCAATCTAGTCTCTCCCGCAGCTGCTGCTGGGAACAGGCTGCTTCTTCCACCCAGCAGCCTTCCTGGGTCTGACAGAGCTGCTAGCTGGGGGCAAAGGGAAGAGACTCTCTTTACCATCGAGGCAGCAGAACAGCCAGAACCAGAAGACAGCCCCTTCCCCTCAGCGCACTGGATGTCACCCCCCCGGGTGATAACCTGGTGCGGTCCACATCCCCCGCACCCCCCTATTGATGCCACTGCCAGCTATTACAGAGGACAACTGTGTGGGGAAGAAGAAACAACACCAGTGATACTCCAGTAATGGGAACAGCCCTGTGCCTGGAAAAAAGAACATCACTTGTTGAAGTATGAAAAATCTGTCCTGAATTGAATTATATTACCGTAATAAAAATAATATTTCTTTTTTAAAAAAAGATTTTTCCCCCTCCCTATAACTTTTTCAAGACAGACCTTTTTCTCTCTTTCTAACATAGAAGAGCATTTGTGTGAGAAAAATCTAACTTGCAGTCCTATTTTATTCCTATTCCCTGATGACCATGGAAAAAATACCACAGCAGTGTTGCAATGCTTAGATTTGTTCATCTATAACAATATCTGACAATGATATGGTAACATTGTCTAGCTAAACAGACATTATGCTACATCAGTAAAATAGCAATGAAAGAGTAAAGCCCTTAGGCCAAAGTCTCAGTCTACAGCACACACAAGTGAGTTCTATCAAAAACATAACAGCTGGCAATGTCATTGAAGGCAATTGATTGGAAAGTGAGTGCACATGCATGTATACACACAAAGATTCACAAGAGAGAAACTTTCACTGACATCCATTGCAAATTATGCTAGTATTCAGCAGTGCTCCACATGTCTTATTATACTTTTATTCATATAACAATGCTGGTTTGTGCTACCTAAATATTTATGTATTTTTATTCTGTAGCTGTAAAGCCATAAGTAGTCCCTGATTGAGTTGCTTTGTCCCTTGGTCACATTTGTCCAGGTCTCTGCAGTCAGAAACAATGATATCTCTTTTCACCAGCATCCCACTAGTCAGCAAGGAAGAGGGAAGGAAAAGAGTTGACAGAAAGAGACAGAGAAAAAGTGATGGCATGAAGGAGAAGAAAATGGGTGATTGGGCCCCTGGTAAATTATGCCAATGGAACATGGCCATCAAAATGAAATAAAATAGGTCCTCACCCTGTTGTTGCCAACAGACACTTTGATATGTGTTGAGTTAGCAAGAGCAAGAGCAAGTACATGTATATACCACTTAATAGACTTAAGCACTCCCTAAGTGGTTTACAGTGTGTAAGCCAGTTGTCCCCAATAAGCTGGGTACTCATTTTAGAAACCTCAGAACGATGCAAAGCTGAGTCGACACCAAACCCCTGGTTTGTATTAAACTCACAACCTTGTAGTTTGTGAGTGAGTGGCTGCAGTACAGGCATTTAACCACTGTGCCCTCAGGGCTCATAGTTCTCGGCACTTCATTTTAGAAAGGATATAGATAAGCTGGAGCAGGTTCAGAGAAGAGCAACAAAGATGAAAGGTATGGAAACATATGAGGAAGTTGGTCATGTTCAGCACGGTGAAGAGAAGACTAAGGTGACATGATTCTGGTCTTTAAATGTCTAAAGGGCTGTCACAGAAAGGGGGTGGCAGGTTTATTCTCTGCTGCTCCAGAGGCTAGACTTAGGCCTAATGGTTTTAAGTTACAGGAGGGTAGAGTTTGACTGAACATTAGAAGGAACCTCCTGACAGTAAGGGTGGTTTGGCATAGAACTAATTATCTAGAGAGTGGTGACATCTCTTTCTCCAGATGCCTTTAAAAAGAGACTGAATAGCTAATAGCTGGAGATCTAGCACTGAGGGGGGTTGGATTTGATGAACTATGGGGCCACTTCCAACTATATGTTGGTATGATTCCCCAAATTCTTTGCGGGAGGTGTACAATTCTGTAGATTCTGTACAAGGAACTTACATTACATCTTTCCTGTAGTGGGGTAGAAACTACTAAGTTACTCATTTCAAACATAGATTTTCATCTGACAACTACTGCGAAATGGAGATGTTCTCACCACCAGCCATCAAAGCAACTCAAAACATTTTGAAGGCAAAGAAAGGATGCAAGTACAAATAGTACAGAAATAACTGCAACTCTGAATGTAAGCAAATTATGCTTGTTGTGCAGGTGCATATTGAGTTTTATTAAGTTATGAAAAGCATTCTTATATGTAGAGAGATCTTGTAGCATCTTTGAGATTAACTGAAAGAAAGAAATTGGCAACATGAGCTTTAGTAGACTTCAGTGTACTTCCTCAAATGCATCTGATGAAGTAGACTGAAGTCTATGAAAGCTCATGCTGCCAATTTTTCTTTCAGTTAGTTTCAAATGTGCTACAAGATCTCTCTACATACTAATTCTACAGATTAATATGGCCATATCTTAGCATTCTTAGTTAAATCATTTAAAAATTGAAACATAACTGTAAGGTTGATTCATCAAACATCTTTTGGCTGTCAGGCTCTTTATTGCTTCAATTTCAATTACTTTTTCTTTTTTCTCTTAGTTAGACCTTGTCTAGAATTTGTAGTTTTATGAGGCATTTAGCCTTCTATGTCAGAGAGTTCTGGTGCCCCACCAAAATACAAATCCCAGAATTCCACAGCATTGAGACATGGAAGTTAAAGTAGCATCAGTGTCAAAACCAGTGGACTCAGTTCCCAATAACCAGAAAAACATTTTAGTGTGATAGAAAACAAAAGACTTTTATTCTGGACATTGAGCCAGAAGTCACCAGCAAAAGGGTTTTGCCAGAACTGAAAATTCCAGTCCCAGCTATAGCTTTAAAATGCAAGTTATCCATCCCTTCCTGACTGTTAGTGCTTGGCCTTTGATCCTGATCAAAGCAAATGCTAATGATCCTTTCTTCCTCCACAAACAGAATTGCTGCAGGAAGGATGGAGTCATAAAATTATAAACCCCTTCAGTCTGCTTACCATTTGCTTTTTCCCATACACAGGACCCATACATGATTTATGCAAATATTTCAGTATTCAATACACTTCCATATTTGATACATACATCCTTCCCAATAAAACACACTAACCATGGCAGAATCATGCCCAGGGATTCTGACAATCAAACTGCTTTATTTATGCAGTGTAAATACAGCCTTAATCTCAAAGATGCTACAAGATTCTTTTATATTATTAATGCAAACTGGAATTTTGCTTACTTGCTTCTCATGAGAAATTTTTCCTGTTATTCCAATAGATTTGGTAGGTACAATTGTAGAGTTAGCATCATAAATTCATACCAGTCTTATTGTGTACACATCTACACCATACTTTCCTCTGTGAATAGAGCAAGAACTCATGATGGAAGCATGCCTCCTTGAACCACTGAACCAATGCTTGCATTGCAACTTATAGCTATAACCAGAGATGCCCCTGGCTTCAACAAATACTCAAAGCACTCTGAATTGGAGTGGGAAGCTATCAGCAGTTTAATAGAGGAGTGATAATGGGCAGATGGACCAACATTTGCTGCTGAACTTTCAACACTGTAACTTTGTTAGCATCACTGAAGTTGTAAAGCTTCTTAGAGTTTACAATCCTACTTCTGATGACCCATTATTTAATGATTTTTTTGTTATGGTTGTTTATCATTGAGATAATAATAATAATAATCATAATAATAATATATTTTTAGCATGGAGAATCTTTTTACAGGATTTTATTCATTCATGCTCATGGTTACAGGATGAAACAAGACTGATAAATCCAGTTTTATCAATAAAAAATATGAATCTGCCTGTTTGCTGTGACAGCAGAGGGGGAAAAGGTGAAGTTCTCATGCATCATGCTAGAGCACATGAAAGAGGCTAATATGAAAAAAGTAACTATTCCTAGCTTTCGATGACACAGAGTAGCACCTTGATGCCCTGTGCTGGTGTTATGGGCATCAATTCTAGTGAGGTGATAAATGTGCTCTAGATTTAACTTTAAAAAAGTTATCCAAAATGCTAAGCTCTGTTTCTAAAAAGGATTCAAGATCTGTAATTTTGCAATTCTAACCTGGAATGGATTCACTTCCCCACTAACATGGAAGTCACCATATGCTACTAGTTACAGGGAGCATATAACTCCCTTGTTAAAACAGCTCCACTGGCTACCTGTTCATTTCCAGGCACAATTCAAAGTGCTAGTCATGACCTATAAAGCCCTACACAGTTTGGGTTCAGACTATTTGAGAGGTCACATCTCCCCATATTAACCTGCGAGAGCCATAAGATCTGCAGGAGAAGGCTTTCTCTCGGTCTCACCAAGATCACAGACTCACCTGGGGAGGACATGAGAGAGAGCCTTCTCAGTGGCTGCTTCCACCCTCTGGAATGCCCTTCCTCGGTAGGCTAGGCTGGTCCCATCCCTGCTAGCCTTTTCACTGGCAAGTAAAAACATTTTTATGCCAGCAGGCTTTCTGTATATAATGTATAGCAGAGTGGTTTTATAGAGCAGGTAGGTTTCTAGTATGTTTTTAACTTGTGTATATTTTATGTGATTTTATATTAGATTTAGACATTTTAATTGTTTTGAATTTTATTGTAATTTTAAAGGTTTTATCTGTGAGCCATCTTGGGTCCCTCGGAGGAGAAATGAAATAAATAAGTGAATAAATAAATAAGGAATGGCAGCAACTGGAAAAACCTTGCATGTCATGACTTCCAGGTGCTTAAAGCTGTTAATCCGACTGAATGTACCTACAAATAAAATTTAGTTTAGGATATGGTGATTGGTACCTGCAACTGGCTATGGATTCAACTAGGTGGAAGTCAGCTAGGCTTTTCCATTGGCTGTCTCAGGATAAAAAGGTAATCACTGAGCCCTGGTCTCCTGCACTATAAACTGTAGCTGCTGGCAGGAGACTTGAAAACTTCTATATACACAAACACACAAACACTATCTTCTCCATTTTGTACCAGAGTATCATACTAGTCTACTCAATGCAGTAGGAATAATTGCTGCCCTCTGCCTAACCTAATGTCCCTTGCTTTGCTGGTTTCTGGGGACAGAAGCAGAGGAATTACAAAATATTATGCAATACAATAATACTACCTAGATCAATTAACAATACAATCTTTTCCCCCTTATTCTCTGGTTCAAGAAAGCCAAGCACTGATCTCTGCCAAACAAAAAACAAACAAACAAACAATAACCCAAGTAATAGTATGTTTTTTATTCACCATCACTTCTGAGCCATTAGTAAGCAGAACAGAGCATTAAATGGGCAACAAAAAACTTATTTTTAAAAAATTGTTTTGACTGGTTCTCAGCAAGATAGAAACATTCCTAAAGCATGCAGTTCTGATTACTAAAGGCCTAAGCAGACTGCCAGAAATAGTGCACATTAAATTGAGGCACTGCCCTGGCTCAGTGCTAGGGAATCATGGGAACTGTATTTTTTTCTGGGACATTGAGCCTTCTCTGTCAGAGAGCTCTGGTGCCACAATAAATTACAGTTCCCATGATTCCCTAGCACTGAGCCAGGGCAGTGCCTCAATTTAATGTGCACTATTTCTGGCACATAATAATAATTAGAAATAATTATTCAATAGCACCTACGCTTAAATACACGTATGCATGCGTCAAAACAAATTCTTGTTAAGAAATACTTATTTAAATCTTTAATTAAATGGTTAATTAAATCGTTATTTAAATGTTTAATTGATTGTTATTAAGACCCTGTACAAAATAAAAGTTGTGGCCAATGTTTGACCCAAAAAACTAATTGCATTGGTGTCCTTTGTGCCGATGCAACCAGCCACTTCTAAGGTAGGTGGTGAGGCTGGAACAAGCCATAGGGCAAGGTTTTATGTCTCATCCATGTTACCCAAATAAAATGACTGTTAACACAATGAAACTTAACAGCTACAATTTCCAAGCATGTTTCAATTAATGATTAATACAATAATAACAAATTTGTTGGTTGTTGATTTAGTCGTTTTAGAGTGGTAGTCCAAGGTATAAAGATTTGTTAATGTTTATTTCAAAGGGTATTTTGAAGGTTTGGAAAATAATTGTAAATATGTTTATGTAAGTAAATGTTTTATGTATATACAGATATAAGTTCAATAAAATATTTTTTAAAAAATGATGAATACAATAATCACTACAGTCTTTCTAGTTCATTTATCCATATAGAAGCCCTGTTCGCTCACAGTGAAATATGTTACTCAGGGGGAAATGCCTTTTGTTCCAGCTCTCTGTAAGAATAATATTCTAGTGATGTCAACCAATGCTATCATCTTGTTGTTATTGTTTTATTGATCACTACCTATTTATATAACTCATGTTCCACTATGATTCATTTTCATGCTTTAGATTACTGACAGTGCATATTAAGAAACAAACATGATAAATATGATCTGTAACCTAATGCTTAGTTAAACTGTTTTCATTCAATGTTATGTTACATCATTCTAAGTAACCAGCAGTTGCCTTCAAAATTATTCATACTAGGAAGTTTTTCTTCTTTAGTGCTTGTTATGAAGGGGTAAGGAGACAAAAGATTAATCTGATGTTTCAGACCACTTACTTCACTTGCCTTTAATAATGCTCCTTTTGAATATGCAATGCAGTATTTACTAGTTGTTTTTTTTATGTCAGTTCCATAGTTCTCTGACCTGTAATGACCCTATCGTAGGGTTTTGTTTTGTTTTTTGTTTGTTTGTTTTGTTTTGTTTTGCAAGGTTTGCCATTGCCTTTCCCTAAGGCTGGAAGAGTATGACTTGCCTAAGGTTACCCAGTGAGTTTCATGGGTTGAACAGAGATTTGAATCCTGGCCTCCTGGAGTCTTAATCCAATATTCAGCTTTACTAAATAAATAAATAAAGCATGTTGGTTCTCAGCATTTACCATTACCATACCAATTTAACATTACATTAATGGAATAAATAATTACTCTAGCCATTTCAAGATTTGAATTTACTGGCTGACACTTTTATTTCTTGCCTTATATTTCTGGGAAGTTGTTTGTACTCCACCAAGTAGCTAAAAAATAAAATAAAATAAATGCCCCATTGTATTTCATTTTCTTACAGTGTCCTTATTAGCAACAATGGTGATCACTGCACTCCTTCAGACCTATGAAGGGCAGCCCTTTTATAAGGCAGAACAAGGCAGCTACTTTGTGCTGCAGATTTGGGATATCATGAATGGGCAGCAAATTGTTACCTGTTTAATTTGATAGTGTTGAGTTTGTATCATCAGGTGTCTGTGGAAATGTTTGCCATATGTGCCAACATAACCTGGCTGGCTGGGGATACCACACACCTTGTTCTGGGTGTACAGAAGGTCCCATTTGCTGCTAATATACAAACAGTACATAATAAAGTTATAATAAAATACAGTATCACGGTTTTCTTTTCTTTTTAAAAGTAGCATAAAAAGGCTTCCTGGAAAATTAACTTTCTAGAAAAGCCTGCTGAGACAAGCATGCTATTAGTAGACAAGGAAAACCAAATTGTCAATATGTCATATTTATACCAGGAGACATTCCAGAATGTGTTATGAAATTGAAGTCTAAACAAAACTTCTGAAAATATGGCCTGGTTGATGCTGGCAGCTTCTGAACCCCACTATTGTGGCTATGTTCAAAATTTTGTTTCTGGGATTTTGTACAGAAAAAAAAAACATTTTCTGAACAGAATAATAATAATAATAATAATAATAATATAACATTCTGCATAGAAATGTAGTTAATGAGTTATTTAGTGTGAAATATCCACATAGTTTTTGTTGGTGTTGTTCAGAAAACAGCATTTGCTGTGTAGAAATATTATACAGTGCTGCTTAACATGCATGGGGAAAAACGTGTGATTTTTGCACAGAATAAGTCTCAAAACTCCAAATATTTTCATTGCTCCAGAATTATTCTTGTTATGGTTTCCCACCACTCAAGAACCATGTTTTTCTACCATGTTTGATGCATTTTTGAATATTCTTTCTATCCCCAGTTTACTAATGAATGCAACATCTGAACAAACAGGTTTTAGAGACATGTCTCTTAGGGTGCATCTACACGGTAGAAATAATGCAGTTTAACCCCACTTTAGCTGCCATGGCTCCATCCTATAGAATCCTGTGATTTGTAGTGTTGTGAGATACCAGCACTCTTTGATAGAGAAGGATGAAGACTTTATAAAACTACAAATCCCAGGATTCCATAGGATAGTGCTACAGCACTTAAAGTGATGTCAAACTGTATTATTTCCATAGTGTAGATATACCCTATAAAATGTGTGCATCATTTTCATACATACTAGTGTCTGGTGTCTTATTCGCATTTCTATGTTCTCCAAGGCACATCTTAGATACATGTTTATGATTTTCTGTGTGCCTCCATAAAACAGAATGTGCAAATTACACTTCATATCTGCCACCCATTGTTCATGCAACAGATTACAATACATAAACTTAAATATTCCCTTTGTATTGGGCTAAATACCTAAAAGTACCTAAATGGCACCAGATCCTGTCTTCTGTGGGCTGCTTTGGGTCTCACTCTGGAAGAAAAGTGGCATAATAAATAAATAAATAAATATTTGCTTCTTGAATAGGCTGTAGGCATGGGCAACTTTCCATTGCAAGATCGGCAGGTTGGCAGTTCAAGGCCCAGGTGCTGCATGATAGGGTGAGCTCCTGTCACTAGTCCAAGCTTCTGCCAACCTGCACATGTCTCCTGCTGGATCTAGAACATTCACCTCTCTTATCACTTCTGACTTTAAAATAAGCTTCTCACCTCAGCCTTAAATAGCTTGTGGAATGCAAAAATTAATTTCACTGGTGACATTCATCCCCCCCCCCCCCAAACCCCATAAAATATGTAAGTGGCCTTTTTCATTTATTTATTTATTTTAAATTAAAAACCTGGGATGGTGGGGTTAGCCACATTAGAGAGTCTGGGGGAACTTCCAGACTGTAGACTGCACTTGAAACATATTTATATTTAAACTTTATAAGAAAATGTATACCTTTTTAGGCAAGGAAAAGACATAAGTTCAAAGATAATGTGCTTTATTTGTGTGCGGACATGGAACATTGCAATCCACTCTCATGAAATTCTTTGGTCCCAATGTTGTTTTTCAGCCAACTACTTAGTTGTTTTACAGATAACCAACAATAGTAGATCCCTATGACTCTCCCCCTCGCTATTTCAAACTCTTCAAATAAGCTGTTCTAAAAATTCTCTTCCCTATAAGGTTAGATTTCACATTTTACTCATTTCTATCTTAAACCTTCCCCTTAAAACAAAACACAAAAGAAAGCTATAATTAATTAACATTCTTTCATCAACACTGTAGATAACTATCTAGTTTCCTTCCTTAAAGAGACATGTGACCAAGATTTTATTGTGTATTAAATATTAATACTGTAATTTCAGTTAGTGAGTCAAATGTACTGTGAAATCCAAAGCAGTCTTCCATTCCCATGGGAAATGAATATTTCCTGTCTGACACTATGCATTTGCAAGTCTTTGGAGGACTTTCTTTAGCACAAATAGAAAAGGAAAACCAAAATTAGGTTCCTTTTCTCTGTTAGATTGTCTTTCAAGAGAAACCATGAGTAGATGCATTTTTCCATATTATTCACAAAGCACCAGTAAACAAACATTGGCCAGTATTCTACATCAGCTACATAGTTATGTATTAGTTAACTGAAGCTGCTGTCACACTGCAGAATTAATGCAGTTTGACACTGCTTTAACTGTCATGGCTCCATCCTATGGGATCCTGGAATTTGTAGATTGTTGTAGCACCAGAGCTCTCTGACAGAGTAAGGGGGGAAGCAGACGGGAGCTTCCCGTGCGCCGCGGGACGGAGCGCCGTTGGACCACGGCAGCCGCACCGCAGCGCACCGTCGGCGACTCTAAAAGGAGCACCAAATTGGCGCTCCTTTTAGATTTCAGGGAAAGTGCGCCCTAAAAGCAGCGGGCGCACTTTCCCTGACTCAAACACCGCGGCGCGTGCGGTCGCCGTGGCGTGAGGTCATCCTCGGAGCGCCGGCCGTGCGGAGGGCCGGTGACTCCGAGGGCGACCTCAGGAAGAGGAAGGGGCGCCGCTCGTGCGGCTGCCCCTCCTCTTCCCTGCCCGGAAGACGACTCTATTAGTCGTCTGCCGAGGCCCACAGTTAGATATTTCACAAAACTCCAAATCCCAGAATTCCATAGCATTGAGTCATAGCAGTTAAAGTGGTGTCAAATTGCATTAATTCCATGATGCAGATGCAGCCAAAGTAACACACAAACACTTCCATCTGATGGAAACATCATCCATCTATGCTCCATTTACTGCTTCTCCCCATGAAGCAGGTGCCTGGTAAAAAAAGGTTGGGAGGGGAGTTACAATTGTGGCAATAGTGTCATAATTATGGCTAAGTACTAATTGTGAATAAGGAATAGTTATAGATGAGTGAAACTAGACAACTGTTCCATATTCACTTAACAAACAACTGTGACTGGAGTTTATTACACTGTAAATAATGCAACTTATCACCTACAGGATGCAGTCGCTTTTGGAGTTAAAAGTGGGTATTATCAAATGTGAAATTGCTGCATCTGCCACCAGGTGACTACAGCCTGGGTCCCAGCTGCGCTGAGCCAGCCACTTTGCAAAAACAGGAGCGTGCCATTTTTTGCAAAGTGGCTGGCTGAGCATGGCTGGGACCCAGGTTGTAGTCACCTGCCAGCAGTAATGCCATTTTCATGTGCAATAATACCCACTTTTAACCCCAAAAGTGACTGTATCCCATCGGGGATAAGTTGCATTATTTACAGCGCAATAAACTTCTAAGTCAGTATATTAACTGAGGGTGCAACTACAGACTGTAGAAGAATGCAGATTGACACCACTTTAAGTGCTAAAGCTCCATCTATGGAATCATGAGTTTTGTAATTTTACAAGGCCTTTAACCTTCTCTGACAAAGAGTGCTGGTACATCACAAAACTATAATTCCCAGGATTCTGTAGGATGGAGCTGTGGCAGTTAAAGTAGTATCAAATTGAGTTATTTCTACAGTGCAGATGCACCCCAAGTAGCTGATGCAGAATAGTGACCATTATTCTCAATCTACTCACTTATTATTTCAAAAGGTTCATATTATAAAGATTTTACATTTCTATTTGTTTTACATATTCATGCTCATTGCTTGAGTTGCATGAGTGAATAAACCATAAGACAATATAAACATGAAATTTCTGCATTTCAGCACATCATATGAAACACATATTTTTCAGTGGATTCTCTTCATGCATTCTGCCATTAAATGTAATCAATGCCAAATATTCAATATAGGGCATATATCAAACTTCTATGGGTGACAGTAAATAAAATGACACCATTAGAAATTAAATGGAAGTTCAATTTTTGTTTTTTGTATATGTGTTTTTGCCCTCATCAAGGCAAACCTTTGAAAAACTGTCAATTTTGTCTTTAAAAGAACAAAAAGACTAGCAATTCCTGCTATCGTTGTTTTCAGTTTTGCTTATACAAAAAAGGCATATGCATGAAAACATTTTCATGCAAAATATTTTCTTTGATGAAAAAGACATGCTTTTTGTACAAAACCTTCCTTGTTTCTTGAGCAAAACCAATGTTTTTTGCACAAATCAATTTTTTATCCCAAATAATCACACGATGCAAGAAATCATCAAAAATGAACAAAACTTCCTAAATTCATGCTGAGGGGGGGGGGTTGTAGTTCTAATTTTTCACATGAAAGAACAAATTATATTTAGACACAGAGTACCACACAACTCCTATATACTCCATTCAACACATTTCAACAGAATGTGGTGCCTTTTATGAACTTCAGCTTATACTTGAATTGTAACTTTTTGTGACTATGGCCTTATCTGCACTGCATGAATAAAGTAGATTGACACCACTTTAACTGCCATAACACAGTGTTATGGAATTCTTAGATTTGGAGTTTTGTGAGATATTTGGACTTCTCTGTCACCAAACTACAAATCCCAGGATTTCATAGCATTGAAACTACACCAAACTACAAATCCCAGGATTTCATAGCATTGACCCATGGCAGTTAAACTGATGTCAAACTACATTATTTCTGCAGTGCAGATGCAGTCTATGTGATGCCTAGACTAGTTCTAAAATGTGAGCAAACAAACATTATTGTAAATTGTACAATTTGGGTTCAGTCAACTCAATTACAGTCACCCCTTCATTCTTGTGGATTTGAAGTCTGCGGTTTTGGATATTCACTGAGGGGTGGCCTCTGTTAAAATCATGGGACACACCCCATTCAAGCCTATGGGGCTTGAATATTGGCAACTCTCCAGTTTGCACAAAAACGGTGGGCCAACTGTAGTCACAACTAACCTCTCCAACTGGTTTCAGTGTGTTGACTCTAAGCTTGACTAATTCAACTCGGGCCATAAAATCTTTAAGTGTTGCCTTAAGGTCAAACAGTAGTAACCTCTCTATTTAGATTCTTTTCAAAATCCTGTGTAGGAGGTTGACACCACTGCAGTGTATTTGTGTGGACACTTGCACATCTGTATGTGTGCATGTATATGCACATTTAAAAGGATTCAATCACATATCTCCTAAAGGCACAAATAAAAAAACAACACAGGAGCATCGATTTAGCAGGGGCAAATCCTGAACAACAGGAACTGAACTTTGGTAGAAAAAAATATATTGTGCAAGGAAAAGTGGCAATAATCGACCCTAAGGTATCTTCTCTGCAAAGGCATAGCAGAGTACTATCTGCTTATTCTGTACAGCACATCTTGTGAAAAGATCCCCTTGTCTCCTTGGCAACAAGTAATCATCTATGTGTAGAGAAGGAGATAAGTAGCTGCTAATACAACATCAGTGACTCAATCAATATGCACCACTGCTGCACAGAATATCGAAATGTGAATACTTCTCATAAATGACATTTTAAATTTACTTGCAAAGACCACAGAAACAGCAAAGCACCGATAAACAAACAAACAGCAAGACCCAGTGATGATGAGCAATGTTTTTAGCTCACAAAGTCACATCATCTGCAATGTGTTATGAACCAGGGGCCCACAGCTAATTTGCATCTTTTATATTCACAGATAATAAACATGCTGGAACACCACAGAAAACTCAGAGGGATGAGGATGCAGGTGGAGAAGAGCCATAAGAAACAATATAGTGTTGGGCTAATGATGATAATGGTGATCCAGGGATCTAAGATTTCACCACTTCCTTCCAGGTTTGGGGGTGGGAGAGAAAGAGCACGAGAAAGACAGAGAGATGGCAGAAGTCCACCCCACTTCTTATTCATAGACACTATTATCTCAGATGACCTAGTCTGCTGTTTGACAGTACTTTAACTCCAATAGCATTGAGTCATGGCAATTAAAGTGGTGTCAAACTGCATTATTTCTGCAGTGCAGATTCAGCCCTAGACTCCTCATGGTGAAATTATAAAAGAGCAAGGTTGGATCCTGACAGGCTCAGCTAAATACCCCTGGTGCTACAGAAGGAAAGTAGGTTTGATTCCTGCTTGTTTCTCCTTCCCACTGCAGTCTCCTATGCCTGAAAAGCTGGTCTACTGGTTTGGAAGAAAATCTAGAACAGCATGAGTGGTGTCTTTAGGAACTCTCTGGGAGAAGGAAGAATCAGCACATATTGCTACCCAGCCCTCTTCATGTTTTGATAATTTCCTGCTGTATCTGTTTCCTTTGTAAATAGAAGGAGCCCTTCTATTCATGGAGGGGCATGCCCAGATCCAACCCGTGTGTCTTGGTAGACTCATACCACTATGTGACTCCATCTACTCCCTCCATGGAGAGAGGTACATCACAGATCTTTGACTGCATCAACTCTCAAGGAAGTGCCAAGCCAAAATATCACATAAAGCTATTAATTACTCCAGTTCTTAACAATAAACCTAAGTTTTCTCCAGCACTACTGCCTGAGGTAGTGTAATCGCAGGGTCTCATGCTGTACTCCCAGCACTCTGATAAACAAACAATCGTTATGTTCTTTGAGGACCCACTGGTGACTAAAGGTTAGGCTGGTACAGCATTTCTCCAGGGTCTTTTCCCCCCTCTCCCTTTCCTAGACAGGACCATAGCTCCTTGGAGGGGGTGGTGGTGGGTTTTTCCTCCTCCCACACATGGGCTTTCTTTCAGAACTATCTACCCCAAGGGGTCCAGCACCCCTTCCATAAACAGGCTTCATCTACTTCTCTCTCTCCATGGCTACAGTGCTGATTTTTATACCTGGGTTGCTAGTTGAACTTCTACTGTCTCCCTGCTGTTTGCTAATTGCTCTTCAATGTATGTATCTGCCTTATCTTGATTAGTGGTCAGCCCCACAACTGGAGGATTCACAGTAAGCTCAGTGGGACTTCTCCTGCCTATGCAAATGTAAAAATGTACATCTAAGTGTACAAATGATTCATTTTATTAATTTATATTCCACCTTTCCCCCAGAATGGGACACGGGACTGCAGCCTTTTTTAGATAGGACAAAACAATATTCAAATAGAAATAGAAATTTGATTAAGAAACCATGTTCTACTTCTTCTATCAGGCTTGAATTATGTTTGCCAGCATCTGCTAAGTTCATCTATTCAGAATTTAGGAAAGTTACTTGGCTAGACTATACATCCCAGAATTACCCCACCAATATGACAATACATAGAATATATATGATATGATTATATTAGATTAGATCAATCGATACATAGATAGTTATTATATTATATATTTACAGTAGGCAACCTGGGGATGATTAGGTCTATGATTACCATCCAAAATTCCTGGGGTAATTTGGGATTTAGGACCAACCTCAGATTGCCTGTCCTATTCCTTTAAGGGGAAGGTGATTCTATCAAGAATGTGTGAATCACCTCCCTCAAATGACCTGCCAATCCATCTAATGGAGAAGATATTATTAATATCAAGAATATATATTAATACATTAATATTATGCATTAATATTAAGAAAAGAGGAATCACTTCAGAAAACTGACCACAAAGTTCTTTTTGTGTGCCTTTAAGTGATTTCCAACGTATGGTGATGCTAAGGCAAATCTATGAGGGATGTGATGGCTTAGTAGTTAAGATGCCAGTTCTGATGATTGGAAGATTGGAAGGTTGGCAGTTTGAGGCCTGAATGCTGCATGTCCCAGCTTCTGCCAGCCTAGCAGTCCGAAAGCATGCAAATGCAAGTAGATAAATAGGTACCACTTTGGTGGGAAGGTAACAGTTCTGTGCAGGCATACTGGCCACATGACCACTGGAGTAGTCCTTGGACAATGCTGGCTCTTCAGCTTAATAACAGAGATGAGCACCATCCCCTACAGTCAGTTATGACTAGACATTCATGTCAAAGGAATACCTTTACCTATAAGGCAAATCTATCACATGTTTTTCTTGGCATGATTTGTTCAGAGGTGATTTGCTTTTCCCTCCTCTGAGACATTGGGGTGAAGCAGACAGGGCAAAAGGAGTGGTCAGAGACTGCCTCAACCCTGATAGCTCTGGGACTGTGGCGACTGGACAACATAGCCCCAAAATCAGCTGCTGCCACAGTCCCGAATGGGCTTCCAGCCAGAATGGCTTTTTGCCGGTCCTTTTTGGGGCCAGCTTTGGACCGCCTTAGGTGACCTCAGAGTGACTTCCAGGTGGCTTGGGGCATACATTGTTTGAACACCATGCCCCTAAAGCACACAGAAGGCTCTATTTGACCCATGTATTTCGGGCCTGAGAGAGTATGGCTTACCCAAATTCACCCAGTGGGTTTCCATTGCTGAACAGGGTTTCAAACCCTGGTCTCCAAAGTCATAGTCCAATGCTCAAAACACTAAACCAGGGGTAGGCAACCTGTCCCCTTTAAGGGCCGAGGGACTTCAGCTCCCAGAAGCCTCAGCCATGTTGGCCAATAGTCCCATGTTGGCCAATAGTTCATGGGATTCTGGGAGCTGAAGTCCCTCGGCCCTTAAAGGAGACAGGTTGCCTACCCCTGCACTAAACAATGCTTGACCACAAGATTAAAGATTAGAAATTGAAGATCAGAGAGTAGCATGGCCTAGGTATTCAGGAAGCTGCAATCAAATAAGTAACTTTTCTAACTTGGAAGGGCAAATCAGTTAATGGAGTGCTGGACTCAGACTCTGAAGACACTCAGCCATAACATACATTGCCTATATTTGGAAAAGTCACACTATCTCCCAGTATCATCTACCCAAAAGATGGATTAAATATTATTTGCTCATATCTGAGCATTTCAGAAGAGAGAAATGTAAAGAACTAATTCATCCCTGATAGGCAAAATCACACAGTCTTATTAGGAGGATGACCTAAAAAGATGTACATTTAGACAATAGACTTAGGGGCACTGCAGACCAGCCTAAAGGGCTGGCCTAGGGATGGAGTTTGTGCATGGCAACCGAACTCCAGCTGCCCAACCCCAGCTCGACACCATCCTGATGCCACACACCCATACGCACAGTGCACAGTGTCAGGACACCCTCCCGGTGCAGCGTGTAGACACGTTGCACCGAAAGGGTGTGGAAGAGCCATGACGCCGGCTCTTAGGGTGGCCTTTTGCCACCCCTAAAAGAAGCGGCATTTTGCCGCTCCTTTTAGGGGCAGCAAAAGGGAGGATTGGGGCCAAAGTGTGAGGTTGCCATGGCCCCAATCCACCGCTAGTAGGGGTGGCCCAGAGCCGCCCATCTGCATAGCCCCTTAGTGAGGGAGGATTTGGTCCATATGTATATAACTGAAGACTAAAAATCTTAGTCCAAGGGTGGAGAAGCTCTTTCAGACCAAGGCCATATTCAGTGTCTCAAGGATCTAATGGTGGATGGGGCCCAACATGCCAGTGTGTTTTAGCTTAAAGCTACAAACTTTAGGAGAAGCATTTCAACTTCCATATTCCATTTTAGGAATAGCTTGCAAGAGCTTTCAAGGGGTGTTCTTTTAATTGTGTACTCTTCTGCTGGATGTTATCTTTTATCTTTTAATATATTTGTTTGAAAGGGTTTTAATTCTATATATTGTATATAGAATTTGTATTTTAAAAATAATTTTTTATATATTTTACTTCTTGTAAATGTTTTCAGCTGTATTTATTTTAATTTTTGTAAGCACCCTTGCATTTTGCTATCAGAAGAAAGGCAGGATAAGAATGAATGAATTGAGAAAACACATAGGAAAAGGAGGAAGAGGGAGAAGCAGTAGGGGAAAGGGGATGAGAAAATGCATGTACATAAACAGCTTTTAGAATAGAAGAAAAATATGCATAATCTGGGAAACCACCAAGCAGTGGTGGAACAGAGCATGGTCATATAGGGATGCCCAGATTGCTAAACCGAAACCACACTAAGGGCCTAAGAAGATGGCGCAAAGCACCATCTTTGAGGCCAGGAAGGGGAGGGGCAGCCTCACGTTGGGCGCCCCAACCCCTTCCTCAAAATGTCATCGGAGCAGCGAGCCCTCTGCACGACCGGTGCTCCGATGATGCACTTCCGCTGCAGTGTCCACACACACTGCAGCGGAAGAGGCGCCGAAGGTGCGCCAGATGCCTTTTGAGGCGCACCTTCGTCGTCTGGCGGAAAGAGCACTATTTTAGCGCTCCTTCCTGGAGCAGGGACGCTGCACCGCAGGGCCAAGGAATGTGGATGCCTCGGCCCCGATCCACAGCTTCCCGGGGTGGCCCCGTGCTGCCCGTCTGCTTCCCCCCTAAGACTGGATTCATCATACCTAGCTTAATTTAAGACTATATGTAACAGCATGGAAATCTGTCCAGTCTATCATAATGTGATATTTGGCAGTCAAATCCTTTCATTTCTCTAAGGCCTAAACAGCCTAAAATTGCCAGCCAAAGAAAATGGTATTTCCTTTCAAATGAATTTCTGGAACTACAGACCTTTCAGTGTCTCATAAGAAGGCACTTGCACTTGATTACTAATTTATTTAACTGAATGCTGTGCAGGTGCTTTCAGGCTACCAAAACAACTGCTTCTTATGATGCTGCTGATAGCTGTCTAGGCTGCATTTCATTTCAGAAGAAATAATCAGAGCTGGAGAATGAAATTAGGCCATTATCAGACTGCATTTCATTTTCGTAAAGTGAAAGTGGGAAGTTATGTGCCATCTATCTAACATATAAGGCCCATATATCTAACAAACTGGCATGATTTCTCAGCAGAAGCCCAGCATTTCATAAGCACAATTTATATCTAAATGAAAGAAAGACTAACAGTTGCCAACTGTAAACTTGTCATGTGTTATTGACATGATAGGTTGTTGGTTGGGGGGGGGCACACTTCTATCACATGACTTTAGTGAGACATTTTAATGTCACTCGTGTTCTGTTGTATTGCAACAGAAAACATTTGCTTTCAGCAGAATGTGAGCAAACGTTTGTAGGGTTGCAGTGGTGTGTGTATGCATTTCCTTCCTAACCTAGCTGAAAATGTGAAGCATAGTGCTACCAGAGTGATGCCATTTCAGCTTTCAGCCATGAGCAATGTGTTAATGATGTTGCACAGAGCCCAGCAAAATAATGTCAACATCATCTGCAATCTGTACAGCAAAAATGAAATGTCAGCCAATTCTACCAAATGGCAAATGATTTTTACTGTTCAAAGAAATGCCTTATAAATCTGTTAGCTCAGGCACGACAAAACAAAAGAGAGAGAGAGAGAAATTAAAGGCTTCCAGGGAGAAGGGAGAGAAATCAATGAAATGACAACTTTTACATTTCCTCGAAGGCAAGGACTAGAGTTTGGCTGGAAGTTATTTGTTTTCACAGACTTCCCTTCTTCTTTACAATTGATAGGCTTGATTGATCTAACAGTAGAAAGATATAAGAATCAATAGCATTTTAATGTCCAAAAATGAATTACTTTAAGAAAAGTGTTTGTTTATCCTTCTGTACAACTACAACATCAGAAAAAACTTGCAATAGGAATGCAAGATCTATAAATATTTTGCTAAGGTGCTAAATAAATATCTTAGGCTACTAAAATCAATGTATGCTTAATGTTCTCAGGCTGTCTGCCTCTTCCTGGATCAAGTCCAACTCATTTTAAAAAAGGACAAAGTAAACGAAGCCTGATATCAGTGCTGGGCCTCGCATCCACTTGGAATGTCACATATAATTGTCTCACATCCAGTTGGGATAACAGGTTGTGGAGAGGTGATAGTGTCAAAATAAGAGAGACAAGGAATGATCAAAAAGAAGGAGAGTTGAGAGGGTTATGGAGAGAAAGAAATTGAAGAAGAGGAGGGATTAGAACACATTGGTCTGTTCTAGTCTTGGGAGATTATTGCATGGAGAAATGCTGCTGCAATAGACGCGGGATTGTAAAGATGAAACAGGGATTTATTGCACATTCCAGCAGCTGGGCGAGTGCAACCAGTCTGCATCCTTCCGAGGTCGCTAAAATGAGTACCCAGCTGTTGGGGGGCAATGAGCTTACAGTTGTAAACCGCTTAGACATCCCATAGCGCAATATGAAGCAGTATATAATTGAAACTGTTTTGCTTTGCATCCCAGACATCAGCCACACTTATCAAGATGATTTTCAAAAAACAGGAGTCTTCCCTCTGTGGTCTAGCTCTTTGCAGGAAGCAAGCACTGCCTTTTACACTTGCAGTTTATTCTTGCACTAGGTATAAAGGGCAAAGGTTCGTCCTTTTGCTGGACAGAAACATGGATCTGTTACCAGCATTACCTCCTCAGCCTCAGAGGGAGAGAGGCAGGCCAGCTCCATCAGGCCTAGCCTAGAGTAAGAAGGAAAGCTGTCCCTCCAGTCCATCTGCCATGGTCCAGGACTCAGAGGGAGAGAAAAACTGATGGACCTGATCCCCTTCCCCACTGCCATTCCCTTCTCCTTTTGTGTCATGTCTTTTAGATTGTAAGCCTGAGGGCAGGGAACTGTCTTATTAACCATTCGTAAGCCACTCTGAGAGATTTTGTGCCTGAAGAGTGAGGTATAAATACTCCAAATAAATAAATAAATAACCCAGTCTTCTCTTCACCAAGCTGAACATGTCCAGCTCCTTCAAACTTTCTTCATATGCTTAGTTCTTTACACCTCATGCCATCCTTGCAGCCCTTCTCTGAAACCACTCCAACTTATCCATATCTTTCTTACAATGAGGCACCCAGCACTGAACCCATTACTCCAAATGAGGCCTAAAAAACTACTCTCAACACCCTGAAACAGCCATGGTTCCTCCACCCCATCTTATTTGAGGGATGTGTACAGTCCTTGTCATTTGTCACTTAGTCTATATCTTTTTGGTGTTCCCTAGAGTCCACTGGCTTCCAAATTCACCTGAACTCCCAAATACATCGATAACAGTCTTGTTCTGATAGACAGGTGTAACATAATCATTCCCTTTCATCTTAAGCACTGGAATTTCAGAATATTCAGCATGAGAAAATTAATATGCAGCTCACTACTATTCAAAGTGGTGATCCCCAGACCACTAATAGTCCCTATGCCATTGACTGCTTGTCCTTGAAAAGTTGTAAGAAACAAAAAAGAAGCAATTGTATCCAGTGGATACAAATATGGTTCCATTTCCTGGTAGACAAATAAATAAATAAATATTGTTGGTCCCCCAGATCAGATAGCCTAAGAAGCAAGGTTTTAGGCTATTTATTAAAATAAACAAATCAGTAACCTGCATTTTAACTCCCTTTGAAGAAGATCAGTCTCAGTGCATCCATTAACAGTCTCAGTGTATCCATTAACTATTCTATGTACATAAGGAATCAAGCATCTTATACCATATTGGAACATTATATTCATATTAGGAAACATCATTAAGATGGAATCATTCCATTAGTATGGAATCAAACATCTTATACAGCATTTAGCATATTCAAATGTCATGGAATCAGAAAATAACAGATATGTACTCATAGGCTGTCCAAAAGGGAGGCTTTCTCTATCTCTGTTACCAGCGTTTTAAGAGCAGACATTGGGAACAACTATATGCACAACCAGAAGAAACACTTGCAATTTGCTTACCTCATCTCTCATTTGGACCTGTTTTTATACTGTATTTAGTCCCTCCTATATGTTTGCCTCTACCCATCAGGAGTAGCTTTTACTAGTATTTTGTTATTAACCAATTAGACAAGGCTTGTAAATAGTCTGTTTGTACAGGGTCACTAATCATCCAATGGGAAATAAGATTTTATTGGCCCTTTGCCATGCCACCAATCAGAGACACATCTTTAGATCTGGCTATAAAGACTATTGTACCAATTAAGTACACTGTTTCAATTTTTCTTTCTCCTGGCTAGACCCCTCCCCCCCTTTTTTAAAAAAATATTAGATTTATAGTTATGTGGCTTGATGCCCAGAGGTGTCTACATTATATGCTGTTGATTCAATGAAGACACTGATCAGTTTTACAATCATTCTTCAAGGCCTTAAAGTTTGCAAAATATACACACAATATAACTAGCCATTCCATCTCATAACTGGCCATTTATCAAGCTGCTGTAGGAAGAAAAACAAGCAGATGGACCATACCATCTTCTCTGGTGAGAGGCTAATGACTTTTGGTTCCTTGGACTGTTTCCATTATCACCAGCTGAAAATGAGAAGAACTATTCTATTTGTCTTTTGCCTTTTACATGGCTATGATTGTCTTTTTACTGATCTTTGTAAGCTACTCTGGGAGCATTGTTTCCACTGGAGAGCTCAATAAAATGTTTCAGATACATTAATAATAAATAAAAAGTGGCGAATCTCTTCACATTAAATGTATTAGACACTTAAGCACCAGATCTTGAATAAATTAGTATTCACAATTTTGATATGACAAAATGGAGCTAATTGGGAAGCAACACTTTTAGAATATTATGCAGTATTATTTCCAAAATTCAGCACATATTGTTCTCAGTGTGAAAACCTCTTCAGTGATTCAAAGCTACTAACAAGTTTCTGAGAAATTTCAGTTTCTACTATGAAATTCCAAACAACCAACTAAGCAAATGGGAAAAGAATGAACTGTTAATGGGTCACTTCAGAAATCTTTGGCTTTTCAGTTCTTAAGAGTTTAATTATAACCTGACTGCCTGAAGAGTTTAATCACAAACTCATCTGAGATTCTTCAGAAGTTCTCAGGTGAAACCTAACACTACATTTTTATACCAGATCATACAGAATAAGTAATTTCTGAAGAAACATCAGAAGAAAGAGTCTATGCACCATCACTGTGCTGAAGTTTTGGTATTGTTAGATAATACATGGCAAACAATGTTCCTTTGTACAGAGGAATATAGATTTGGAAAACAGCACTTAGCTGAATTAATTGCTTGTTTACAGACCTAGCTCAAACATGTTGATATCTGATGCAAAGGATAAGATGGCATCCTCCACCCTCAAATATACATTATTCCACATACAAAATTGACAGGATTGGCATTTCCATACCCACCAACATTTCCCAGATAAAAAAACAGGACCTGTGTGGCCGAACATCAGCACGTGGTCAAAATGGCAAAAGTTATTAACGAGGAAGGGCACACAATCTAGGAGAGGCTGCAACAATTTGCTTTTGTTTGAGTTTCTGGAGAAGGGTATGGTTCTGTCTCTTTCTCTTCTCTCCCCCCTGCTAATTTCATTGAGTACAAGCTACTTTCTTATTTTGAACTTCATAGCAATAGAAATAAGCCAAGGACAAAGGATAAAAGTGGGATGAAGAGAGACAGAATAGATATTTTAAAAGCAGCTGAAAAAGTGGGATGATTGAGCATTAACTTGGATTATTCTTGCCAAACTGGGATAGTTGGAGGGTATACACTTGAATCTTACTTCAACAGTGTCTATAGGATAATATGCTCCCCCACACCTTAAGGCAGCTGACTACCACAGGGGACATGCATCCTCCAACAGAGGGGTAGTGAAAGAAGGCTAAAAGGAATACCTGAAGGGAAGTTGCCTCACTGTCTGTTGCTGAGATTGCTGCCTATGACTGTGTGTGGTGTCTAGGGTTGCCACAATGAAAATTGGACATTGCTCCTGTACCTTTAATGGTTATGAAGGAAGGAAATTTCAGCAATTGTTGCTTATCACACAATCTCCAACAGGTCAACCCCAAGATCACCTCAGATATATCAGAAAGGGAGACTGTTGAAAAAAGGAAGGAAGGCTGTCGGCTTGGCGGTACACCAACAGAATTGCTAATCTGTCCCAGTCACCCAGCTTCAAATAAGAACATTCAAATCTAGAAAACTATAGGATAGGGCACCAGGTCAGGGGAATGACTGTGTGGGAAAAATTAGTATGTGGAAAGAATCAGAAAAGATCCTAAAATGTACAGATATACAACTGAGCACCAAAGTTAGAATCATACAAGCCATTCTTTTCCCTGTTACTATGTGTGGTTTTGAGAACTAGATAGTAAGGAAAGTGGATAGGAGGAAAATCAATTCATTTGAGATGTGGTGCTGGAGAAGAGTGCTGGGGATACTATTGGCCACCATAAAGAGAAACAAAATGAGTACACAGCTTGTTGGGGGCAATTGGCTTACACATTGTAAACCGCTTAGGGAATGCTAGTTCAATGATAAGTGGCATAGAAATATACTTGCTATTGCTATTGCTATAAATAGGTTGTAGAACAGATCAAGCCTGAAATCTCCCTGGAAGCCAGGATAATAAAGTTGAGGTTGTCACACTTTGGTCACATCATGAGGAGGAATGCCTTACTAGAAAATACAATAATCCTAGGAAAGCTGGAGGGATGTAAAAAGAGAGGAAGACTGCATGCTAGATGGGTAGATTCTATTAAGGAGCTCTTGGGCATGAATTTACAGGACCTAAGCATAGCAGCAGAAGATAGGGAGTCTTGAAGATGTCTCATCCACAGGGTCTCCATGAGTTAGGATTGACTCAAGGGCAGGTAATAACAACAACTGCAACTGCAACTTCCCCCCTCCCAGTTTCACCTGTTGCTGAACACAGACCCCTGATGGATAAAGCTAAGAAAGATTAGTTCTCTCCACATACACACACATCCCTGTGCCCCCAGCCTTGGCAAGCCATGTCTCTGTGATACATTCCAGGTTGGCATTCTCATCCAAAATCAATGGCAGCTATCTTCCCATTCACCGACCTGCATTCACCATCAGCATTTTCAACTAAGGGAAGTTTTCACTCTGGCAATCACAGAGGTGTTCCTGTTTGTTGGTGGTACTTGAAAAGTTACTTTTACAATGAACTGAAACTTACTTCTAATATTTAGCAATGAAAGTTACTGAGCAGTAGAAAGATAATGCTCTAGGCCCACAGACATCATTCTAGCACCACTCAGTTATAGATGGCTTCAGCATGATATTATATTCATTCTTTTTAAAACTCTCATCTGCTTGTTTAACCACTTGTTTCATATTTGTGCATTTGAATGGCACACATTACATTATTTTGTGAGGGCTAGGCAGAATTGAAGTGCAAAAGGTCCAACTCTGCAACAGTAGTGGGAACGATGAAGTGGCAATAGTAATCACCTTTGCACTAGTATTGCTTGGCTGGGTGAAAAAAGGACCATAATACAAGCTTTATTCAACCTGCTGAGTAAACAAAGTCAGCATTTTACAAGCCTTATTCAGCTTAACTCTCACGTGGTTAAGATTTGTTAATTTATTATCATCCCTCAAACTAACAAATCTGGTTCTTAAATATTATAAAAATGGACGGCTCCATTTTTGTAAAAGCCTCCTCAAATAATTATCTCTATTGTTTTTCTCTACAGGTCTTCTCCTTTGGAGTTACACAGTAATGCCTCTTTTTATAGTATTATTATCCTAAAAGTATATAATTCTGCTAGTAAAATACTTCTGTTTGCTAGATTATTAGAACTCCCCACTAAGTGACAAATCACAGCAGCTACCACCCTAATAACCAGGAGAGGACATGTCTGGGTCTTGTTTTATAGGCAACAAATCCAGGTAATAAAAACAAAGCATGTGCTTCGAGAAAGAATGCATTATTGTCAGGGAGAAAAGAGTGTGGTCACTTTCAGCTTTGTTTTTAGATGGTATCATGCTGCAAGCATTAAGGCAAAGGTATTAAGATAAGTCAATATTATACAGACCAAGATAATACTATGGTAAGACTGTGACAGTAAAAAGGCAATATATCCAAAACATGAATTTTCAAAAATTAATAATGAGATAATTCAAATAAAATTAACTAAGGGCCTCTGCAGACCGGCCCAAAGGGTCAGCCTGGAGGCAGAGATGGGGTGGGGCAGCTGCACACCGGCGGCTCCAACCCTACGGCGATGCTGTCCTGACGCTGCACGCCATTACACACGCCGCGCAGCATCAGGACACTCTCCTGGTGTAGCGTTCTTACGCACTGAGCTGGAAAGGGCAAATAAGAGCTCTTAGGGCAGCCTTTTGCCATCCCTAAAAGGAGCAGCATTTTGCCGCTCTTTTCGGGGAGGCAAAAGTGAGGATTGGGGTGTGTGGGGTAGCCATGGCCCCAATCCACCACTTCCTGGGATGGCCCAGAGCCACCCATCTGCACCCCACCTGTCTGCTTGTAATTAAGTCAGCCCGAAGGTCAGCCAAGTCAGCCAAATTTTGAAATTTGACCATTCTGAACTCTTAATGCTATTCTGAATAATCATCTTGCCCAACATCTAAGAGTAAAAAAGTAATGCTGCATGTTTAAGTAATGAAACAGAGATTTAGGACATTATTATCACATGTAGCTTCTAAACTGCTATTAATAGTTGTAAAATAGGACATCATATAACATTGCCTCCAGCGTGTAGCTTCTGTGTCTGTCATATGTAGCTAAGGCATCCCTTTTTATTGATAAGGAAACCCATCAATAGTACCCAACTGCCTGGGAGTCCCAGTATTCTTCATGTGCAAAATGCACTGCCATGGTAGTTACAATTGGCAGCCACATGGTGTCACAGTCTCTCTCCTCTCTTCCCCACTCCCACACTATTCCTAAGCAGTTCCCTCTTTTTTTCTATTGCCCTTTTTTTCTTTTTTGAAATTTTAATTGCATTACCAGAACTGCAGCACTGCATTAAAAAAAAAACACAATTAAATGTATGTTGGGTAGGGCAAAGGATGGGGAGGCAGGTTTAAGGGGGAGTTGGGAAGAGACCATGATGGCAGCAGCAGCCCCAGTCATACAATTGTGAAGCTATGTGATAATGGCTGCTCACAAACTAGTATGTTTCCATTTTCATTAATTAGTGCACTTGCAGCAAGAGTGGGGCTTGTGTGATAATATTGTTAATTGTTACCATTCTTTAATCATGGATTCTTGAAACAGTGAGTAGGATATTGCAGATATTGTCTGTAGTGTCATTTTGCAGGCATGTATGGTTCATCATTGAACTTTATGGGTCAAGTAGGTAGAAGATGGCATGCTCAAAAGTAATGGGTGTTGGATATGTAAGTGATGTTGCACCTTTTAAATTATCCAGTTGTTCTATTGTACCTTTTTTTAAAGTGGAAATTTCTTTTTTTAAAAAAAAGCAAATATGAAAATTAATATATAATTGAAGTCAGTGACATCACATCTGGGCTTTCTTGAGGCAGCTTGACAACATACGAAACTGCTTTATATTGACCCAGGCCATTAATTCATCTCAACAGATTTCTAACTACAAATCACACCCAGGTCTATGCTCAGTTCCAGGTGGTTTAGACTAGGTAATCCATTGGGAAAAAAACTCAACTCTGAATGAATTCCTCACACATTTCTAGTTAACAAGTATAATGGACTCTCATACAAGGATTCTGCACCTTGCCTCTTCTGCTTTGTTGCCTTTTGAATAAGTAGCATGAGGTACTTGAGAGTTTTAATTAGGTAGGTAATTAATTATGAGACTTTATTGCAAAGGTGATAAATGTGTTACAGAATTGATGGTGGAAACAGAAACAAAATTAAAACTGGCACCTGGATGTAGAATTCACCTGATATAATCGCTGTTCTTTTGCTGTTCTGATGATATCCTCACACCTTTTTTGTTGCTGCCATTCAAGTGCAAAGTGAATAATGTATTATGGTCCTTTTTTCACCCGGCCAAGCAATACTAGTGAAAAAGTGATTACTATTGCCACTTCATCGTTCCCACTACTGTTGCAGAGTTGGTATTAAAAACAAGGTGTGTGCAACTCATCCCTAATAACTATGTAAATAAGGCTAATTTGGACCTATTTGTATGACCTTTGGAACAGAATGTGTTGGCTGAATTCTGTTCTAGACAGATTCCAGAACTGGCAAAATCTTGAAGTGCTTCACACCAATCTGGAAATCTGGATATTAAAAATAAGTGTGGAAAAGCCAGATAGAGGATTAGAGATAAGAATAATGGACATGAGACTTAGGGACATAGATATTTGTAAATTATACTCATTCACAAGAATGAATAATTTCACCATTTTTGTTGCAAGCTCCTGGTTTTGAAAAGCTGCTGTATAAGTGCATCTGTGATCCGGGCTGCATATGGGTTGCACTCGCCCAGCTACAACTGCATGCAATAACACCCACTTTTAAAATTAAACATGACTGTATCCCCCATCAGAGATAAGTTGGTCTAGATACAATGTGATAAGCTCCTTATTCTGTGCAACAAATACACTTAACTGTGCAGAAAACTGCATTTACTGCAAAGAAAACAAACTGTTGCCACTCGGAAATCATTATGTTTTTCAAAATTCTTTCTTGACAGTGTCCTCTTCTCCAGCATTTTGGTTATGAATCAGAACAATAAAATGTTCTGCCACATTCATTTCTTTCAAAGAGATTCCATACTCTCTAGCTCCTCTGCTTTGGCAGGCACAATCCCAACTGGTCGTCTGTCATTCCACTTTCCAACTGTTTTTAAAATGTTCTGGTTTCTTTCTCCTCTTCTCACTTTCCCCCTTGGTCCTCAGCCTATTTCAACTGCAGCAAACTGAAGTCAAAGTGCAAAAGTGTGCATTCAACTAACTCAGCAGGGAGGAGAGAAGAAGGGGTAGAATCTTGCCCTTCCTGGTAGATTTAGGCAAAGGTAAAGAGCTGCAGACTCTCCTAGTTTGCGTGTTCTTCTTTATTAATAACTTTTGCCATCTTGCACCCATTCTGATTTCCCTTGGCCATACATGTCCAGGTTTTCACCTGCAAAATGTTGGTGAATATGAGATTCATAGGTTTTAATGGTCTGCACATGATCTAAGGTTTTGATATAACTTATAAGGCAAAAGTTGATTTTCTTCTGAAATACTTGGCTGTGTTCCATTAGATAACACAATAAATTCTACTGTATTATATCTTTAGCCATCACTTAAATTTTGTAAGCCTTCCTCCTTGCATCCACCTTCCTATGGGTAAACTTGATTCATCTCAATAGATTTACTTCTGAACAGACATGTATAGAATTGTGTGATAGGGAAACAACAAGAGATGGTGTTTCGAAATCAAACAGAAATAAGAAAAGATAATTGAAAAGCATGAGGAATTCACATAATATTTCTGAATTAAAAATCATACTTTGTGCTTATATAATTCATGAAAGGGGGCAAATGCTCTGGCAATAGCAACAATGTTTAGCATACCACTGAGGAAATAAGGTGAGAAAAAATATTTTTTTATATGTGATATTTTAATCCCATTGGCTAAGAAAACAGGGGAAGCTATTAAGTAGGTTGAATACACACACACACATCCTAGCATATCATTAGGCACTGTGAGATACTCTTGCAACTTTTCTGATTCTTGCTTCCCCCCAAATGAAAGGCCACTGAGGTCACTTAAATATATTTCAAATTAACCATGTTTTCAGGACATTCTTTGCAATCACAGCCCTAATGCACTCCCCCTTTGCTAAAACACAGTGAATTAATTGGGATTCATCTCAGCATTCTTGCAAATAATCCAGTCAAACAAGAACTACAGAAAATCCCAGGATCTGAGCATTTGTTGGACTATTCTACACAGTTCTCACTGCTTAAAAATGTAAGTAACTTTAATCACACTGCAGAGTTCAAATAAGTTGAATGACTGGGTGGGGGGCAGCAGAGAGGAAAGATAAGAAACAGAAGAATCAAGACAAAGCAGGGCTAGGGGGTTGTTACTTTGTCCAGATAACTAATAAACAGTTATTTGTCCTGCCAACTTGTGCATGCTTTTAGCTGAAGAAGTCCAAAGGTCAGAGGTAACAATACACTTGGAATATAGACTATAGGGAAATGTATTGTTTTCCACTACTTTTGTGCTGGTTCTTTTTATACCAGAGATGACAAGTTTCTTCTGTTTATTTTATTTATGACTATCTATGGACCAAATAGGGACTCATTCTTCATCTGACAGACAAAGGCAATAGTCCTCAGTGGTAGGACATGTGCTTTGCATGTGAAAGTATAAGGCATCTTCCTAGCTTCCTGGGTTACATACTGCTGAAACTCAGTAGACACTTCTGGTTTGATAAAGCAAGCACAAAGATGCTCAAACAAGGTTCCCAGTTGACCTTGATTTTAGAGTATAATTGTGTTTACTGGAAGTCTTTGAAAGGGTAATTCTCCTCTATAGCAAGATGCCTGCTCCCTGACTGCCTTTCTTTACCAATCTAAAAATGATGCCTTTCTTGTTACATCATCACCACACTGCTGAAATTGAAGCAAGATGGGCTGCAAGAACAGCCAGCTACATGTGGGCAATCCTTGGTTTAGCAAAATGAAACAACAGCAAATGGAAGTCCATACATTTTGGTTGTGTATAGTAATACTGTTTTCAGAATTTCTATTTTAGAGGCAAAACATGTTATTCTTCTTTGTGAGACCTCTGTAGTTGTTTTGTGTTTTACACATATCAGTCAAGAAAGCTTGTAGAAAGCCCTTTCCTCCAGTGATGATAGTACACCCCAACCCAAAACACAGCTTCCTGCCATTTTGAAAGTGGAATAACTGTTTGTTTTTAAAAAAAAAATACAAAAATCTGGCATTTGTGGAAGAATATAGTGGATGCTTTCCCTACTAGTTGCTGGAATTACATTTTTGGTTGTCACTGGCAACTGCATTTTTGTATCCCTAGCTTTAAAGCTCCAGCTGGTTTCTGTTTCAACAAGAAATACAATGTTGCTGGTAAATGCTATGATTGGACCTTTTTGTTCCAGACCAGAGAAATTTGAAAGATGAAAAAGGATGAATTATGGCATGAGAGCTGAGGCTGCTCCCTTAGTAGGCTTTTCAGATACCTACAGCAATAGCAGCCTTTTGCATAAATGCTTCTGCTGCCAGGAACAGATATTGAGAGAAAATGAAATAGATGAGTAGCTGTAAGCTACTATCAAGGTTTGGGGAAAGATGTGAGTAAATTTTACATTCAGTCATAATGCCTGCACACACACAAAAAGAACAATATTTACAGGTATTTTTTTCTAGAAATGCAGCCTCCTCCAGGTGTTCAGTGACACTCAGATCTCCAAGCAGCCTAGGCAGTGCCAGGAAAATCAAAGCAAGTTCAGAATGCCCTTAGGAATGGATTGCCATGCTAATTATTTGTTTTCATAAGAAATGTGTATGCAAAGCTCTTGTTGAGGGAAAGACCCTTTATGTGGCCTGAATGGGTTAAAAGACTACTTTTTGGTTGTTATTGCCATTACCCTTTCCTAGTGGCCATGCTGGCAGAGGGATTCTGGGAGTTGTAGCCCCAAAAAGTAAAGTTTCCAAGCTCTAGCACTAGACAGCTTATCCTGAACCCATTAAATTAGCCTGCTCTCCTCAGCCGTAGTGGTAGCTGCTAATTATGTTCCCAGTGATGAAGGAAGATTAAAATGCCTATCCAGACAGCTTTCATATGAGAGGGTATTGTAAAGTAATAATTATCATCCAGAAGTTATTATGGTATATTGATATTTTGTCAGTGTCATCATTGAGCCCTAAGTGCATGATGTTGAGAAAATCAGCTCATTGTGTCCTCTATTTTAGTTACAGGTTGTGCCAGAAGTGGCTAAAGTGTAAGATGGAGAAAACTGAGGCTTGCAGCGTGATAAAGTTCCTGTATTTGAAGGGTAATAGTGCCTGGCAAATTCATGATGAGATGATGGTAGTTTATGGAAATGATTGCCCATCTTATGACACTATTGTGAGGTGGAAAAGGAATTTCCAAACAATACAAAGTTTACATGGAAATCACTCCTCCCTGCCCAGAGTCTCACAGTATATATATATACCCACTCTCTTCCTTTCCAGCATTCTCTGTGTGAAAGAATGGCTGAATATGTGGAAGGCGAATGGGTTCCTGGAGTGACAAGGCCCTGAAAGAACCAAATAAAATGGTTGCTGCACAAAGCACTGTTGAAGGAGGAACTTGGATGGTGGAAGTGAGGAATGGGAGAAATTTGGCCTCGGAAGCGGAGATGCTGACCAAGCATAACCAGGACAATGCAATCTGTCGAACATGAATGAAATAGGTTGGTATGGTCGAGCGAGATCTGGCACACACAGAATGTACTGAAACTTGTCCAAAGAACTGAATTGTTCTGAAACCATGATGACCAGCAAAACATGTTTGTTTCAAGAAAGAAGAGAAAAAGGTATAAAAGACAGTACTTCTCCCACTTCACCTTGTGGTTACTGATCTGCGGCAACAGGGGCCATCCACCCTCCATGGATGCTTCATCAACTTCCAGTGAAGGATCGTGAGTATGAATGTATGAGTGAATGAAAAGAACTCTTGATACTTAAAGTGTTTGTTATATTGAGTATCTGATAGAGAAGGTGTCTCTGTGTCTGTGTCTCAATAAATGTTACATGCAAAGTGTCTAACCCCAGATCTGGTTTCCTATGTGTCTTTGTTGAAAGTCCTATAGTCCAGAATTTCTCTCTGGATCAAAAGAACAACCGAGAACTTCGGTTCATGATATCTGAAGACGCCAGCCACAGATGCTGGTGAAACATCAGAAAGAAACTCTTCTAGAACATGGCCACACAGCCCGAAAAACCCACGAAAAACTATGGATGCTGGCCATGAAAGCCTTCGACTTCACAATTTCCAAAGTGGTCACATGTCCCTCATAGATGAGCCAAGACCTGGAAGGCCATCATTGATGGACGATGGGGCCACAGTGAAGAAAGTAGAGTGTTTAATGCTGGAAGACAGATGTGCAACCATCCAAATGATTATTAATGAAACTGGTCTCAGTAATGATAGTGTGTGGGAAATCATTCATGATGAACTGCACATGTCTAAGATGTCTGCACACTGGGTTCCATGTTTGCTAACCCCTTTCCAGAAGCAAACATGGTGTGACCTTTCAAGACAGATGTTGACACTGCTGGAACAGGACGAAGAGGGTTTTTTGGTCATCTGGTAACCATGGATGAATCTTGAATCTATCAATTTGATCCAGAGCCCAAAACCATGAGCATGGAGTGGAAGCATGCCAATTCCCCTCCCCACAAAAAGGCAAATGTGCAAAGGTTGGCAGGGAAGGTCATGCTGTTAGTTTTTTGGGACTGTCGTGGAGTCATTCTCATAAAGGGACAAAGCATCACTGGCACATACTACAGCAATCTTCTGGACAAGTTGCGAGATGCTCTGAAAAGGAAACATTGTGGGATGCTCTCCAGAGGCATTAATCTCCTAGCTGACAATGCACCAGCTCACTCATCTCAAGTTGCAGTTAACAAAGCAAGTGCATGTGGCTTTGAGATTTTGCAGCATCCTCCTTATTCTCCCGACCTTGCACCAAGTGACTTTTTCTTGTTCCCAGAAATGAAAAATCCTTTGCAGGGTCACCGATTTGACAACACAAATGACATCATTTGTGAAGTGGAAGAGTGTTTAAGGCGCAATCTGCAAACTTCTACAATAAAGGTATTCAGAGGGTCATGACATGCTGGGGAAAATGTGTAAATCTGGATGGTGACTACATAGAGAAAAGTTAACAACTGCAAATCAAAACAAATTTTATGTCAATTTTTTAAGGTGATAATTAGAACTTTATGATACCCCCTCGTATATGAAACTGGAGGGTGCACCTATGCCTCAAACAGCAAAAATATATTGAATCAGCCCATTAATCTCATACAAAAGAAACCAATGTGTTCTGTCATTTACAGACTGAGTCTTGATGTATTTCAAGCTAGACTCTTCAAATATCAAATATTATATAGGATATGTATCCTATCAAACAGAATATCAAATAGGACTTTCCAAGCCTTTCTATGCTTGCTCAAGCAAGCAAGTCAGTCTCTCAGCCTCAGAGAATGGCAATAGCAAACCTGCTTTGAAGAAATCTGCCAAGAAAACATGTGACAGGTTCGCTTTACTATCACCATAAGTCAGAAATGCCTTAAAAGCAAACAACACACACAACTGAAGTAGGATGAGAACTATGAAGGGAAATGGGAGGAGGAGAGAAAAATAGGACTTTTCAAAACAGCTGAAAAAATGGGAACACAGAGGAATAATTGGGATTGTCCCTGCCAAATCAAGACAGTTGGGGGACAGAGCAGAGAGAAAGTACCCAGGGCCCAGTTACTAATGGCCTCTGCAGACAAACCCTTTGCAGCATGTTGGAGGCAGGGAAGGGGAGGGACAGCTGCATGCCAGCCACCCCAACCCCAATCCCTCCCCAAAGATCTCCCGATGCCACGTGTCATTATGCATGGCACATGGCATCAGGACGTCCTCCTGGTGCAGTGTCTTCAAACGCTGTGCTGGAAGAGGCGGAGAAGAGCTGCGTGCCAGCTCTTGGGGCGGCCTTTTGCCGCCGCTAATAGGAGCAGCATTTTGCCACTCTTTTAGAAGTGGCAAATGGGAGAATCGGGGCCACTGCATGTGGTAGCAGCAGCCCCGATCCTCTGCTTCCCATGGTGGCCCAGGGCCACCCATCTGCATCCCCCTTTAGTTGAGTGTACAGCATATATAGATATAGTTATGCAAATCTACATCTCTTTTGATGTGGCATGTCCTCGTTTTTTAAGCAATGTCCAGGTGGCCATCACAAGGCCTGACTACTGGTGATAACTAGTGGGGTTGCTTTATGAAACATTAGGCCTTTGCATACATAATTCAAAATAATGGTCTAGAATTATAAACGAAACTTAGTGAGCCTCATACCCATGCACTCCCCTCTCTGCTCCTGCCACATGGCTATGAGCAATTAGAAGCATTTATCTCAGTTTTTAAACTAAACAAAGCTTCTTGTTGGGTCCATATTCAGAAGAATTATGCTTAATTTAAACTAAGGTAATTTGAAAAGGTAAGGCCTATGATCCTGACTTGTATGAACGAGCCACAGTTTATAATAAACAAGAGTTCCTTTGAATTTGACATTAACATTAACAAGGACTCCTGGTTATTTTACAAACAGGTGATTCTGTTATCCACACAGTGAGATTGAGATGGAGGGTGAAGCATGTTCTTCTAGCATAGAGATTAGCAACATATGGTCCACAAGCAACATGCAGTCCTCATAACTATTTTGCAGCTCCAGAATTCACCAATGTTTTGCCTCTCCGCCCCCCCCCCAAAAAAAAAGAATCGTGTTTCCAGAAGCCTGCAGGTGTCTGTGATTCTCTGTAAAATTAAAGATGCCAACTGTACCTTCTTTTAGCCTACAATGGTGACAATAGCAACAGTATGTTAAAAGTTGAGAATGGCTTTTGGCTACTTGCAATTCCGCCAGGAGGGCTGCAGTGGTTTTCAAGGGGTAAAAATGACCCCATCTATCTGAAGTTGTCCACCCCAGTTGCAAAACTAGATTTAGTTATTATTTTGCTCAAAACAGCCCATTGACAAAGAGTCTTGAGAAGCTGAGTGTCAGTTCCATCTGACTGACACAAAATTTTCCATTCTCTAATACCTGAAAAGTTACTTTTCAGATGTATTTCCTGCTATTACCCATGTTTTAAAAGAAATCTTTCCCTGTCACTCATCGTGTTACTCTTGGCACTATTTATGACTTTTTCATTACTTCTTTTTGAAGGAGGAAAGCTGTAGGATTGATAAAAGAATGGCATAATCCCTCTTAAAATGCCCTTGAAAGTAAGTCTAGAAAATAGCTAGAACCTAGAACCAATGAAATAGCTTTACACTTACCCACTACATTAATTGTAAATGTAGCATTGTTCCATCATTGTTCCTTGAAAGTACCTAGTTGCAGAGTACCTAGTTTCTTGTAATTTGTTACTTCCAAGTTTACTTCCACATGTGATCTTGTCATTTGCTGCCTGGAGAACCTCCATGTAAGTACACCCTTCATTAGTTGGAATTTTGTAACATCTTTGCTCTTTTCTCTTCTACACTACACTTCCATGTACTTGTTTATGCTTTAAGAAAAACTGCAAGCCGACAGTGTAGCTCAGGAGTAGGCAACCTTTTTGAGCCAGGGGATGGGTTGCTGTCCCTCAGACAATTGGGGGGGCCGAAGCACCAAAAATAAATAAATAAATAAATAAATTTAAAAATTTAAAAAAATTAAAAAATTAAAAAAATATGCATGCACACTCTCTCAGCCCCAGAAAAGCCATAGCAAAACCCCATGGAGATTTTGCCAAGAAAACCCCAAGAACAAGTAATAACAACAATAATCAATATCATCATGGTGGGCGGCAGCAGCGGCAGGGGGCGGCAGCGGTGGCAGCGGCAGGACCGGCCTGAGGCCAGTCCGCATCTGGCCCCCAAGCCTTAGGTTGCCTACCCCTGGTGTAGCTATTCCTTCTAAAGCAACACCGTTAATTCCTGGAATATTGCCCCACCCTGTCCCTGGGAGCTATTGTATTTAAATTAAAACTAGTATCATGCTATAAGGACAAGTGGGAGTATCTCACCAAGGATAAAATGCAGCTGGGGCACACTTTGATTGATTGTGTAGAAAAAGCTTCTTGAAGGTTTCTCTCCACATTCATCAAACTGCATTTCAGATTAAAGTTGCCCCATGCTGGAATTTCACTGTGCAACTACAAGCAATGCTTCAAAACTACACAGATCCATTGGCAAAATAATATTAGGATAAATAAATGAGAGTTATGGGAGGTAAATGATATTTGGAACACAGGATGAATATAGTCTGACTCTGAAGCCCTTGTATTTGGAAGAAAATATTTTCAAGCCAGTTATATACAGAGCAGGAAGAATATTAGCATACTATTTTCTACAAGAGTAACCAACCTGGAATAGACCTGGCACACTCAGAATAGACCTGAGTTAGCAGTTCTCATAAATACCATGTAATCCCTTCTGTATTTCAATGGTATACAGCTCCAGGACATTGTGCATTTCAGGGTCAGAGCACACAAAGAGTGGAAAGAAGAGCAATTTAAAGAGCAATAGGGCAATGAGATTGTAAGTAGGCAAACTAACAGAGAAAAAGCTTTGGATTGTGTGATCTGAAGCCAAATAATTTCAGTTTGTTCTATCTCATTTCAGCATAATTTTTTTTTGGGGGGGGGGAGGGGAATTAAATTGTACTTTTCCATGCACATTTCCCCTCATATACACATATTTGTTCACTTTGGGGGGATGTACAAATTTTCTCACTCATAATACATACTGTTTCTTCGTTAACATGCACATATTTCCTTAATAATCACATTTCATGTGCACTTTTCCCTATATGCATTTTTGTATGTGCATTTATTATTACTGCATCTGACTGAACATGTGCAAAAGTGCAGATTTCAGAGCACAAATATATTCCCGTTCAAATATAAGTTTCAGAAGTATGAATGAAGAAAACTTGCTAAGAAATTTCCCCCCATCTCTAGTAACATGGGAAGAAATTTTGCAGTTTGTTTTTTTCCAGCAATGACTCTTTGGTTCATATGGTAGGGTTTTCACCAACAAACATCCCAAGTGTATATCTAAACAGTAATAGCCATTTGATACAACCATCATACACAATTCTTGGATTTGCATTTGTGAAAAGCTCTAGCACTGTAGTTCAGGAAAGGGGACTAGTGCTTTCTTACAGATATTTCTCAGGATGATATGTTCCAAGATAGCTGAAACAGCACCAAACCTATATAGCTGTGTAATAAGAGACACTCTAGGAACCAACATAGTTCTGTTGTTGTTGTTGTTGTTGTTGTCATTGCTGTTGTGTGCCTTCATGTTCTTTCTGGCTTATGATCAGGTGAAACTATCATGGAGTTTTCTTGGCAAGATTTGTTTAGAGGCTGCTTGCCCTTGCCTTCCTCTGAGGCAGAGAGATTGTGGCTTGCCCATGGTCATCAAGTGGGTTTCTATGGCCAAGTGGGGATTCCAACCCTGGTCTCCAGAGTCCTAGTCCAATGTTCAAACCATTACACCATTCTTGCTTTTATCATGCTGTAGCAGTTTGAAAGCTGGACATGCATCCTGGGAGAGCAGGCTTTGAATCCCCACTCAGCCATGGAAAACTATGGGCCTAAGCAGACTGCCAGAAATAGTGCACATTAAATTGAGGCACTGCCCTGGCTCAGTGCTAGGGAGTCATGGGAATTGTATTTTTTTCTGGGACATTGAACCTTCTCTGTCAGAGAGCTCTGGTGCCACAATAAATTACAGTTCCCATGATTCCCTAGCACTGAGCCAGGGCAGTGCCTCAATTTAATGTGCACTATTTCTGGCAGTCTGCTTAGGCCCTATATTAGGTGATCTTGGGGAAATCACACACTTTCAACCTCAGAAGAAGGCAAGGGCAACCCCTCTCTGAACAAATGTTGCCAAGAAAACCCGAACATCATATGGTTCCTATATGTCAGAAATGAATTACAATAACAACAACAATGAAACACTTTCAGATAATGCAAATAGGTTTAAGTAAATAATGAGAAAAAAGTATTGGCTGAAATATATTAGATCTTATTACATTTATGTCTATTCTTTCTGCCTATCCATTCAAAGTGAGAAGGATGAAAGGCAATACAATTGTGCACACTGCTTGGAGTTCCTTTGAGAAAGCCCTGGCACATATATAGGTCAATTGTAGGATAAATAAGAGGTTTGCCATTGCCTTCCCCTGAGGGTGAGAGAATGTGAATAGCCCAATATCACCTGTCAGAAATGACTTGAAGGCACACAAAACAACAATAACAAAACATTTTTAAAAATTGGCTAGAACAAAACTGACAAAGCTTTTCTTTCCTATTGTCTCAGTATGTCTAAACAGTGTGATTTTTCTCTTTCTTAAAACAAAAGATTGTCTTCTGATTATTTATGATGATACTTCCATTTCTAGAAATGCTGATTAGCTTCTGCTATATTCATTCTTCCTCTTTACTCTTGAAGAAACAAGCCAGCATGCATTGTCAATTAGTATAATTATGCTAAAGCACTGTGTGAATTCTTACCAATCCAAAATAATTCCAAATAGTGGACATACTTACCAGACCACTATGAATGCATTGATTTTAGCTTTAAAACCCATAAGAATTTAATTAAAATTAATAATTCCCATATATATAAATAATTGAAATGGCAATCAAATGACTTCATTTTAAACAAGATGGAAATTTAAAATGTGTTTAAATATTTTGGTGAATTTCCAGTTATGCATGTAATGGGAAATGATAAATGAAATGACATTGATTTATTTGATGGAAAAGATTTATCCTTGGTTATTATTGGCAGAACTCAGAAAAGTTACCTTTTTGACTCAAGCACCCAGAACCCCCTACCAAAAATGAGCTGATGGTAACATAAGATGTTTATTTCAACCTAGTTGCAAATAGTCACACTCTCTGAGTCTCAGAGGATGGAAAAGCTTGCCAAGAAAACCTCATGATAGGTTCACCTTAGGGTTGCCATAAGTCAGAAATGACATGAAGGTACACAACAACAACAACAACAACAAATCTCAGAGAGTCCAATGGGAAATATCATCTAGGAAGTATCTCTAGGTCTACAGTTCAAGCCTAAGATTCTTTGAAAATGGCAATTTTTGCATTTTATTCTATAGATTTTGATTTTCTTTTTCTTTCTCTTCCTTTTAAATAGATGACGGCAAGCTGAAGAATGCAGAGAATTCATAAATAATAACTTGTTTCTGAATTTTAAACTGACAAGTAAGTTGGAATTAGAAAAAAGAATGTTTCAGTTTGTATCATTCCTCATTCCTCATCATCATCATCATCATCATGGTCCTTTAAGGAGACTCAACACAAGGGATTTTAACAGGGAAGGAAAATTATACATAAGAGGCATTCAATATTTTTTGTTCAGAAATATGAAGTAACATGTTTTGTCAGGATACTTGCACATGCATCTCAACTGTAAAAGCCCCATCCCAGTTATCATCCACCACACCACAGATCACAGGAGCACATAAAGGACTGCCTCCCCAAAAGATAAATGTGTATGGGTAAAAATCAGACCCTGGAAGGTTATTTTTCAGAAGTAACATGTTCCATTATTTATTACAATATTTCAAAAGTACCCTATTCCTATTACAGTACAATTGACAAAAGTGTTTTTTAGAAAGGAGATATCATGTTGCATCCTTGTTTTTCTGCTTGTTACTTTTCTATTACTTACTGTTATTCTTCTGAGGAGAAAGTAAGATTGATAAGAAAATGGCATAGAACCTAAAACTCCCTGTTGTGATGCCTCAAATATATATATATATATTTTTTAAAAAAATAGCTAGAAACTGTCATTTGTTACACCAATAAACTAATTTTGGTCTTACTTTTTTTTTTCCCAGTGTGTTTAAAACAAATTTTTGTTGCCACTTCATTACCCAAAAAGTAAGTTAACAATGTTGCTCATAACTGGCTCAATGTCTGGCATAAATCAATATGGTTGCTTGACAGAGGGGCAGGATACAATTAAATTGTTGTTGTTGTTGTTGTTGAAAAGACATTCAAGTCTAGGAACTGTCTCTCCAGAAAGGTCTGTATCGCTATTGTTGTTGTTATTGTTGTTGTTTGCTTCCTCCTTTGGGAGTCAAAGCATCTCACAAATGAAAAGAAAAACACAATTAAAAACATACAAAAATTAACATTAAAATAGAATTAAAGTATTTACAGTATTTAAACAAAATATCAGCAAGTCAAAAGAATAAAGTGCAATGAAAATATAAAAAGCTCTTTAAAACAATTCAGTTAAAACAACATGGCACACCCTAGCCTGTTCTGTAAAAACTTTCTGTTTTAAAAGCCTGTCAGAATAAAAAGGTTTTAGCCTGCCAGCAAAAGGACAAGGGAGTTCCAGAGTCTGGGGGCAGCCACTGAGAAGCCTCCCCTCTCATGTTGCCAACCATTGTGCTTATGGTGGTGGAGAAACTAAGAGAAGACCTTCTCCTCATGGCCTCAGAGCCCAAGCCAGTTCATATAGGTACAGTCTGCCAGATGCCCTGGATCTGAGCCATATAGAGTTTTATAGGTGTTGAACAGCACTTTGAATTTTGCCTGGAAACAAACTGGCTGCCAATGAAACTGTATCAACAGGAGCATAATATGGTGTCTGTAACCTGCCCCAGTTAAGAGTTTGGCTGCAGCTCTTCTTACCAGCTGGAGCTTCCAAACACTCTTCAAACACATCCCCAAGTACAGTATGTTACAGTAGTCCATATGGAATATAACTAAGGCATGTACCACCATGACCAGTTCTGACATATCAAAGAACTGGAACAGTTGGCATAGAAGCTTTAAATGTGCAAAAGCACTCCTGACCACTGCAGAATTTCTGAGTCCAGAAATACACCCAAACTGTGACCCTGTGTCTTCAGGAGGAGTGTAACCCCATGTAACACAGCCTGAGTCCCTATTCACTGATTTACCTTATAACTGAGCAAGAGCACCTCTGTCTTGTCCAGGTTACTTTTCAATTTGTTTACATTCATCCAGTCCATTGCTGATGACAGGCACTAGTTTAGGACCAGGACAGCCTCTTTTGCTTGCGGTGAAAGAAAGGAATTGTAGAGTTGAGTGCTATCCACATATTGATGGCACCACACCCCAAAACTCTGGATGACCTCTCCCAGAGGTTTCATGTATATGTTAAATACCATTGGAGGACAAAACAGAACCCTGAGGGATCCCACAAGCCAATGGCCAAGGGGTCAAGCAGGAGTCCCCCAGCATCACCTTCTGGGATCTCTCCTCCAGAAAGGAATGGAGCCACTGTAAAACAATGCCTCCAAGTCCCATACCAGCATGATGGTCTAGAAGGACACAATGGTCAATGGTATTGAAAGTTTGTCAGATGACCAGAAGAACTGACAGGGACACACTGCTCCTGTCCAGTTCCCAGTGTAGGTCATCCTCCAAGGCAACCAAACCTGTCTCATCCCATGGCCAGGCCTGAAAGCAGATTGAAATGGATCTACTTGTTGGAATATGCTTGTATTCTCCTGCCCCTTCTTAGGGACTTCCTCCCTCCCCCCGCCCTCATTCTAACTAACTTTGGTCAATGACTCTTGGAGACAGTGTAACAGCTCTCTCCCAAGATTCTAAACTGCTTCAATCAGTCAGCTGTAGTTTCTTCCTGCTATCTAAAGATGGTGAGATTTATCTCTCTTTACCCAAACCATCTCCAATTAGATTAGGTTTCAGTTATTTTATGTAAATATTTATTAAAGCCATTATTGTTTGTTTTTTAACCACAAATTGCATGTTTGTTGTTTTTTCTGAGTTAGTCTTTATTCTTTAGGAAGACAGATTTAAAATAATAGTTTGACCCACACTTCTCTTGCTCTGCTAATGAAAGCTGGACTCTAACAAGTTTAACTTTCATACTTGTGTATTTTTGTTTCCCTTTAAAAGGGTTAACACCCTAGGAAACTCAAATTGCATCCCACAACTACATACTTCAATACCTTGCCCAAAAATTGGACACTCATCAATAATTATAGGAGGATTCAGGGATGGCTTTTTCAACAAAGGCCTCACAACTGTCTCCTTTAGGCAAGTTAGAGTGCAAAAGGATAGGTGCCCCAGTTATGAAATCCTGGAAGGCAGATCACATTCTTGTCTTTCAGATGCCATATAAATCACAGTTATTGGTATGAGCTTTCAGGGAATATACAAATGTTTTATTTGTCTTCTGTTGTGGCTAGTTTGTATTGTTTTATTGTACTTTAGAGATGTCTGCAATCTGTAATTTTAAATAATGAATTTGTTAAATAATTTTAGCTATCTGTAGCATGAGATTTAAAGAGTGTGTATTTTATGTGTATTAGCTGCTTAGAACACCTATGAGGAAAAGAAGGGTATACATTAAATAAATCAAATAAATAAATCAGATAAATGTAAGTCTGAATTATGAGACAAGTAATCTGAAGCTCTAGAAGGCCAAGTCTTTCAACAGGCAAATTCCAAATCCACACAGAGAGAAACAAGAAGTCAGAAGACCCAGGGAACAGAAACCACATCTTTCAATTTACTCTGCAACCCTCCTCTGTCCCTTCACATCAGTTCTACACACAATTCCCAGATGCTTACCAAGCAGAGCATATATGCAATGAATTATCCATGTGAGAGTAACCAAGCATATAATCCATATGCACAGCCTGATAGAAATCAGAGGGCTAAAGATGCAACAGCAGCAAGAATCCTTTTTAACAGGCAGGCAGGAGCTCCAGCAAAGAAAGTTTTAAAAAACATATATCAAGCAGTACTTTGAGAGAAACAAAAAATGGAATATGTGGAGCAGAGATTAGCTTTCTGTCCCCAGCCAAGATTCTGACCTAGATCTGCCACTGGCCATGCACCATTTAGCACCTGCCAGTGTCCAATTTCTGAAGATCCCAAAGCACTTCTGCATGCCTTTATTATCGCCAATTCTCACAGTTGTGTATTAGCTAAAGGGTGAGGTGTAGAAAAATCCAGGAAAATCCTTGAGAAAATCATTGCTATTACAAACAACAGAGGTTTAAGTCTGTATTTTGAAGTATAATAAACCATTACTTTATGCAAAAATGTATATATCTGTTGATGAAATAAATTATTTGCAATTATTTGTAAAATAATTTTAGACATCTGCTATTTACAGATTAACTCTATGCCAGTAGAGGCTATCTGAAGTGGGGGGTTGACAATCATTTTCTTCTAATATGCCAGGAAGGGGCATTAAATTTGTGTCCACTGGGTACAATTCTTTCTTTCTTTCCTGGACACCTGGTAGGGACCAGCAACAGTCCAAGTACCATCTCTTTGAATAGCACTGTTCTAAAATGCAGAAATAATAAATTCACTTATTTTTCCCAATGTTAGCGGGGAAACCCTGTGGGACTACAGAATTTAAGAATAAGAATTTCAATTAATCTTTTTCAAGACTGAATATATTTGACTATAGTTGTTGTTCTTGAGTGTCTTCAAGTCATTTCCCACTTATGGTAACCCTAAGGTGAACCTATAATGGGTTTTCTTGGCAGGTTTCTTCAGAGAGGAGTTGCCATTGTCTTCCTCTGAGGCTGAGAGTGTGTGATCTGGGCCAGTGATTTTCTATAGCTGGGGGGGGGGGAGTATACAGACCCTGGTCTCCAGAGTCCTAGTCCTATGCTCAAACCACATGCTGGCTCTCAGTGCCTTCTTCTAATTTTATTCAGAATGTGAGCAATGATGTGTTAAAATGGCAGAATCTGTATTAAATCTACTAAATGGTTTATACAGTAAACTTATGGACTAAATACAGAATTACCTGAGTGGGCTTCTATCCATGCAATTAGGCTTTCCTTTGTCCTTTTATTCCCTGTATCCTATATGCCTTCCAAATCTCAATAATCCTAATCACAATAAGAATAGGTGAGATATATCCCTTGCCCTCATCTCTGATCAGTTCTAGTTAACTCCCTGGTTTCATACTCTGTGAGGATTAGATTTATCACCTCCTCGATATAACTTTACAAAACATGTGCTCTCCTCACAGAACCCACACTACACAATTATGGTGTTTTTATTCCATTTTAAGTGCCATGGCTGCATTTTACAGAATCTTTCCATTTTTAACTTGGCAGGACACCAGGACTTCATTCACACTACTCAATTATAGTACTATATTCCACTGTAACTGCCATGATTCCATCCTATGAAATCCTGATATTGGTAGTCAAGGGAGTTTCATTTACACTTCTTAGTCAGACAGCACTTCAAGTACCTCACCAAACTACAAACTCTGGAGTTCCATAGAACACAGCCATGGCAATTAATGTGGAATGCAGCACTATACTTGTGTGGTATGAATGGACCCAGAGGTCTTTGGCTGAGAAACTGGAGACCTCAGGATTCCATAGGATGCAGCCATGGTGGTTCAAGTGGAAACATAGCACTATAATTATATAGTGAGAAAGGCCCCCTCTGTAAAACATACAGAGACTTGGCTGTCAAGTCAGGAAATCACAGCTCAAAACAAAATTCTGTTTTATAAGTCACTGGGTGTTGTTGCAGTGATAATTGAATCCCACCTTCCCAGTCCAATGCTGATAATAAGATGCATCCAGAATCTTTGGCTGAAGTAGTAGTCCAACTCTGTCATTAAAAGAACAGGCGAGGACATGACATGCATAGCTTTATCTGAAAGTTCACAAAGAGCAGTTACATTAAAATAAAACAGCACCTCTTCCTATATTTGCCAGATTTGACAGGATGGAGGAGGGGTTGTATAATCATCTTTTCCTACCCAGTGTGAATCAGTGAGGGTTCACTGTCAAGAGACTCTCAAAACCCAAAAAATTTGGAGACTGGTGAGGGGGTTTCCATTAGCTTCAGGATCTTATCAGTTTCCTGGAAATCTCCTTTCACACATCCTGCACCCAGTTGGAAAATCATTGCCTCAAGCCTGGATCTCATTTCACAGTTTAACTCATGGAGCACTCTGTCTTAGCTTTAGGGATCAGAATCTTTACACCACTACAGAACTGAAAACAAACAAGCAAAAAGCAAATTACTGTTTTCTCTTTATTATTTTTTAAATGCTGCTTTATACTATAAAAGCTAATGCTAGCACCTGATTGCTGCTTTGAAGAAAAGTACTGCAGCCAAAGAGAATGAAATTTCTATATAATGTAGAAAACACTGCACACTTTTGCCAATAAAAATACTCACACAGTGAATCTCATTAACACTGGCAAGATATGCAGCTGAACTGACAAAGCATGAAAGACTGGAATCAGCATCAAGTAGTTTATTCTTAATGGATTTGGCATGTTCTTCTATGAGAAGGAAACTGTGTGTGCTCTGTTGACATCGATCTAATTAATTTCTAATCAGGAGTTGTGCCAATTGTTTGACACAAGTTAGGGCCAGAGCCAGCTGTTTGGAGACTCATGTTTACTCATCCACATATAACCCTCTCTTCTATACCCTCTGGTAAGCTAAGCAGCACACTTAGTTCTATTGAGGTTTGAAGAAACAAACTTCTCTGCAGCCTTTTTTCAATGAGGTCAAGAAAGCACAGCTAAGCCCTCAGCCTTAGGCCCAACGGCATACATTCATTCAATACCCATTGCTATTAAACATGAGAAACCAACTACAGCCCTGTTATAAAGCCAGCCCTCCATATCCATGGATTCTTTATCTGTGGATTCAAGCATCCATGGCTTGAAAATACTCCCCAAAAATATTCAAAGATATAGCCATGTTAGTCTGTAGAATCAGTAGGTAGAGAGATCTTGTAGCACCTTTGAGACTAACTGAAATAAAGAAGTTGGCAGCATGAGCTTTTGTAGACTTGAGGAAGTAAATTGAAGTCTATGAAAGCTCATGTTTAGTCTCAAAGGTGCTACAAGATCTCTCCCCAAAAAATATGAATTTCAAAAAGCAAGCCTTGATTTTGCCATTTTATATAAGGGACATCATTTTGCTACCCCACTATATTCAATGAGACTTGAGCATCCACAGATTTTGGTATCCATGGGGAGTCTTGGAATCAAACCCTAACAGATACCAAGGGCCCATTGTATTGTGTTGGATTATGTGGCTTTCGCAGTTTTACATGTACCACGCACAAAGAAAAATGGGTGCAACCATGCACTCTCACTTGCTCAACAGGTATGGCTTGCAATAATTATTTTAAAATGTTATGCACCAATAGTGTCAATTTAAGATTTTTCATAGATGGGAAATGAAAACAATAGAAGATATACAGCAGGGGTAGGCAACCTTTTTGAGCCGGGGGCCGGGTTGCTGTCCCTCAGACAATGGGGGGGGGGGCGAAGCACCAAAAATAAATAAATAAAAATAATTTTAAAAAAATTACAGAAAATTTTAAAAAAATTAAAATATGCATGCACACTCTCTCAGCCCCAGAAAAGTCATGGCAAAACCCCTGTGGAGATTTTGCCAAGAAAACCCCAAGAACAAGCAATAACAACAATAATCAATATCATCATGGCGGGGGGTGGCGGCGGCAGCGGCAGCGGCAGCAGAACTGGCCTCGGGAGGCTGCATCCGGCCCCCCGAGGCCTTAGGTTGCCTACCCCTGATATACAGAGTAGTTTCAATTATTAACCATGCCTCCAGTAATTGCTACATTGTTTGACTGGTGAAATTTATATTTTAACAAACTGTACAGCACCTAAAGTTCTTTGATTACAAAAATGAATAGTTTTCTACCAGCAGTAATATTAACTTGTTTGGCAGGAATTCCTTTGATGCTAATATGAAAAGAACAATGTGGAAAACCTGAAATACAGAATGCTGCAGTTGAGCTTGTACCACAGCCCAGCAGAGAAATTTATAGTGCAATAGTTAGGGGCTAAAAGTGATTGCGGAGAGCAGAATATTACAGATTTTCTTGCTAACAGGCCAGACTCATAGTGTCATAGTTGAACTGGCAAGCTTTCTAGTGGCAGTTCAGTCTATTAAAAAGAAATGGGCTGAATTCCACATGATAGATTGCCAACATGACTCAGAACAATGAATGTGTGAAGAAAGGGAGGATGTGTTAATGTCTGAGTTCCTATTATTTTCATCTGTACATTAAATGAAATATGTTGACTAAATAGTTCCTTTCTCTTGCCTTCAGTCATTTTATTTCACCTGGTGTGGTTTAACCTTGTTTTGCCTGATTAATGGCCTTTGACTAACCAAAAAGGGTGTTATTGTTGATATATTTTTAAAAAAGAAAAACTTTGGTTAGTAGGTGATTTAGAAGTACAATTAATTAATAAATATGTTTCTTAGTATGCTGAAAACTGCACAAACATCATCACTCTAGTGAACGCTTCTCTTCTTCTCTTTGTTGATTCAACCATTAGTTCATCAACCAATGGGAAGGGAGTGATTGTCTCCTTTTATCAATGACTGACCTGTTTATAGCAATCTTTTTGTAAAACACAGATAATCAAATTTAATCCAAAAAAGGGGAGAATAGTTTTTGAGTTAAAATAAATGATTGTTCATAAAGGCATGAAATCTAAGGCAATCTTCATCTTTTCCAACTGATGATAACAGATTTTCTGCTTTTATGCCACAGATGTGTCAGTAAAAATTACAGTGTATATCAACAATACTAGTGTTCAGTCCAAATGTTAATACATACCGTACTTGCAGTACCAGGATTTTGTTGTTGCTGTTGTTTTTAAAATGCAGTTGGTTTGGAATCCATATCTTCTCTAGTAAAACCAGTCCTTAGTTTGGTACTTTCCTGATACATCTTTGTCTCTATTTTTCCATTTGGGGATATTGTTAGTGTGCACTAGGAATGGAAATTAATCATTGTTTAAAAGAATTTTATCCTATTTGAAGTATGCAGTGTGTGAGGGCACCTCTTTTAATTTGTAATGTGTAATTATACCTCTTTGGATATTACAAGCAACAGATTCTTTTTTTAAAAAACCAACAACTATACAGAATGAAATATGAGCAGCTCAAAATTTTTATCTAAAAATGTATGCAAATATATTTTAGTCCAGGGGTAGGCAACCTAAGGCCTGGGGCCAGATGCGGCCCCCCGAGGCTGTTGGACCAGCCCCAGGCTGGTCCTGCCGCTGCCGCCGCCGCCGCCCGCCATGATGATATTGATTATTGTTGTTATTACTTGTTCTTGGGGGTTTTCTTAGCAAAATCTCCACAGGGGTTTTGCCATGGCTTTTCTGGGGCTGAGAGAGTGTGCATGCATATTATTTTATTTTATTTTATTTTATTTATTTTTGGTGCTTTAGCCCCCCAATTGTCTGAGGGACAGCAACCCCGCCCCTGGCTCAAAAAGGTTGCCTACCCCTGTTTTAGTCAAAGGGAAAACTGTACACCAAAATACACCCATTAGGAAAAGTATTTACCAAAATGCAAATGAATTTCCATGAACAAATAACTCAGAAAGTCACACAAAACATAGATTTAAAAATACAAGTAGATTTGGGGAAACAGCCAATTCAAGACTGACAAGGCTTTCATGTCCCTACAGTGGACACACATACTAGAGAGCTGGACAAGTATCAGAGTCTTTTCTTAGCTCTCTAGAATCTAGAAGAATAATTGTACATATCCAGACATCACTCCTATTTATTTCCTTGGGGCTTACTCCAAGATGCATGTACACAGAAGTGTAGCCTACGGCTAGAAATCTCTTGGCGACCAGGAGTTATGCTAGAATATAAACTGGGGCAAGGGAAAGGATGTAACTAAAGGTAATCAAAAAGAGGTAATTGTCTTCCGAAATAGGAATTCTGTTCCCTCTTCCAGTCCTTCAGTTACCAAATTTCCCTCTTCCTGCAGAGAATGAGACACAAAATTATTCACACCTAGAACTTTTAATTTGCTGTACGAATCCCATTCCCTTGGTAAATTTGCCTGCCAACTTTTCTTTGGATGCTTAAACTGTATCTCTAAATGCTCAGCAGAATATTGAAATTCTTGCAATGCTCGAAATTTGAGAGCTGAAGGAGTATTTCCTTGATGAGGGGTCAGAATTCTTATTTGGAGGGGGCAATGCCCTCATTTTGACCTACTGTAGCTGAACCCCTAGGGGGGCATAGGGAGGTGTCTGAAACCTTCTTGTCCCTAGTTGTACAATGGTACCTGGATAGCACTTGGACACAGCACTATGCCAGCCACTCCCAGCCATTGATTGGCTGCAAATCTAACAAGCTTATCACATTAATTTTAAAACCAGCTTACCTGATCTGCTTTAAAATTTTAATAGGTTGGCATCCTGATATTATCAGAAGGATGTAGCTGCCAAAATCGCCACCCAAGTCCATCCCAGGGCCACTCTGTTAGCCATTTTCCTAAGACAGAAAACTCCTAGCTTCGAAAAGAGGCGTGCTGAGCACCCCTGGGAGTGGGGATAGACCCAGGATGGACCCAGGTGGTGATTTTAGTGGCAAAATCCTTCTGATAATATCAGGATGCCACCCACTTTAAATTTTAAACTAGATCAGATAAGCCAGTTTTAAAATTAATGTGATAAGCTTCTAAGCCTAGCTGTGGCATATCTTCTGTGGTGCAGTTATGGAAACATGAGAGGCTGTTATCCTCCATGTGAAAGCAACTGGATCTCAGCCAGAATTTCTGAAAGTGAGGCAGATGCCATTGCAAAATTAACCATTTACTCAAACATCTCAGACTGCGCTGCAGAAATAATGCAGCTTGATACCATTTCAACTCTCATGGCTCCATCCTATGGTAGCCTGGGCTTTGTAGTTTGTTGTGACACCAGAGATCTCTGAAGGGTAAATAGCTTACAAGCAAAGCAAAGCAGCTTCATTTATATACCGCTTCATATTGCACTATGGGATGTCTAAGCGGTTTACAATTGTAAGTTCATTGCCCCCCAACAGCTGGGTATTCATTTTAGCGACCTCAGAAGGATGCAGGCCTGAGTCTAGCCTGAGCCCTGGCTAGTATTGAACTCACAACCTTGTGGTCTGTGAGTGAGTGGCTGCAGTACAGGCATTTAACCACTGCACCACCAGGGCTCCTAAAAACTACAAAACTACAAATCCCAGAATTCCATGGCATTGAGCCATGGCAATTAAAGCAGTGTCAAACTGCATGGTTTCTGCAGGGCAGATTCAGCCTCAGTTTTTTTAAAAAAAACCAAATCTGTGTTAGTATGGGATATCAGTATGAAAAGGTTTCTTGTAGCACCTTTGAGATTAACTGTGCAAAAGAATTAAGCTTTCATGGACTTAGTCTACTTCCTTAGAGGCATGCACCCACAGTTGGAAAATCATTGCCTCAAGCCAAGAAAGCTTACGCTACAATTTTTTTCACACAGTTAAGATGCTCTAAGGTGCTACAAGATTCCTTTGCATACTTAAAAAAAAATAATGTCATTGGTCTGGTTTTCTTAGGAAGAAGAAATATCCATTCAAGAGTTGTCTGGAATTGTTTATTTTCTTTTTTATTGGGGAGTAGGCAAAATCTCCAATTTCAAATTTCACCATGATCACACAGCTTTTTTTCTTCCCCTTTCAAAGTCATATTTGTCATCTACACAAGTGTGCCAGACTATAGTTCAATATAACCGCAAGCAGTATTGTTGATGCCTGTTGTAAAACCACTGCTTCTCTTTCTCTTTTTTATTCTGCCATATTTAATAGAACTATATAAAACTGTTCCACTGCCTGCGCATCCCACAAAAGCTATCCTGCCACACCTCAGCTGTAAAAACCCTCACATTTACAACAGAAACTAATGGTATGGTACATACACCAGCCACTAGTGGTTGAAACTGCCTGGAAGAATATGTCAAGTCAAGTAGCACCAGTCTCTGTTCTAGGGAATGTAATGCCAGTAATCATTCAAATGATGCTACTGGAAATAGGGTTTTCAGGCTCTTTTTCAGGCAAAGCAAATGAGATATGCCTTAAAATGTTCAGAGGAAGGACTCCAGGTAGATTTAAGTGATACAATGATATCCAGGAGACAGATGATTCAAAAACTTTTTTTTTCTTTAAGAGATGTATTACCCCCTCTCTTGTCTTCCCTATTCAAAAGACACTAGAAAGGCTAAAAGAAAAGGACAGGCAGTTATTTAAAACAGGCAATTTCAAACAGCTACTTGGAAATCTTCATCTGCTCACAGAAATTGTACCCCAAAAGGAAAGTCTTCCAACTTCTGGGCTCCTTTAACATTACACCACCATAGCCATCCTATGGAATCCTGGAATTGGTAGTTTTTTGAGACACTAGAGCTCTCTAGCTGAGAATTCTAAATAGTCCCAAAACTTCAAATGCCAATAATCCATAGGATGTTGCCATAACAATTAATCTGGGGACATAGCACTATAACTATCTAGTTTCAAAAGTTGATTGGCTTCACAGTACATAATGGGACTTGAGCATCCATAGATTTTGCTATTCATGGATTTTTGGTCCTGGAACAACCCCAGAGGATACCAAGGGCCCACTGTACAAATGAATTCTCCTACAAACATCCCCACATTCATACTCGTATTGAGGTGAAACAAGGGTTAGGATTTTCCAAGTTATTCACATAATGTGTCATAACTATGTTCAAGCAATGCCAAACTTCAGATGGCTTATCCTGGCTCCTTATTGTCCAAATGTTATACCTACTAGAAAGAACCTTATACATTAGACTCAGATTAGCAGGAGCTGTCTTTTACATAACTTTCATCTGGCTTTGATGAACATAAATGCAGTTTGTCACACCAAAGGATAGTCTATGGAATTCTAACTCCTGCATATATTTACAAATGCCTTACTCTCTACCACGTACAGCTTTTTATACCCAAAGAAATTTGATACTGAATTGGGCAGTGTTCCTATAGAATTAGAAACATGCATATCAAAAAGATTTTCAAGAAGGCCTTAGCCAGTGGGCATAATTTGATATATACTTGGTGTTTCATACAACAAAATATTAAATAGGAATGGCTGGTATTCTCATTGAGAAGTGACTGCATGAATGGTTGAATAATCCCCTGAATGAAGTACTGGTAAAACAACCTGTTCTTGGTTAAAAGCAGTCTGGTTTCCTCACCTCCACTACTTCACTCAAAGCTGAAGAAGTTATATTTTTATATACATGAAACCAAGTTATGGAGAAGCTTCTTTATTGCTAGCTGACTGTTCATATTTTCAGCCCCAAATTGTTTGCAACCCCAAAGCACTTTCCATGCATCCAAGGCAGCTAGTCACAACATACAGTGCTGTTACAGTAAATACATATGTATAGACACAGACATACATACAGTCAGTACAGTGTAATGGTTTGCATGTAGGACTAAGGCCCCAAGAAACCAGGGTCTGAAACCCCACTCAGCCATGGAAACCCACTTGGTGACTGTAGACAAATCACTCTCTCTCACTCTCAGAGAAAGGCAAAAGCAACCCCCCTGTGAATAAATCTGGCCAAGAAAATCCTGCTAAGGTCATTACAAGTTGCAGTCAACCTGAAAGCATGTAACAACAAAGCAACACACTCAAAAGATCTAGAAACTGGGGGGGGGGGGGGGAGGAAAGTTCTATATCACTTTATACACCATGAGGGACAGCGGGCCTCAATAGGGTAGGAGAAACAATGCAAACTGTGAATTTAGTGCTTTTGCAGCATAACTAGTCAATTCTAAATATGCTGATCCTGGACAGGCTTAAATCAAAAGAAAGTCTCAGTGATTCCAGTAGGATTTTAAAGCAAATAGGTCAAGGCTGAGATTCTAAATGCAGTTGACTTAGGGGGGTTGCAGGCTGTCAGAAATAGTGTGAATTCAGTCCACTTTTAGGGTTAGGGTTAAGGTTAGGGAATCATGGGGACTGTATTTTATTGTGGCACTAGAGTTCTCTGACAAAGAAGGTTCAATGTCTCAAAAAAATAACAATTCCCATGATTCCCTAGCACTAACCCTAACCCTAACCCTAAAAGTGGACTGAATTCACACTATTTTTGACAGTCTGCAACCCCCCTTAGTCATAGTTATGACACATTATGTTTCAATACCACTGCTCCCAGGAGGGACCAGAATCACCTTTTACTCTTGAATGGCAAAAAAATCAGAGACACATGGCAGCTGAGAGAATCTAGGGAAGTCATCAGATCTGGACACAACTGATGAGCAGCCAAGAAATAAAACTTCATGGACTACTCATTCTCCTGAGCTGGATATGCAGGAATTCAGAGCTGACACTTGGCTCTGGTGGGAATGGTATTGTTTGAGTGGTGAGATTAATCTTTTCATTTGATAATTGTAATGGAAGAGGCTGCCACATTCCTTAGGATACCAACCTGCCAAACCTGAGTCTTCTGACCCCTTCTTTGGTCTCAATTGACCCTGCAAAATAGACCTGCCACTATCATCCCAAATGACAACTCAGTATGACTGAGGGGAATTCAGTCCTCTACTGGTCTTCTTAAGGATCTTTGGCCTGATCCAGCACCCAATGTTGCAGTGTCAGAGGGCCTCTGCAGATGGGCCCAAAGGGGTGGTGGAGAGCCGCCCTGGGAAGCAGCAGATCGGGGCTGAGGCTGCTGGACCGCATGGCCCCAATCCTCCCTTTTGCCACCCGGAAAAAGCGGCAAAATGCTGCTCCTTTTATGGGCAGCAAAAGGCCACCCTAAGAGCTGGTGCACAGCTCTTTAGTGTCCCTTCTGGTGCAGTGTGTCAAAACACTGTGCCAGAAGGACATCAGGGCACAGCGTGCCATGCATAATGGCCTGCGACATCAGGATGTCCTCGGCACGGGGTTGGGGCGGCCAGCGTGCGGCTACCCCTCCCCATCTCTGCCTCTAGGCCAGCCTTTTGGAACAGTCTGTAGAGGCTCTTAATAATAATAATAATAATAAATTATTTATAACCCGCCCCTCTGCATGGCAATCGGAGCGGGGTACAGCAAGTTTAAAAACAGAACAAAGTTAAAAATCATTCCCTCATCCCATAATCCCGCCCTTCCATCCCCTTAAAATAGGATTAAACTACAAGGCAAATTAAAAATGCCACATAGTTAAAATTAAGAATAATTAAGAACATACAATAACACAGGAATCAGAGGCAGCAGATTAAAAACTCATCTCTCAGCTGAGAGTTATTCTGGGAAGGCCTGCCGAAAGAGATCCGTCTTTACTGCTTTCTTAAAAGCAGCAAGAGTAGTAATAAGACGGATCTCATCCGGCAGGCCATTCCAAAGTCTTAGTCAAACAAATGCACACACACACACACACACACACACACACAGAGTAGCATGTGACCAAATGGGAACAACTAAACTCAGTACCTGGCAATTCCCAGACATGCTTCCAGATGGGTGTATTTACAAGGGATGGCAGAAGGGATAGTTACATAGAACTAGAAGAGACTTTGGGAAAGATAATGGAAAAGGTAATAATAACTATGGTATAGTTAAGTTAACTGCATAGATGAAGTTGATTAAACTTTTTCTTCAGCCTCCCCTAAACTGTGGAATGACCTGCCAGAAGAGATCTGACAGCTGAATATGCTGTGAAATTTAAAACAGCATTGAAGACCAGTCTCTTCCAGTATGCCTATCCAGATGATTTTTAAATTGCAAATGTTAAATTATGAATTTTAAATGTGGATTGTTTTCATACATATGTGTCTTATTTGTTCTTTCAAACTGATGTGTGTGTTAACTGATTTGTGTATTTGCAAATCTGCTGTTATTCTCCACCTCAGTCAATGGAGTAAGAAAGAAATCATCATCATCTAAGCAAGATGTAGCAGCACAGGAACAGAGCATACAGAGAGTGTAATTCTAACACATTAAAGCAAAGTGCAACTCATTATGAGCAAATAAGCAAAGAGCAAAAAAGATAATTATATCCATAATCCATAGCATCCAAGATCATTCTAAAAAGCCAATCTGGGGATTAAGAATCCAGAATTTTCCAGTATTGAACTGCACAGTAGTTCTTGCAGGTAACAGTTTTAGGGGGGAAATGCTCTCATCTGGAGAGTCTAATTATACTGTTGACTAAAGCAAAAAAAGGGTGGAGGGCTGCAGAGGAAAGTGATCTTTAAAGCTGAAGCTTCAGGCTGCTAGGAACTAAAATCTGGCAACAACCAGGTCAGTGGAGTAGTCAATCTGCTTTGTGTTGTGGTCTGGCCTTTAAATGAGCTGGCCTTGGTAAGGAATCCTATCCTAAAACAGGTTCAAGATCATGTATAGCTCATTTGCAATTTATTCTGAAAACCAGGGTGGCTTCTGCAAATTCAATCACTTTTTTATTCTCCCCTCCCACTTTATCTATGCTTTGAAACCAGACATGAACCCAACTGTGGATCTTCAGAATGATTTGCAGGGGAAATTTTTGGGGGATGTGGGACTTGCTTGAGTATCCATCCATCTTTTCCACCAATCCTCCCACAATGTTCTCTCACCCTCTCACATATATTTATTTTTGGCCTGTATGGCATTGGAACTATGTATCTACTAAAGTCTATATTGTCTAATATTCCTATCTTGCATTTTGTCTACCATTATAAGCACCAAATAACTCCATAGGTAGACAAGAGAAGTTACATGGTCTACTTTCTCATCTCTACTGAGCCATGAAACATTGGAACAGTTATTTCTCTCTCAGACCTACCTCATAGGGTTGTTGTAAGAATAAAGCACAAAGGAAGAGAATACCATCTTGAGTTCACAGATGGAAGAGAGGGATATAAATACAATTACTAAATAAAAAATGCCCTAGGTACATCATATCTATCATGTCATTTTCCACTTGGAAAGCATGAAAAATCCAAAATTCATTACATTTATATCCTCCCTTTTATATATTTATATCTTCCTCTTTTGACACCTCACAATCATGCCTGAGGATAGGTTATACAATTTCAACAAGCAGTAAAGAGGACTGGTAACATCCAATAGAAGGGATGTAGAGGAGAGAGAAAGATTTAATTCTTGCAATTAGCCCAATGCATTTGGGCCTTGTAATATTTAATGGCCTTCTTCAGAGGCTGATAAAAGAAAGAAAAGGAGCAATACATAAACAAAAGTTATGACAGGAAACAAGTTACAATTTGTAGTATCAATGCTGTGTACATATAGATCAAGCTGCATGTAAAATGTCTCAATTTTAAAAATGTCTGTTAACCCAAATAATATTATACAAGTACAAAATATCATTTACAGTGCAACTTTAAAAGTTCCTGCAGGGTTTCCATAAGGAGGGTTTCCTGAGCTCAGTTTGAGAAGCAGGAGGCAGAACATTATACTATCACATCTTTTTTTCAACATATACCAAGAACATCCTTATCATAGCAATTCTACAGCAGAATGGAAAGTTAGGGGATATGTGAAAATTTGAGCTTTACGGTAGACATAAGTAACCTAACTGCATATCTAGACACCCACACCATTACAATCACTGATATTCAGTAGCTACAGTGTTAGTAATGTAATTCTTACTTCCTTCTTAAAAGAATCAACAATTTTTTTTCGCAATTCTTCCTGCTGTGTAGTTGTCAAGGCCCATTAGCAATTTGGGACTTATTCTGTGCAAAAAATTACCGATTGATTTCCACAGAAAACAGCATTTTCTCTGCATGGAACAGTATTTTCTATGCAGAAAATCATATTTCTATACAGAAGTATTATTTTCTATGTGGAATATGCAAAACAACCATGTGTGAATTTTGGGCAAAATAACTTCCCAATTACAACATTTTCTGTGCAGGAAGCAGGATTTTCTGCTCAAAAAAACCCCGTAAATAAATAATTCTATAGGTTTCTTTTCTTTTCTTTCCTTTCCTGCATAGCAAATGTTGTTTCACGCACAGAAAATTTGGTGCAGAGTAAGCCTGGAACTGCCAAGATTCTTGTCAGTCCAGGATTCATCTTGTCTGGGTTTCTGGACTCTCAACACAAAATGTTTACCAGTCATTTTTAAAAATATTTTCAAATATTCCTTTCATTTGTGTGCTGTGGTTCTCTGCAGTATAGGAAGACATCAGTGCACTCAGATAGACCTGCAAAGACTCACTAGAACCATGGTAGTGAACCTATGGCACGCATGCCGGGAACAGCATGTGAAGCCATTTTCCCTGGCACGTGGAGGGCAGGGAAGAGGAGGAACAGGTGCACACATGTTCCTCCTTTTCCCAGCTGTCCTGGGCCTTCAGCTGCCTCTGGAGAGGCAGCTGAAGGCCTGGGGAAACAGGGGTAGAGGAAAAAAAGGTGTGAGCCTGTTCCTCCTCTTCCCTGCCCTCCACGTGCCAGGGAAAATGGCTTCACATGATGGTCCAGAAATCCCACCCACCCCCAGAAGTCTCACCCCCCTAACACCGGGTAAGACCTGGTGCCGGAATGCCTTTTAGTTTGTGCACACAGCCCCTAAAAGGTTTGCCATCACTGCACTAGAACATCCAGTGAAAATGGAATGGGGCTCTGTTTGGTTTTTGGTGGTGGTGGCAGCTATGTTGGGGAAAAATGTAAACCTGACATAAGGTATGGGTAGTGTTGTGACAAATCATTTTTTTTTCATCTTGTCCATTCAGATGCAATTTTTTAAAATATATATATATATTTTAAAAGTCCTACTTTCAAAATGTTATTAGTCTCTCCCTGTCAAGGGTGAGAGAAGTATTTTTCACAGATTTCCCAAATGACAATAAAAGACAAAGGGAACATTTATGCTAATTATGTGTGTTGGTGCTAATTTAATCCGCATTTCAAACTCAATGAACATGTCAAAAGGAAGTTTGGCAGAAGTTTAAAAAAAACATTTCTCAGCTTGAAAAAACCTGAAGGCACACAAGAAGAAATGAAAAAAACAATCCCAACAAATAAATTTTGGTTGTAGCCCCAACAAGAAGTGCTAGAGTTGGGGGGATCTCAAGGACCATCCAGTCCAACCCCCTTCTGCTATGAAGGAATACATAGGATCCTAGAAGACATGTAGTCTGACCCCCTGTTCAACATCAGGATGGCAGTGGAGGATGTGATCCTAAGACAAATCTTTTACAGGGTTTTCTTGGCAAGAAGGTTTTGCCATGGACTGCCCCTGAAGCTGAAAGAGTGTGACTTCTAAGTGTTGTTGTTGGTGGTGGTGGTGTTGTGTGCCTTCAAGTCATTTCCCACTCAGGGCAACCCTAAAGCAAACCAATCATAGGGTTTCTTGGCAAGGCCTGTGCAGAGGCAGTTTTCTCATGGTCTGCCTCTGAGGGTGAGAGAGCATGACCCTCACAGAAAAGAAGAAAAGGGAGGGGAGACGTGAAGTGGCAAATATGCTCTTCTGCCAAGTAGGAATTCTGCCATGGAGAAATTCTAGCACTGGAAGGGATATCAGAGGTCATCTACTCCAACCCTTTTACAATGAAGGAATACCTAGGATTCTAGAGTTGGACTTGGAAGGGACTCATTGCCTTCCCCTGAGGCTGAGAGCACACAGGCCGACTCAAAAGCAAACCAATCATTAATAAATTGTAGCTTTAACATTTAAACAGGCTTTTTTAAAATGCAACAAAATCAAGCATTCTCCCCTTGGCAAGAACCATCATCATTCAGGATCATGACAAAGCAACACCTCACCTCACAACTTTGCTTTGAAAAACAAATGATAAGAAGCAACATTGGGAATTTAGCAAGGAATACTTTTACAACTTCTTTCAGTTGCTCAAAGACTCTGGTCTGGAGTGATCTTCTATTAAACCAAAGAAAATAAAGTTCACTTAGCTCAGTTTGCTAAAGTAATTTTTTGCATGCCTGTCTATGGAGGAATAAAGGGATCACAAGGGTTATGCAGTCCAACCCACTTATTTGTCAAAGATGTGTTCAAGGGGATCACAGGATTCTTCAGCCCTGGTGGGTTAACAATTTCATTGTGGCAGCTGGTTTCTTGCATAGTTTATATTTAGGATTGTTTTGTTTAGACCTTTTCAGATAAAGACATGTTGAATTTAATCTTGCACTAACTAGTTGACTTCTATGCTACCTCTCAATGCATAGAATTCTAGAGCTGATGTTTAAATGCTGCACTGGAAGGGAGTCCTGATGCTGTGCTGCGTGCGTAGGGTCAAGCAGAATCAGGACAGCGTCGGGGTGGGGTTGGGTGGCCGGCGTGCAGCTGCCATGCCCCAACTCTACCCCCAGGCCAGCCCTTGGAGCCAGTCTGCAATGGCCCATAGTCTCTGAGAGCAAGATTAATGCATAGAATTACGTACTCTTAAAGCAAGAGTAGGACTCTGGAGTCCAGGGTTTGAATTCCATCTTGGTCTTGTAAACCCACAGGGAGTCCTTGGGCAAGTCACACTGTCTTAGCCTCAGATGATGTCAATAGCAAACCCTTTTGAAGAAACTTGCCCAGAAAACCCTGTGATTGGTTCATCTAAGAGTCACCATAAATTGGTAATGATTTGGAGGCACACAACAACTACAATATGAAGCACCAAACTGTATGAAGATGGAGTTGTAGTTCAGCACAATTAGTGTTTCTTAGGTCTAAAACACACTGCAGAAATAATCCAGTTTGAGACTGCTTTATGTGCCCTGGCTCAGTGCTAGAGAATCCTGGGAATTGTAGTTTATTGTGGAACAAGAGCTCTCTGATAGAGAAGGCTAGATGTCTCACAAAACTACAGTTCCAGGATTCCCTAGCATTGGACGTTATCACACGCGGGGCTCAAAGTGACAAGAAAGTGAAATAAGAATAAATCCAGGAACAAACCGATAGAAACCCCACAATACATAAATGGCTATCAGACGCAACTAGCATCATTACGCTTTATCGCGCTTCCAAGAAAGCGCATCCTGGACACGTATTTGCCATTCACACACAAGTGAAACCTAGATTGCCTTAAAGCAGAGAGGACCATGTTTACCCATTCTGTTTGTTGCCCGATCCAAACAGGAAGTACACGTCATAAGATGCTTCCTCGCAGACCCATGAGAAATCACGCTAGGAACCATGGGTCATGACGGGGAAATGCTCCACAATATGTATTTGGTGATCAGACATGACGGCAATAGCGCTATGATTGTGCTATGATTCCCGTAGCGCAATTGCAATTCCCCAAGAAACCGAAATTCAAAAGAACTCGGATCATGCTGCATTGTGTTGGGGTTCTGTCGGGGTTCTGTGCGATGTCGTGTGAACACACGGAAAAATAATACGTATTAGGTCGGGATTTCGTGTGGATTCTGTCTGCATTGGACCCCGTGTGATAATGTCCATTGAGTCAGGGCAGTTAAAGTGGTCTCAACCTGGATTATTTCTGCAGTGTTTTGGACCTTAGCCACAGAATACTGATCAGAGGTTGTTTTCACAGGATAAAGAAAAGTGGAACTGTAATAGATGGAAGCAATATATATCAGAATATATGATTGGTTTTGTAATAGAAAAAGGAGGGTTTATTTTGATCAACTGAAATAAGAAGTTTGGGTTAATAATTGGAAAATAATGACTGAGTTTATTGAGGAGGAGAAGGGGTATGAAATTGTTAAGGAAACAGTTAAAATGATTTTCCACATGGAAGGAAAAAGAAATTAAAAAGAAAACACCATTCCTGGGGTGGCAGGAGGGGAGAGGTAAAAATAAATAAAAAGATAAAATATGATATATGGATATGAGGGATTAGTTAATAACTGAAAACACTTTTGAGACAGGATGTGATTAATTTGTTGGCTTGTAAGATAAAATGTTTATATTAATAAACTCATATAATATGTTTTTTAAAAAGAAGAAGTTATTTTGACAGTTCCTTCCTTTGAAATAGAATCTCCAGCAGTTGGGATTCCTTGGTGAATCAAAAGACTCACCAAATCTGACTTCAAACAAACCACCAGGAAATGCATTTAGCCACATTGATAACATCTTCCACCGTAGAAGGACTTCCAAATGTGTTGAATTATATTCTCTTCATCCTTAGACAGAATGCATTTATTAGATTACACACTTCTCATGGAAACACCATAATTCCTTCTCTTCTGTGAGAATTTGAATGGGAGGCAGGAGGAGAAAGGGGAGAAGGTCTGAAGGTTTCCACCACCACCTACACACAAAGTGCTTATTTATTTTACAAAGCAAAGCTGTGGGCAAAGATGGGGGAGGACATCATCCTAACAAAGGAAATAGCCTTTGGTAAAACTCAGTATGAATGGTAGCTTTGGTTATGCAAAATACACAAATCCTAGCCATTGAATTGTCAGCTGAAAGGTCCCATCACTTCACTTCATTTGCAAATGATTAAAAAACAAAATTCTTACTTGTTGATCAAGAAGTTCTAAAACTTTCTGCTTTTAAAAAAGCTTATGAAAGCTTCAAATAACAGATATCTTGTATCTTTGATGAGAATTCTTTACGTCACTAGGTATGGGTAAATCCTCTAGCCTTCCCAATAATCTAGAAAGCCTTCCCCTTTCCAGATTATTGAAAGAAAGCTAATTAGCATTCAATCCACAGCAGAAACATATTGGTTCAGCAATAGCAGGATAGCATGCCATGGCAGCAAGAACTAAAACCATGATACACTATAGTTAGTTTTGCCAGAACTTTGAATTGACATTGTTGACAAGAATATCAGCAAATATCTTCTGTTATCTGCAGAGAGAAGTTAAAGGAGGGAAAGGGGGCCCATACACTATTAATTATGCTACAGTCTTCTGTGGTCTCTCTCCCTCGGTCTCTCCAGTTCAGAAAGATACTTTCCAGCATTTTAAAATTCATTTATAATTCAAAAACCTACAACATTTTATAGAATATATAGTTTCTTCACACAAAGGAAGGTAAAAGATAATTGCATAAAAGCCTAACATTTATCTGTGCCCATTTTGACAAAGCAATAAAACAACAACAAACACAGGTAATTTACTGTAACATTGGTTGAAAATTGTATGCAGAGGTGCAGCTTCAATAAAAGGGGCAACATACAAAATTATCCTTTCATTGTCCTGTTTCCTATGGAACTGTTTCATACTAACAACTAGCAAATCATCTCCCTAGACTTATGAAGTTTTAAGAAACAAAACAAAGAGTATGGTGTATGGCAGGGGTAGGCAACCTTTCCCCTTTAAGGGCCGAGGGACTTCAGCTCCCAGAAGCCTCAGCCATGTTGGCCAATAGTCCCATGTTGGCCAATAGCTCCTGGGATTCTGGGAGCTGAAGTCCCTCGGCCCTTAAAGGGGAAAGGTTGCCTACCCCTGGTGTATGGTGTTGATAAACTTTAGAATCATAGAATCATAGAGTTGGGGGAGACCACAAGTCCAACCCCCCTGCCATGCAGGAATTCTCAATCAAAGCTTACCCGACAGTTGGCCATCCAGCTTCTGTTTAAAGACCTCCAAGGAAGGAGACTCCAGTATTCTCAAAGGAGGAATGTTCCACTGTCAAACAGTACTTGCTGTCAGGAAGTACCTCCTAATGTTGAAGTGGAATCTCTTTTCCTGCAGTTTGCATCCATTGCTCTGGAGCAGGAGAAAACAACCCTGCTCCCTCCTCAATATGACACCCCTTCAAATACTTACAGGGCTATCATATCACCTCTTAACTGTCTCTTCTCCAGACTAAACATACCTAGTTCCCTAAGTTGTTCCTCATAAGGCATGGTTTCCAGACCCTTCACCATTTTAGTCACCCTGCTTTGGACACGCTCCAGTTTCTCCACATCCTTTTTGAATTGTGGTGTCCAGAACTGGACACAGTATTCCAGGTGGGGCCTGACCAGAGCAGAATACAGTGGCACCATTACTTCTCTTGATCTAGACCAGGGGTAGGCAACCTTTCTCCTTTAAGGGCCGAGGGACTTCAGCTCCCAGAATCCCAGGAGCTATTGGCCAACATGGGACTATTGGCCAAAATGGCTGAGGCTTCTGGGAGCTGAAGTCCCTCGGCCCTTAAAGGGGAAAGGTTGCCTACCCCTGATCTAGACACTATACTTCTATTGATGCAGCCTAAAATCACATTGGAGTTTTTAGCTGCCGCATCACACTATTGACTCATGTTCAACATGTGGTCTACTAGAACTCCTAGATCCCTTTCACATGTAGTCTCAGTAAGCCAGGTGTTCCCAATCTTATCTATACATTTCATTTTTCAGCCCTAAGTGCAGTAGCTTACATTTCTCCACGTTAAAACTCATTTTGTTAACTTTGGCCCAACATTCTAATCTATTAAGGTCATTTTGAATTTTCATCCTGTCCTCTGGGATATTAGCTAATCTTCCTCATTTATCATCTGCAAATTTGATAAGTATGCCCCCTATTTTTTCATCCAAGTCATTGACAGAGATGTTGAATAGCACTGGGCCCAGGACAGAACCCTGTGGCACCCCACTTCTCTCCAGGATGAAAAGGAGCCATTGTTGAGCACCCTTTGGGTTCAGTCGGTCAACCAATTAGAAATCCATGCAACAGTTACCTTGTCTAGCCTACATTTTACTAGCTTGTTTGCAAGAATGTCATGTGGGACCTTGTCAAAGGCCTTACTGAAATCATGATATGCTATATCTACAGAATTCCCTTCATCTACCAAGCTGATCATTCTATCAAAAAGAGAGATCAGATTTGTCTGGCATGACTTGTTTCTCTGAAACCCATGTTGACTTTTTGTGTTTATGGCATTACTTTCTAAATGTTTGTAGACTCTCTGTTTAATGATCTGCTCTAGAATATTTCCTGGTGTTGATGTCATATTAACTGGACGATAATTGTTGAGATCCTTGTTTTTTTCCCTTTTTGAAGATGGGAAAGTTTTTCCTTCTCCAGTCAGCTGGGACTTTTCCTGTTCTCCAGGATTTCTCAAAGATTATTGCCAATGGCTCCAATATTACATTTGTCAGTTCTTTAAATATTCTTGGATGCAGTTCATCTGGTCCTGGAGACTTATATTCATTTAGATTAAGCAGGTATTCCTGTACTACCTCTTTACTTATTCTGTGCTGCATTTCCCCTATTGTGTCTTTTGCTCCATTTTCCTAGGTCGAGCACCCTTTTCTTTTTCTGAGAAGAGTGATGCAAAGGTGTTGAGTAGTTCTGCCTTTTCTCTGTCCCCTGTTAGAATTTCTCCATCTTCTCTGTGCAGTGGCCCTACCATTTCATTCTTCTTTCTTTTGCTATAGACATACCCCAAAAAGCCCTTTTTATTGTTCTTAACCCCTCTAGCAAGCCTGAGCTCATTCTGTGCTTTGGCTTTCCTGACTTTATCCCTACATGTGCTAGCTATTTGTTTGAATTCCTCTTTAGTGATTTTGCCCCTTTTCCATTTCTTATATATCTCCTGTTTAAAACTTAGAGCCTTTGCAGACTGCCAGAAATAGTGCAAATTGAGTCCACTTTAACTGTCTTGGTTCAGTGCTAACGAACCATGGGAACTGTAGTTTATTGTGGCACCAGAGCTCTCTTACAGAGAAGGCTCATTGTCTCAGAAAAAAAATACAGTTCCCATGATTCCCTAGCACTGAGCCAGGGCAGTTAAAGTGGACTCAATTTGCACTATTTCTAGCAGTCTGCAAAGCCCTTAGTTCAATTTAAAGTTCTTTGGTCATCTAACCCGGTTTCTTGAGACACCTCCCATTTTTCCTTCTTATTGGAACAGTTTGAGATTGTGCCTTCAGTATCTCCCTTTTGAGAAACTCCCATCCAGCCTGAACTCCCTTCTCCTTTATTATTCCTGACCATGGGATCACTCTCAGTGTTTCCCTAAGTTTACTGAAATCAGCTCTCCTAAAGTCTAGAATGCATGTCTGACTATGCCTGGCTTCTCCTTTCTACTGTATAACAAACTCCAGGAGAACATGATCACTCCCACCTAAGGATCCCACCACTTGCATCCCATCTACCAGATCATCCATGTTGGTTAAGATCCAATCTAAAACAGTGGATCCTCTTGTTGCCTCTTCCACCTTTTGGACAATGAAATTATCTTCAAGGCAAGTGAGGAATTTAATAGACCTTAAAGTTTTGGCTGAGTTTGACTTCCAGCAAATATCAGTATAGTTGAAGTCACCCATCACTACTACATCTCTCCTTTCTCAGTGTGTGTTCATCTGTTCTATAAAGACATCACCCAATTCCTCCATCTGACTTGGGGGTCTGTAGTAGACTCCCACAATAACATCCCTGTTGTTTCCTACCTCTTTCATTTTGATCTAGATGCTTTCCACCTGGCTTCCAGGATTGAAGTTCTGGAATTCTTCGCTAGTGTAAATATCCCTGAAATAATGCTATTCCCCCTCCTCTGCTGTTTGGCCTATTTCTCTTTAAATGGTTATACTCCTCTATTCCTACATTTCAATCATGAGATTCATCCCACCAGATTTCAGTGATGCCTATTATATCATATTTGGTTTGTCGTGCTAGGAGTTCAAGTTCATCTTGCTTATTTTCCATGCTCTGTGCATTAGTGTAGAGACATCTAAGACCATGCATCCCTCCTAATTGCTTCCTGTGCAATTTTTTTTTTTTTTTGCCTCCCACTCTTGGGTCTTTGCACTGTTTGCCTTGTTCCCTCTATGACAGTTTGACTATTTTCTCCAGCCCTTTTACCTTCCAGAATACTGTCTCCCTCCCCCACATAACTCAGTCTTATTTAATTACTTACTTATGCACAAATACATATTCATTTGGGCTTATCTCTCTATACTCATTCATTGGATTACAATGTAATGCAGAGTTTGCCAACAGGCAGTGGTTGAGGGACTAGTTAGGCCCCTTCCTGCACACTGGAGAACTCAATTGTAGAGGTATGTAGAAGAGGTGTTCCTTCATGCGCTGGCTAAATCTGAGATGCTTTTGCTTCTCCAGCACCTTCCCTAACTGATAGTGATACTAACTAAGCCATCCCCTTGAGAATCATTGCTGGAGGCCACAGATGAGTCTTCTGAGTCAGTTTTACTCCTCGGTTCCCTTCCATGAATAAGGAAATGGGGTTGAAATTGACTGGGGACTGAAGAAGTGGAGTTGAGCTGCATCTCAGTTGCTTTCCTGACCTCTGTCCCTCTTGAAGGGAAGTGGCCTCAACTGATTTGGATTCACTAGGAGGACCAGATTTCACCTGTGGGCCAGAGGTTCTACATCCCTTCCAAAAACAATTCTGCCCTAGTTAGCTACCACTCACCTACCCAAAACAGACTAGCCACAACTCATTTTTTGCAATGAATGTGTGTTTTATAGTCATAAAGTGACTATGAAAATAATTCTGGCAATTTCTTCCAAATCATTCTGGTGATCTGATCATCTTGAAAACCTTATTGTTTTTGTTGGTGGTGTATGCCTTCAATATGTTTCTGACTTATGGCAACTTGAAGGCAAACCTATAATGGGATTTTCTGGGTTTGAAAGTGTGCAGTTCACCCAAGATCACCCAGTGGGTTTCCATGGCTGACCAGGGGATCAAACCCTGATCTCCAGAGTTGTAGTAGCTCAAACTACTACATCACACTGGCTCTCATGATGTGGAAGAAAATATTTATAAGAACATTTCCCTCTGCAATTTCTTGCCTGTATAGTGAGATCTTCAGATGCACTATCACCAACAATGATTTACTTTAACTGTATGAAAGAAGGTCTTCTCTGTGGTGCTACCCCTATAATTTAGAGACATTAGTGCTAATGACTGTGTATTCTATTTGGCACAAAATTAAAATGTTCCTATTTTTTCAGGTATGTTGAGGAGAACTTTAGAACTGAATTAACTATTGATATAGATTTGAATTATTTGCTTGTTTTCCAGGTTTTGCACATTTCATGCTTCTGTTTAATTTTTTATGGTTATATTACATTGCTTTTACAGTATGATGTGTATCACCTGTAATTGCCTTTAGCAGTGAAGAATTTGTAAAGAACTCTTAAAACAAGTGAACAACTAAATCTAATTCATTTAATTTGCACCTGTGCTTAACAAAATAATTCATAGTCAAGAAATAGAAGAGGATCATCTTCCAGAATTTTCATCTGGCATATGTTTAAAGAGGAAAAAGAAAACAAAAGAAACTCCACTGAGGTAGAGATGTTCCAAACATGATCAAATGACCCTTTTGTCACCAGCCCAAGGGAAGGTTTTGATCATTTTCAAGGAATCTTAAATCTGATTATACAGTTTAGTTTACTCTCAACTAAGTGGGTATAGAACTTTAGTGCTAAACTATTATTATTGGCATTAGCATTTGAGGTACAAACTTTACTTCGTATCCCAACCAGTAGCAGGGAAATAAGGTATGCCTATACAGCGGGCCCTTGTTAACTTCTGGGGTTTGGTTCCAGAACCCCCCATAAATATGGGGGTGCTGAAGTCCCATTATATACAATGGCTTAATAAAATTGTATCCCTTATATAAAATGGAAAAATCAAGGTTTGCTTTTCAGAATATATTTTTGAATATTTTCAAGCTGTGGATGGTTTAATCTATGGATACAGAATCCATGGATATGGGGGCTGAATGTACTGTACTCTATAAAAGCAGAAACCATTAAAACAATCTAATTTTTTGTATTGATAGCTTCATACCATCCTGAAAACATCTGCTCTCGGATGTGATGTTAACATCCCAGACTTTCACTGTCACCTGACTTTCCCTTATCCAATCCTTATTTTCCATTTTTAGTCTCCAAGCAAAGATTCTTTGACCACCCACAACCTCTCTCTCTTGTCATGTATTGTAAGATCAAACTATATTCTCTTTGGACATGGAATGTCTCACTGCTAGCTCTTTACTACAATCTTGAAGAAAGAAAAAATAGCTGTTACTTGCATATTATCAATATGTAAGTGTACAGAACAAAAGACGTCTGGAAAAAGATAGCAACCGTTCATATGATAAGCATTTTTTTAAAATTCCTAAGGATTTTAAAATCCCTAAGCAAATCTTATCTAACAGTTAGATCAAGTGTATTTTTCATAATGATGATTTTCTTCTGTATGTGCTTGCATTACACATAGTTTTCCATATATCCAAGGAAATTAATTCACTCTCTACCCTACATGCAGATTATACCTGCTACCTGTTTTAAAACAGGAACAATTTGGTTTCCACCTTTTTCTTTGGCTGTAATCCCAAGCCAGAAAGGTTTGGCTAGGAACTTTGAGGATAATCTAAAACTACTTGTCAGACAACTTGGCACACCACTCTGAAGATACCTCCTCTCATCTGATTTGGAAGCTGAGCAAGGTTGAACTGGGTTAGTGCTAAGATGTACCCCACCCAGCTGAAGAAGGAAAGTCACTATAGCTAGAAAAGACTTTTACTTTAAACCAGGAAGGGGGATTCACATGGCTCACCATCTCTTATTATACTGCAGTTCTCCACATCCTTGCCACCATAGCTACTGTTGAAGGATGCTGGGAGAAGTAGTCTAGCAACATCTGCCTTGAACTCTGGAGGAGCCACAGCCAGTCAGAGTTAGTAATATTGGGTTAGAAGGAGACTTGGGAGTGCATCTACACTGTTTAAATAATGTAGTTTGACACCATTTTAAGTGCTGTAGCTCCATCCTATGGAATCCTGATGTTTGTGGTTTTACAGGACCTTTAGCTTTCTCTGCCACAGAGTGATGGTGTCTCTCTCTCTCTCTCTCTCTCTCTCTCTCTCTCTCTCACACACACACACACACAAAACTGGATTCTGTAGGATAGAGCCATCTGCAGTGCAGATGCACCCTCAGTATAAGGCATTGCCTCCATATTCCTATGCAATTGCTATTCCAGAATTGGAGCAATACTTGGAATCCCTAGTTCCTTGCTATATATGAGACCATGGTAATCCTATTTGTTCCTAGGTCTTGCCACACTTCTTGCATTGTGCTGCTAGAACTTCTTGAAATGCTTAATCAGAATTAAGCCATATGCAGCATGTAAGGTGGCATTGATATATGCCTTTCTTTTTCGTGTCTACACACAGCTGACATCTGAGGCTAGCTTCAGCTCAATGTCATATATGATGAAGAGATCTATTGCGTATAAAGCACTTCCTGAAACAAGCATTCCCAAAGAGAGGAATCCCTGTAGAACAAGAGAAGGCACAGTATGAAGGCAACTGCTCCACAAAACAATTAAAGTGTGCCTTAACGTCTTTTGATGGTTGCCATGGCATTGAGTTCAAACTAGGACATAGTCAAGTTTCTCATTGGCAGACTCCCACAGAAAGTCCTTTTCCTAGGAAATATACAATTATAATTTTCATGTATAACTGAGCACATAGATGCAAAACTCTTCAACAGTTTAAATTTAAACTTTCCTTTTGTAAACAAATTACATTCATAGGTAAATAAATGTGTCGTGGCTTCTGGAATCCCGCTCCCCCCTCCAATTTTTTAATCATTACATACACCATCATTTCCAGATTGTGATGAGCAAAAGATTAATGCTCCTATAGTAGGGAAACTATTATGGGTGAATAGGGACAACTGTTTAGCTAATGATAACTTGTCATGACAGGCACATTACTTTTTAAGCTAGTCATTTCAGAGATAAGGTGATACATGCCTTAGTTACATCCTATTTGGATTAATGTAACATGCTCTACATTGAACTGGTTCAAAGTGGTGCAGCCATATTGTTGACAGGGACTGGCAAGAGGGAGCACATAACTCCCTAGTTGCACTAGCTCCACTGGCTGTTGGTTCATTTCTGGGCACAATTCAAAGTGCTGGTTCTGACCTTTAAAGCCCTCTGAGGCTCAAGTCCAGGTTATCTGAAGGACCTTATCTCCCTATGTGCCAAGGTCTTGAGATCTTTCTCTTTGTCATAGCACCCTCATAGGTACCTCACAGGTGCATTTGGTGGGTACCTGGTAGGGGACCTTCTTGGTGGCTGCTCCTAGGTTCTGGAACTCCCTCCTAGATAATTTAGACTGGCACTCTCCTTGTCTTCCTTCCATACAAAAGAGAAGACCTTTTTTTTCTCCAGCAAGCTTTTGAGGGCTGACTGCTTGGGGATGATGCCTTTCATGTATTGTGTGTGTGTCTCTTCTTTTTAATCATTATGCTTTTAACTGCTTTTAATTTTATTAATAGTTTAATTATTTTTTAAACAATAACTGCATGATAATTTTTTAGATGCATCTGTTTTAATTTTTGTAAGCTGCCTTGAGTACTGGGCTGGGAAAAGGGCAAAATGGCGGGAGAGAGAGAGAGAGAGAGTTAGACCATGTCTGCATGGGCCAGAATATTCTGAGACCAGCCCAGAGTATTCTGTCTTCAAAGCTGTCCTGAGTTTCCCCCATTACCTGGGCACTTCAGAGTGACACTAGGCAGCTGTTGATGCCATACCACCCACCACCATTGCTGGTGGACATTGCTCTCTCTGAGGCTGAAAATGAGATACCCAGCATTGATCGCAAGGCTGGGCACCTCACCTTGACCTAAGAAGGAGTGATTTTTGCCAGTGGCAACAAAAGCAACAGGCAAGCACAGTAGAATATCTTATAAACAGCTGCCCTGCATTGGTTGAAGGGCTCTGGATTTTCTAGGAAGATCCAGAGCAAAAGATGAGTTTTTAAATTTTGGGTTAAGAGTGGTATACTGCAAGTTCAGTGCTGAACAGGACATAAATCACCAGGACAGTTTGCAACAGAATCAAAGGGCCTTTGTAGACTGCCAGAAATAGTGCAAATTGAGTCCACTTTAAGGGTTAGGGTTAATGCTAGGGAGTCATGGGAATTGTTGGTTTGTTGGGTTTTTTTTTTTTTTTTTTTGAGACATTGAGCCCTCTCTGTCAGAGAGCTCTGGTGCCACAATAAAATACAGTTCCCATGATTCCCTAACCCTAATCCTAACCCTAATCCTTAAAGTGGACTCAATTTGCACTATTTCTGGCAGTCTGCAAAGGCCCAAAGATTAGGCTCTGCTTCATCTGGATATATCTCTTGAGAATGGGGAGGGAGACATGTTATTTTCCCCATGCAGACATGGTCAGAGAGAAAGAGAGAGAGAATGTTAGGAGGAGGAGGAGGAGGAGGAGGAGGAGGAGGAGGAGGAGGAGGAGGATATAATCTGGACTTTGAAGTACAGCCAGCCCTCTCTATCCACTGATTTTTCTTATCCGTGGATTCAAGCACCCACAGTTTGAAAATATTTTAAAAATATATAACTTCTATAAATATATAAAGCAAAGCTTGGTTTTGCCATTTTATATAAAGGACACCATTTTACTATGCCATTGTAGTTAATGGGACTTGAGCATGCACAGATTTTGGTTTCCATGAGTGGTTCTGGAACCAAACACCAAGGGCCCACTGTACATCTATCTATATCTAATGAAAAACCAAAGAAGATGAAAAAAAAATTCCCATCACCTCTTGGTACACTATTTATTTTAAGATGTCTGCTACTATATTAGAATCAGGGCCCTGGATCTAGTCTCATCCATGTGCATCACAGGATCTTTACAAGATTCTCCATTGGAAAAAGTGGGGAAGAAGATCATTTTCACCAGTTCCTTCTTCCTCTCCAGACCCCAGTATCATCCTTATGCTGTCCAAAAGAAATCTTCAACCCCACCAATGCATTTTTGAGGAGTCTGGGGGAAGGGAAAATCAATGAAAGTGGTCTGTAATTATTTCTCTACCAGATGAGTGTGCAAATTCAAGGGGCTGGGGACAGTTTTCCCTCTAAAAGTGGTACGCAAAGGGCATACCTCTGATTTTTAAAGAAAAGCGAGGAGTTGCCACCACCACATTGGCAAATTCAGCTGTGATAACCAGAACCTGGGGGTTTCTAGGAGCATATGCAGCTCTCATACCATGTGCTGCTCACACCTAAGCCAGTGGGAACCATCAATGGCTCAGGACCCTTCAGCAAATAGAAGGAGCACTTCTGTTATGGAAACCTATGTCTGGATAATAATATTTACTATGGGTTCATTTCAAAAATAATAATAATCCCTGTGTGTTGGATAGCATTCAGGATGAATAATCTAGTACAGGGGTAGGCAACCTTTTCCCTTTAAGGGCCGAGGGACTTTAGCTCCCAGAATCCCAGGAGCTATTGGCCAACATGGGACTATTGGCCAACATGGCTGAGGCTTCTGGGAGCTGAAGTCCCTTGGCCCTTAAAGGGGAAAGGTTGCCTACCCCTGATCTAGTATATCAAAATTAAAGTTTGTATATAGAAGTAACTAGTACTTGACAAACAGCCAGAAATAGGACATCCGAAAGTGTACATTCAAGATAATCTGAAAAGTAACAAATACCAATCCTTTTATAACAAGAGTAGATAACTTGTGGTTCTCCAGATGTTGTTGGAAGGCAACTCTCAACATCCTTTACCATTGCTGAGACTTACTAGGGCTGATTGGATGTAGATACAGTCCAACAATGTCAGGGGGGAGGAGTCACAAGTTGTGTACCATTATTCTATAGGGTCCATTCCAAATATATAATCTTCTTTTTGTCCTCTTGCCATTTCTCTATTATTTTGCAAATTCTTTACTATTAAAACTGCTCTTTTTCCAAGTAACTGGGAGATGGGATATTGGTGCGTGTCGGCTTTGTACCTCTGTTCTTTGTACCTCTGTTGCTATGTCAATGACAAGCTGATTGCTAGTAAGAACAGACATTTTTTAGCATGCACTGTACAGCATCCTTTAAAAAGCCATACCTATAATACAATGCACAGTACAAGTGATTCAATGTTGTTTTAAAGGGGAAGTCATTAAAAGGTGGTCTGTACAGTTAGATTCTATTACTAGACAAAAGGTGTGGCTAAGGATTTCAATGCACTAATTTCTTCCCTGTTTAAGGAAGGTTGAATTTATTCCCATGGCATTAGCACTATGTATTTCAAACAACTAGGGCCCAGTTTTTCTTCCATCAACTGGCTCATGTTTCCACAAGAAACATGAACCCAGCCCACAGTTCTGAAAACTATGCTGTATCAGATGAGTACAATAAAAACTGTCTAATGACAAGAGAAAAGATTAACAAGCCCACCCAAAGCACCTTGCAGTTCCAGAGAACATAGAAAAAGAAACTCAAGTCACACAGTCTAATAAACAAGTGCTTTGCCATTGCTTTTCTTCTCTTCATAACATTTTAGTGGGACTGCTTCCCTTCTCTTAATTGCTAGAGCACTTAAATCTGAAAGGCAACAAGTAGCATTGCTATGTGTAGTGAAGTACTTTGGCTATTACTTAGCACACAGCTTCATCCAATTATTGGTAGAATGGGAAGGGATGAAAATGTCTTTTAAAACGTTGTTTTCAATTTCTAACATCTTTTCATAGAATTGAAAGGCAAAGCTCGTATTCCCTTACCACTTCATAAAGGAAAACAAGCAAAGAATCCATCATGGCAAAATGATTTTGTTACAATGTTCACCACTACACTTTAGGATTTGCTGTCCAGGCATATGGAGGTGGACATTTAAGGTTGCATCTACACTGCAGAATTAATGTAGTTTGACACTGCTTTAACTGCCATGGCTTGATGCTACAGAATTCTGGGATTTGTAATTTTGTGAAATATTTAGCCTTCTCAATCAGAGTGCTCTGGTGCCACAACAAACTACAAATTTTGGGATTCTGTAAAATGGACATTAAAGGAGTGTCAAACTGCATTAATTTTGCAGTATGGCACAACCTTAGAAATGCATTAAAATGGTTTAAGAAAATAACACATCTGGAAGAAAGAAATTAAGAAATGAAAGGAAAAAGCATTATGTTCACAACAGAAGTTGTTCCCATAGTTTAAAAAAACCCTACTCCCAACCTGGTTTTTAATTTCACATGATTACATTCACTTTCAAATATTTTTCTCTTCCAAATTTTTTTTGGCTTCATTATATTTATACTTCCAGTCAGATTATCAACAATAATGTTGGCCATTGTGGTGTATTATTATTTTTAAAGAGGTACTAGAAAATATATTTCTGCAATGATTAGGTTACACAAGAACCAAATTTACCCTTTATATAATTAGTGCAGATAAACCTGTGGGATTTTTGGAAGAAAAGCATTCTCTCCATGGTGTGTCTGTGTCTGTGTGTAAGAGACTATACATAGGAAACTGGCAGACAGTGTAGCTTGCTAGCTGTTTCTTTGCTCCAAAGAGTCACCTTGCAGTGGCATTCCTGCCTCTGCAAAGAAGTTCAACTTCTGGTTTTTGTTACAGCAAAGTTACACCTGACACTAAAATGCTGATGCCTTTACAACAACAGCAAATAACACTGAGGAATGTGTCCTTCACACCAGGCCAGATGGTTAGAAACCTATGACACATTTGACTGTGCGGCAGAGCTACCTTGAGCAGTGACAGTTTTAGTTATAGTTTCTTTCAGATCTATATGTTTTCTCATAACCAGTTGTAATTTACTCACAATTTCTGTATATAGAGACATGAGACTTCACTTAAATCATTCACATAACATATGGGCTTATGTTCTGCCATCAGTTATAAAGATCTGTGCACCTATCCATCTGCTCACACTTGGCAAGGTTTACACATAGGGTGGAATACATGAAGGCAAAATATATGATCCAATCCAGTGAATATATTGTTCTTAGATGTTATGTGGGTCTGCTCATTGGGAGGGGGAAACATTTGAGGGGCTGCAGTCAGTAAGTTTGAGTAGCCCTGTATTGGGTCAGTATGATATTCTTTGAAGCAATATTTCCATGTTATGTGTGACATAGGACTGACTCTCTAAAAACTGATGACAACCCCCCTCTGAACAAATGCTGCCAAGAAAACTCTGTGATAGATTTGTCTTAGGGCTGCCATAACTCAGAAATGACTTGAAGGCATCTTTAAAATATAATTTAAAAAGGGTTGGGAATGTCTTGAATGTTCACAGACAACTAGTTCTACTATAAGTCTCCTATAAGAAAGTTGATGGTGACCCTGAAAGTAACTTCCTGCAGGTTTCTTATATATAAAGCCCTGATCACAAGAGAAGCCGAAGTTGGCATGGGCGGCTCAGCTCAGAAATTTAAGTTCCCTTGGAGACTATGAATAAAGGATGCATTTTAACTTTCACCTCTCCAAGTGAAAGCTGCAAATCCTCCCCCAGCATTTCCTCCCTTTTAATAATACATGTATTGCACAGAGGTGGCTGAACTCCACAAAAGGCACGCAGCATCCACCGACAAACCTATGGCTGTTCCAAGAACATGACACATTTCTTTAAAGTTCAACAGTTAACACTAGCAAGAGTTCCCAGTTTGATGATCCAGGTCCCTTTAGACCAAATGCTTTTATCTCCATGTCAAGATTCCACTTTGATCAAACTTTTCACTGTGAAAACCTATCAAAATCTAAGTACAATATCCAAAACACTCCCCTCATCTATGGTGGCAGATATATCTTTGAAGATGTCCGACATGAACTTGAACATGTCAGGTACAAATGACAAACTACAATCAGCCAGACACCAAGCTGCCTAGTCCACACTAATTTGATTGCTGAAGAAGTAATCCATTCTACCTGCTACAAAGTTGACATGGCAATGGGTAATAACAGAACTTTATGTTAGCCAACATTATAAATTTTCAGAGGCTTGTGAGGAGAATCTCACATGAACTCATATATTATTCTGCTCTTAGCTAGACATGACTATTATAGGTTTTCTTTTTTAATGGCTTAGATTTCTGGTAACTTATTGCAAGACCTTAGCTAACAAACACATACATATATACACAAGTCCAGCTACACTTTTGTCCTATTTATTTATAGCTATACCAAAGATGGATAACTGTGGCAGGTCTGAGGGCCAATGTTCTGCCTCAAAACCCTCCAGGGGCCACATGGACTGCCAAAAATGCCCCCAGCTCTAAAATAGAAGTGGCCAGAAGTGGACTTCTGGCCACTTCTATTTTAGAGCTGGGGGCATTTTTGGCAGTCCATGTGGCAATCCAACTTGAAAGGAGGTGAGGAGGGTTATGTCAAACATTTGACATAACAGGATAGCAGGGTGTACAATCTATTTAAAGGGTGAATAACCACTGATCTGAGGGATTTGGAAGGCTGCAAAAACAGACATGTGGGTCTGGCATGTTGCTCCATGGCTCCTTCTATAGATATTCATACACAAACTGTCCAGAATCACAGAGTAGTTGTTGTTGTTGGGTTGAAAGGGGCTTTAAAGGCCGTTGAGTCTACCCACCCTGCTAGAGCAGACATTATCAATCTTTGGTTCTCCAGGTATTTTGGACTTCAGTTCCCAGAGGCCCCAGACACTACAGCGGGCCCTTGGTATCCACTACAGTTTGGTTTCAAGATCCTCTGTGGATACGCAAAATCTGCTCAAGTCCCATTGTATACAGTGGGGTAGTAAAATGGTGTCCTTTATATAAAAGGGCAAAATCAAATCTTGATGGAATATTTTCAATGAATGATTGAATCCATGGATTGAGATTCCATATTCATGGATATAAAAGGGCAAAATCAAATCTTGATGGAATATTTTCAATGAATGATTGAATTCTCAATCCATGGATATGGAGGGCCAACTGTATAGTCAATGACCCTGAATTCTAAGTGTGGAAACCCAAAATGCTTGCAAGATCAAACTTTGGAAATTACTGGGCTAGAGCATTATACAATTGGCCCTCTGTATCCATGGATTTATTATCCATAGATTCAAGCATCCACATCTTGAAAATATTCAAAATATATACAAATTCCTAAAAGCAAACCTTGATTTAGCTACTTTATATAAGGGATACCATTTTACTATGCCATTGTATTTATGGGACTTGCGCATCCACAGATTATGGTATCCACAGGGCGTCCTGGAACCAAACCTCAGTGGTACCAAGGACCCATTTTAATATCATAATATACACCCATGCCCATGCACACCTGCAAACACACCAGATAGCTAGATTTTGCAGACACTATTTATCCATGAACAAATGCAGCAAAGCTTAGCTTTAGCCATGTGCAAGTCCCTTTCAAAGGTAGAAGTTGGACAGAAGTACTGAGGGACTTTGGTGCTACTCCAATACAAATCCCCTTAATTTCAATGGGTCTTGTTTTGTCTAACTTCCCATTGAGTTATGCCCTAAACCACATGTAGCAGAACAAATCAAACTACCTTATCCCCAAAACCTATCTACCAAGTTGTTAAAAAAAACTATAGCAAACACACAACACACATTTTTCCATTCTATTTCTAAGGCATAGAAAGAGACAGATATATTTCAAAGAGAATTTAAAAGTTTTAGAAGTATCAGACTATTAGTTTTGAAACCTGTTCATTTTGTCATAGTAGGAGAACAAATTATCAAAATGGCTCAGTTTTGTTATGTTTATTGTTGTTGCTGCTGCTCTACGCTTTGTGACATTGTTTCCCTACCAGTCTACCCTGAAATACTCTGCAATGCACAGTTCAAATTTAAGAAGAGGGTTTGATGTACCCAAAACTCTTCATGCCGTTGCCCTTGGTCAGGTCAAAGATAACTCAGGAAACTCTGGTTTCCATGCTGTAAGCAACTAAAGAAAAACAATGTGTGTGCAGTTCTTTCACTCTCTCTGCATGACATCTGTCTAAGTGATTTATCAACACTGGCAGACTGGATATTCTTTCCTCTAGTTAAAAGTCAGGATCAGTATGGGCTGTGACAACCTATATAAAAAGTCAGAGATCACACTTAGTGGGTGAATGGGATCCTAGAGGCAAGGGCATAAAACTCCCCAGAGGGAATATATATGTTACCAGTAACAGAATATACAACTGGTTTTTAAGTTGTATCTAAGCATAAACTGAGGTTTTGCTATCAATTTCCAAAGACGAATAAGCCAGGCATAAGGGAATCTTCAGGAATGCAATGTTGCAGGCCAAGTGAAATCTTCTCCAGGTTCCACACACACACACACACATTTTCCAAGAACTATCCCTATCATGATTCAGTCAAGATTATCAGTTTATCACATGTGAACTTTCTAGGTGTGGTGGGGAATCGGTGGATAGAGAGACTACACATACCTACACCCTGACTTCAACTGGGTCCAGGATGGAAATCTTCAGTATGGGATGGAGGACTAAGATTTCTACTAACTAGGCATCAGTTGTCTCTAGTGAAGAGATAAGGCTTACATGAGAACAAGTGCCAATCCTGGGCTATATGAGGCAGTTAGCAGGAAGGAAAAATAATTATGACCAAGGAAGGAGAAGTGGAGGAAGGCCATGCAAAATACTTCGCAGGAAAGTATGACTATAGGAATGGGGACATAAGTTGTTCGTGGGTAGGGTGACTGTGTCTGGGGCCTAAAAACTGGTGTGTAGTGTGTAATAATAATAATAATAATAATTTATTTTTATACCCCACCTTTTGCTGTGGCAATCAAAGCGGTTTACATCTAAATTTGGATTAAATAAAACTACCCCCAAATAAACAATAAAACAACATTGATTAGTAACAATAAACCCCCCCATTAAAATTATATTAAATACAGATATCAATTAAAAACATAAGATTAAAACAATAGGTAAGTTGGACCCAAGCCATGTAGGGCTTTAAAGGTCATCACCAACACTTTATACTGTGCTCAGAAACCAATAGGCAGCCAGTGAAGAGATTTCAAAACAGATGTAATATGATCACTCCTTGATGTTCCCGTGATCAACCTGGCTGCCATATTTTGTACCAGTTGTAGTTTCCGAGTTAGGTATAAGGGTAGCCCCATGTAGAGTGCATTGCAGAAGTCAAGTCATGAAGTTACGAGTGCATGTACTACAGTTTCTAGGTCCCTCACTTCAAGGAAAGGGCACAGCTAGTGTAACAGCCAAAGCTAATAACAGGCACTCCTGACTGTCACATTCACAGAGTCCTTCCTGCTGCTTCTGAGAGTTTACAAGGATTTGGAAGATTTGCTGTTTTTCAACAACAGCTCCCTGAATCCTCAGCAAACATGGTGGTTTTTCTACTGTGACAAAATGAACAGGTTTCAAAACTAACACTGCAGTATCAGGGCTCCTACACATCCACTATGTTATTTTAGGACAATTGTAGGCAACCTGTGGCTCTCTGGATATTGTTTTATGGCAGTCTGGTGCACGATCTAGATAGTCTCTAATTATCATTGCTTAATAGTCCAGTTCTTATATATTTTAAGGTATGTACATGTGCCTACAGGTAATTGTGTGTTGTTCTTTAATAATATGTTTAATGGCATTATATTTCTATTTTTTGTAATGTAGTGTTATCATAAATCAAGCTTTTCTATGCTCTGTGAGTGTGTGTTTTCTGGTACAACCCTAAAATGGAAATCCAGTTGCCGTCATGTGCCCAGAGGTGATTTGGTCATGTAAACCCCAGTACTCATTTACAGATAAATCAACTAGTTTCAAGAATTGCAAACAGAAAGATTCACATCTCCAGAAACAAGGAAGCTAGAGGATTTATGGCCTAGATGACTTTTGGAAATCTATCTACTTCAAGGAAACCTTTATGTGAATCTGACTCTTTTAATGTACAGCAATCAACCGCCACCCTGGGCTATTTTCAGCCTATAAAAGACTACCAAAATTCTGGTTATATGTGACTGGTTAGAATTCATGGTGACATTACATCACTCTAAATTCTGATCCAGCTCCAACTTGTTCTGTCGTCCCGTCCCTTCATCCAGTCAAGTCCAACTATACATCAGTCCACCTGGAGCACTCCAGACAGATAATATCAACATTAGAAAAGCCTCATGTCTATTCCATGCTTTATTCCTGAATTCTTGTGAGAATGTGTAAGTGAACATTTGTCTTTGTATGCCTGATCCCATAATACATTTACAAATCAATTTGAAGAAACCTTGTCTCTGTGGATCTATGCCCTTTGGGGGGTTGCAGACTGTCAGAAATAGTGTGAATTCAGTCCACTTTTAGGGTTAGGGTTAAGGTTAGGGAATCATGGGGACTGTATTTTATTGTGGCACTAGAGTTCTCTGACAAAGAAGGTTCAATGTCTCAGAAAAATAACAATTCCCATGATTCCCTAGCACTAACCCTAACCCTAAAAGTGGACTGAATTCACACTATTTTTGACAGTCTGCAACCCCCCTTAGCTTCCTCAGTATAAATTGGGTTTGCCTCCTGCTAACTATTTGAGCTAATTACAATTCCCCAAGTTCAAGTTCATTTTTACAGTAGCCCCCAACTTTGATAGAGGCTGAAACTCATTGGGCTTTTAAATTAATAAGCAGTAAACAGGTAACCATCTATCACCCTATCCTCTTCTCTATCTTATCTCACCATCAGCTGTGAGGAATAGGGCTGATGAGAGTTGCCATTAAATAATATCTGGAGGGCCACAATTTGCACATGCTTCTTCACCTTCAGCCAGTTCAAGAGCCATTTCTATTTCTCCCTTTCTCATATCAGACACACATATATACACGATGCAGATAAAGTAACCAGTCATCTACAATAGGAATTAATATTCTTATCTGTCCCAATTTTAGTCCCTTCTGGAATCTCATTGTGATCCAGGCAATCAGAACTGCTCTGCCACCCCCACCCCCCAAACATGCTTCTGATTTCTCAGAAACATTATCATATACAGCCAGCCCTCCACATTTGTGGCTTTGACTTTTGCAGATTTGATTATTCATTGGAAGTTTAATCAATATGTTCTTCTCTAGGAGTCTCTGGGTCCTCCAGTGCAATTCTATAGTCAACCCATTGGATGTTTACCACAGAGTTGTGCTGGAGGACCTAGAAATTTCTCTAGGCATTTGTAGGTCCTCCAGTGTTTTTACCATAGAGTTGCACTGCAGGACATTGAGATTCCTAGAGAGATGTTCTCTCAGATTAAAAAAAAAAGTGTTTTTCTAATTTGTGATTTTTCCACTTTCATGGACATCCTGCTCCCCTAACCCCAGCAAATGTGCAGGATCCACTGTATATAAAGGAAGGAACACATATGGGGACTATGAACCTTGCTTTAGAGGAGAACCATGCTTATTGGAAGTTTCTGAGAGCACAATTCTCCTCTAGAGTAAAGCACTCCACTACCACCATGTGCCTCATTCTTGCTCTGAAATGGAGCTCATTTAACTGTAATGCTACTGAAATTTGTTTTTGTGCAGAGGCTTCCATGTAGCCTCTGAACTGTATGTTTCCAAATCCCAATCTTATATGAAATCGAGAGGACCTTACCTCAAAAAGCATTAATGCTAAGGCATTACCTTAAAGACCAAACCATAGTGATGGACCCATTGACAATAATCAGACAGCAAGCTGATATATATATATGCATTTCAGCAGGGATGAGGCATGTGTGGCCTTTCAGATATTGTTGGGTTGCAATTCCGAGCATTCATCACCACTGATTAAGATGGCAAAGGGTGCTGAGAGTTGCCATCTAACAAAATCTAGAGAGCTGCACAGTTCTCATCCCGGCATTAGAAGGACTGTCAACAGGGATTCAAGGGATCACATCCCAAAATAATATTCAGACACTAGGGACATTATCTAGAGTCATAAAATCACTTCATTTCCCTGCTTTACCAGGTAAGGAGCAGACCTCAAGGCACTGTTCAACAAATATTTATTTTTACTGAGTGGTATCTGCAAGAAAAAACAGCTACATGTCAGCTTTGCTTCAGATATTTTGGGAAGTGATAACAAGTTATCCAAGGTACAATTTGAAAAAGGATGTTTCAGCCATAATGCTGGTATGTCCCTACCGAGCCCCCAAATTAGCCACTGAATTAATGTAGTCTTGGTATAGTTATTTGAACTAGTTTTTAAATTGATATTTGCTTCATTTCCTGCACATTGTGAATGCCCATTATATTTAATATAAAGGTGTTATTTTTTCAAGCTGGCAGATTCACACATTTGAACAAGCATCTTTTCCCCTACTGAAAGACAATCAGTTCTATGCATTTTAAGAGCAATGAGGAATTTAGCCTATGTAGTTGGTAACTGAATCAATTAAATTAAGAATGGGATTGTGAACATTAATCTAAAAAGCAAACAGGATTTTTTATGTTGAGAAAGCCTTTAAGATAGCCTCTCCAAATACTTTTCTACCACCACCCCCCATTTTTTCTTGTCAGAGAAAATGCCAAAGCCAACATCTCTAGGAAAGAAGGTACTAAAACTACATATGACTGAATATGCTCACAAAATCCATGCCATGCTGATTTAAAATGAGCGGCACAAGGCATGTCTTAGTGCAAGAGATTAAACACATTCTTGTGGACTTTTGCTGTGTAGAACCAGCTTTGGTGGCTGAAGAATAGCTCATCATATTTTTCATCAGAGGAAGGAGTTATACATCCAAGGAAACCCAATAGCTCCTCAAATTTATATAGGATATAAAGCAAAAGAAATTCTGACAAACAGAGCAATTGCTATTTGGAATTTTAAAAAATTCAAAAAAAATTGAACATATTTTGAAAATGCAAGCTTCTAAAACCTGGTTTCTTCTTTACATGGGGGGGCGGGGTACATACACTGTTTTAACAACACTTCATCATAGGGAAATCATGGATCCAATCACAATGATTGCAGTAGCTGGGAAAGATCAGTTATATTGCATGAACCAACCATGTAGAGATTAGGTTAATTTGGCTGCAGATTCTTTTGTGGGTGCATTTTTGGCACAGCTTAAAAATGTTTTGAACTACAATTCCCAGAATCCCCCAGCCAGAATCACCAGGAGTTGTAATCCAAAAATGGATTCCATTCTGGGAGATGTACTCCAAAGCTATTTTTTTCGAGCTCTGTTTTTTGGTTATATATTGTTGCACAGCTCTTTTACTTTGGCCATACAATGAGTAGATATAACTCACTAGAAAAGATGGTAATCTTGATAAGGTGGAGGGCAGTAGGAAGAGAGGAAGACAACACTCTAGTCTAGATTAATAGATTCAGCCAGGGAAAACATGGCCATGAGTCTGCAGGACTTAAGCATATCTGCTGGGAATAGGGTCACTTTGAGGTGTCTCATTAATGGGGACACCATGGTTCGACGTTAATTGGAAAGCACCTAACATCAACAGCTAATAACAAAGACTAGGATCCTGTACAATAATTATGATGTTGTAAGTCCAATTTTGGAAAGCCAACATAGTGTAGTGCAGGGGTAGGCAACCTTTCCCCTTTAAGGGCCAAGGGACTTCAGCTCCCAGAAGCCTCAGCCATGTTGGCCAATAGTCCCATGTTGGCCAATAGCTCCTGGGATTCTGGGAGCTGAAGTCCCTCGGCCCTTAAAGGGGAAAGGTTGCCTACCCCTGGTGTAGTGGTTTCAGCGTTGGACTATGACTCTTGAGATCAGGATTCGATTCTCCACTCAGCCATGGAAACTCTCCTTGGATGAGTCACACACCCTCAGCCCCAGAAAATCACATTATAGGTTTACCATAGGGTGGTCATAAGTCAGAAATGACTTGAAGGCACACAACAACAACAAGAAAAAGTACAACTTTGGACATCACAATTACACTAATTTACATTTACAGTCATTGCAAAATCACAATAACTGAAAGTACCAGCCAAAGCCACCTTTTAAACCATGCACCACCGCCATCACACACAGAAGGGAATTTCTAGGTCACTGAAGAGCAGGCAGTAAGCAGTGACAGCTTCAGCCATTTCCATCTTCAGCATCAGAAATTCTTCTGTCACAGGGGCTGTATGGCTTTAAAGTTAAATCCTGAGAGGTTGCTTCATAGCTATGTCACTGTAGTTCTATCACCCAGTGAATGATCTTGGTCACAGTTTTTATTTTATTTTATGAACACCAAATCAATAGAGAAGTTCTCCTGTTGTTTTTAACAAGTTAACAAAATAAATTTATTTGTGTATGTATGTGGAAATAGACACACACACACCATATTATATACCATATTAAATTTATTAAAGGATCAAAAAGCAACACAAAATCTAAAAATGCCAAAAGCTGACACCACAAAGCAAAATCCTTTTATCCTGGAATCATCTACATTTACTACCATTACCACTGCCTGAGAAACTCTAATGTTATGGTATGTTCTTAAACTTTCACATTTCTAAAGGGAAAAGATGTGGGAAACATAGATAAAAATTGGCACTGATTTCATTCATGGAATGGCTTTTTACATTGCATGAGTTCTTTGTGCAAAAAAAAATTTCACAAAAAAATCAAAACATGAAAAATCTCACAGAAATTGACTAGCTCCCCCTCCCTCCCAAAGTACTCAGATACCCTTTATTGTTAAGGATGAGAAGAACTTTGCATATCCTTTACATCACCAGCTGTGCTTGTTCTAAGAGGGGAATGAAGTATGCTTTCTGTCACAAAGAATCTCTCCACAAAAGGCCCATGAGTTGGAAAGATATATATTATTAGTAGGAGCAGGTGGAATCAAGATGAATTCTAGATAAGCCAGAGTGCTATGGGCTTGGCAGCTCAGTGGGGAGGTGAAAATAAGATGGCTGAAGGAAGAGGGAAGACAGAAATAAGAGCATCATGAAGAAAGGAGAAACCACAGGTACAGACAAACTCTACATAGGACCTAGAGTGAGGAGGCAATGTGTGGCATCAACCAGTAACTGTTTAACAATGTAATTTAGCAGCTCAGAAAGCCAATACAATTCTGGGTTGCATTAACAGGAGCATAGTGTCTAGATCCAGGGAATCAGTAGTGCCACTCTATTCTGCTTTGGTCAAACCTCACCTGGAAGATTTTGTCTAATTCTGGCACCACAATTCAAGTAGGATGTGGACAAGAGGGTGCATATCCAGAGGATGCCAACCAAAATGGTGAAAGGTCTGGAAACCATGCCCTATGAGGAGTATCTTAGGGAGCTGGATATGTTTACCATGGAAAAGAGAAGATTAAGGGGTGGCATGATAGCCATGTTTAAATATTTGTAGGGATGTCATTTTGAGGATGGAGCAAGCTTGTTTTCTGCTGCTCCAGAGACTAGGGAGCTTATTGCATTACCTTTTAAAGCAGAAAAAGCCTCCCAGGATGCAGCCAGGATGCTGGATGGGGGTGGGAATTATTGCACAGTAAGTTGCCGCCGAACTGCCAGGCCACTGCAGCCCAGGTCACAGCCATGCTAAGCCAGCCCTTTTTTAGAAAATGGAAAGCTGAGCCCAGCCTTGCTAGGACCCCCACAAATGGGAAATAACACGAATATTGGAGACCCATTGAGTATAATGCCACTCCACACACACCATTTTGTCCCTCATGGCTTCCCATCCACGAAACACTAAGGGACACGAACAGGAAGTCTGTGAATCACAAGGGACGCCTGTATTTCATTTTTAGATGCATATCCAGGTAGAAGCCATATAGTGTCAAGGACTGTGTGGATATTTTTGTTCATATAAGGTAATTCTTCAAAGAACAGCATGAGAGTGGGCAAAGAGTTGTATAGTAAAGTATTTATCTAAAAATAAAAAATAAAAATAAATAAAAATAAAATCAACATGAAGGCAGTTAACAATAACAACAAATTTATATCATTAGTGGATTTTGGAACACACCCCATTGCTCCTGTGTGCAGCAGCACAACTTACCCAAGGGGCATGGTTCTCAACACTGACTGCTATAATGGGAAATGCAACTTGGACCTTACTGCTAGCCTGCTCAATCTTCTTGAGCACTGGGGAGAAATTCTATGTGTTGACCGTTCAGAGGACATGAACCAGACCAACACACAAGCAATCCATCCACTAGTAAACAACCTCCAGGTTGTTGCTCAAACTCCACAGCCAGGTGATTGGTGATGAAGAAGGACATTCCTGCAGAAGAATGGCCTAATGCCCTGATTGTAAGCAGAAGTACTGGGAATGAAAGATTGGTTGTTATTAATAAATGATACTTTTAAATCACATTGTGAATGATTATTATAATCCTTATAATAATTTTGTAAACTGGATCAACAGTACCCCTAAATTGTAGATAAGGGAAATGACACAAAGAGACTGAGTTCTGTAAAGTTATCTAAGCTGCAAGCACAAACATACCTAATGGGAAGAAAGGTTCACTGGATTTAGTGGAAATGACTTTAAAGACATTTACTTTTCTAGTGAGTTCAAAGCTACAGTGAGGTTTGAATTTCCTAGTACCCATGCTCTATGTAACAACTCATTCATAAAATCTTCAAGCTCGAAGGAACTTTAAAGGCCATCTAATCTTAACACCCCACCATGAAGAAATGCACAACTAAAGCACTCTGAATGATGGCAATCCAACCTCTGTTTAAAGATCTCCAAAGGAAAATCCACAACTCTCAAAGGCATCCATGAACATATATTGCTTTTCATCTCAGTTGTTGCTACAAATATAAAAGAATAATCAGGCAGAAGCAGCTAGCCATGCATCTTTAAATCTATTTATCGAAGATGTTTCCAAATGGAGACCGAATTGTGTATGTGTATTTGGGATTGTTCTTCTGTTCCTACAGTTTTTAATAGTTACCCTTTTGAACTGATTTTAATTTTATGGATAAATTATATGTTTAACTTTTGTTTTTGGCATATTTTAGCTACGTTTGTTGTAACTTGAGTGTTAGACTGGGAAAATAGGAAGGAAACAGCAGCAGCAGCAACAAAACACCACAATTTTTTTGTCTTCAACTTCCCAACACCCTCTAAAACAGAAAAGGGAAAGACAGTTGGCAGATGGTTTCACATACATTTTGTGAAACTAGATTGACAATTCTCATATATCTTACTGCTTCTTTGTACACAATTTTTTGATCTCAGTGATGCAGAGTGAACAGCTGTCCATGAAAGACAGAAAAATTCAGGATTCAGCATAGCTGTCATTAGTAGCTGATATCGCACCTCAAAACAAAAGATAGATTAAAAGACAGGAATACATGTCGTAACACATTTTATTATGAGTAGGGAGGGAGAATTATGGCTGAAATTCTGTATGGTCATTATGTATACATAAGCTCTGTAGTTTTGATGGTACACAGTGAATCCTGGCCCAATTCCCCCACCCCACCCCCAGTCCCGACTTACTGGGAAGCAGCCACTGCTGTCAACAAGAGTCTGTTCCCCTGTTGATTGGGAAGCAACTGGCTGCCATTTCCATGCCTTCCCATGAGTGATCTCCAGTGTGTCAGGTAGAAGCAAGGCCCTGTCACAATTTCCTTTCATGCCAGAGATTGATTGCATGATGGGTGTGTAGGAATGTCAGCCAATTACTGGGAAGCAAACAATTGCACTGCTTGCTTCCCAGTAAGTGGGAATTAGGGGACTTTCATACTCCCTACATAGCCCATAAACTAGGGAAGGCTATGAAGGGACTGAGAGTGAGTATAGTGTAGTGGTTTGAGCATCAGACTCGGACCATGGAGATTGGGGTTTGACTTCCCACTCAGCCATGGAAACCCACTGGGTGATCTTGGGTGAGTCATACCCTCTTAGTCCCAGAAAATTCTCTGACAGGTTCACTTTAGGGTCACCATTGGTTATGATTTGAAGACACCCAACCACAAATGTAGAGATTGAAAGAACCAGTGAGGCATATTGATTTAAGTGCTGGACTATGACTCTGCAGACTAGCATTTGAATCTCCATTCAGTCATGGAAGCCCACAGGGTGACCTTGAAACACTCTTTCAGCTTCAGAGAATTGCAAAGGAAAAACCCCTCTGAACAAATCTTGCCCAGAAAACCTGATGATAGGTTCACTTTAGGGTTGCCACAAGTCTTAAATTACTTGAAGGGGCATAACAACAACAACAAGGGATTGTGAATACACAATAGTCACGAGTGTGTAACTCTAGGCTATGCATTTGTAACTGTCATAGAAGATTTCACCCAACAATTTTTGCAATAAAGCATTTTTTAAATGTCCTGCCAATGCATATTTTATTAAGAAGGTGAATGTGGTGAGAAAAGTGGCCTACAACAACCCTGCAATGTAATCCATTCTTAGAATGTTAGAGTTAAAGTTGACAAGTCAATGTTAACTTTAAGGAAATCATTACTGTTAATCTTTAATGACTGGAAAATTAATTTGTTATGATAGCCATTAGTGATGCATTTGTGGCACTGTTTCTGTTGTTGTTGTTACTATTATTATTATTATTATTATTTTAAGAACTTGAAATTATTACATGGCCAGTCCCAAAATGTAAGAAATTAAAACACTTATTATTCAACAGTCAATCAAAACTTTTAATGCAATTGACATTAAAACACTTTTAATGGCTTTTAAAATCAGTGTTACATTATAATTAATTATATATAACCAAGCAATTTTAATCAATGACAATTTTAATCAACCACCTTTTGGAATACTGAAAATCAGTATTTTCAGGGCCAAAACTAAGGAACTAGTTTACTTTGAATACTGATTTGGGCATGACAACCTAATGCAGTCCAGAATTACTATTAGTCTCCAAGCACAGGTCTCCTGGTCTGTTTCTTGTTTATTTTATGGAACTACTTTCACAGAAGTAGGCTGTGAAATTCATCATAGCACTAATGCCAAATGTAAAGTAATTAAAATTACCCCCAAAGCAACCAACCCCACACATTTTCATTGCAAGAGCAGTGTGCAGGGTTCTCTAGCCCATACTTAAAATCTATTTTCTTGCATAAATGAACTGTACAAAACAGAACATGGAAGAATGGGGCTCTCGGGCTTGGTGAGTCAAATTTTGCTAGGCCTGGATTAGCCCATGTGATGTCAATATGAAATGTTAGATAAATATGTCAATTTCAAAAACAAGATTGTTGATTTGAAATCAGTTAAGAAATCACAAAAGACTGCCCAAGCTTTTTGGTTCTTCAAAATTCATTCTCATGAAGGATGGGGGATGAGGGGAAAACAGGAAAAATCTAATAATTCGATGTGGTCATAAATATGATTATATTTGATCTCAGACTCAAAATGAAGAATGCACACTGAATGAGGATCAGATTAAAACTGGAGCTTGGAAAAATTACTTCTTGAACTACAACTGCCCAAATCTTTCCTTGGGATGCTAGGCCCTCTGTACCTCATATCTGTCTGTTTCTGTTGCACTGAACACACTATTTCCCACATAGGAAGAGAGTGAAAGTAAAGGGAAACATGATAGTCATGTCTGCCAAAGCATCTGTCCATGTATTCCTTCATTTCATTCTTACTAGATTAAGAAACAGAACACTCTACTGATTATCTGAATGTTTGATTATCTGCCAAAGAATTACAGGAAGTGCCAGCAACTGAACACAGTTCTGCCTCAGAGAAAACAAAATAGAGGCAAAAAGGTGTTATTCTCTCCTTTGGGTTTGGCAAGAGACTAGGCAAGCAGGCAGCCCTCGCATGCAGTCAGATTAATTCAGAATTTGCATGCTGGAGTGCTTTGTTCCAGTGCCTTGTCAGTAAATGGGCCGTAAGGTAAAGGAACATAAAAACAAACATTGTCTGCCAGTGTGAGGTGCCTTCCTAGACATACTGCTGCAGTCTGTTGGATACACATCCCCTCCCTTTTAAAGTACATACGTATTCCTCCATTCCTGTCACTTGTTGGAGAAAATTGTGAGCTGAAGTTTCATGTTGGTTTTTCCAAAGGGATGAAGCTGTAGTTTCAGTTTCTGGTCAGCACACCTTAAGGATGTAAGGGGGGTTGCAGACTGCCAGAAATAGTGCAAATTCAGTCCACTTTTAGGGTTAGGGTTAGTGCTAGGGAATCATGGGAATTGTATTTTTTTCTGAGACATTGAGCCTTCTCTGTCAGAGAGCTCTGGTGCCACAATAAACTACAGTTCCCATGATTCCCTAACCCTAACCCTAACCCTTAAAGTGGACTCAATTTGCACTATTTCTGGCAGTCTGCAACCCCCCTAAATCTTTACTTTTTTCATTCTTGCATACAAGAATGAATTTCAGATGTCTCCTTCCTACTCAGGGAGGACTACAAGAGTTTTTCCATACTTCATATTTGAGCACTTAACTGTTAAAATTATTTATTAAAAATGTGAAGAAAACAGCATCTTGGATGAAAGCCACAACTGTTTGTGCAGATGATTTTCAGAAGAAAATGGGTTTTATACAAACAAATGTTTTATAATAAGAGTCCTATAGTATCCCTCACCAAATCTAGCAATGACTAATCTTTTTTTAAAAAAAAATCCAATATCTAGAATTGTTGAAATACAAAGATGAGAAAAACTGAGAGTTTTCTTTGCATCCCTAATAAACAGATAGTTCTGCATTTTGGGCATGACAAAGTGCTGCGGTTTAAAGAGGCCAGAATAGATTGAAACCAGAATGTGAGGCAAACACTGAAAGCATATGGCCTGATGACCTTTTTTGGCTTACCAAATTGTAGATTTATCAAGCCAGGACCTGTAATGTTCAAATTAACCCTTGGAAATGGCAATGAGATTGCAGTTCCACCAACACTGCTGAAACAATATTTTATTCCAGTTTGCTTAGAAACATTCTAGGGACAAAGAAAACACATACAAGCTCACCAAAGACAATGGGCACACAGAGCACACATATGGGTTTAAATCTTGAGACATTTATTTTCTTTTGTAAGAAATAATTTTGCCAACTGGATAAAAGAGTGGGTATAAGAGCATTAGCCTAGCACCACCACAGAAATCAGTAGATTCTACCAGGGGGACTTTGTTTGTTTTAATAATCTCTTCAAAATACATCAAACAGCATCTTTATCAATCTAGGTCAGCCAACCTTTGGCAGATTATCTGTGAGTGTGAATCTTTCCAAATCTTTTTGGAAATGATTTTCATTACTCTCTTGTATACATACCTCACGCACAGGGCAACTGAATTATAGCACCTCACAACAGGTATACTGGACAATTAGCAAAAAGAAATCTGTATAGTGAAGCAGATTTGGAGCCACTGTGGATGGGCATTTGCATCTGCATTATAATTCACAGCTGGTCCTTAGTGAACACCTTTTGATCAGAATTTCCAGGATTAAAGTGTTAGACTCTTAACTTCTATGCAGACATGTGGAGCTGTACAGTGAACCGTCTGTCAAGTTCAGCTAGTTTCACAAGCTGAAGCATATTATAAATCCTCTCCACAGTGCCATTTTTGTCAGTGATTGACTCAAGCACAAGCATACCTGAAATAGTCTGTAAGAGATAAAGTCTTGGAGTCAGGGTGAAGCAAGCTTGTTCTATGCAAACGTGCCACAGACTGTGACAAAGACAGCTCCCTACTCTAAAATGTGTTGGGAACAGAAGGACACTAGATAACTTTAACTCCCACTGAGCATATATAAATTTTTTAAAAGCAGTAATTGCTCACTTGGAACACTGCTAGGGCTGGGAGCTGCATTTCAAACATGTCCATCATCCTTAGTCTCAACAATGCATCCTGAAACAGATTTCAGCAACAGCAAAGGCCTGGGTACTTAAAATACATAGGTGGCACATATGTCCAGATAAACTAGATAAAAGGGATGCAGTGGCTCAAGTGGTTAAGGCACTGGTTCTGTTGATTGCAAGATCGGCAGGTTGGCAGTTTCAGGCCCAGGTGCTGCATGATGGGATGAGCTCCTGTCACTAGTCCCAGCTTCTGCCAACCTAGCAGTCAAAAGCATGCAAATGCAAATAGATAAATAGGTACCACTTTGGTGGGAAAGTAAACAGCGTTCTGTGTAATCATGCCAGCCACATAATCACAGAGTAGTCTCTTGACAATGCTGGCTCTTCAGCTTAGTAAAGGAGATGAGCACCACCCCCTATGTTTGGACACGACTTGACAACCTTGTCAATGGGGAATACCTTTACCTTTAAACTAGATAAAATCAATAGAGATAATTGAAGAAGCTTCTGGAGAGGATGTGGAGATATAAGTTCACTGGAACATATATGGTTACAATGTTCTAAGTTAAAATCTTAGGGGGGTTGCAGACTGCCAGAAATAGTGCAAACTGAGTCCACTTTTAGGGTTAGGGTTAGTGCTAGGGAATCATGGGAATTGTTTTTTTTCTGGGACATTGAGCCTTCTCTGTCAGAGAGCTCTGGTGCCACAATAAACTACAGTCCCCATGATTCCCTAATCCTAACCCTAACCCTAAAAGTGGACTCAATTTGCACTATTTCTGGCAGTCTGCAACCCCTATTAGTTAGTTGAGTATAGTGCCTAACCAAAGTATCCAGTTGAGAGAGATACTCTTCTCCATCTTTGATAGTAACAATGGCACATTTTTGCATAAAAGTCTTATCTCTGTATTTCTGGGAGCTGTGTGGATAGAAATTTCAAAATTTTGGAAAGCATTGGAAGGTCTCTCATTAAGGGGCTAGCTTAGCAGAGTTTGGACTATTGCTCTATCTGAAAAATTAACTTGTCGTCTATGACTGGCTGGGGGAAGAAAAAGGAAAATTACTTTCGAGAAATCTGGTCATCATTCCTCCTCCTACAATATGTATTTGATTTCAACACATGGACTGCCAATAAATCAAATGGAGTTTTGGAACTGTACTTTTTGATACCATGATTAACAATGGGAAAGTAGACCTATAAACTAGTCTGGATGACGTAAAACATGCTAAGTATAAGATGTGTATTATTGTAATGGCTGAGTATATCAATTTAACTTGATGGTGCACTGTGATTTGTAAATTTGTTTAAAATCTAAAAAAATTAAAATATTATGAAAATATTGACTTTTTTGCATAGTTATTTTTGCTCATAATTTTGACTATGTTATTTTCCCCTTTTCTTCATTGGTTTCCATTGTTGAATCACACAAAGTTTAATCCTTATCCATAAGTCTCTAGGAGTGCAATATTAAAAAGAATTATTAGGGAATGAATTCCAGAGGCACTTCCTTCTGGGTAAATAGCTACCTTCACCATTCATTCTGTTTTGTCTTTTCTTGCAGCTGTGAAACTCTTCCTCTTAAAATCCTCTTCCCAGCATTTATTTCAGTCTCTCTCTTTACAAACTATCTTTTTACCATGCTTTCCCACCATGATCTCTTCCAAATATATGTTCTCTTCGGGGGAGAGTGGGAGTCATATATTTCTCCATATGTTGTTAGACTGCAACATCCAACAGCCCTAGCCAACATAGCCAATTATGAGGATGTTGGGACTTGCAGTTCAGTAACATTTCACCCTACTTTTAGAGTATATCTGCACTACAGAGTTACAGTGGTTTTATACCACACTATGAAATCCTTGGATTTTTAATTTGGTGAGGTATTTGGAATGCACTGCTAGTGAACTCTTGCACATTCACCTGAACTAAAGCATTAGAGCTGCATGTCACAGAATGTTAGGTAACTCCCCAAATTACAAATCCCAGGATTCCATAGGGTGGAACCATGGCCATTGTTGTGGTATTGAATTGTTAAACTAAAGTGAATACACAATTTAAGGACTTTACCACACGTGGGGGGGGGGAAGCAAAACTGAATGGGAGAGTAGTGGCTTTCCCTGTGCCACTCCACATGATGTCATAGCGCTTCCACTCTCTTCCTAAGGGGACAAGATCATAAATGTGTGCCTTTTGCTGAATGGGAAAAACATATTCAGAAAAGGCTCTGACATTTTGACAACCATCTCCCCTTAGGAAGAAAACGAGGGCATGCAGAGCAGCACGGAGAAAGCTACTACTCTCCCGATTGGTTTTGCCTTTCTTTTCTCATGTGGTAAAGTCCTAAGTTTCTGTTTCTTTCTGAATAAGCATTAATATTGCTCATTTTCTATTTTCTGTTTCTTTCTGAATAAGCATTAATACAGGTCCTTTTCTATTGTGCCTTTTGTCTCAATCTCATTAAATTAAGCCACCAGGCAAGGAGTTTGTTGTCATTTTATGTAATAGTGCTTAGAGAAAGCAACAAGAATGGTGATGATGAAGTGGAGGACAAGGGGTAGGTTACAATTACAATAATATCCATGGAATCAAATACACATCACAAACAAATTCCTAATAGTGCTGGTAATACAGGAAAATTACTTGCATGACATCTGCAGGACGTCAGCACAGCTCTAATGGAGAAGATCAACAATTAATGATGACCTCCAAGTAACAGAAACAAAAAAGAGCAGCTATATCAGCAAGCAATTGAAGTCAGCTTTCCCATTTCTTCAGTTTCATGGATAGCAAGACCAGAAAATGCTCACACATTTTAGAATTAAAAGCAAAGTGCAGGTTATAAATTGTGCCTTTAAGACCAAATAAAGTAAGCATACTGCAACGATTGTCTAACATAACCCCTTTTATTTTTATGAAAATATTCCAATACAAAGAATCTTAAACTCAGAGTCACTGCCAAAACTCCCATCCTCCCAAAAAGAATAACTAGGCAATAGGGCCTGGCCCATGCCATTAGCTCAGTGAGTTTATAGCCCCACATAAAGAGGTGAATCTTTACCCCATCCCCACAAGACACACCTGACAGCAATAATTTTGTTCTTCAGTCAGAACAATTGGAGTTCAGAAAGAGGGAACACCTTCTTTGGCCTTTATCAGCAGCCAAAAAAAAAAGCTTTACTGATGTTCTTTAAATTGTGAGTGTCCTTTATAATCCCTGGGTTGAAATTTAGGCAACTAATATTTTAAATTTTAAAAAGAGTGATGCCTATCAGTTGAAGAATCAAACAATGTCACAAATTAGGCCTTTCCAGCATGTGTCTTCCAGGTGTTTTATGCTACAACTCACATCCAACCCAGCTAGGCCAGCCAATGTGCACAAAGCACTAAATGTATTGAAAGCCCTCTCTGCTAAGTATTGAGAGTTCTCTCTGAAACATAAATTCATTTTCAGAGAAAAGGCACAAAGATTGTATTAAAATATTCTGGCCAATTACTTATGTCAAACCAAGCATGTTTGCTGTCCCATAAATTGTTGTTGTTATTTGCCCTCAATTAATAATAATAATAATTTTTATTTCTAGCCCGCCCCTCTGCTCGGCAATCGGGGCGGGTTACAGCATAATTAAAACACAAAGAAGTTAAAACATCTTACATCCCAATCCCTAACCCTTCCACCCCTTAAAACTGAATTAAACCAATGAATAATTAAAATACATTATATAATTAAAATCAAACAGTTTGTGGACAGCATACATCAGTCATGGGGGGGGGTGCTCAGAGCAGGTAGCTGGACTCCTCTCGCCTGGAGGCTATTCCGGGAAGGCCTGCCGGAGGAGATCCATCTTTACTGCCTTTTTAAAGGCAGCAAGAGTGGTAATAAGACGGATCTCGTCCAGCAGGCCGTTCCAAAGTCTGGGAGCGGTCGCAGAGAAGGCCCTCTGGGAGGTCTGTGAGAGCCTGGTCTTCATGGGCTGCAGCAGGTTCCTCCCAGACTACCCTAAGGCAAACCCATCACAGGGTTATCTTTGGCAAGATTTGTTCAGAACTGGTTTGCCTTTGCCTTCCTTTGAGACTGAGGGCCTTTGCAGACTGCCAGAAATAGTGCACATTAAATTGTGGCACTGCCCTGGCTCAGTGCTAGGGAGTCATGGGAATTATATTTTTTTCTGGGACATTGAGCCTTCTCTGTCAGAGAGCTCTGGTGCCACAATAAATTACAGTTCCCATGATTCCCTAGCACTGAGCCAGGGCAGTGCCTCAATTTAATGTGCACTATTTCTGGCAGTCTGCAAAGGCCCTGAGAGTATTACTTGCCTAAGATCACCATTTCTAGAGCTGTAGTTGAAAACCCAAATCATTACAACCCCATTGGCATATTTCTCCTGAAATATGACTTTTTCCTACAGGTTTTTAACAATTTATTGACTAAAATCAGTCAATAACCAACTTCATACTAATTGTGGAATGTACAACCAATTGTTATGTTAAATGACTGCATAACCTTGAATATAATTTAAATAAAACATAGGTGACTACAAGGAGAAAGAGGGTTCTTAAACCTTCTGATAAAGTCATTTTTTCCCACTTCTCATCGTCTTTGTTAAAAGTGCAAACACTCTGGTCATGAATAAGTCACATTCAGTCACTCAATCTGCACTCATTAACTATGACTACATGTATTATAGGCACTCTGAATAATTATGCAAATTGGCTTTTTTTCTTTTTTGAAAAAAAGAAAAGTTTTGCCACACTATGTTTTGCTTCCTCAGACATGCAATTAATTCTTACGCATTACAAAGAAGTTTTGTTTAAAAACGGTTTTGTAGATGTATTTGAGAAAATCTTCATATACAAGAGGTTTATTCACAGGTCTCAGGGTACTGATGACATATTCATTATTATAGAAGGTGTGTCATAGGAAGGTATAAAAATAACATCTGTAAACACACTATTGAAAATATGCCATCATGCCACTATAAGGAGACCTTGAGATCTGATAGGCGCTCAAATCAATTAGTGATTTCCTATTTTAAGTTTATTTTGTCTATGTCAAAGTGCATTTTTTTAAAAAAAATGAAAGAGAATTTACTTCCCATGGCTGCTCATTTAAATTTGGCATTTCCACATGGCAGATGGCAACCTAGTTTGCATTTTAACTGAAATCAATTTTATTAAGTCTAAACAAGTGTGAACAGTGCTAATTTCATGTACTCAGAAGGAGAGGACGTAATTAATGGAGGATTCTTCCATCGCCATATGCAAGACTGTATCATGTGCCAATATGGCCAGCTACTGAGAAAGTACTACTATAGGAATATGTTACCATATTATAAAATGAAATTTTATTTGTATTTTGTAAAACCTGTGCTGAGGCAGTTTCATAACTAGATAACCATCATTTAAATGCATGAATGGAGAGTGGAAGTGCAGCTAAATACCCTTGCTAATATACAATGCCATAGGCATGCATCAGTATGATGTACAATAGGCTTGTAGCCATTTAAATCTGGAGTCAGGCCTGTATAACATGACTAAACCCTGAAAGCCCTGCATGGCTTTCTGCTCCTTGAGAAACTGAAACATAGCATAACAGGGACAGTGCTGTGATTGAATTTCATAGCAAGACTCAAAATCTAGATTTTAAATGTAGTTTGTTATGTAACTCATTACTGTTTGCACTATACTACCCCTACCATAGTTGTTAGATTACATGTCACTTCTTTAAAACATTTTAAAAAGAATATGAGTTAAAATTTGTTTAAAAATCTCTCAAAATGCCTGTCCCAAAGCATTTATGCCTCCCCAAAGTAACAAAACAATATTACTCATTACAACAAGAATGTAATGCCTTAAACAGTTGTTACATTATTTTACCAAAGCAATGCTAGTATAGTACACTACTTCACACATACCATACTGCTGCATAAATACATTTCAAAGGTCTGCCTGAATAAAAAGTTTTTCACCTGACAACAGAAAGAAAGCAAGGAGGGGGCCAAGCCAATCATGCATGGAAGGGAACTCCACAACCTGAGAGCAACGATGGAGGAAACTCTCTCCCATGTCCTCACCAGGTGCTCCTGTGATGGAGGTGAGACCAAGAGAAAGCCCTTCTGTGCAGATCTTAAAACTCAAGCTGGCATGTATAGGGAGATATGGTCTTTCAGATAGTCTGGACCAAGCTGTGTAGGGTTTTAGGGCTTGATTTCCAGTACCATGTAGGTACTAGCAATCAAGCGGGGGGAAGAATTCTGGAATACAATATTCAGTAGTATGTAAGTAACAGGGTGGGTGAAGTTAAGAAAAGCAAGAGAAAAATAGCACTAAAAATGAAATATTTATTAAACAAACTGCAAGCAAATGTATAAATATTTCATAACCAAATATAGCCTCAACTGGCTGAAAATAGCTTCAAAGAGATTTCTCCCCCACATCTTCCATTACTTTGTTTAAGCTATATGAATGTTTGAATTCCTGCCGAATTGATTGTCCTTTTAAAAATTTAAATGCTAGGGAAATGGGTCTCCCTGTCTCCCTGACCCTACACAGAAACCCATGCACTACACTCTTATTGACATGACCCATAGCCCTAAGAACGTGTTACTGCAATCACTGGCCTGCCATTCATCCACCAGCATTACTAGGTAATGCAGTTCCCAAGCAGTTGTGCAATGTCTAACCAAGCAACAAGGGAAAGAAAGATTCTAGGTCAGTACTTCCTAACCACAGGTCTCCAAAGTTATTGGACTACAACGTCCATCTTTCCTGACCATGACAGGGAGTAACAGAAATTGGGAGCCTAGCATCTGGGACCAAGGGCTAGGAACCAATGGTCAATAAGGCCAACATGATCTTGTTTACCTGAGACATCCTCCATTTTTCTTATATCTTTTAGCCATGTGGAGTTCCCTATGACCCCAGCCTGACCCTTGGGAGATGGCAGCCATAATCCCCTAAATGTAAGGTCAGGTAAGCAAGCTGAAATTGCTCAAAACCACTAAAGATTTCCTGGACAGGCAGGCTTTGGGAGTTGCCCTTGGGAATATCACATTATACTGGAAAACATGCACAATGGTGTTTGTTTGTCTTAGTATCACACTTAACGGAACAGTGATCAGATTTGATTGCACCCCTTTCTCTAGCTTCCTTTCCTTTATAGTTTTGAAACCCAATACATTGTTTAGACTATGCCCATGCTTAGGTAAACAATGGTAAACCCATCAAGCCTTTGTCCTCCTATTGTTTGACTCATGGCCAGGAGGCAGAAATTCCCTATAAGAATCCCTGGATTTTGGCAGACCTTGTGCTACCTTGGAAGTGCATGCTGAATCTCTGTAGGTCTACACTCTGAGATAGTTCCCGCGACCCCCTCTCCTGCCTTTCCCCTTCCACGGAACCCATCCGCATTCGCCAGAAGTCCGGAGGAGTCTCTCAGGTGTGAGTATATCCCCCTCTATCCTGGTTTCCCTCTCTGCCTCCCCCGCTCTCACTCTTTTCTGCTTACTCTTCTAGAGTGTGTGTGCATGTGCCACATTTGGATGTTTGCTTACTGTGTTAATAAATATTTTCAGACTTTAATTTGGAGTTTGGTCCTTGCCAGAATTCTTTTACCTCTGGTATACAAGTGGACAAGATCTCCGAAGCGAAGTTGGGCGCTTCACTCGCATATTTGAGCTAATTATAAATTACCCAAAAATTAGGCTTGTTTCTCAACAGAGGGTATTTTTTCTCGCACTTTCTTCTCATAAATCTCCCTGATTTTCCTTTGAAGAACATTGTGTTGCTGGGCACAACAAAATATCATTGTTCAAGTTTTCTTCCTCTCCTGCAGGTCCACAAGAGTCAAATCTAAGTGGCAAGAACAAATGTGGTTTGACTTACACACAGACACACAGAGACAAATCAGTACAAAATCACTTAAACACTACAGTACAGCATCTAGAGTGCAGTCACTTTAGAACAAATAAGATTCCTTTTCCATTTTATAATATGATATATATTTATGTGACAATTTCATTTTCAGGTTTCTCTAAGAGAACCAGCAACTATTTCCTTTTAGCTGCTTCTTTCTAGATTTTTGAAGGAAGGTATGCCAATGCATAGCCTCTCATCTAACTTGTCCACCTAGACCAAAGCCATCCAGCCAATATGATTCAAATTTTAAAAATGGGGTTTTAAAGGAGAAGCTGAGGTTAATTTACAGTACTAATGCAAACAGCATCAAAAGTCCCTGCAAAAAGAGTTATCATAAAGTAAACAGAACTGTCTTCAGTAATTGGGCCATACATATCAATCTCCAGAAGAGCAGTGTGTCCTGAAGAGCTTGTGTCTACAGAAGAAATCTGTTTCTTCTTTAGGACACAAGGTCTAAATGAGAAGCTGAGCATGCATTGATATCAGGACTGAATAAAAGTCACTTTCACTCTCAAGGCCAAACCTGTTGCTTAAACCAGAAGCCAGGATTCCCAAGCAGGGCTATCTTGGAGCACAAAGTCTTTGATGTGGCCTGAACTATCCCAAATTTCAGACACCACATCATGTGCATGAGCAAGTCCCCCACCCACTGTAAGCTAACAACCCTCCCATACACCCTGACAGGAAACAAAGACAACATGCTTTTTTTCTCACTAGAAATGGGAAGAATATTTTAATTTTTTTTTTAAGTTGAAAAAACATGTTTCTCAATTGTCAGGAAACCCCGAGAAAAAGAATTCTGGAGTGACAAAAATCTTCACAGTTCAGGACTTATTCTGCACAAAGTCTGAGTATCGGAGTTTTGTGTATGAAGTACAATTTTCTGTGTAGGAAAAAGCATGTTCTGTGCAGAAAAATCCTGTTTCCTGCATATAAAATGCTATTTTTTATGCAAACAAACACCACCCAAGTGCCAGTTATGCACAGAATAAGTCTCCCACTGCAGTGTTTTCTGCACAGAAAAAAATATGCTGTTTCCTACACATAAAATGCTATTTTCTGTGCAAAATAACCATTTATCAATTGCAAGAAGAACTGTGAGCACAATAAGTCCCTACCGGCAAATAGTTTTTGAAAACTATGCAGTTTTCAAAGATTTTCTCACAGTGGGAAAAAAATTGCTAATATCACTCAGTGGCTCCTTCAAGAACCAAATTAGCAAAGAATTACATCCCTGTTTCTTACTGGTCAGAGACCAACCCAGATTAAACTTGGAAATTTACACATGTTGCTCTAGACACAACAACACATTGTGTTATACTGTCCTTGGGGAGAGGGACATGACATCTGGGACAGGACACTATGCCTTTCTTTGTATGCTTTCTCTTAGACACAAGGCAGACAGCTCTTGACAGTCCATCATTCTGGTGGGTTTGCTAATAGGGCTCTGATATAGAGGTCTCAGATATAGAAAATTGAAGTGTGATTGACAGAGGAGGTGGGGGCCTGCCCACACTGTGGATTAGCCTACCACAGTCATCAGAATGATGCGAAGGGTGTGGAGGGCAAAGAGTCTACAAGCCCCAAACAGGGCTGTTAAATAATATTATCTTTTGGGCTGTATCCACACTGCAGAAATAATCCAGTTTGACATCACTTTAACTGCCATGGCTCCATGCTATAGAATTCTGGGAATTGTAGTTTGTTGTGGCACCAGAGCTGCCTGACAGAGAAGGCTAAATGTCTCAGATAACTAAAATTCCCAAAATTCCATAGCATGGACTCTTGGTAGTTAAAGTGGTGTCAATCTGGATTATCTCTGCAGTGAAGATGCAGCCTTGGAGGACCTGTCATTCACACAATCACCATAAATTAAATCTAACTTGGGGTCAAAACATACTGCAGAAATAATCCAGTGTGCCCTGGCTCAGTGCTAGGGTATTCTTGGAACTGTAGTTTGTTTTGGTTCCACAGTTCTCTGACAGAGAAGTCTCTAAAAACTACAGTTCCCAAAATTCTCTAGCATTGAGTCAGGACAGTTAAAGCGGTCTCAAACTGGATTATTTCTGCAGTGTGTTTTGGCATATAATGGCACATAATAATAGCAATGAATTTAGGTGATAGAGACCAAAGCAACAAGGAATGGAAGGGGCTTTATCACAGGAGGAAAAGCCTTCTTTACAGGAATCCATTTCAATGAGCAAAAATACCTTCAATTTGAGATCAAAATCCAATGAGAATGACAATGAATACCTTATCTACAAAGAACAAGGTCCTAAACAAACATGGTATTGCAGTATTTTCTCTTTAATCCCTGCAGTTTTTCCTAAATGTTATATAACTGTTAACTATACATGAACTCCCAGTTCCTTTTAGAAAATAAGAGAAATCTGTTTTGATAGAAATAGTGGGCAACATAAGTCTAGCATGATTAAACACCTTTTTAAAAAATCAATAATATTTCAAAGCTGATCCTGTGATCCATTTCATGTCTCCAGATTTTTATGTTAAACTGATAGTGAAATATTAAGCCACTCAAAATCCCAATTCCAAAGAATCCACATGCATCTCCCAGCCCCCAACATCATAATCTGTCTTCATTTTTCTTTATGTAGCCGGTTTAAGAGCAAGATTGCTTGCTATTGTGGTATAGTAACATTTTCAGCAAGGCATGTACTGAAAGATATATTAATATATTAACCCAGTGTAGTTACAGTGATAAAGTATTATTTGTGACAGAATTCTATTCAAACAATACATATACAAGTGAGATGTAAAAAAATATTGGTGTTCTTTTTATGATTGCCAGCCAGAAGAAGTTTTATGCCTTCACCCAATACCATAAAGGCAGGTATTCAGAAGGGAGAGCTTTTCCCATCACAGCATTTGTTGTTTTGTGCCTTCAAGTAATTTCTGACCTGATGCTAAAGTGAACCTATCATGGGGTTTTCTTGGCAAGATCTGTTGAGATGGAGTTTGCCATTCCCTTCTCATGAGGCTGTGGTCACCCAGTGGGTCACCTAGTGGGTTTCATGGCCAAGTTAGGTATCAAACCCTGGTCTCTGGAGTCACAGTTCAACACTCAAACCACTGCATCACACTGGCTCACATAGCATTGCAATGTTGGAAAAGGCCAACGGTTAAATTCCTCCTGAGCAGGGGTTCCTGGAACCTTTTGTTAGTGGAGCAATGAATGTGCTCCAGGATCTATCCATGGTGTGCAACAAATTTGGGGAATGGAGATCAGCACTGTGGCTAGCTCCTTTAAGCTTTAGAATAAAATTTAGAGCCTATGCACTCCATCCCTTACATGCGAGTCACTGGCTGTCCCCATTCCTGACTGAGCAGCTATATCAGGAGCTGGCAACTTGTAATCATTCAGATGTGAATGGACTGCAGATCCCATCATCCCTCCCCACTGTTAGCTAGAGATGGTTGTAGTTTGAGAGCAATCCACCATCTATTAGAGAAACAGAATCTCAAAAGTGAATATTCACGTCTTATTTTAAAAACCACTTCAAAACAGTTGTAACCTTACAAGTAAAAGTTACAATATAAACCTGTATAGGAAATCTCTATTCTCATTTTGATACTGCATTCTGAAACTGAATAAGGCAAAAGTGATCCTGTACAATATTACAGAGTTCTGATCCACTTGTGCTTTGATCCCTTCCTGTTTCCAGTTCCAAGGACTATCAGCATTGCCATAGCTTCAGGTTCATGGGACGTTTTGAATGTTTTATTTATATCTAAGTTATTTTACAAACAGTGACTCCCAAATCTCCTGGCCCCAGCCCCATTTTATGCTGCTATGACTTCCTCCAAAGACTCCTGGAAAAAAATTGGAGGCACTGCATTGCAATGGTTCCATTCCTTCCTCTCAGGCAGATTCCAGAGGGTGAAGCTCGGGGACAGTCGCTCTACAAGGAAAAAGCTTAACTGTGGCATCCCACAAGGCGCCATCCTGTCCCCGGTGCTATTCAATATATATATGAAACTGCTAGGAGAGATCATCTGGAGGCATGGGGCAGGGTGTCATCAGTACGCTGATGACACCCAGATATATTTCTCCATGTCTTGGTCTTCAGCTTTGACTTCAAATGGCATCTCTTCTCTCAATGAATGTCTTAAAGCAGTAATGGACTGGATGAGGAAAAACAGATTGAGACTGAATCCAGATAAAACAGAGGTACTTACAGTAGTGGCCCAAAACCAGGTATTGGGATGCAACTTCCAGTCCTGGATGGGGTCACACTCTCCTCTAAGAACTGTGTTCGCAGTTGGAGGAGGGGCTCTTGGATCTGTCGCTCCAAATGATAAATCAGGTAAATGCAACAGTCAGAGTGCCTGTTATCAGCTTTGGCTGATAGCCAGCTGTGCCCTTTCCTGGAAGTTAGGAACCTTGAAACTGTGGTGCATGCACTGGTAACCTCCTGTCTAGATTTCTGTAATGCGCTCTACATGAGGCTACCCTTGTACTTGGTCCGGAAACTTCAACTAGTACAGAATATGGCACATAGGCTGGTCTCAGGAACAGCAAGAAGAGAACATATAACACCGATCTTAAGATCACTTCGCTAGCTGCCCATTAGTTTTTGGGCCCAGTACAAGGTGTTGGTTATCACCTTTAAAGCCCTAAATGGCTTGGGTCCAACCTATCTTCAGGACCGCCTCCTCCTGTACAACCCACCATGCACACTCAGGTCCTCTGGGAGGAATCTGCTGCAGACTATAAAAACTAGACTGTCTGCAATTGCCCAGAGGACCTTTTCAGCAACCACTCCCAGATTATGGAATGGCCTGCCGGATGAGATCCATCATATTACCACCTTGAACAGCTTTAAAAAGGCTATTAAGACGGAGCTCTTCTGGTAGGCCTTTCCTGAATAGATATCCTGGCCATCAAGAGACAGCCCAACCTGCTCCCCCAATTCTGCTGCAGTTATTGTTTATTTGTCTATTTGTATTATTATTTTAAGTGTGTTTTTAAATTGTCATTGTTTAATAGTATTTTGAGGGGTGGGTGGGATTGTGGGATGTGAAATGTATATTTTAATGTTGTAAGCCACCCCGGTTGCGTTATGCAGAGGGGCAGGATAAAATATTATTATTATTATTATTATTATTATTATTATATAACTTCGGAAACAGAATGACTTTTTAAAACAGTTTGCATCACTGGTATAAAAATGTCCTGAGTGATCATTCTGAGGGAGTATGGACTTTTGTAAATATTGAAGCTCTTTTAGAACAGGAAAGAGTAGGCAGAGAAAAAACAATAGAACCTAAAGATTGACATATGAAAATTTTAATTAAAACTCAATAAAATAAAATGGCAGATTTGGTTATGAGACACTTTGGGGGAGGAAATAAACTTTCAGTTTGCTTCTTTTTAAAATTTATTTTTAATTATTTATTTAACTATAGCAATTATAGTCATGATACATATGGCAATTACTTCTTCCTAAACAAGTATCATAATTAAGTCATGAACCATATTCCCACTCATCATCATGGATATCACATCATACCATATCCATGGTAAATTTTTACTGTGTTCATTATTTGTTGAAAGCCAAGGAAACTACAGATTTTCCTTAGACCAAGATTGTTAAAGATGTTCAACAACACTGATAAGGATACATACGTCTTTTGAAAATAATCAAGAACTAGAGAACATGCACAAAACTAACAATAGAATAGAGTTGCTCAACTATTATTTGAGTGCTCTGAGTACACTGTAAGAAACCTGAGTGGGGGAATATGCAGAGTGTTCCTGTGCTATAGCATTACCAATCCACCTAGAGGAACACTCTGGGCTTCTCATTTGTCCCTTGGTTGTATGACAGACCGCTCCCATGTTTTGTGGAATGTGATCTGCCTGAATATATTCTACTAAAATTGAGTTTCTAGCATTGTAAATCATTGTCAGCTGATAGTGCCAGAAGTGGTGACGCCAGTAAGAATATTCAATAGGCTATTTGTCCCTGGGAGCATTCATAGCCTCATGCCACTTCTGCTGGTCGTAAACCTGCTAACAAAAAAGCTCTGTTGTTTGCAGGCAGTAAGATCAGGAAATTACTTGTGTGTGTTGGGGGTGGAGTATTTTGCCAACACTGATTGACTGTCTATAGCCAGATCTATTAATTGGACAGGACCCATGAAACAGCAGTGTTTACCAAGGGCACAGGACACAGGACAACACACCATTTCAAAGATATTCCAGGCTTGGGAAAGAGCCTGTGCTGGAGTCCAGAGTGAGCCTGGAAGTTGTGGCAAGGAATGGTTATAGCAGCAGTATTTTGATTACCATTGTGCAGCTTGGAGTTGCAATTTCACTTTCTCATAATCCCCCTGAGATTGTGTTATTCAAGAACATAGTGACAAAATGTAGTAATGGGGGCCTTCCAGATACAGTTATCACCCACTGTGAGGGTGATAAACAGTTATTCAAAAATGCCAAACATTGATACTAGGCCTGCTTTCCATTAAAACAAATGATCATTTGTGCTCCCACTTCTACTTGCCTAGATTTTTGCATCGGAGAGGAGAAAGCTAAGCACACATATCTAGGGGCAGATCCATGTGTTGCTGCTGCATCAAGCCAATATATACTTCTATGCCTGATGTGTGCATCACCCTCTCTGTGTGTTAATATGAAAGTAGAAAGAGGGCAAAAGCATAACACAAAGACTTCACACACACTTTACTGGAATGGAAGAAGTGGCCCTTGTGATGGCACTATTCCCTTGCAAGTTTAAGTGCTTTTAGTCATATTGAAGCACCCAGCTTTTTGCAAACTGGTGCAGTTCAGAATAAACCACTCTACAATGAAGTGAATAATTCTGAGCCAATAAATGCCTATTTACATATCTTAGGGTGACAGGAAGCTAGTTGAACCAACAAAATACATTTTCCCAAAGATGTAGGGGCCATAAAATAAATGCAGTTAGAGCAGGGAAGAAGGAGAGATAATTATTTTTGCAGAACACCCAAATGCCAGGAGAAGCAGGAAAGCAAGACAAGACAATCAATTTAGTAAAACCTCAAGCCTGCCATAAATCCAATGTCTTATCGCCGACAGTAAATTACACTAAGACTTTTTGCTAAAGTGAGGCATCCATGCTTTGGTTTCAATTAAATAAAAGTGGCTATATTTTTAGAGGTGGGCTCTTCCTTCGTTTTTGCCCTCAGCAGTGTAACATGAAGTTACTGTATACACATAGGCTACTTATAAGGATAGAAGGTTTTACAGGCCACCCAAAGCCCCCACTTTCTCTGCAGAAGAAAATCTATTCCTTTCTGCAACAAGTGAGAATTGCCTAGAAAAAAGACTGAATAAATTGTGTCCAAATCAGACCACTTATAGGCACATTCACCACCTCAGGTGTCACGATTATTCTTTTTCCACTTAAGCCTGCTCAGTGACTCCATTAAGTACTGAAAAACTGTAAATTAACATGAGTTGTAACTAGTCTGGCCTTCATCATACAGTATATAACTTCTTTAAACTGTTGAGTGAATTATACTTTAGAATGACCAAGGTACTTTAACAAGGGATAGTGGAACAAATTGTTTAAAGCTACAAAGTCATCATGAGGACAGTAGTCCAATCAGCTAACTGTAATTAAGAGAAACAACAAATACAAGGCTCCCATAAAAAGCACTACTTCTTTCTCAAACAATGTTCCCTCTCTATCTCAAACACATACAGTGTGTCTGAAGCGTATTAAGAGGAAAACCCTATATTGCTCCAACATAGTACAGTGGAACTTGGATAAGTCGAACCCCAAGGGACAAATAAAAAAATTCGAATTATCCAAAATTCGAATTATCCATAAAACGGGATACTGTATTGCAAAATTTAAATACAGTACACATATGTTTTTACTCAAAGAGATTATAATGAAAGTGACAGGCTTATATAAATCAATATGTTATAACTATAGTAAGGAATTCAGAGCTTATACATAAATGGTTCATATTCTTTTGAATATACAGTACAGTATTAACTACACTAATAAATCAGAAGGTATAGATACGTTTTACATTTTCAATGTATTTCAAAAAAGTCCGAAATCTTCGCTTGTTTTCTGTTGTTAAGTCTCTCAGTTTTAACAAAAGAGTCATCTGCATTTAGAGACCTAAAAATATAATCACTCATATTGTTTTTGCTTTCTAAAAAATGTCTAAGCTGCTGAATATGTTTCGCTGCTTCAGTAGCACTAATAATAGACATTTCTTCCGAAACTGATGCCTCAGTTTCAGATTTTTTCTTTGTCCCCTTTTCTACCTCTTTTATGGCTGCAATTTTCTCAGCCAAAGTCAAAGTCTTGTATGTCCGCTTTGATGATGACATCGTCAACCACCTTTCCTTCCCCCTCCTCCTGGCGCTGGGGGGGGGTTGCCTTGGGCTGCGGTAGTTTGGGACTCCGCCACGGCCTCTCCGCCTCTCCTTCCTCCTCCTCTTGGTGCTGGGGGGTTGCCTTGGAAAAACTTCAAATTATCCAATATATAATTTGAATTAACCATAATTTTTTAACATTGTTTTAAAACAAGATTCTAGGGACCAGGGAAAATATTCGAATTAAAGATTTCGAATTATAGAAGTTTGAATTATCCATGTTCCACTGCATAATCAGAGCTTAGAAAGAAAAGTTACCTCTCAGACAATAATGCCCAGAATATCCCTCATTCTAATAACCAGTCACCTTTCTGGGGTTTGTAGTAAGAAAAGTAACATTCCCAAGTTCTGAGTCCAATAGACAGAGCTAAGAAAGTTAGCAGAACTGTTAATCATTAATATGGCATTTACATTGTAAGGGAACACTTTCACCAATTTCATTAATTTTAAATTGGCATTTAAATTTACATTACTACACTAAAAGCCATAGCAGAATGAATGTGGAAAATCCCATCTAGGATTTTATTCCTTCTCCCATTCATCTGTCACTCTTTTGAGCTTGGGAAAGAGACTACTACATGAATTTTTGAATATCCTATTTCTCAAACATCACACCAACAAGCCTTAAAAAAAAAAAAAAAAACACGTTTTCTTGTCTCTTATAATTCACATCTCCCTACCTTCCTCTTCCCTTAGATTATTTATTGTCATGTAAATAACAGTAAAAAATTGAGAGATTCAGAATTGATTTTCTTAGGATAGATTAGGATCCCTGTGCAGTGTCTAGTGTGAAACACAACAGGACCAGTTGGTGCAAAGAATGCAACCACCCATTTCAAGCTAGCCTTTAGTACTGGGTTGGCTTAAAATCTTGGAACTAACTAAACTATTTCATATTCTAGTACTGTTGCCTCTCCATTTTTGCAGACTTGGTGTCTGCATCCCTTGTCCATTCATGGGCAGCAAACAGAGGGAACAAAATGGGGTGCCTGCTCATGGCATATATCCATGGACACCCACAGGCACACATTGGCATTCAAGTCTAAGGGGCTTGAATATTTGCAATTTTCCATTTTCATGGGGAGGGGGGGGGGTTCCGGAATGGATCCCCCACAAAAATGGAGGGTTGACTGTACAAACTAAGATAGCCATTTCCTTTTATTAAAACACTCATGGTGAAATTAATAACTAGGTGCACATACATATAAGAAAGTCACTTTGTGAGAGAAAAACCCTTCTTTGGAGAAAAAAGGTATTTATATGGTCCTTATTTACACTGAAACCCCACTTTTCCTCCAATGAGTTCAAAATGGTAAGTAAGGCTTGCTCTCCATTGTATTCTTCAAACACTCTTGGTGGGTAGATCCACCTGAGAGAACATCGGTGTCCCAAGATCACACAGTGAGTTTCCTGGCTCTGTGGGAACTACTACTTGGATCTCTTAAATCAGGGGTAGGCAACCTTTCCCCTTTAAGGGCCAAGGGACTTCAGCTCCCAGAATCCCAGGAGCTTTTGGCCAACATGGGACTATTGGCCAACATGGCTGAGGCTTCTGGGAGCTGAAGTCCCTCAGCCCTTAAAGGGGAAAGGTTGCCTACCTCTGTCTTAAATCCTGCCTCAGCACTCATCAAACCATGTTTTACACCAACTAAATAACTTGTAGAATCCAATCTGCCACACATTTCAGGTTTTGTTATGCATAACTGATTTGTCTTACCATTTAATACATCACGTTTGAGGCAATTTCCCCTTTCTCATTGTAAATTTGCAAGGTAATTAAAATTACACAGATCTCAGTATGTCAATGCCAACATTGAATGTTGACTTCAGTTTTGGTTTTAAAAACGTATTTGTAGAACTGCAATTTTGTGACTTAGGATATGTCCTGGAATCAAAGTGTTTTGTAAAGAAAAGCAGAATGTCATCTGAATATATTTTTTTAAGTTATTCATTTGGATCACTCCTTTTTGGTCTTCATATAGCTTTCATGTGGATTGTATCATATGGATTTCATGTGATTTTACCATTTTCTGAAGTCTGAAGTTGCCTTCACTAATATGGATCCTTCATTTTTAGAAATTGAGTGGTTGGTTAGTGAAGATTAATTTCTGTCACTACTAAACTTTTTTAAAAAGCTCAGTTTGTCACACTGCAACTATTCTTCAAGAAATGATCTGAGTCATGTGATCTAAACTTTGTAATTCCCCAACCCTGAGGTTGAGAAGCAAGAGGTCAGGGACTAAGAGCACTAAGAAGTGGTTTTGCAAAAATCTAGACGAACAAGGCTTTGGGTAAAGAACCAATGGATACTTGTAAAATGTGTTGGTTCTTTGTGTATAATTTAATTAATTAATAGCCTAAATTAATACATTAATTCTGGAGAAATATTAGTGCTGAAATTCAATTTTAAGTCCATCCATTTCATTTTTAAAAATTATCTAGGTCACCTCTTTTTTGCTAAAAAATTTCCAACTCAATCCATAACTGAAATGGTTTTAATTATTTAGTTCCTAATAGGAGCTGCATCCACATTCTTTTCACAAAAATCCTTGGATTATGATTCTCTAAGAATATATTGTCAACTTATAAAAGCTGTGATTTCTTTCCAAAATCTGTGGACAATTACCTGAATGAGGTTTTTAATGGTGTTGGTAAATATTTAAAAGTTTGCTTTTTCTTCTTATTGAGGCAAAATAAACTTTGGGCCAATGCAAACCAGCCTAAAGGGCTGGCCTGAGGGTGGAGTTGGGGTGGGGCAACCATATGTTGGCTGCCTTGACTCTGCCCCGACGCTGCCATCACTCCACATGCCCAACAGCATGCCACACACCCGGCTGCATGGCATGTGGCATCAGGGTGCCCCGTTGGAGCAGCATGCACACACGCTGTGCTAAAGGGGAGTAAAAGAGTGGTGGCAGCAGCTCTAAGGGCGACTTTTTGCCACCCCAAAAAGGAAAGCTCTGTGGAAAACAGTGTTCCCCCATGTGCTAATAGACCCTGCCCATCCTCTGTCTTGATCTCAGAAAGAGACAGATTACATGTTAGTAATGTGAGTCCTTAGTGTCTATTTCTAGACATCAAAATTTTGGATAAGAATATAAAGCCTGTGAGTCACTCTCTCTTCCCTTATTACATCACCAGAGGCAGGAGCCTGATCCTGATTCACCAAAATTGTCCTGGTTCACCAAAAAACTACACAGGCTGGGAAGGAACCACAAACTGATAGTGCAAGCACAGACAGTAAACTGTCGGAAGCTAGAAAGCCTCCTTGCCTGTGGGAGTCTACTATGAGAAAGATGTTCATCAAGTAGTCTGAGTCAAGGGAGGCAACAAGAATCAAGGTCAACATGGTCTAAGGGTCAAGGAAGCCAGGAAGTCTGAAGTACAGGAGTATGGAAACAGATATCAGGGACAAGAATGCTGGCCAAGAAGCAGGTGAGTTGCTTCCAGCCCTAGCCTTAAGCAGACTCAGGTCTTAAATGGCCTGACACCAGCTGGTCCTAATCAGAACTTTCCTGTTGCTGTTTGGCCTGCAGCCTGTCCCTCCCCATTAGGACTTAGCTGTGTCCTCTGCCTTATCAGCAGATGCAGTTTCAGCCAGCAGATGAGTCTTGACTTTGTCCTGCTGGCTGAAACTGCAGTTCAACAGGCTGGAGGTGGGTAAGGCTGCTCTGCAACAGGAGGACTGCAGACCATTCTCTGTCTGGAAAACTTGCCTCCTCATCAGACTCTTCCTCTGAGTCCCAGTTCTGCAGCTCCTGGCCCATTGCACTAATAGTTGAGCTGACCCTGGCACATTCTAGTACAATTTAGACTAGTACAATGTACCATAAGCGTCATACAAGTACAGTTGGCCCTCTCTATCAGTGGGCTAACCATCCATAGATTGGAGCATCAGCAGATGGTCCCTGTCCCATTATTGGCAGTGGTGGAGAATGCACACAGCCATGTCAAGGAATCCATTGAAAGTAATGGGATTTAAGATCCCATTAATTTTTGTATCCACATGTGAGTGGGGGCTGGAACCAAACCCCCATCAATACAGAGGGTCAGCTGCAGAGATCAAACATCCAAAGATGTGATTTCATTTATTATTATTATTATTATTATTATTATTATTATCATCATCATCAACAACAACAACCCATGGCAACCCTATGAATGAAGGATCTCCAAGATACCCTTTTCTCAACAGCCCTGCTTAGTTCCTGCAGACTTAGGGCTGTGTCCTCTTTGATTGAGTATCCAGCTGGTGTGTGCGCTTCCTCTCTTCCTATTGTCCTCTGTCTTTCCAAGCATGTCATCTTTTCTAATGAGTCATACCTTCTCATGATGTGGCCAAAGTACAACAGCCTCAACTTAGGGGGGTTGCAGACTGCCAGAAATAGTGCAAATTGAGTCCACTTTTAGGGTTAGGGTTAGGGAAAGGGAATCATGGGAACTGTATTTTATTGTGGCACCAGAGCTCTCTGACAGAGAAGGCTCAATGTCTCAGAAAAAAATTACAATTCTCATGATTCCCTAGCACTGAGCCAGGGCAGTGCCTCAATTTAATGTGCACTATTTCTGGCAGTCTGTAAAGGCCCTGAGTCATCTCGGTTTGACCTTTAAAATAAAGACAAAGGCCAGGCCCATCCTATGTTATACCCCAAATTTGGTCTTAAAGACAAAGGGATAAAACAAACACATTATGGCTTAGTTTTTATGTGGGTTGTAAAGGAGCAAAAATGCATTCTGCAGATTCAGAAACTTGTTTAAAAGTGATG